>OZ024774.1:13747223-14951610 GCA_964017025.1 Stenichneumon culpator
CTTGTCATGTGACTGGGATTTCATAAAATTTGGCCAGGTTCCATTCGACTATTGCATCGAATGACGCGACCTTTCATTGGTTCTATAATCAATAAATTCCAGTGGTATTTTAGGGAACAAATTATTATGGTTATAATGCATGTGAAGGTGAACATTTTTTATTGCATTTTCAGCTATTCAGCCGGTATAGTTATTGTGTATTTTATGTACTTATATCGCACAATGAAAGAATTACTAACATTTTTTAAAAAAGGTACTTTAAATTTTTTTTGTATTTATGCTAACTTGTTTCTTCGTTGAGCAAATCAGCCAATTTTATATCTATTGTTTTGGAGATGCGGTTAAATTTCTTTTTTTTTTTTTTTATGTAACTTGTCTATTCTATAATCAATAAATTCCAGTGATATTTTAGGGGGGAAATTATTATCGTTATAATCTATGTGAAGGTGAACATTTTTGTGCATGTTCTACCATTGAACCGGGATAGTTGTCCTGCATTTTATTTACATGGGCTTTTACTTACATCACGTGATAAAAGAATGACTGTCTCATCTTTTAAATAAGCAACTTTTCTTTTTTTATTTACACTGACTTGATCCTTCATTGCAGAAATTGGCTAATTTTATATCTGTGGCCTTGAAACTGTTATTTTTTTATAATAGATTATTAAAAAGAACTGCAATGAGGAGGTACAAATATGTGAAAAAAACATTGCGACATGAAAAGTGAATGCAATAACGATTAACGAAACAAATAACAGGCATGCATACATTTTTTTTATCAGCGTTCCAATATTTCGATACTCCCACGTAAGGAACATGAAACGTTCAAACTATAAAAAGACACTTGTTTTCAAGAAATGCCTGCTATTTTTGTTTTTCATCTCATTCGATACTACGCAGCTTAACGACCTTCGTAAAATTTTCGGCCAAACCGAATTGACTTACACACGCGCGTAAAGTGTTGCGACTACGGGTCGCTATCTCGTAATGATAATGTATTAGCGTCACATTCGTCGTTGAATGAAATTTGGTCGCGCGTAAATATCCCGAAACAATGACGTCATATTTACCGCTTTAACTAGAAGCGACTTTACAATGAGTCACATCCGTCTGCTGCTAACTGGGTCTCGATGAATTTACGAGCTGATCCTCAAGGCGTATCACAACCATGTTTTTTTGCCGAAGCCCGCTGTACCGAAGCAATGAATTTTTCTTGTCCCGCCAGTTTGTTCCAAGTCCTCCGCACAATCGGGTGCAGGTGACGAGTAGTTTAATTTTGACAGTTTTTTTTAAATCATTTAGAAATATATTTGTCAATAAATACATATATGTATTAATACATTTATTAATAAATACATATATGTATTAATACATTTATTAATAAATACATATATGTATTAATACATTTATTAATAAATATAATTATTTATTAATAAGTATATTTATTTCTTGATAAGTATATTTATTTGTCAATAAATATATATAATTATCAATAAAAATTACGCCGCTTAATTTGTGGTTGAGCCAACGAATTTTGCGTCTCGTGAGAAATATTTTCATTACCGGCAGCAGAGAAATTGCGCTAGGTCGGGAACCAAAAATATACGTGGAGTTATTTGATTCGAAGCCAATTTGAGAAAATTACTACAATGTAGTATATGTGTGTGTTTCCTCGCGTAATCGCAAGGTGACCGGCACAATCAGTGCCAGGCGGACAATCGGACCAGCGAGGACGAGAGCGGTGTTGCTTTGTCTTCGCGCGATAAGAGTGGCGATTCATTCGTACGAAAACTCACTGCAAGGTTTCCCGTGAGCGTATGCACATCCGTATACTCGGACCTCTGAAATTGCAACGTCCCGGGACCGTTCTGTCGAATCGATACGAGAGAAGAAGCTCGGAGTTTAAATGTAATCGTTTTGCGACGTAGCAATGCGGAGGTCCGACGACAATATTGAACTTTGTGTCCCAATCCGATCGTATTATGTATGGAATTGTTTTGGCGACGTAGCTATGCGGAAATCCAACGACAATATCGAACTTTTATCCCAATTCGATCGCATTACGAATCCCCGATCACTATAGTTAAATGTAGGAGTTTCTACGTAGCCGATTTCAATTATTCAATATTAAATTTTCAATTACTTATTCAAAAATAAAAATAAATAAAAAACTGTGAACGAATGGAATTGTTTTGGTGAAGTAGCAATGCGGAGGTCCAACGACAATATCGAACTTTATTATATTATAGTATAGTACTACTATACTTAAATGCGGGTGATTCTATATCGCAAATTTTAGTTATTCAATATTAAATTAATTAGTTATAAAAAAAAATGTAAAGTAATATTATATAATTTTGTACACCAGAAAGTATAAGAGACTTCGCTTATTCAAAAAACTTGTTTATCGAGACGCTACCGGTCACCGTTAATACGACAATAGTAATTAACCACTGCGCGCGACAGAGCGAGGCTACGATTGTACCGCGTTGACGCACCACTGTGTCAATGCCAATGAAAAGGGTTAACGTTCATTAACCCTCCCTGTCCGAAGCTTCTTTCCCATTGAAGAAAACAAAAATTCTCAACCGCGTGAAATACTTTTCTCTTAATCAAAATATATATATATATATATTTTTTTTTAATCCACTTTCTCAATTTGCTGCATACAAAAAATCATGCATGTTCTTTTCACTATGTTATGAATATGTTACATTCGTAAGTGTTTGCGCATGACGCGAATGGAGCACATTTCCTTTCTAGGCGAACAATTAATAATTTTCGTCTTTTTTTTTCCAGATCAAAATGTATAGGGCTAAAACGGTATTCAGTTCCCTGGCCCCCTTGGCCCCGCGAGTCTGTGGGGCTGAGAGATTCGCCTCGTGGTTAGTCCGCAGCCATCCCCTAGCCCGTGCCAGCCAGGTTGCCTCTGCAGAGCCGCTACGTCGATACACAAGCCGCGCAGCAACGGAGCCCTTCCTCAATGGCAGCTCCAGCTCCTACGTCGAAGAAATGTACAACGCGTGGCTGCAAGATCCGCACAGCGTCCACGTGGTCAGTTTAGCTATTCTCAGTAATTAATCAGCCTTAAAAAAAATCTACATAATAATAAAGTGCATGTCGATTGGACTCGCACACTGATACTCACCGATACTCACAGCTACTCGCACAGATACTCACACAGGTACTCACACGCATACTCACACAATTATTCACAGATACTCACACATACTCACAGTTACATATATATATTCAGATAATCACACCGATACTCACCGATACTCATCGATACTCACGGATACTCACACAAGCATTCCTAGATACTCACAAATACACGGATGCTCACACAAACATTCATAGATACTCATGGATAATCACAGTTATTTATAGATACTCAGATACTCACACGGATACTTATAGATACGCACATGAACGCACAGAGACTCACAGAGACACACAGAACTGCGAGCGCGCGAGGCAAAATAACCGCTAGTTAATATCATAAGCAATCACTAAGTATGGTCTAATTGTATTATTTCCGTAGTCGTGGGATTCCTTCTTCCGCAACAGCACTGCAGGAGCAGCCCCTGGACTCGCGTATCAGGCCCCACCGTCTCTGGCCCCGAGCTACAATCAGGTACCCCTCGGATCTCTGCTGCCTCTCGGCGGCGGGTCCCAGCTCGGCGCGATGCCGGTCAATGAGAAAATCATTGACGACCATCTCGCGGTACAAGCTATCATCCGATCGTACCAGGTAGGGAAAAAAGCTAAACGACCGTATTTAATTTTTCATCGAAGATTTTTATTTTCCCACGAACGTCGTCACGTCCTTCGGGTCGAACGGCTCCAGAATCTGTCTGGATATATATATTTTTTTTTTAACACACCACCGCTAAATCGCAAAATCAAACTGGTTCTCGCGCTAAGCGAGCGACACTTGTAAATTCAATTATAAAAATACGAGCCACTCAGCACCTCCCAAATGCAATATTTGAATTCGTTCGTGTCATCGCGTCATCACGATTTTTTTTTTTTCATGTAAAAACGCCTGAAATTTTGGAGTCTGAAAAATCTTCCTCGCGAAAAATTATCGTTTATCGGGTAACTCGTTAATCGGCGTTACATTTTTTGTGTTCATGGTTATGCTCTCATACACATTTTGGTGGCATGTACCGAGGTATTCCGCAAATTGGATACGCGCAAAGTGTTATATGTTTATGGAAAGCCATGATCCGTCGTACTGCATGGGACTTATGATTAATCGTGAGATCCACTTTGATATCATCAACTGTGCCTGAAACACAATGCAGAAAGATGAGACATGAAAATATTTATACAATTTAAGGGCTGGTTGGACTAAACGCGGCTATGGACAATAACGCTTACGGAAGGCTACGGAAGAATTCTATAATTCCGCATGTTTAATATTTCAAAAAAATAAGTATTTCTTTTAAAAATTTCTCATCGGACATTAAATTAACAATAAACCCTTACAGATAAGTGACGGCCTTCTGTAACCGATGTTTTCTGTGGCTGCTTTAATCGAACCTCGAGCTTAATTTCAGCAATATATTTTTTTAATCATTGCATTGTGTGATAGGTATGAATCTCACTGTTTTTTGGGTTATCATGTACGTCAGCAAAATATTTACCTTGTAATAAGCACGCAGTAAGTCTTATCGGCCAAACGGCCTTTTCGAGGATTATAGTTTCGTTAACAATTTACATTCTGTGCGGGCGTTGCATAATAGCCCTAGATAACACTATAGCAAAGCCCTACTGCGGCTTCTACCTCAAGCATGACCGAAAATATACTCTGTATGTTTACGAAGCAATTTGCGGTACTGCTCGACAAAAAAAAAACACGTGTAACACGTACATACAATTTTCCAATCATGACTAATTGGTATTCACGCTTGTCATATCGCTGTACTGGTACTGAGGAAGAAGAAGCAGTTCCCTTTTTTCTGTATATGCAATCTTTCAAAGTTTTACTTTTTTCATAGATTGATGTATAAGATAGATTTGGAAGGTTACGAATTTCTTAATCCTGAAGTAAATCGGTGTTGATTCCTCGTATAAGATTTACATTTACAACAAAGTTGTTATTTTTCTTTTTTTTCATAGATTGATATTGTATAACATGGTGTCCAGCGGTCCTTGAAGTCCTTGGAGTCGTGGAATTGTCCTTGAATTTTGCCTGACCTTGGAAAAGTCCTGGAATGTCCTTGAATTTCACCTTATGTCCTTGAATTTTTTATTTCCCCGAAAAGTTGAGTTTGTTTCAAAATGTATATTTAGTTTAGTAAATATTTTTGTCCTTCTTTAAAAACGAGACGCCCCGTATTTCGGCGTATTTTTTCCCGCTGAGAACGAATCCGCTGGCCTTTTTGGGCCTAAAATGCAGTGAGCCATTGAAAACGTCGATTTTCTGCACAAGAAATCGTGTTTTTGGGATCTAAATGGAAAATATTGGGTTGGGAGTAAAATGATTGTTATATTCGTGATCAGCGGGAAAAAATACGTGGAATATAGCCTTGAAACAAAAAAAATCGATTGAACAACGAATTTTCACTTTTTGAGCTACTTTTGAAAAAAAGTCGATTTTCGTGATTTTCCTCGGATGATTTTCCTTGGATGTCGTTAAATTTCGTACCGACTTTTCACTGGACACCATGTATAAGATAGAGTTGAACGGTATCGCTTTCACGTGTAAAATTTCCTTGGCGGAGGAATAAGTTACTTATGTAGCAAATTAACGTCATCGTCGAACTGTCAAACTGGTTCTCAGCTTCCTTTTTTTCATTAAAGTGCCGACGGATCGTGTCGTCAAAATGATAATGTAGTGTGTAGTAAATATTTTGTTAATCGAAAAAAAAATTTATTAAAAGTTTGGGCTCCTGCGGGCTATTGTTCATTGGCACTTAGGCTCGTGGTCACTTAGTCGCTGACCTGGACCCACTTGGTATCATGCGAAACGACCTGATACACACACATTATGCCGCTCGCAAGGGAGCTCCGGAGCGTGTTCTTCGGCAATATATGCTTGGTAAGGTTCCGAACCCAGTGACCATTATCTTCATCTCATTTTGCTTTCTCATAGAGGAAGCTATGTTTTTTTTGCAAGGAATGCAAAGATCTAATATTTCACATAAAAAAAGGTTATCTAACGAATAAATTCACAACATACAATTGTGAATCGACAATAAGAGGAATTCGATAAAAGGAAAATTAGATTTTTGCGTCCCCGCATAAAAATCTTCATTCCTTCACACCCAATGAGACGAAGGCTTGCTGGGATCGTCGATAATGATTTCTTTTCATTTATTTATTTTTTTTATTCCCATAATTTCATTAACGCCTATGACCGATACCTTCATCTCGTTATGTGGGACGTCGTTTCGCGTACACATACACTGATACTGAAAATGCATTTGGGTTGGGAAAACGATTATATGTGTCGTTCGGATATATTTTGGCAAGTAACGTACGTCAATGTTTGCCGCATAAATGTTACAACGACAGAATAGTTTTTGTGACACGTTAAGTAAATTGAATAGATTGTTTCACGATTATTCTCGAAATTACTGTATTATTGAAGGTAAGAAAATCGCGATAGGTCTCTGCCTCAGCTTTGCACGTTGAATGCTGTCTGTCCGCTCTCGATACTGTTCTTTCACGACGCTTTTGCATGCAATTCTTCACTTGACACGTTGCTTCTATCGTAAAGTCCTCCACGGGTATGGAAAAACTAAATACATTGTAAATAATCAGAAATATTTTTCTTTTTATTCTATCCTGTTTTACCCGCGGAGGCCTTGCAAAAGATATTATTGCATGATTTTTTTATTAAACAAAACAGACCCGATCTGTCGCCACTTATGGGAGGTGTTAGGTGATTATTTGATTAATAATACTTTTACCTACGTCAATTTCTCGTCGACTACAAAATGTCTTTTATCCTCACTTGAATGTACAAATATTGTTTTCATCTTCGATAAAACTAATCTCAACGACATACCGATTGCATACCAAAACCGTATGTCTTCTGAGTGTTTGTTGTGCCGTAACAATTTTTCTTTATGTCCACTGTTATACTGATTAAGATTATTTATGTTTTTTTTTTATTTATTTATTTATTTTACCAATTCTGTCCTTCATCACGAAAGTCACTGAATTAATTGCCTAATGCGATTAAAAAAATCGATGCGTAAAAACCAATTAATGAAGAATTTGGTATAACTGCAACGAAAATCATACTGCTGGTATGAACTTGGCATTGCATTGACAGATACGTGGCCATCATATCGCTAAATTGGATCCACTTGGCATCAACAGCGCTGATCTTGACGATAGGCATCCTCAAGAGTTGCTCTATAATCATTACTCTTTCGGTAAGCTAAAAAAACAAAAACAAAACATCCGCAATGTAGATATTGCGTGTTAAATTGCACAACTTTATACTCTTCTTAAAAACGAGACTTATTAAGAACTTATAGCAAGAGACTGAGACATTTTTTTTTTCACATACGACAAAAACAAAAAGAATGTACGACCATCCAGTCAGACATTATGGTCGTGCAATTTCATTCTGAATCGAAGTATAAATTCACGAAAAAAAAAAATTCGAACTAAAAAGTCTCTTGCTTGCAGTAGTGACTGTTTACTTCATCAATACCTCATAAATTCACTATTCTAGATATTATTAGCGTCATTAAGGTTTCCTATTTTTCGTAGAAACGCAAACTACAAACTATTTTCGATTTGTAGTTTTTTTGTTTTGTTTTTTATCAAGGCATCCTAATGCGAGACACTGTGCGGTAGAAATTCGGTACCTCGCGTTACTTTACAATCGGCGTTTCTTTTTTATTTATCCGACAATTTATACGTTATTTCCGGTTTGAAAATCTCATTTTTCGACCGAAAGTGACGTCATACCGGAAATACGTCACTTCCGGTTTGGAAATATCATTTTTTCAGGTGGAAGTGACATATTTCCGGTAGACTTCACTTCCGTTCGAGGTTTTTTTTTGCGCCTCTATGTGCCGCATTATTGTGCACAACTCAATGATGCACTGAATAGTATAATAGGGAAATAATAATCAGGTTCTGGTGGTTCCTGGGCGGACCCACTGGATTCTTGAAAATTGGGGAAACAAATAAACAGACAAAAAACTTTCCAAAGTATATACAATACTAATTGAATATTAAATTAATCTTGGCATAAATAAATAAATATAAGAAATTACGGTTGAAAATAACGAGAGGTGATAATCTATAAGTATAGAAGTATTAAATTATTCCTGATAATTTCCGAATGTACTGTCGCCTAGTTGGAGTCGTACGTTTTCTTCAGAGATTTTAGGCGCACGGTCTCAGCATTTTTAAAATCTTTATGTAATTTTGCACAGAGCAATCAATCCATCCAATCGCTCGTTTTCTTCATCTCCCATTGTCAAATTTCATTGTCCATTGTGTAAGAAAAAAAAGAAAGTTTCGAAGGGTACGTCGCAGCTTTAAGGGAGAAATTTTCTAGAACTTTTTGAAATAACGATATAAAAAGAGAGAGAAAACCAATAATTGGATGAAAATCAGAACAGAAATTTGGAGAATTCGGTTTTCAGTCTGAGTTTGATGTCCACAGAGAAGAGACCCCGCACTACTTACTCGCAGGATCTTCAATATCGAGTAGCTGCCCTTACGAAACGTATGTAACCATCGTCGTACCCAGACTCAAAATCCCTTATTCGGCTCTATAAATAAATCTTGCCAGTATTATTGGGACGCACTGGTTCGCTCTTTAAGGGCTTCCTGACAAGTAAAATGGTGGATGTGCTATTTTTTTTTAATTGGTAGTCGGGCACACTTTTAACATGCATATTTTGGGTGCAATTTATATTGTATACTCCTTTATATGAATTATATTTTTTATGTGAAGACATCATCGCGTATTATTCGTACGGTTATCGAACGCCATTTACGAAAGCGTATCGAGGTGCTAATTTGCATATCGCTTCGGTATCACTCAAGTCGCCAGAGTTGGACATCATTTGAATAAATTATTCGTTTCATTCACTAAATCGTATCGAGCTCAATTTCGATATTATATCGACGAGGTTTTCGTTGGATCGTTTTTACGAACTGTAAATCGTTTCGTTGAGAACACTTTTTTATTTAATATTTTTTTTACCTCTTCGTCAATTTTTATTAAAGTCGAGTGACTTATTAATATTCCTCGATTAGCAAACCCGAATAAAATGTTGCCCAACTCAGACATGAACACGCATATTTTCAGCTTCTCTCAATTTCTTTTATGTTCACTCTGTATTTTATTTCTCCAGGTTCTATCATATTTTTCTCTGTGAGGCACTCTGATTTTTATATTATTCTCAGAGACGATCACACTATCCGTATGGGGCCAAGCTGAAGTAGAAACAAAATGTAATCCACAATATTCACCCTTATGTTTGATATGTCACACCTAATGTAATGCGATTGTTTTTTTTTATTGTTAAATGTTATCACTCAATCACCGTATTGCCGATAAAAGTCGATAGTTGACCGAGGAAATATTGCATGGGATTATGAATTGCTTAAATCTCTACAGTGTTGTATTTGCCTTCGCCGAAAAGTTGTGATACGTGTATGGGATTAGTTTTTTTTTTTCTTTCTAGATGTTGGCTTGCGAATTAAAAGAGTACCGATATTTAGTTAAAAATTGATTTATTTTTTAATAAAAATTAAAAAGCCTGAAATCATTAATGATTTTTCACGGCACCTGCGCATAGAAATTTCTCGGAAATCTATATTCTACGTACATTCTTCGCATTTTCAGTATCAGTTGTAATAAATACGGTCGAAATACGAGGAATAATAATGTCATAGTCCTACGTGCGGTGAGAACGATTTCCATTCGCTCCAGGACTATGGCATTTCTTTAAGTGTTTTGTGTGCATATTGTCGAAAACTCGTTTAGAATAAGGGTAAAGCAGAAAGAATTTTATATAATTTTTTACAAAATAACAGAGGATTCGGACATGGATCGCGTATTCAAATTACCGTCGACAACATTCATCGGTGGCAAAGAAAAATCGTTGCCTCTTCGCGAGATCCTAAAGCGACTGGAGAACGCTTACTGCGGACACATCGGAGTCGAGTTCATGTTCATAAACTCGTTGGAGCAGTGCAACTGGATTCGACAGAAAATGGAAACACCCGGAGCTATGGAAGTCACCAGCGACGAGAAGAGGCTCATTCTTGCCAGGCTGACCCGTGCCACAGGGTAATTACACTCAAATGCAGTCATGACCCCGAGGATGTCTGCATGAGACCAAATTTCATAAAGTTATAACGACCTGGTTTTTCACCGCACAAACTTCGTTCGGCGAAGTTCATTCACAGAATAAAATTCTGCAGTTGAACAGTTACTTTTTGTAACACGTACACAAAAAGTCCCACTTTTCGTGCCTGTAAAGCGTGGCGAAAGTGGCGCTTATTAGTAGGGCGTGTGAGAAACATACTGCGCTTGCGCAGATCACACTTATTACTTTTTTACTCTAGCTATTTTTTCGCACGCTGTCGCTACGCCACAGGTATAAAAAGTGGGAGTTTTTGTGCACTTGTTACAAAAAGTAGTATGCGATACTTGTACGAAAAAGCGGTCTCTCGTCGGCGGTTGGGAAGTAAGCAACACTCGCCTTCAGCTCGTGCAGCTAACTTCACAACCTTCGACAAAAGACCGCTTTTTCGCACTAGTATCGCAAAGTACTATTTTCTTCCTAAAGCAGTGCATTGAGAGAGACTTGCCGAAGATGAAATTTGAGGTCATTCAGATATCTTCAGGGTCATATACAGTCAATACAGATATCATCGAAACTGTATTTTTGTGTATTAATATACGATTTTTTTTCCTCAAAGATTCGAGGCTTTCCTCGCCCGCAAATGGTCGTCTGAAAAACGATTCGGTCTGGAAGGTTGCGAGATTCTAATTCCGGCAATGAAGCAAGTGATCGACAAATCCACGGAACTCGGCGTGGAATCCATCGTCATGGGAATGCCGCATCGTGGTCGTCTGAACGTTCTCGCCAACGTCTGTCGCAAACCTCTGAGCCAAATTTTCACTCAATTCGCGGCCCTCGAAGCTGCCGACGATGTGAGTTTATTTTTTTCTTTAATATTCACTAAACGATGGCACTGAAAAAATTCACCGCGGAATTAGTCAAGATATAAATATCTCGATATAGAGCTGACATTTAATTCGCAGGATTATTTATTACTTACATTTTTTCATCTTTAGGGTTCCGGCGATGTCAAGTACCATCTTGGAACGTACATCGAACGTCTGAACCGCGTTACGAACAAGAACATTCGCCTCGCCGTCGTCGCCAATCCATCTCACTTGGAAGCCGTCGATCCAATCGTCCAAGGAAAGACGCGTGCTGAGCAGTTTTATCGCGGAGACGGAGAAGGCAAAAAAGTAAGGAGTCTCTAGGGAAAGAGAAAAAAAATTCTGCGATATTTCGACCGTTCTCATATTGACATGATTTTTAATTTCGTCTCAGGTCATGTCTATACTTCTGCATGGCGACGCTGCTTTCTGCGGACAAGGTATCGTCTTTGAGACGATGCACTTGTCGGATTTGCCAGATTACACGACCCACGGCACAGTTCACATTGTCGTCAACAACCAAATTGGCTTCACCACCGATCCAAGGCACTCGAGATCTTCGCCGTACTGCACAGGTAAATTCGCGCTCGGAAACTTGACGATCCTCTACATATAACACTAAAAAAAATTAATTACACTTAAGAAATTTAATTGCATTTTTTTTTTAAATAGACGTTGCCAGAGTGGTAAACGCACCGATATTCCACGTAAACTCCGACGACCCCGAGGCGGTGATGCACGTCTGCAAGGTAGCGGCCGAGTGGCGAGCGACTTTCCACAAGGACGTGGTCATCGACATCGTTTCGTACAGACGCAACGGTCACAACGAGATCGACGAGCCGATGTTCACGCAACCGCTCATGTACCGCAAAATCAAGAAGACCCCGCCTGGTCTCGATCTCTATGCCACCAAACTGATAACCGACGGAGTCGTCACGCAAGAAGAAGTCACGGACGTGAAGGACAAGTACGAGAAGATCTGCGAGGAGGCTTACACCAACGCGCGACAGGAGACTCACATCAAGTACAAGGATTGGTTGGACTCGCCTTGGTCCGGCTTCTTCGAGGGCAAGGATCCTCTCAAAGTCTCGCCGACCGGCATCAAGGAGGACACCCTCATCCACATTGGAAAGAAATTCTCGTCGCCACCGCCAAATGCTGCAGAGTTTGTGATTCATAAAGGTTCGCAAAAATGCGTTGTGATTACGAGCGACAAATGGGAATGGGAAAATGGCAATCTGCCAAATACCTTTTTTTATGCATTTTTTTTATTTGTTTACGCAATTCTGTCTATACGAAAACAGTCTATTTTTCCGAGTTCGCTAAAATAACCACATTCCTTGCGTGAAACATGGGCGGAAAATCGCCTATGATCAATGATCATTATTAACCTGTGCGCATGCGCAGTGCCGTTCCATTACTTCCCAGGGAGTAATGGTCATTGGCGGATATGACGATTTTGCGACGCAAGAAATGTGATTATTTTGGCGAAGTCGGAGAAAAAAGTATCGTATGCTACATGGCAGGGAGCTGATTTTCACCATGTGTGATTTTTGCTCTCCGTGCGATCGGGCAGCAAACTTCGCACGCAGCGAAAATCACGCACCTTTCGCCCTAATAGCATAATAGACTATTTCACTCGGTACGAAAATGGCAGTTTTACGGCTTGTGAAGTAAAATTTTTACAATACTCGTGCGAAATACTTTCTTAACTCGTGTGATTGCAACCTCGCCTTCGGCGCGTGACGCAAACTCACACATGTCGGAAAAAGTTTTATCGCACTAGTACCGTATTGAACTAATTTCCCATTCCTGCCGTTAACGCAACCGATCAAGTTGTTTCACGATGTTTGAGTGTCTCTGTCTCAGGTATCGAGCGTATCCTGAAGGCTCGTATGGAGATGATCGAGTCGCGTCAGATCGATTGGGCTCTCGGCGAAGCGATGGCGTTCGGTTCGTTGCTGAAGGAAGGAATCCACGTGAGGCTGTCCGGTCAGGACGTCGAGAGAGGAACTTTCTCCCACCGGCATCACGTACTTCACCATCAGACCGTCGACAAAGCCACTTATAGACCTCTATGTTACCTGTACCCGGACCAAGCGCCGTACACCGTATGCAACAGTTCACTATCGGAGTTTGGAGTCCTCGGTACATGCAACAATTGGTTTAGCTAAATGGTTTTCATCGAAGTTCTGTAGTTCATAATTGTGAAGTCTAAATGTTGTTTTTCTCCCTTTTTTCCATTATCTCTATCGTTAACACGTCGTCGGTCAGGCTTCGAATTGGGTTACTCGATGACAAATCCGAATGCCCTGGTGATCTGGGAGGCGCAGTTCGGAGATTTCAACAACACGGCTCAATGTATTATCGATCAGTTCATCAGCAGCGGTCAGGCCAAGTGGGTTCGTCAGTCCGGTCTCGTTATGCTCCAGCCTCATGGTCTCGAGGGAATGGTCGGCATCAAAGCTTGCGAATTTATTCGCTATTACAGTACAACCTCGCTTATCCGATCTCTCGATCAACCGAGTTTCCGCGTTATCCAAGCCACCCAACTCATCCGAGCCCTTCGAATAAACCCTTTGAAGCATGCTTTTTTTTATAATCATGAAGATTCAAATACATCCGTTGGTTATTGATGAATTGTTTCTGAATTCAAATATTTCATAACTGTATAAAAATATTATCACCTGTGATAACACTGTGCTTCAAAGGGTCAGCCGATGTGCAGGCTTGGATAATACGGAAAGCTCGAATAAAAATGACAAAATAGCGATGCCCGCGCGCGAAGTAGTCCAGTTATCCGTGTTATCCGAGATTTCCCCACATTACATCGAATAAACGGGGTTCTACTGTACTGTTTACATTTTTTGTCGTTGTTTTTTGTGTGGTGCTCAATTGTATCTTTCACAGGGTCCCGAACACTCGAGCGCCCGATTGGAACGTTTTCTGCAGATGTGCGCCGATGATCCCGACTATTTCCCACCAGAGAGCGAGGAGTTCGCCGTTCGGCAGCTTCACGACATTAACTGGATTGTCGCCAATTGCAGTACACCCGCTAATCTTTTCCACATTCTGCGCCGACAGATAGCCTTGCCCTTCCGCAAACCTCTGATACTCATGACCCCGAAATCCCTGCTCCGTCATCCCGAGGCTCGTTCCAGCTTTGACCTCATGACCGAGGACACTCAGTTCCTCAGGATTATTCCCGAGGAGGGCGTCGCTGCACAGAATCCGAACGGTGTCAAGAGGGTGGTCTTCTGCTCGGGCAAGGTTTATTACGATCTGAAAAAATCACGCGCCGAACGGAACATGGACGACAAGGTTGCCATCGCCAGGATGGAGCAGGTACGCATTGGACTAAGATTTATAATGGATGAACCAGGGATTTTATTGGGGAGATATTATATTTTTATTTATTTTATCTGATATGTAATATTCATTTATCGCTAATTTGGTTGGGTTTCTTGCAATCAGATCTCGCCATTCCCGTACGATCTCGTGAAGAAGGAAGTGGCCAAGTACCCGAACGCCGAACTCATGTGGACCCAGGAAGAGCACAAGAACCAAGGCGCCTGGACATACGTACAGCCCCGTTTCGTCACGGCTCTCAATGGAACGCGCGACGTAACGTGAGTGCCGTATTTATACTTAACGTCGAAGCACCTCCCCGCCCACAGGAAACCCTCCGGCAATCCATGTTCCTCGCAGTGGAGTATTCATTTTTATTTTTATTATTTTTCGCTCATCTTATATCGAATAATTACGTTACGAACGGGTCTTTGTCGTGTGTCGCTTGGAAACCATTCGCGACGAAAAACATTAATGAATGTATCGCACTTCTGTACCGTCGCCACTTTACTGTTTACATGGCCCACCGTTTTTTTAGCTTTCACAAATATTTCGTGTCAATTGTGAAAATACACTCGTCACAGACTGTCACGGGCTCGCGAGCTCATCGATATACGCGATTTTTTTTTTTTCTAAGAATTCGAGAATTCGTTTATTTTGTTAATTTTCTTCGGTTTATTGCGTTTTGAAATCTCCCCAAAGTTAAATTGAAAACGTTGGGCCATGTTGCAGTGGCCGAGGTGGCGCATCGGTTGAAAGTAGTGGCGGTTGGTTCAGCGGATTGTTTTCATCCTCGAAACCAACGGGAACGAAAACTGTGCCTGAGCCACAGTCGTCGGAATCTGCAAAACCGAAACCGAGAGTAGTGAGGTAATATGTGATATTGAAAAAAAAATCTGGGACGTATCACGTCCCGTCGGTAGCGAAAGGGTTAAAACAATCGAATGATATTCGCCCTATATGAGAGTGAACCAGCGTGCTTGAAAATTCCATAAATTAAATGCCCGAGAACAATAATTGCAATAGTTTGAAAAGTAGAAAAAATAAAATAAAAATTACTCGCCCGCGGGGAATGGAGCTATCGGCAAAGAATGCTATAAATCGGAGCGAAAATTCTAAAAAAATTATACAAACAAAATTTGTGTTACAGATACGCTGGCCGACCGACCGCAGCGTCCCCAGCGACCGGAAGCAAAATGCAGCATCTGAAAGAACTCAAGCAGCTGTTGGACGACTCGTTCAACATCTAAACTCATCCCCGTAGCACTGTGTAGAAAGCCAATTTTATTTATTCTTCTTTACCATATAATTGTTATACCGATCGCCCTGCCCCCATAAATATCATAAGAGATCCATCACCCTTGCTTAAAGTAATATCATTTCGTGCCGGGCTGGCGGAACCTGGCTTTTTATCTTTGACTTTTGCGACGAAATTCCGCCGATCGATGTCTACAGTTGCACTGTAAGCGAATGGTCGGTATTATCCTCTTACGTTCAGTTGTAGATAATATTTTTTTATAATCCTGGAACGGGGATTGTATTATATAAAAAAACCTCGCGAATGAATCACCGATGCATAGTATATATCTTGTATAAAAACTCACAATTACCTTGGGCGGGGCTCCTTACTTTATTATTCGAGCGGGTGATCGATGAATAAGAGTTGCGCGTTGCCATTTTATATGACGACGCTCTCGAGTGCAAACGTTCTTCGTATTCCAGTGTCACTGGATGACTTTATTTATATATGCACCAGATTGAATGCGGAAGCTTGTGGTATGCTTTGTCTTATGGAAAAAAAAGAAAAAAAAAACCAAAAAACAAAGGATAAATATGTATCACAGTAATTGCCTCTACGTGAATATATAACGGAAAGAAAACAAAAACAAATCTTTATCCACTGATTCGGAAGACTATTCAAAAGTTTTACGACAATTTAGACCAATGGAACGCCGATGAGGCTGCTGGCCGATGCGAGATCGTTGATTTCACGCTGGCGAGGAGTTTAATCGCGTAAAACCCACTATGTTTTGTTAACATATCGATAACAATGACAAGTTGGCTGTCATAGACGAACGATCAAGTATTATTATTAATCTGTGCTATTATTTTACTAAACGTACTAAAAACATAAATAATAATAAAAATACGAAAAATGAAGAAACGAATGTAATTTACCGAAGTCTCAGATGAAACATTTCATGCCATAGAAGTCTACGGGCTGCTCGTGGGCTTGTAGGATTTTCATTGAATTTTTTTTTTATTTTTCTTTTTGTTGCTTGGGTGAAAGAGAAAGTTTGCCAGTCGCTTTGACTTCTTACGGGCGATGTGTTTTTTTTTCTTTTTGTAAGAAATTAAACGGGCGGCTAGTCGCGAGACATTTACGGAGGACGCAACGGGTATAAACCGATTACTCCGTTAAATAGCAATAGCGTGAAGTATTTCAATGTGATAATTCGTTATGCGATTGAGAAAAGTTATGAAAGTAGGATGACGCCACCATTGAATGACCGGCTTTAAATGTCTTTTTTCTTTCTGCTAAAAGCTGAAATTTGATAAAAAGTTTTTTCTATATTTTTGGGTAAATTGTATGAAATACGAGAACAACAAAATGGTCATTCACTGACGCGTGCGTCCTGTTTTAGTTGTTTACTACCATTTCACACAGTGCACAGTATTTATCATTTCGACTGACGTATTCAAAGTGCTATAGTAAAAAAAAAGAAAAGGCAGAATTGATAATTTATTTGTAAAATCCCAAATAACAAATTGTACCGCTGTAACCCAACGCCCTTTCGGCGATAACGTAGCGCAAACACTGGAATTTGCGAATTCATGCTCGCCGAGAAGCAACAGTGACGCTTGTCTCTCCGAACTACCTGGTGATAGTAATTAATACTGTAGAAACCTGTAGGATTTATGAGATAGACGAGAACGAATAGACGAGACGTGGTCCAATATAAAAATTTGAAGAAGAAAAAAGAAAAGGAAATTTTTTGATCACTTCTCTTCGTTGTAGAGTGAATAATAACGCATTAAACACTAAGCAGGTGTTGGCAGTGAATTACGAAAATGTGACGTAAAATTGAAAGTAATTTTTAAAAAAGACGATAATTTTACTTTTGTTTCGCGAGGCAAAGACGACACTACATCTGTAGCAAGCACCTGTTATTGGAATTAAATTTAACCTTGCACCTTGACGATCGTCGAATGATTCTGCATTCATCCATGCAATGTCCTTTCCTGAAATCGACTCGAGAAATCGGTTTTTTCGGATCGAGTTATGGCAACGAGTTTAAATTTTTTTTTCATTGTCATTTACGGTACAACATCTTAATGCGACAAGTATGGGGAGTACAGGATGATTTTTAGTCGTCGAAAAAATAGTTTATTTCATAAATATAGTAGTAGCATAAATTACGCATTATAAATATCCTGACTCGGCATCTTTCCTTTCTTTTTCGTTTGTTCGGCTTCGTAACAACAGTACAATAAAGTAAACATTATTGATTTATCGTAATTAAATATTTAAAGCTTAGAGTCGGGGTAGCGTTGGGAATTTAATAATCGGTCTGACCGAGCACACTGTACATGATCCTTTTGAAGCTGCCACTCTGATGAATTTTTTCGCCATCGTCTTCGAAGCCACCAATCTGAAATACACGAAAGAATTATATTTTATCTATTCTTAAATTTGAAGCTCGAGATATACCGACATGCATAATTCGAAAGAAGTACACATAAGTACACAAAAATTCAACGTACAATTGTGAGAAATTTTAGTAGCCGTTGACGCGGTCCTTTACGAAAGGAAGAGGAAAGGGACGGTACATTCCACCCTTAATCAGAAACACATCGACCTATTATTTGACCATGCTTGCATCCAGGAATACTACGTAACACGGATTCATTAAATTTATTTTTTTTACTTTTGAGGTTTCCTTGGGAATAAATGACATCCGTTATTTTCATTGTGTTTGACTATTTCTCGGAAAAAAAAAATGTTGACATTTCTTTTCAATGCCCAAAAGCTCGAAAAATTTCATCTATCGGGACATTTGCCTTGCGCAATACCATGCAAAGAAGAATATCCACAAATTTATTTTTCCTAACAGTCTCTCGATGAAATACTTACGTAAGAAGAAGCGGGACTTTTCTGTGGGACATGATGAATCTGAAAAAGAAAAATTGAAATGTATATTACATCTAAAAAATGTAAAATGCTGTATTTGGCAGTAAATTATAGTAAGACTAGCAGGTTGTTGTAGCCCGTGCGCTTCGCGCCCGAGCTATGGATTACGGGAATTAGAAAACGGAAATTTAGATTTCCAGAGATTTACCGGAAATACGTCACTTCCGATTGAAAAATCTCATTTTTCAACCGGAAGTGACGTCATTCCGGGAATACGTCACTTCCGGTTCGAAAATCTCATTTTTCGACCGGAAGTGATATTTCTACGGTACGTCGTTACTTCCGGTCGAAAGAGTCCCCCTGGATTCTTGAAAATTAGGGGAAACAAACTGCTTTTCTAAATATATGCAAGATACGGTACTCTCACCCTATGCTGATTCGCCTTCTGTGGCGCGAAAACAGCTCCGCGTGCGGGTTGCTTAACTTCGTGGATCGTGTCGCCCATCGCCTCCTCTTGCAGAGCCTTGTACGCCTCGCTCTTGCTTGGATCATACTTCACCGGTCCCTTGCTACATCATTCGTACACGAAATTCTTAATCTCATTCACGCAGCACGTATGAACGATTAGCAACCCGTCTATGCCAAATCAACTAATTCTGCGAATTTTTTATGAAAAAAAGAAAAAAAAAAGCACAATTTTCGTGCATAAAAAAAAACAACAACGTTTCGACGTGCAACAAGACAACAGGCAATCGGTTGAGACACCGAGAGAAGACGATATTATCCCGAAGAATTTCTTCTATCTCTTGTTTATGGTTTCGTGAAGAGACGCTGGTTAGAATAAATTTTCCCACGCACTTAATTATGTGATTCATTATTTCACTACTAAACGAGATATCAGTGTTACATGCACTATTGATTAATCCCGACATTGTTACATCGAATTTTTTGTTTTACATTTGTCTCTTTTTCAGGTTTAAACTCTCCTGCTCGTTTCGCTGTGTTTTCCTACCGGCGAAACGATCGTCCGATATTCGGCGAAGACACACTGCCGCGTGTCGTCAGCGAAATATAGGATTCAAAGCTATGAAACTCAAGAAAAATCGTAGCAAGCTTGATCGATTAATTAATATAGCGATTTTGCAAATTCTCTCGATTTTCTTTTTTTTTCGTATTACAATGTTCCGCGCGTTTCTTTTCGTTTGTGTTGTATGATGATATGCGATGATTTCTGTGATGTCTCATAACACGATCTTGATTTTTTTTTTCAGATGTCGCGTACATTAAACGCTCTCGGGACTTGCATATTATATTTTTTTTTACTGTATTTAACTATATCGGCTTATTGAATTGGGGCCACGGATTCTTCGAAGATCCCTGGGCCGCAGCCTCTTTCATCAATCTCGCTTGTTCTTGAATATCTCTTCTATGCTTTACGAAGGATAAGTCTACGAAAATGCTGTAAAAACAAATATTCCGTGAGTGAAAAGATATTATATCGAACTGAAAATTTTACACGTGGCAGAGACATTGGGGAAGTATCGATAATGAGATGAACGTAATCGAGACAGAGAGAGAATTCTTAAGTTGCTGCGTATATTTTTTCTTTTTTAATTTTAATATATATATATTTTTTTATTATTAATTGTTCAATTTTAACGATTATTGCGAACAAGCACTTGATTAAATGGTAGTTGCATCCAGCATCGAGCCAATTCGATATTATTAATGAAGCTACAACTAATATTCAAATACGTTCCATCACAAGCTCTATGGGGCGTTTCGTGTCAAGCGGACTACCCCAATTTTCGCCGGCCCACAAAAAATGTTCACGAATTTCGAGATTGTCGCTCAGGGTGTCACGAAAGTCGACAAATTATTTCAGATTTTTAAAACGGAATTTAAGTTTTAAAAAATGACGTTTGCTTCCTCTTAGAGGAAACTCTGTTTTCATGAAAAAAAGATCGAGATTTTAATGAAAACGTGTTCTGGTCCAATATATCGGAGTCATAATTTAAAAAAAACGCGCGATTTACACTTTTTTGAACTTTGCTAAAAAAAAACAGTCTGTATGCCCGGTGGCTCCCACAATTTTTGATCTATCGGGCTCAAAAGTTGTACACAAGAGGACTATTATCGGCCGATGATCCCCGTTTAATTTGACGAGAATTTTTATTTTTGTTTTTAAGAAACCGATGCGTGATATTGAAAACGATCGACCACAAAAAAATTGATCTTTTCCGATCCCTAAAGACTTGAAGATAATAACAAAAATTATCTATCTTAAATAGTTTTTTCTTCAATATTCTCCACACGCCTAGCAATTCAAAAAAGATTTGCGAACCCTTTTTGAGAGAACACCGTAAATCGGTTGGCTCACTCAACACGGAATGCCCCCTATATCACATACAGCAGTTTCTCTACGAGATTTATGCCGATTAGCATGTTAAAAGCTATATATATATGTAAAAAAAATATTGATGCGCTCGTTTATATTTTAGCCTGTGAGTTTTACTTACGGAACTGCCGACGTCTGACACTTAATAGTGTCCGCTATATTTTGTTCGGAGTAGAGTCCAATCGGAGAATTGAATTGCTTATGGACAACCTGCCGAAACAAAATTAATTCATACGTCGATAATGTGAGAGAACTCATTACGATCGAGATCGACCGCCCACCAAATTACCTGCTTACACTCATTTTGTAAAAAATAAAAAAATTAAAAGTAAAATTTGTCCAACTCATATAAATAAAAGAAAATAATAACTCCGTTTGTAATTGGGTTTCGATGGGTTCGACGAGTCTCAGATAATTTAATTGATTCTTAAAACGCACTTTCATCGTAATATCATATTTTATTAGTACTTTTATTTTATAGCTCAGAAGAACACACAGTAGTGGTGGTAGTTGTGAATATACAATAGGGCCCCTGTCGGCTGTATTCGTTGTATGCTATATTAATCGTATGAATATTACATTAATTAATTAATATAGTATTCAGTCGCAGAGTCATACTCGCAGAGAGCATAACAAAATTTTTTTCGATACGTCGGAACACTCGTCCGTTGGTGTTTCTCTCTTTTTTTTTCCACCATCTCGGGATTTTCATCGACGAGATTGCGGGAGTTATAATTGTGCGTACTCGTAAATGCAATCAGCGAAGAAAAATAATCACAATAATTCGATCGGTTAAAAAATGCGTAATTAGAGTGAACAATTTTTGTTTCTTTTTTTTTCAAATGCTACAAATCGCAGCGAAATCAAAACAAAATTAATACCAAAGCGATTAGATGTTGACTGCGCAATTTCTTTTTTCTCAATCATATTTGTTCTAAATATATGTTACGCTGGCGCGAAGCGCTTTCTTTTTAATTTCTTTTTTTTTAATCTTTCATTTATGAAGCAAAAGCGATTCGAATAAAAATTGTTGCAAACCTTTGGAACTTCGTTCGGTCCCAAGACGCGCTGCAAAACTGATTCCGCAACCTGCTCGGAACGTTTTATAAAATACTTTTATAAAATCCATGAAACTAACAGTTTAACAGTTATCGATGAGAGTTACGGGGCGATTTGATGAACGAAATGATGGGTGGATAATTGGTCGATGAACACTCGACGCTGACCGACGAGATATCGTTCGGCGAGAAACAGTGTCGGCAAGGCAGCGAATCGTATATTTTTTTTTCGTTGTTTCGTTTTGTATTTAATATCGTTGATTGATGTATGTTCGTTCGTGAAATGCGGAAATCTGTATCATTTACGCGGCTTCTTGGGGGCGTCAGGATTGATCATGACCGTGAATGAAACGTACATATGATGCTGATTGTACTGCACACTGTATCTACGTACTTTTTGTTTCATAGCAACCTCGGGATTTGCCACCTCGTAATGATGAGGGGAAGCCCTGATCATCGGGTTCGGATGATGACGCAGATAACATTCTCCGAGCGGTGCGTCCTTCTTGACCTTCGCGCCAGGCAAGACCAGAGGAGTTGTGCGGTACGGCTGAAAACAACGAGTATTTCATAAAATCCTCTTGGCAAAATTACACAACAATATTTGGATAGTCGCGTATTAATCGGGTTTGTTTATCATTCGAATTTCGCAATTTCGCGAATGCAGTAAATCACTACACTGTAGCGTGGATTATATATATATACATATATGTATATATGTATACACATTTTTTTAAAACTTCCGCGGGCAGTTTCTGGACGGTAGCCAGACAACTGCCGAGACTACGACCAAGCAACGGTACGTGAATTTCGAAAATATTTAATTATAACTTCTGTACAATAAACGTTATTTTTGAGGGTTCCGGTTGGATGACCGGCGTGAATACAAATTAATTCACGGGATTTCGACATTTCTAGCGATCGCTAGAAGCTCGCAGCAGAGACTACGGCGAAACAATGCTAAGTGAATTTCGAAAATATTTGAGGATACCTCACACGTACATTCCCATCCAAAAGTAAGATTCCTTGAGAATTTGAACACTTGCTATTGGTATAAAAATCTGAACAAAAATCAACTGTATTAAAGGTGCCAAGAACATTGATCTTGCATAATAGTAATGTTAAACAATTCTAACAAATCAAGGAATTCATTTAAAATGAGAAAATAAAAGGTTTTCTGATTTTTTTAACAATCAATTTTTCAATTTGTTAATAACTTTTTGACATTATTATTATGCAAAAAATGAAAGGTCTTGACATCATTAATTCGGCTGATTTTTTTTCTTCAGATTTTTGCCGTACCGTGAGATACTGGAATTTTGATCGAATCAAACTTTCGCTTGGGAATGTATGTGTGATGCATCCTTGATAATTTCTGCACAATAAACGTTATTTTTTAGGGGTCCGGTTGGATGACCGGCGTGAATATAAATGAATTCGATGGGAGTTCGACGTCTCTGGCAGTCGCTAGAAGCTCCCTAACGCCCAGAGGCAAGGTATATTATTTCACTTTGATCTATTGCCAAAATCTTGTCAATTATCGGTTTATAAATCATATCTTTTTTTTGTATTTTTTTAATGCTAAAATGAAGAATACTCGGGGCGAGAGTGTTTCGAAGATGGCCAATTAATTTTCGTGCTTCTCCAGCGTGACGATATAATGGGGCGCAACGGGGTCCGCGCCCACGCGTGTTACAGAGTTACGAAAATAAAACATTGATAGGCTCGAGGAGAAGACCTGGCGAGATCCTGCGACGCCCCGAGAAGCTCCGTCAATCGCCGTCTCGCGGTATCAAACGCCTACCATCGACGAAAACAACTTTAACGGGTTTTTTTTTTCTTTTTTTTCAAATACGCAGACGTCTACAGTAAAAAAATAATCCAAGCGCGCGGCGAAACTATCGAACATAGCGTTTTCGCGCGGAAGAAATGAAATTTGCATGGTTATTATTTTTTGGCTCGCGCGAATTTCAATATTCGTCTGTGACAGACAATAATAAAGTTACATAAAGTTTCACATGATTCGTATAATAAAACTTGGCAGTGTGCGCCACGTTATGTCACACGACCAAAGCGATTTCTGCGCATGGCTGCTGTGACGAAATTTCTGAAATGTGATAAACGCGAGATGAATTTCAATGCTCCCTGTTGCGCGTGAAATACGCAGCGATATTAGTTCTTTAACGTTACGACGGTAAACGACGCCTATACGTTGCGTTTGTTTCAGGAAATTCTCAATTTGGAGAAATTCTTTGTGTGCATTGAGGGTCATTTGGACACCATGTTTTTTTTCGTCTAATGTCAACTTTAAGCATGCGTTTGAACGGGTAAAAAAGATTTGTTTGGAAATCTGATTGCGCGATGTTAAAGTTTGATCAATTCACTGCAAAAAGTGCCTTAGCCTTTTTTTCCGAAAAGTGTATAGTTAGCGAGATATTTGAGGCTGGAGCTTAAACTGACCTCGTGTACACTTAAGGATTCGCCACAAAGGTGTTCATACTAAGGGCTAAAGAGGCAGTCCATTTATCCGAATAAAAAGCCGAAAATCGAATAATAATAATAATAATAAGTAATATCGTAGCGCTTAATCATTAAGGGGCAATTTTTGTGTCAGGTCTAGTCACCGTTATGTAATCAAATTTCCAACGCGTTATGAAGTTTGCTTATTTTTTCCGACAGTCCAAGAAGTTCTTGCCTCGTAGCGAGTCCCGAAGCCTCGCTCGTCTTTATTGCCGGTCGTTTGCCTATTGTTAGTAGCGAACAGTACCAGCCGCGTTGAAACGCTTTGTTAACGCGTGCGATGTACCATAACCCGTATTCTGACACGAAGTTATATTCGAAGGGTCGTGACTTTGACGTTCCAACGATCGCAAAAAGCTCATGAGCAAATGGCCCAAGTGCGTAGTTAGGCGACTTGCGCATGCATCTGGAATGTACGTTTAATGCATAAGGATGCATTAAACGTACATTCCAAATTTGACATACGTCAAATTTGTGTGAGAGTCAATCATTTGCAAATTTATTATTGGTCGTGAAATTGTAGTGAAAAACTTTCTGTTTAAATACGTATCTTGTAAGTTATTTTCACGAGTTAAATTTTTCCCACGGTCAGACTATGTGAGCCAAAATTCGAACTGTCTTAGTATTCAACAGTTCCCAAAGAATTCTATCAGGTAGTGTCATACATGTAAAATAGTAATTTACGGTACTAGTGCGATAAAACTTTTTCTGACGAGTGTGACTTTGCAGCTCGAGCCGAGGCGAGTGCGAAAGAGTTTTTGTCACGAGCATCGTACCAAATTTTACTTCACGAGGTGAGAAAACGAACATTTTCGCACCGAGTGTAATAATAATTCTTTATCGTATTACTTTTTTTTCAAAACTTAAATAGTGATACTCAAAAATTTTCTTAACACAACTCTCATTTAGCTAACCATGTACCTGGCAAGTACTATTTTTAACATGCCATTTGCAAAGTGCTCGTGACTTTGATACTGGGAAGTCGGTTACTCCCGAAATGGCGATTACGCGAATTTCATTTTTTTTAAATAGGTCGCGAACATTACGTGTTACAGGGTATAATAATACAGAGAACGTTGATTCTCGAAATAGATGCGAAGGCCCAACCGAGCTGGCAAAAATACCGCGCACAAACCTGCGTGTCGTCGAGTTGCCACATCTGCCGCGATACACGATGAATTTTTCTTTCGCGGAGACATTTTGTATTTTTTTCTCCATCCTCCATAACCTAGAACGAAACTTTCGTTGCATCGTGGAAAATTCGGTTGCATCGAGGAATTAATAAATGAAAAAAAGAAACTCGCTTCGATCGTCGTCGAGGGCGTAAAACGGCTCGGTGATTTCATGAATGCACTGGAAAATTGACGAGGGACCTTCGGAGTGAAAGATCTGGCAGAGCGTTGGTCGGCAAGCATCAACGGTTTCCTGGCAAACGTCGTGCGACCGACGTGAAACGAAACCTCACTTGGCCAACACCTCTCACCAGCTCCGTGCCACAGACCCACACACATACATACACAGAGCTTCGAGCTAATCATTTCACGGAGATTTTATAGGCAATAGTACACGTCTAAGGGCCATTTTCATACGTACGATTTTAATTATAACCAACCGACGGTATGAAGGCAACCGACCACTACGCGCTTACTATTGTCCATAAGTTTTTGACTGAATGTGCATCAAAAATGTAATATCGTACCCTACTCTGTTGCGCTATAATTTTAAGCAAACATAACCGACAGTGTAAATAGACTCAATATAGAGTTTCTATACTATAAACAAATAAAAAAAAACCAACCGACGGGATAAGACACGCTAATGGACGTGAGCTAATGGATATCGGGCCCTCTGTCTGTGCATCTGCGAAACTAACCTATAACTCATCGCGATACCGATGTCGATGCACAGCGAAAGACGCTTTGAAGCTTCGCCGTTATAATCCGAGAAAAGACGACCGGACGTGTTCGATGCGCGATGCCGAGTTTATCGAGCCAAATGCATTTCGCCAAGTCCGATGCACCACTGCTGGTACGCAAACAAATTCGAACAGCTGTTCCTCCCCGAGTGTTTATACCAGAGACCCGGCCGAACGGACCTGCTCCCTCGTGTCTCTAACGAGCACGATGATTGCTGGTCTAAAAGTTTCGAGACCGGGAGCGAATGCGGGCTTTACCTTGTTTGAAGATTATTTACGAATAACTATCTTAATAATAGGACGGTAATTGAGTGACCGAGAATCGGAGGCTCGATGGGAGTTTTTCTTTTTGCTATCTCCCGATTATCCTTGTGGGTGCGAATACGTCTCGTGTTTCCGTAACCCAATTCTCGTGGCGAAAATAGCGTGTTCGAACGATGGTCGTTTGGAATTGCTCGCGAGGCTTTTATTGCAACATTGTATATTAGCGCGGCAACAAGCAACCTTTTATACCGATCGAGCCACCGACCTCGTTCGTTGTAATGCGTTTTTCTTGAGAGCTGGCAAAATAAAAATATCGGACTGGAGTCGTGATTAATTTTTTACTGGCGTTTATAAAGCGTGCTGTTTCGCGCCAGAAAAGGGGACTATTGTGCACAGGGATAAATAGATAGTCAGATTTAAGCGGCCAAAGCTGAAGTTTGATTTTTTTTCCAACTGGGTTGATTGGGTTGACTTTTAGGATTAGCCGTGATAATCGTAAATGGTTATAGTCCATGCTGATAAGTAGTAATTTTTGTATGATTTATAAATTTTTGTTAACTCGAAAGGCGAAAAAATAAGCGAAGAAATTTTGATCTCGAATAATCACGATTTCAGTTCGGAGTTTCAGATCTGGGGCGTCTTAGAAATCATGTCAAGGTTCGCTGTGGCAACGCGCGGTTATAATTATCGTTCGCCCTTATCCTCGTTTGGAATAAAATTCGATAGAACAGCTTTTCTCACGGAAAATTGCCGACGGGGTGTCGTTGAGTGAGGCGAAGCTATTATCTCATAACTTTTCTCTATATGTCCCTGTAAATTTTCGTACTTGGCCAGCTGCCCCCCGAGAAATTCGATACGTTGACAGAAAGTACGACGGAACGCGCGCGCACGTACGACGAAGACCGCTCCAAAAATACGTTGATGCTCAGCAAAGAATACAAAAAATTTTCGAGAACTTATATTGGTGAATTTTTTTTTTCTTTTCTTCACTGTTCTTTCTTTTTGCTACGGCGTTCTCGTTTTGCCGTATATAACATATATGTATACTTTTTTATGAAAGTTATGTTGTTTGATTTGCACTTTATTATATTTTTATTTTTCGTACCCAGTAAACAGCCGACTCTTCCTCCTTAGGGTGTCGCTCGACGGTGTAACGGTAGCTCGTTGTGTAGCCCGGCATTTTTTTTCCACTGTCTCAAAATCGAATTGTTGACCTGATCGACCTCGAAACCGTAAGAATTAATCAGTAAAAAATTTAAAAAATATATATAAAAAATTGAATTTATACTTTTTATATTTTTGCGCTCCTTCGTCGGAGGACTCACTTTGTAACGTTTGCTAACGCACTGACTCGATGCGCGGGCGGTACTAATCTGCCGTTTACCGAAGCGGCGGCTCGCTTCTTCGCGCGAGACCACCACGAACCTCGATATCTCGACTCTAACGTTTTCGTCTCAGGGTCTCTCGTACGTCGTGGATTGCGCGACCACCGCGTCGACGATCGTGCGAACCTTCAAAATCCACAACGCTTTTCTTTTTCATTTTTCATCGTTAAAGGCCATTTTGACTTTATCATAAAAAATTTCCATACGTTTGGATTGATTGTGTGATACGAAAATTCATCCTATTTTTCACAATTCCACTGTCAAGAATAAGTTCGTTTTCAAAAATGTTATGCATGATAGATCTTAATCCGTTTCTGTCGCTGGCAACATTCGTGATTAATTCCAAATGCATTTGAGACGTAACAAACACGTTCTTTTACCCACTTTTCTGTGTTTCTTACTTCACACTTTTATGCCACTGGCTACATTCAAGATACATTCCAGGGACATTTTTTTAAATGTCTGCGAAGTCACTTCCGGTTTGAAAATCTTACTTTTAAGCCGGAAGTGAAGTCATGCAAAAACATTTTAAAAATTTCATCGTGACCTCACATACGCCCTAATAGACAAACGCCACGAAACGGACGCAGTTGGAGCAATATTCGCGACTTGCTCAGCACATATCGCAAATATTGCTCCAACTGCGGCCGTTTGGTCGCGGTTGTCTATTTCTGCGGTATCAAAATCTAAGTTTTCGACCTGAGGTGACGTATTTCCCGTATGACGTCACTTCCGGTCTGAAGGTCTCGATTTTCAAACCGGAAGTGACGACATACACATAGTACGTCGCGCCCTATTTGAAAATCGCAGTTTTCGACCGGAAGTGACGTCATATTGGAAATACGTCACTTCTAGTTTGGAAATGTCACCTTTCGGACTGTTCGGGGCGAATGAAAGGGTTTCGATAAAACGTCATTATATCGATAGATGTGACTGCGGAAAATCGAATGAAGTATCGTTGACGGACGTGAGAGAAGCGATCGCGCGCAAACGCTCCTGTTCGGTGGTTCGATGCAAAAGCGATATTAATAGAGTGGCGAATTACCTCTCCTCGGACTTTCCGGCATCGAGGGGAGCCAACGAAAATATATCTTCACACTTCTCTCGACTCCGACTGGTTTCGACCGTCGACGAGAGATACTCGTTAATTCGTACTTATTCGCCGACGTGCGATGGATCAGCTGATGCCGTCGTCGTTAGATACTGAACACTATTGTTCCGAGACTCATTCGCGCTAAAAACACACAGCTTCGACCTAAAATGCTTTCGAAGGCAAGAATGCTTTTCGAACATACGACAAGCACTCCTAAGAATTTACTTTTGTACGCAAAAAAAACCCAACCTTATTCGTCAGCTCGCTGTAAAATCCCGATGTTTATCGTCTTGTCCGAAAAGCTTTTCGAGATGCCATTCTCGAGGAGTGAACAGAGTTTTCAGAGAACTACCAACATAATCGAAAAAAAAATCCCAGACTTATTCAGGGCATGCAGTTATTCACTATGCGCACGACCTGCACAAACTCACCGAATACGTGTTTATTGCGTATACATGCGAAGAGTTTGGTATAAAATTTGGGATTGAGTCGACCGCTGGGCGGCGCTGATAGAATGCATGTAGACACGGGAATACACGCTCAGCCAGCAGCTCTGTGCCAAGGCGCATAGCGAATATCGCGTTACTAATCAGAAGTGCTTTCGATTTGCCGTTATAATAATGGTGGCGTCATAATAACGACGAAATCCAAAACGGAGAGCGCTCTAGTTACAATAACTGTGCATGCCTATTGTGACAACTCTCGGCTATTGGATCTTCCTGATTTACCAACTTTACATTATTAATATACTACCCATATGTTGCAAATTGTAGGATATAAAGTATTCTGGAACCCACATAGGTAAAATGAGAGTACACGCAGATTCTCTGAAATTCCCCTAGTATTCAAAAATCATTACAAACTCTATACAACAGAAATCCATGTAAAGTGTATTCTACGTTTACGTTTGCTGTTCACTTGTGACAAGTGATAAGAGCCGATAAAAAAAAACACATGAATGTAGTTTAGGGCACAATGTAGAACTATCAGTGGGTCAACTGTAAACTATGTTCATACTTTTTCGCAAACTGTAATATTCGATTTTCTTAATTCCTTGTATGTTGTTCATGGAAATTTGACTGCAGGCCGAAGTGTTTATGTAAACATTATAATCCTGCACGATTTCAAGCATATGCGTAGCATATTCATAATTCTAAATTGAAGTTAAAAAATCGCCTAGTTCCGTTGGTTAAACGGTAAGTAACGAGTTAAAAACCGGTCCAGCATCTGCTTAACAGAGCTTTTGGCTGAGCGTGTTTTGGCGTGTAAAGTAAAAGGCCCAGTTTATGACACTTCTATGCAACTCTCTCACTTTAAGCGTGTAAAATCATAGAGATAAACGCAGAGGTCCTCTTTGTTTATCCTTATGACTTTACACGATACCCATTGGCTGCATATCAAATGGTGGAGGGAGCTGCCTATACTAGGTTTACCCCTGTTACAAACTGGGACAGTGTCACAAACTGGGGCGTTTACCTTACATGCATTCTATCAGCCCCGCCAACCGGCCGGCTCGATCCCAACTTGCACACCCGGCTTTTTGCATGTATATGCAATAGGCACTCATCCGGTGAGCTTGTCAGGTCTCGCGCATGGCGAATAAATCCCCATGGGGATTTATTCGCCTACAACGGGAACCCCCCTAGCGGAACTGGTGCAACCACGGATTCGCAGTTGCATCGTAGTCGCAGTCGCACTATGGACATGCATCTGCGAGTTGCAATGACTATGACGAGACTCCGGGTAGACTGGAATGAAACTGATCGCTTTGTTCAAACTTTTAACCTTTATGCAACGCTGTTTTATTGGACTCGAGTGATCCCCATGAAACTACAAGTCAAATAAATAAGACTATGCAACGATGGTTGCAAGGGTTACTGAAAAACGACGTTAAAATAAAGGTTATACACGAGTATAGAGCAAGTCAAAGGTTTGAACATTGCGCATTAGTCTATTGAAGTCTGCCGATGGTCACCTCAGTTCCGTTAGGGCCATGCGGTGAAAGTATGCAAAACTAAAAACAAATCGTTACATGCACAACGGTGATTCTTTGAAGCGTCTTGAATCGACGCACCAAACACTCTCGGTTCGATCGAAATAGCGGCCGTCGCTTCTATATTTAACGCGTCGAGGCGTTTGGCGTTTTCCCTTGCATAATTTCGTTGAAGCGTGCGGCTTGTCAATACATCGCGTAAATTCTTCATCCTTCGAAGCATCACGGAGAAGACGCGACAACGGCGACCGAGACGGAACCGAATTGCACTAGTTCACTCTTATAGTGACATTATTTTTATTTTTTGTTGTACTCTTCATACTCAAAGGTCAGTAACTAATCCTATCTTTAATTCCAGGTTAAAAGTGAAATTCAGTGAGAATTTGAATACTTCCTAATGGTATAAAAAACTGAAAAAATCAACTGTTTTAAAGGTACCAAGAATATTAAATTATTATTATAACACTTGTGATTTTTAGTTCCAAAAGTAGAAAAGTCGCTGTGTTGCTCCCTTAAGGTGATACGAAATACCGCCGCTGGTAACAAAAACTGTTCCGAACGCCGCCTTGAGACCGCAGTCAGCCGACGAAAAAGAAAATTGTCTTTTCCTGGGAAATCGACAGACGCAGGGACAATTTTCTTTTTTCACGGTATTGAGTACAGTTTTCGTTACCAACCGGGCGCGAGCCAGCTCAGCGGGTTATACCGCATCACCTCAATCACCGACCGAGTTCGGGATATAGATTAATAAAGCTGGCGCCTGTCGAGACAGCGGCAGTGTTCAACGAGACCGTCAACGTCGAGGCTTCACGCTCGATTTCTCCGCGGCACGTTTCACTCGATCGCCCGGACGAATCGTTGTTTCGTCTCTGACGGACAAACTAATCGTTCGACTGTCTAGTCCACTGCGACTGTCATCGGGTTTACGCGAAAGTAAGTTAAACGCCCCAATGACGGAACGCGTCCCAGTGGCCGGACAAAGCATGCGTGCAAGAGAGACGAAAATACACTAGACATCGATTTTTGTGCCCTCGGTTTCCTGAACAGTCCCCACCACGGAGCGAATATCGATCGGCGCAGAAAGCTATGGACCATGCTCGACAGTTAGTATGGACAGGGCGTGCGCAACCTCGATTTTGTTAAGTGTGATGCGGAGTCGGTCCCGCCGCTGTGAACGAAATCGAGGTCTTTTGATCGAAAATTGCAAAACGCAATTTTCCAATAATTTTTAGATGGCACTGTGAGGCAAAACTGGGCAGGAAATCCAGATTTATAGATGAGGCAAAGTGGGTCGTCCAAATTTTTATTGGAAAATTGCGTTTTCCCCACTGTCCCGTTTCGCTCCGCTGTCCCGTTTTGCCCCGCTCTCCTTTACTGTACGATTTTTCATGCATGTCCAGGGACTGAGACTGCTCTCTTAGGTGTCCGGGAATTGGCACTTTTACCTTAGGCGAGGGGAAACTCATTGAAGTTTACCTGTGACAAGTAAAATCTCTCCTCGCGAACCTCGTCGAGATGCTCGTGCGGCGGATTGAAGTAGTCGGGCGAGTAAGGCCTGTATTCCTCGACGAGCGGTGGCACCGGACTCTTCGGCAGTATCTTCGGTGGCTGTGTCTTGGGCCTGCGCGCGGATTGGTCGAACAAAATTAATTTCTACAAATCTTGAGAGAAAATAAACATACACAAAAAAAAAAGAAATTGCGATCGTTGAAAGAGCTGAAGCCCTGGCTACACTCCATTAGCGAGAAGCTTTTGTCACAGTCGAGCGGGCCGCCGCGAGACCGACAGCGGGTCTCGTATTATAGACGTATTATTGTTTCCGAGCCAAAATATTAAACCTCCTTCACCGTTGCTGCGTGTTCTGTTCTTCACGAAACTAGACTTCGGGTTAAATTTGAAAGCAATGAAGAGCACGAAAAAATCTAAATATTTTTACACTGTCAAAGAAATACGAAGAAAAAAGTGTGTTGAGTGTTAAGTTTGACTCGAGCTTTAATAAGCACCGTACCGAAAATCTCTTTTAGATTCAGATGAAAATACGTACGAAACGAAATATGTGTAGGGTTAATATTTATATTTCTTAGATAAATATTTCTGCGATTGTTTTCGTGTTTATGCTGGTGTGGATATGCGAATTGGACCGGTGATGGCGATCTTTGACGTTTCACTGAAATGTTTAAAAATACATTTCGGAAACATTTCAATGTAAGATTTATGAGCGGACAAAAAAATCTGTTCCGAATGTCTTTTTAAAACATTTCACAAATATTTTTTAATATTCACAAAATATTTTCAATATTTCAAAATAATATTTTAAATATTTCAAAAATATTTCCGTGCAATGTTGGGTCGGGAGATCTATCGATCGATTCGACTCGAGACTCTCCACCGCGAGAAAAGCAGTCTCCGCACCCGAGCCAAATGGAGTTTTAAGTTTGCATTTTAATTGGTTATGTCCGTCATTCTGGCGAGCATCGTTCGATCGAACACCGCGAGGAGGCACTCAAGGTCGAACTATATAGCGCATTGTTTCGTTCGGAAAGTGGTAAAATTAGATAGACGCGGTTAGGCCGAAGCGAGGGAACCGCCGAAAGATAGGCATTAAACAGCCGAGTAGCGTATAGTTCGAAGAATGCAGTCAGCGAGCGTTTGCGTTAAATTGGCATTCTAGATTTATGGTATTTATGTGCGAAATCGTCTCTGACAAACTAAACAAAGAGGAAGCCCCGTCGCTGTTGCAGATCGAATCGATGACCGAGGATTGCGGTGTGTAATTGCGCGACGGGCGATCGCACGACTGCTCAGACCTTTCGACGACCAGTTTTACAGATTCTGAATGTTGGAGGAGGTATTGCGCGTCCACATGCCTCACGTCACGCGAATCGTAATCGTCGATTTTCTTGATCACGTCACCCTTCTGGAGCGCCTCGTTCTCCGACTGAAACAATACAACAAAAAATATTGTCACAAACATAGCTCAGGCTATAAAGAATCAATGTATACCAAAATCTGTTAAGTAATTTATAGCCGTTTCGACAAACACTGGCGCCTTCGGAGACTCGCTAAGCCGCGACATCACAGTGAAACGCATACTCGCGTCCTTTTGTCCGGGGAGCGGTCGGGAGTATACACAAGAGAAATAAATCGCATTGTGATAGCACTAAGACTTGACCTTGGACGGAGAAAAATAAATCGCATTAATTAATCCGATACGCGACAAAATAAAAATTGCATTTAGTGATTTCTACTATCCATGGAATTTGTTATATTAAATTTTTTGTCAACACGAATTAAAAAAAAAGATAAAAAGACTAGATCAAATTCTTATATTGGTCTCTGGGTCAAGGTCAATGAGGATGCAGGTTCAGCATCCCCGATTTCCCCATCGATAGCCACTCCGTCGTTAAAAAAAATGATCACTGATACATATATATATATAAAACCATATATATATATATACGTATAACGTTATATTTCCGAAACTCACACGGGTGACGATGATCGGAGTGCCTAAATCCGCACCCCCGGCGATGCGTATTCCCCAAGGCCGATTCCGATCTCTGCGCAGCTTTAAGACAACAGTATGTTTCTTCGTCATACTCCGTTCTCACTGGTCCCCCACGAATATCGTACGTGTGTAAATCCTTCTTTTTTTTTCTTTTTTACTAATATATTTTGTTATAATTTTTTTTTAATAACTTATTTTTTTTCTGTCTAGGTTGCGTCTGAAAACGGCGCACGGGACAATGGAGCGAGAATCGGAGTGGAGAGAGAACAAGTGGTCACGGTCGTGCGGGACCGACTGAGCTCGGACGGACGCTGCGTTTAAGCCGCGAACGGCGCGGTAAGGCTTCGGACGTACCGAGGGATAACTTCGCGCAGACTGTCAACTCTTTTGCGCTTGCCTTCGTCGAGCAAACGAAGCGAGATGCACTTTGACAGGGATTAGCCCCGCTGCACAACTATCGCTGGGCTACTTCACCGCGGTATTGCCAAACGGCATAACTGGGGGGGGGGGGGGGCTGAGGTTTCTACCGTTCTGGCCTCATTTCGAATTGGCATACGTTCGTTCGTTCTTCGCGTATTGTTCTGGCTATGACCTGCACTCATTTCTCTGGTATTTATATGTACCGCGATCGAGCGTAGGAGAGACCGGCGATCGACCGATGGATCCCTCGAACCGTTACCGTTGCATCGTTCGATCGCTCGATCGTTCATTCGATCCGTCGATCTCGTGTCCGTCACCAACCGCTTTTACCGGTCGTCGACGAGAATTAATTTTTAAAGATTTAAAGAAAAAGAGAGGTTTTTTACTTCGGGAAAGTTCATTAATTGTACCGATTATAGCGATCAATCTTAATTCGTTCGTTCATTTGATCCGCCGATTTCTAGCCGGTCGCCATCCGCTTTTAACGGTCTTCGACAATAATAAATTTTTAATGATTTAAAAAAATGAGAGGTTGACTTCGGCGAAGTCAATTAATTGTGCCTATTATGGAGATCATTCTTGATTCGTTCGTTCATTCGTTCGATTCGCCGATCTCGTGCTCGTAACTATCCGATTTCACCGGTTGTCGAGGAGAATTAATTTTTATAAAGATTTAAAAAAGAGAGGCTTTCTACTTTCGGGAAATAAATTAATTTGACCGATTATAGACGATCTTTCTTAATCGCATATCAAGACGGATCTCGGGACTTTGTCAGCGCAGAGACGTTCTGTAAAAAGCGCGACCCGAATACCCAGCTGCTATCGATTCGAGAGCGGAGCTTCGATTTATATTTAAACTCTCGGGTTGTCAACGTCGCGAACACCTTTTTTCGGGAAAGGCGAACGCTATCCGTGATCGGTAATAAATCAAGCTGTTTTTTTCGTACTTAAAGCCATTCACAAGAATTGTTTCTCAACGATTTTAAAATTAATTTTTTTGGCGCAAGAATTTAATAGATCGCAAGTTGGCCAGTCGATTAGAAATTTGAGACGACAAAACACGCCGTGATTCGGGCTTATGATTCCTCCGAGGATGAAGCAGTTCCGCCCCTGGGGATTGTTATTGATGAAACAATAACGTGGGTATAACTTTCGAAAAAAAAACAAATTTGAGGGAAAAATTAATAAAGCCATCGTTTCGCTGTTTATCAACAATTTCACCGAGACCGATTTCTTCAACGGTGTCGTTGAAGTGAATTTAAAAATCTGAAAAAATTGATACGTATTCAGAAAAATGAACGAATCATTTTCATAAAAAAAGTTAGGTTTCCGGGAGATTTGTTGGACAATTTTATTTTTCATCAATTTGTTAATAACATTTTGGAATTGTTATTATGCCAAATTAATCTTTTCAGCATCTTAAATATGCTTGATTTTTTCAGATTTTTATATCATCGAGAAGTGTTTGTAATTCCCTCTCATTTCTCTGAAACTTATGCAAAGTGAACACTATTCGCAAGGACCACTTTAAGATCACTTATGGGTCGATTTTTTACCCGTTTGATTAAACCGATTATGCCGTTCATTCATAAATCACAACTTTCGAACATGTAGCTCTTGTAACCTCGAAACGAAAGCGACGTCGAAAGTACTCGAATTACTATCGCACCACCCTAAGGGTGAAAATTTCATTCGACGAAAAAAAAAATGTATTTCACAAAATACCCCAAAACTGTTAGATTCACAGCTGCACACGAGACAAACTATGCAAGAATTAACGTTGCAAAGACCATCCGAAAAAAAAGAATCGGAAAACGAAAAAGAATCTTTGACACGTCCTGTCACATTTTTCATCGTGAAAGACTCATTCGGATGATTTTTTTGTTTTCTAGTAAACATTTTCAACTACGTGGCGTTCGACAAGGCTCGATCGTTAAATTGACATCTGCAATTTATGAATCCAACAGATTTGTTTTTTATCATACGACAAAGTACTCACATAAGTCTCGTAAAAATTTCCCAAGGAGAACTTGAGGGCCATCTTCGCGTTCTCCTTTTCTTCGACTTAAATTAATTGTTGAATCGTCCTCACCCGCTGTATCGTTTTTTTCCTCGTCCACCGGCGGGCACCTGGAGCGACGGTTTGATCCTACCTGTCTCGATCCAATTACCTTGGCGGACCTCCGATAAATGAATTTAAATCGCGGTAGAAAGAGTGTGTGACACGTAGTCGGGGAGGACCGAACGGGTGTTAGAGAGTACCCGAGGGAAACCAGGGGTGTGGACGGTTTCGAAACTTAAATTAGCCACCTATAGCGCTAAAGGTTAATCAATCATGGACTCGGGGTCCACATCACTGTTCTAGTGACTCATTTATCTCGATATATTTGTTGCATGCGCGAATATCTACCGCTTCGTAATGGAGATTCGATTCGGCGATATATCGTAGAAATTATTCGACGTACGAATGATCCGATAAATTAAGACGCGTCGTAGCGTACGTCAATGTGCTGACAATCGATGTCTAATTACGGATCCGAGACGCTCGGGCCGCGCGCTCGAAAAAGAACGGCGTGTACCGATCGATTAATCTATAATTAGTAAGGCGGATTAATAATAGAAATCGAAAAATACAAGCGTCAAGAAAAATCGCGATGTATCGACTATTTGCCGATTATTGATTATTGTAATAATCAATAATCGATAGAGAGAATCGTAAGAAATTTGAACCAAGTAAAAAATTTATGACGATAAGACGGAATTCGTAAAAAAAAATACGAGTGATATTTATTTGAGTAAAAAAAATAAAATATACAGCTCCGTAAAAATTCGTGGAAAAAGTGTGATCAATTTTTACGAATATTCTTCGGTGATCGCTCGACCGATGATCATTCTTCGTATCTCGCTGGTTCCGGCACCGATCTCGTAGAGCTTAGCGTCTCTGAGGTAACGTCCGGTTGGATACTCGTTGATATAACCGTTTCCACCTTCGAAGAAATAGGTTCATGGAGTTTCCGCGAACACGCTGTTAATCAACGGCCGTGCAACGATAACTTACCCAAGATCTGTATCGCGTCCAGTGCAACTTTAGTTGCATTCTCGGCGCAGTAGAGAACCACGGCAGCGCAATCTTTGCGATTTGCGTGTCCAGCATCGCACGCCCGTGCAACCGAGTACAGATAGCTGCGACTAGCGCTCAGACTCGTGTACATGTCGGCAATTTTACCCTGCAAGATCGATCAAGGTTTTGAGGACAAAACAAATTTGGCATTATTGACACCTGCCTAGCGGCTTCCGTGCGGGATAAAAAAATACTTATAACGAGTCACTTTACCTGAATTAATTGGAACTCCGCTATCCGTTGACCGAATTGCTTTCTCGTGTGAGCGTACTCGAAGGCGACGTCGCAACAGGCCTGAAGGATTCTACAAATCATAATTACAAGCTTATCGTTATTCCTCGAATTTGCACAAACGACAACTACGATGATTAAAAAATTTACCCGACTGGGCCACTGGCTAAGATAAGTCGTTCCAGATCCAGACCACTGAACAGTACGTAAATGCCTTTGTTCACTCCACCCAGTACATTGGAAGCTACGCGAAGCCGAAAACTTAATTTTTTTAAATCTGCTTTTCAGCGTGAAAGAAAAAACCGCAAACTCACCGGGAACTTTGCAATTTTCGAATACCAACTCCGAGGTGCTTGAGCCCCTCATGCCGAGCTTGTCGAGTTTTTGAGCCGTGCTGAAACCTTCCATTCCCTTTTCGACGATAAAGGCGGTGATACCGTGCTGGGGTTTCGACGCTGTGGGATCGGTGCGCGCGTAAACTACCAGTACGTCGGCATCCGAGCCGTTGGTTATCCAAAATTTATTTCCATTTAATATATAGTGATCCCCCTGCTTTTCGGCTTTGAGTTTCATCGAGACGACGTCGGAACCCGATCCTGTCTCGGACATTGCCAGAGCCCCTATATGCTCGCCGTTGCACAACTTGGGCCATAAAAAAATGTTGTTAATAATATTATTGTTAACTAGCAGGTTGTTGTTGCTCGGGAAACCCTCGCTATGGAATTTAGAAACAAAAAATTTTGATTTCCGAGGATTTACTGAAAATACGTCACTTCCGGTCGACAAATGAAATTGTCAAATCGTAAGTGACATATTTCCGGTATGAGGTCACTTCCGGTCAAAGAATGAGATTTTCAAACCGGTAGTGATGTATTTTCGGTGTGAAATCCCTTCCATTCGAAGAGTGAGATTTTCAAACCGGAAGTGACGTATTTCCGGTATGGCGTAACTTCCGGTTTAAAAATGCGATTTTCAAACCGGAAGCGACGTATTTCCAGTATGACATCACTTCCGGTAAAAAAAATAAGCTTTTCCAAACAAGAAATGACGTATTTTCTGTAAATTGTCAGAAATCTGAATTTACTATCGAAGAGTTCCATAGGCAATAACGCGAGCGCGAAGCGTCTGAGCCAAAACAACTTGCCAGTGCATTAATATTATACTTGGTGCACATAATACTGTTCGATCGTCATATGAGAGGATCGAAGGCAGAAGATCTCGAGGAGCCCGCCCGAGATCTCCGATCCAGTCATTAATCACCTTCGGCAGGTACTTGAGCTTTTGCTCCTCCGTTCCATTTCTGTGAATTTGATTAAGGCACAGGTTCGAGTGGGCACCGTAACTCAGTGCCACCGCCGCCGAAGCACGGCTGATTTCTTCCATGGCGATAACGTGATCCAAGTAAGAGCCACCGGTCCCTCCGTACGCGGTTTTTGCGGTGATGCCAAGAAGACCCAGTTCTCCCAATTGCTTCCAGAATTTCTTAACGGAAAACGATCAGTTCAATGTGCCGTGAAAATTCTTCATCCATAATGAAAACTTTGTAATCTGCGTTTTCGATTTTTGTACCGTGACAAAACGATGTTATTACCTCGAGTCGAATTATTTAAATAAAGATACAATCGATCGATATAGTGATGTGCCAAACGTTTATTGGAGGGGTACAAAAATAAATTGTATTTTATAAAGGTAAAAAAAAAATAGTTGGATCAAACACATTTGTTTTCAACAATATTTACTTCCCACAGAGACAGCGAGCAGAAAAATGTTAGTTCCGCTCCGAACGCTCAATTGACCTTCGGAGCGAAAAGAACTAAATTGCTACGAAGATATGCACGCTGCGATATATTCACTCCAAGTCATGATACTCATATATTACGGCCACGTCCATATGTATATGGCGGGTAGCTTTGGCACGTAAAAACATTTTATCTCGTGTTGCGTTACCGCGACGCTCCGACTATGAATTCTTCTACTTCTATATACTCACTCGCAGATCGTTGAACTCATTATTTTTATCGATTTCCGCAGCTTTCGGGGCGAGTTCCTTTTGCACGAAATTGAAGACAACCGATCGCAGCTGTCGAATGAAAATAAATGTATATATACATATATATCTCCACAATATATATATATATATGTATTCGGTGTTCTGTATAGTTATTATTCAATCGTTTGATCTGAATTTATATGATAGCGGTACCGATAGCGATCAAAGGTCAACGCCGCTGCGGGGGAACTGTGATATCTTGTTAACCGCATGCTATCTATACTGTATATCTGTATCTCGAGATACCGTCGAACACGCGTTACGATATCACTCCTCAGTTCCCACTAACCTCCTTCTGTTGATCGGTCAGTCCGAAGATGTGCTCGTCTATCGGGTAGTACTGAGACAAGGTCCTAACTCCACTGCACTTGGCACCATTCTTCCGCAGTAAACCGAGCAGTCGCGAGGTACCGCGACACACGTTGACGAAGCTCATTGTCGCAAGAGAAGCTCCGAGCTCGATCGGGACTGGACTGATTGTAATATCGTCCGAAATGACGACGACGTTTTTTGGAGTAAACAGATATGTACAGCTGACACGGTGGAAGATAGCGTACCGATACAGTTACACATATATATTAATACAAAAATGTTCGATAAGAAACCACGCACTCTTACGAAAGAGATTCCCCCACAGACGATCAATCCGAGTTTAGAGTATTTGAGGGGCATTTTCCTCATATTCTTAAACCTAATAAATAGTACCAATAATTTTTTAATAGATCGTAGCAAACTTTTTTTTATATAACTGCGAAGAAACTTTGATATCGTACGTTTATGTTCTAATTTGTGGGATGACAAAACTCTTTTCAGTACATTGTTTGTAGGTCGCGTTATAGTATACGAAAAGGCGCTTGATCATTCGTAATTCGAAATTGCATCAATTATCCAATGGCCAGAGATAAGTTCGCTAAAACGACAAAAGGCTATTGTTGCTGCAATAATTATCGAAGAAAATGTCATTATTGGAATAAAAAATTGAAGAAAAGAGAGTGAAACTTCGATTATCGATTTTTATAGTATAGGCGTGAATATCGCTCTCGTCTTATTTCGGAGTTGCGCCGTGTTTCTTTTCGGCGAATTCGAAACAGCATGCGTCGTGTCGTTTCGTTGGAAGGTTATGGTCGATCAATGTAATGATCGCACAGTCTCGTAAAAACTGCAAATAAAAATGATTCGACTCGTCGATAAAACGTAAAAATGGGTGAAATGAAATTGAACGGCCTGGAAGGTCTGAAGACCGAACAAAAGTATAATAAAGTCGTAAAACACATACAGGTAAACTTGAGGTTAAGTTTCACTCGTCATTCGCAATTGTTTTTTAATTTTTTAAACAAACTTTATCGACAAAGAGATCGTTGATGTTTTCAGGACAAATGGAAATTGGTACCCGCTTTTCTTAAAGGAAAAGGCTTGGTGAAGCAGCACATAGATTCGTTCAATTATTTCATCAATGTCGAGATCAAAAAGATCGTCAAAGCCAACGAAAAAGTAATCAGCGACGCCGATCCTCTGTTTTACGTGAAGTAAGTGTCTCGTTCAAAATTATTTGAACATTTTTTTCGAATCAAACATTTGCGACAATACTAATCGCAAAAATGACAAAAAAAAAGGTACCTAAACGTCTACGTCGGCTCGCCGGACGTCGAGGAGGGTTTCAATGTAACGAGATCCACCACGCCACACGAATGTCGTCTCAGAGATTTGAATTATTCGGCTCCCATAACGGTGGACATAGAATACACCAGGGGACATCAGCCGATAATCAGAAACAATCTCCTTATCGGAAGGTAAAATTATCAAATGTTGTTGATTTATAAGAAATTGAGAACATTTATTTTTTAACGTTGAAATCGAAAACAGAAATGTTGACCACTTTGCAGTAATTTGTGGGCTGCCATAAGAATGTATTGTTATTCATCATATTGTTGGTTATCAGCCGATAATTAGTAACAATCTTATCGGAATGTGAAATTACAAAATTTTATAGATTTACAAAAAAAAATTGAGAACATTTATTTTTCAACACTTTTGAAAAAAAATGTTGCCCAGTCAAGACTAATATACTTGCGGGCTGCCATAAAGATATATTATTATTCACGCTGTATCCTTGATTCTTACAATTAAATTTTTTTGTCTGATTCACAGGATGCCGATAATGTTGAGAAGTTCCAACTGCGTTCTGACGGACAAGTCTCACTTCGAGTTGGCAAAAATGAACGAGTGTCCGCATGATCCTGGCGGCTACTTCGTCATAAACGGTCAGGAGAAGGTGATCCTCATACAGGAGCAGATGCTGAGAAACAGGATAATACTTGAGGAGGACAGCAAGGGTTGTTTGGTGGCGTCTTGTAACAGTTCCACTCACGAGAGAAAAACGAGAACGAACGTAGTCGGCAAGGGTGGGAAGTATTACATGAGACACAATATCTTTCAGGATGTGAGTTTTTCACAACTAAAATAATTCAAATTATCTATCGAAGAGACGTGTAGTTCGGCAATTAAAATCGCTGACTGACCTTCCAGGACATACCAGTCACGGTAATATTCAAAGCCATGGGAATAGTGTCCGATCAAGAGATCGTCCAACTCATAGGCACGGAGGAAGAATTCATGAAAAAATTCTCACCTAGTCTGGAGGAATGTCACGTGCTTAGCGTCTTCGCCCAGAATCAAGCCTTGAAGTTAGTTTCAAAATAACGATGTTTATATTTATAAATATATTCAAGCAAATACTTATTTGCTTTGTTATTTCGGTAGTTTCGATGCAATGTTATTGTTGGGATAACATTCTCTAAATTTACTGCGCAGGTATCTCAGCAATAAGAGAAAGCAGAAGAGATACTCCTCGGTGTTAAAGACCAGTATAGTTGACGAAGTCAAGGATCTGCTAGCCACGAACGTTCTGTCACACGTTCCGGTAAACAATGTTTCGATCCATTAAAAACACATGCGATCAGCTTTTATTTCTCATATATATATTTTAGAAAATTAGATTTGTTTGTTTGTTGGTTTAGATGTTTGTCGCCCCCTCCACGGCTCCCTCTTTCGGTGAATCTAACCCTCCCCCCTTCCCTATAAATAATTTCAAACTTTCGGTTTTTATAGCGTATGAAATGGAATTCGGACATCCGAAATTCAATTCCATACGGAATGGAATTTCCGCATGCTATGAACAATGCGATCCATGGGTGCGCGCGAAGTCAACATAACGGGAAGATTTTCATAAAAATAATGCGGTTCGTTCGCAGGTGGTTGATTTCAATTTCAAGATGAAAGCGACCTATCTTGCCATGATGATCCGCCGAGTCATGAGAGCCCAAGTCGATGGTACACTGGTCGACGACCGAGACTACTACGGTAACAAACGATTGGAGTTAGCTGGTTCGTTACTCTCGCTCATGTTCGAAGATCTCTTCAAGCGCTTCAACTGGGAGTTGAAGCAAATCGCCGACAAGAATATTCCGAAAATAAAAGCCGCTCAGTTCGATATCGTCAAGCACATGCGACAGGATCAGATAACCAACGGTCTTGCATTCGCGATATCCTCGGTAATTGTCGTGTCAACAATTTCATTTCCGGCAGCAGACTGAACGATAACAATAGCTTTGATTTGTCGCAGGGAAACTGGACCATCAAACGTTTCAAGATGGAACGCCACGGGGTGACTCAAGTCCTCTCGAGGCTGTCCTTCATTTCCGCGCTGGGCATGATGACGAGGGTGAACTCGCAGTTCGAGAAAACTCGAAAAGTCTCGGGTCCGAGATCTCTGCAGCCTTCGCAGTGGGGAATGCTGTGTCCTAGCGACACGCCCGAGGGAGAAGTCAGTATAAAAAGATTAACTTGTAAAATTATTTTCAGTACAAAAATAGCAACTAACGAATCTATCGCCGTTCCACAGTAAAAAATAATTCCGTGAAATCGGAATACCAAGTTTCGAACAAATAATTTTGTGAAGGGACAAATTCGTTTGTCCAGGCTTGAATATACAAACCTCTCCTTTTATTTCCCGTGTCATCAACAATTTTAGTTTCTACTTCTGTTTGTAAAACTAGAGCCGTACGATGCGATCGGAAAATAAAAAAATAAAAAATTGTGGACGTTTGTGGACAATAAGTTGCTGTAAACAGTACAAACTTTGTTTAACTATGTCTGTTCGATTGTTATCGTTGAACAGAGCTCAACTCGGTAATTACTGTTTCAGGGTTGCGGTCTGGTAAAAAATCTCGCTCTCATGACTCACATTACAACGGAAGTCGACGACGAGCCGATCGTCAGATTGGCCTTCAATCTCGGCGTAGAAAATGTAAATATCCTCGGCGGTGAAGAGATCAACAACAAAAGTGTTTACATGGTATTTTTGAACGGTAATATTTTGGGCATAGTGAAGAACTACGATAGGCTGGTCAATGTATTCAGGATGCTGAGACGGAAGGGTCTCGTGAACGATTTCGTTTCCATATACCTGCAGCACCAACACAGGTCCGATGCTATTTCAATATCAACTAAAAAAAATGCATAAAATTATCCCTATTATTATCCGAAGAAAATGTTTGACCTAAATTTGCATATCATTATTATTCCCAGGTGCGTGCAAATTAGTTCGGACGGCGGTAGGCTGTGTCGTCCTTACATAATCGTCAAGAGAGGGCAGCCTCTGGTTCAAGACGAGCACATGCAAGCTTTGGAGCAGGGTGTGAAAACCTTCGAGGATTTTCTTCAGGACGGTCTGATCGAGTATCTCGATGTAAACGAGGAGAACGACAGTTTCATAGCGTTCAACGAATCGCACATAAACGACATCACGACACATTTGGAGATCGAGCCGTTTACGCTTCTCGGGGTGTGCGCGGGTCTCGTTCCGTACCCGCATCACAATCAAAGTCCGAGAAACACCTATCAGTGTGCTATGGGTAAACAAGCGATGGGAACGATCGGTTACAATCAGCGTAATCGCATAGACACACTTATGTACAATCTCGTTTATCCGCAAGCGCCGATGGTCAAGTCTCGAACAATCGAACTTATAAATTTCGACAAATTACCGGCCGGACAGAACGCTACTGTCGCTGTTATGTCTTACAGCGGTTACGATATCGAGGATGCGCTGATTTTGAACAAGGCCTCGATCGATCGAGGCTACGGAAGGTGCCTGGTCTACAGAAACGCGAAGACGACCCTGAAGCGATACGCCAATCAAACGTACGACAGAATCATGGGACCGCTGATCGACACCACAACGAAGAAACCTGTCTGGAAACACGATGTTATCGACACGGATGGCATCGTGGCTCCGGGCGAAATGGTGGAGAACAGAAAAGTCATGGTCAACAAATCAATGCCGTCGGCAACGATAAGTCCCGTGAATCCTACGAACGTACCAGCTCAGCCGGAGTACAGAGAAGTTCCGGTCGTGTTCAAAGGACCGGTTCCGGCTTACGTTGAAAAAGTCATGATATCGAGTAACGCCGAAGATGCGTTTCTCATAAAGCTGCTGTTGAGACAAACTCGGAGACCGGAGATTGGCGATAAGTTCAGCAGTCGGCACGGTCAGAAGGGAGTAACCGGTAAATGTTTGCAACAATTTTATCGCCACATGGATTTTCATGAGTTACGCGTTGTAAATACGGCTTGTCTTTCGAAGGTCTGATCGTGGAACAAGAGGACATGCCTTTCAACGACTACGGTATATGTCCCGACATGATTATGAACCCCCACGGTTTTCCCTCTCGGATGACGGTCGGTAAACTGATCGAGCTGCTCGCCGGCAAAGCGGGTGTTCTCAAGGGCGAATTTCACTACGGCACCGCTTTCGGCGGCTCGAAGGTCTCGGACGTTTGCGAAGAGCTGGTTAATCACGGCTACAACTATATGGGCAAAGATATTTTTTACTCGGGACTCACCGGCGAACCGCTCCAAGCTTACATCTATTCCGGACCGGTGAGTGAATGCAAATAGCTAAAAAAAAAGATGTAATCGTTATCTGAAGATGAATAGATCCGGGACGATAATTAGTTTCGCGTATAAGACGCGTGTTAGTAATTTTTACGAAAAAAAAAATCGCGTTTTTTTTTACGAAACGAAGCAAAGTTACTGTAAAATTGTATTTTCTTCGCAGGTGTACTACCAGAAACTGAAACACATGGTTCAGGATAAAATGCACGCGAGAGCGCGCGGTCCTAGAGCAGTTCTGACGAGACAACCAACCGAAGGTAGATCGAAAGAGGGTGGATTGAGATTGGGCGAGATGGAGAGAGATTGCCTTATAGGATACGGAGCCAGTATGATGCTGGTCGAGAGATTGATGATATCGAGCGATGCCTTCGACGTCGATGTCTGCAACAAATGCGGTCTGATGGCCTACAGTGGCTGGTGTCACAGTTGCCGGGCGAGCGGTTGCGTCTCGACGATTTCCATGCCGTATGCTTGCAAACTCCTGTTTCAAGAGCTACAATCTATGAATATCGTGCCGAGATTGACTCTGAAAAATTACTGCGAATAACGCGACAGGGTAGAAAAGATTTTTGTATTATTTATACAATTCCCGGTCGAGTTATCGTCGCCAAATAAAATGTACAGTCTGACGAAAAAATCAATTGCTTTTCATTTCATCGAATAGGACGACGAGTTTAATTTTTTTGCTGCGTAATGAGCGCAGAAAAAAATATTAAATATAGTCCCGGAGCGACGACAACCGAAAAAAGTTTATCGGGAATTTTTATAGCCAATATTCCGCAAATGAACGATATTGCGTATTTTCAAACAGCTTCCCAATGGCATTGCGGGAAACACCCAGGTGCCAGATCATGCTGTACCACAGGAAATAGGCAAGATGATGGATATGACCAGGTTGAAAAAGCTATATAAAGAGCTATTATTTGAATTTTTTGAGTAAAATCAAAAGTGCGAAAAAACCTGAACCTGAATCCAGCTATTTTGCATGAAAGTCAAGTTCGACGTTGGCGTTGAGAAAAGATAAAAATTGAAATTTTCGTATCGGTTTCTCACAATGTTCCTTTATTCCCAAAACTTCCTCTGTGAGGAAGCTAACAACACAGGAACACGAAAATAAAAATTTTCAACTTTTATATGAGGAAGCCACATGAAAATAAAAATGTTCAACTTTTATGAGCAAGCGATATGAAAATTTCAATTTTTTGTTTTTATGTAACGATAACTTGTCCATCAAAACGTATATTCTTGCAGCTATTATTGAAACTCACCCATAGCCACCGATATGTGCGAGAAGCCCATGCAGCCGATATTGAAACGCGCCTATTAAAACGCGCCCTCGGCCCATCCGAATCAGCAACTGGTGGACGCGATTCCCCTCCACCGAACTCTCAGGGTGTCTGTTCCGTTCACGAGCGCGGCCGATGGCCGATTCGTCGAACTCGAATCAACAGCCGGTCGAAGCGAGAGGAGTGCGTGAGGTGTCGTTTTCGTTAACTTCCAACACACAAGATTCGACGAAAACAATTGCCGCTTCCTCGTCCCCCCGCGAATCACACACTTTCCTCCGAATGTAATGTAACAGAGACCCTCGACACAATCGCGTCGCTTTCTCATCGTTGTTTCGTGTTTATATATTTATTCAACGAAAAGTAAGAACTCAAAGAAGTAACGTCGATCGCACCTGGTGAATAAAAAAAAACACGCGATATCTCCGGTCCGAGAGTCTTCGCGAGAGGGAGAGAGCGCGCGTTCTTTGGGTTTTTTCGGCCATATATTCGTGATACGTGACGTCTGGACGACGACGACGAAGATTAAGACGGGTGGGAGTCGCGCGTTGTCGAGAGACACACAAGCCAAGTACCGAAAAAAAGCCTTCGGAACGTCGCCGAGTATGAGCTCCAACAACGCTAAAGCCCTGTTCGCGTGCTCGAGATGCTTTTCGAGGCATCCCTTCGAGGAACTGTCACCCGGACAACAGTTGTGCAAGGTATCGTGTCCCTTCCGTTCGATCAGCGTTCTCCCGCTTTATCTTACTCTATTATTATCGTCCCTGCCAGCGACGCTGTTTTCTCCGTTCGTCCGCGATCGTACGAAGAAAATAACGATAACGCACCTAATCGGCGTCTCGTCGAAATATTCCTCGAGGCGTGTACAATGCTAATATTAGAATTTTTAACCTCCGAGAGCGACTCGCGGACTTACCGGCCACTGGTCCGAACCAATCGTCATATTTACGAGTCCGATATTGTTCAATCTCCTCGTACGTACATCCGCATCGAACCAATCGTCATTATCTCGCTCTGCAAACTTCGAATTAAGCTAATCGCTGCCATCGCGCGGCACTTTATCGTCACGATTTTATTTTGGCGTCCTACTTTAATTCAAGGTGAACGCACTCTTGTATATTTGTTTGTTTTTGTCGCGATAACCGAAAAGATCGATTATGCTACGCGACGATCTCGCGCGGGTGTTGTCGAGGCGAAAGCTTACACCTTATGCGTAGATCGTGTTTCGCACTCCGGTTTCCCCCCCTGAGATGCATCGATTGGCGAGACTTCCAATGGCTTTGTATTGTTTCATTCAGGAATGTCGAGGTTCCTTTCCAGTGGTTAAGTGTACATACTGCAGATCCGAGTTCCAGCAAGCTGTGTAAGTATACAAGGAAGCAAAATCTTTTTTTTTTTTTTAAACCTCAAAATTATTTGCTGAACTGGGAATGTTTATTTTTTTGAAGATGTAATTTTTTTTCTTTTTTTCTCTGCAGTAAAGGAAACACCTGCACGATATGCAAGAAATGCGAGCAGAACGTCAAGGCTTATGGTAAACCGTCGGCCTGCGAGTACTGCAACACCATCGCGGCTTTCATCGGAAGCAAGTGTCAGAGATGCACAAACTCCGAGAAGAGATACGGACCGCCTGTTACTTGCGAACAGTGCAAGCAGAAGTGTGCCTTTGACAGACAAGACGAGGACAAGAAGGTGAAATGAGAATAATAATCGAACAGGCGATTCATTGAGTCTTAAATGTCGGCACTTTTTCTATGCGGGCTACTTTGTGGGGAAAGATCTTAAATTTGGGAGAAGTCTTTTCCATTTTTAAAATTCATTATACGTGAATGAAAGATTTATAAAGAAAAATTATTCAAACATTCCTCGAAAAGCACAGAGAAATTAATTGAGTTGAAAATGACCTTGAAACATTTTGTTTGTGACCTTGGATGCGCCATAATCTGCGAGGATTATAGTCGATAATTAATATAATATAATAATTGTGATATTAATAGCTGTGATATTAATGATTTTTCAAATTCAATTTTAGGTCGATGGCAAGCTCTTGTGTTGGCTGTGTACACTTTCGTACAAGCGGGCCTTGGCGAAGACAAAACAGACGGACGCCGATAGAAGAGCTCACCTGAAAATGTCGCACGAAAGGGCCGCAAAACACAAGGAGCAAAAGTAATTATCCTCAAACGAGACGGCCTGAATCTGTCGCTGCATCGAAGTGTATTATCGTTTCTGAGCCCGAAAAGTATTATGAAAAATTGATCATTTCTATCGCGCTATCATATCGCTTTCGTAAAATTGAGGGTAAAACAGATTTCCGACTTACCCTCGGATGGTTCTCTAGAAATTTCAAAGTGCAGTCTGTGTTGGAAACGATAATAAGATCAAAATAATTGTGGGCCGATCGGTGAACGATGCACGGTCAATGCTCTACGCCGATCAACAATTTTTATTTCCACATTGTTTACCTGATTTATTTTTAACAGGGTGAAAAGCCACACCAAGAGACCCCACAGAGGAGGTGACGTGACGAAAGCACCGCCGCAATCCGAAACTGTGGACACGAACGGTCCGACGCCGGTGAAGGCTGCGAGAATGGTCCCGATGCACGATCACCACGATCCAAACAGTTCGGACCACGTAGTCGCGGTCACTCAGCTCAAGGAAAAAATTGCCCATTTACAGAAACAAATCACTCAGAAGGATAACCAATTACTCACCAAGGATAGACAGGTCGGTTCGGTCGTGATTCATGCTGAGACGAGACGACGATTGAATACAATAATTCGGAGCATCGGCTCGAATCGAGAATCACAAGCTAGTTACTGAGTTTAAGGCAGTCCGTGCGGTACAGTCAAGTCAATCGAGTACCAGGATTTCAATAATTGTTTGTACACGTTTTAAAGGAGACATTCTTGCGAACTAAGGTGGATCTAGATTTAAAAGTTCCTACTTTATGGCGGAAAAAAGTAAGGAATGTAGGAAAAAAATCCACGAACATATTTTTACACAATTTTTGTGAAGTCAAATTTGTAACCTTGGTCCGATCGTCACAAGTGACAGCTTATACTGTTTGTTGAAATATGTTTTACGAATTCACCGAGTAACTTGCTGCGATTAGTCTCAATCAGAAGAAAAGTTTAGTTAACACCGTAGCTCTGCTTTTGTCATAAACAAATGACTCGAATTTGTAAACGATGAATACTATCATTAATGTTATCCGGTGAGGTCATAGTGTATCTGTAGAGAAACAAAATGAGCTTTCTCTCGTCAAAATCGAACGAAAATGATAATTTTGATCTTACAAAAAATGCGTAAACCTATGCCCGCAGATTTATTAGGGTAAACGCAGTTATTTCACTGTAAATTCATTGTTGTACATGTTTTTCTACATAAAGCAGGAAGTCTCATCTAGATCCACCTTATTTCGCATTAATTATCCCGTTAAAATCTTGGTACTCGATTGACTTGACTGTACCGCGAGGACAACCTTAAAAAAACAGCGAACATAACCGGTGTCTCTCGTGTTCACGTAAAACGAAGTATTACCGGTTTTAATATAAATCGGAAATACTTTTTAGCTCGCTTTACAAAACGTCTGTAACGGCTCTACGCGCTCCAATAACCGTAACTATCACGTAGATTTCTAACCGCTTATTTATTTTCTTCACACAGATAACCGATCTGAAGGCGAAAAACTTCACCGCCGAAGCGGAGCTGCGAAACAAGATGAAGGCCACGGAGAAAGAACACGACTCGAAGGTGTCCTACATGCAGCAGAAGATATCGGGCCTGTTGAAGGAAGTGGCGAGTCTGTCGAAGAGCAACAAGCGGGGCGACAGGATAGCCGCGACGAAGAGCGAAGCGAGCACTAACAGCGGAAGTGGAACCGATAGTCCAGTACCTTGATAAGGTAGGAGATGCGATTGAAAAGAGAACAACAAAATTAAAATTTAAAAAAAAATCTTCTGTCTTACAGCGGTGCGATATAATGTTCGCGGTGCTCGTTATTTTTCTCTTCTTTTTCTTTATCGAACGCCGTTTATGTACAACGAAGATATTATCTCATTCCATTGCCACGAGAATCCCGCAGGAGCCATCGAACATTCCCTCCAGGAATTTCGGGCTCGAACGCGGTCGACACGTACATATTCAATTGTCCATAAACTCCCCACTTCCCTCATCTCCCCGTCACTAGGAATCACGTGATAATCTTTACGAATAGCTAATTGTTTCAATCGTACGAAACGAAATTGTATTATTTTTCTAATTAACCATAGGAACATACTGTCTCATCGACGCATGAACACGAAACTCAAACACGAAACATTTGTTCCTCGTCGTTGGGGCTTCCACCAGAGATACACACTACAATTGTGAATTCGTTAGGATCATTTATGGTTTTTCTTTTATTTTATTTTTTTCTGTTTGTGATTAATACGCGGTGTCCGTACAGCAACGAAAGCGCTCGATCGGTGATCGTTCCAGTCGTTGCGATCGAGACACCGCACAGGAAAAAAAAAAAAAAAATACTGTCCGACGAATGCACGGATTTGAATTTATTCCGACACGAGTCTAAATTCGACATTTTTTGTTGCAAGGAATTGCGAACGAATCGAGTTACACTTATTTGGAACATACAAGACAAAAAAAATTAATTATAGGAGAGTCGATGATTGTGTATCGCCGATACGACGTTTTACTACTTATTGACGAATGTAACGGCGACGAACCAGAACCTTGGTGATTGTAGAAATGAATTTACAATAAAATAATGAAAAAAAAAAAAATGAATTGTGGTTCGGTTTATGCTCGGAATCCATTTCGGATCCAGATCAGATTATCGATCATCACATTTTCATCGTGTAGGGAAACCGGCGAATAAAATTTTCTGAATACTTTTGAAAAAAATTTCGATTGCAATTTTTTATACAAGTTGGTGTATAATTGAGAGTTTTACAAAGTTGAGTGGAACATTGACTTCGTTCGGTACGAAATTTAATAATGGAAGGCAATCGTCACATAGATATTTTTTCAACGTAATCAGAGAATACAATATTCCATTCATCACTGAGCACGAGGGAAGTGAAAGACTCATTTAAATATCCAACAGCCATATATTTATTCTTTATTTTAAGAAACAAATGCTAATTGAGCATTACCTATTTAATAATTATAATGATAATAAATGCGTAACAATTTCGTTTTTAACTATTTACGAAGTTTAAGGATAATTAACATTTAATTTATAGTCATTTAAATACGAACGTGCGCGCTGTACACGTGCTTTTACGGTACAGGTTGGAGTTTAACGTGTATTGTTTTTTTTTTTTTTACTTTTAAGAGATGGTAAGAACTAAATATTGCTTGTTTTTTTGTTTTTTTTTTCTTTCTTTTTTTGCCGAGGCGGTTAGTCACTTTGCTTCCTTTCGTCAATAGTTCATTCCTACTTTCAGCTTATTTACAAAATCTCTCACGTTCGCTCACACTTTTACTTTCTCACACGTTTATTCGAATCCGTTCGTCCATTCTTCTTTTTTGCACTTATATTTTCGTAGTAATTGCTATTTAGTCTCCTCGTTCGTTTAGTTAATTTTTAAAAATTATTTATACAGTGCGCTTGATGCAGGCAAGGTAGCGAATCGAGGCAATTCACAGAATGACTTATGCGTCGCGGCAATGCCTTCGGAAGCAGTGTTTTTTTTTTACTCTGAAGATAATTAGACTGTGTATAGTTTCAATTGACTTTGTGATCATCGTATTTGTATGTTTGTTGTTGTTCTTTTTATTCATAGGAAGTTTGTGTCGTCGGTATCGTCTGGAAGCCTCCTTACGCTTTTTTTCGTTCGTATTTTTTTTGCGTCCTATTTTGCCATGGAATTCGACCTTTCGTTATTTCCAAGAGTATTCGTACGACTAGAAAAAATGTGCATTCGCTCGCGTGACTCCAAGCGAAGTATGTCGAATCTAATGGCTACTCGAATTTTTTTTTTTAATTTTCTCTCTTTGCGCAATTTTCAAAAATACTATTCTATAATTATCGAAATCCCACCGGAGTCACGTTAGTGCGCGCACATTTTTTAATTTTTTAAATTTCTCATCTAAGCGTTACGATAGCGTATGCCAAGTGTTTCTCGTTTTCTCTGGCCTGAGCATTCCGCGGAACGCCTGAATCATCCACGCCTGCCTGTAACGTTACTCGCCAGTTTGCATACGGAAGGCTCGCGAATTTGAGTTTTCTCTTTGCCAATAAAAATTATGCAATTTCGTCGCAATGAAGATAATTTTTTTTTTTTTTTAAGATTCCTCGGTACATTGTTGAACACGCGGTTGCTGCGTGCTTGACACGCGTCAGTTCGAACGGCCGTGTAATATCAGTCTGCGAGACGTGGCCAAATGCGATCATAGACGAGCGATTTTTATTTTTGTTTTATTTTATTTTTTTCTATCTTTCACAAGAATTTATTTTTACAAAATTTTCGCAGGTGAAAATTTATCGAATCGCTCTTCTATGAAGATATCTGTTGCGTCTCGTTTTCGGCGGTAGGCTGCTATCGGTGGTGACCTCGTCGTGAGCTTTGCGCTGCTTATACATTAGTGGAAGTACAAATCGGGCAAATGTTTAGTCGTGCGATAATAATGGAAGTACGATAGTTCGTGAATGGTTTTTTTTTACTTTTCTTTTTTGCGATTCGTAGAAAAAATGTTCGCTCGTCACTCGTCGCCATAAACTATGCGTGTATTTATTCTGTCTCAGATGTTGAACCAACGCCGAGAGGGAATACTGATTGGTATTCTAAGATCGACCGATCACTCGCCTACGACAATCTCTCGTCGCTATTACGATGAGAAAACAATAGAATCATGCATACCGAAATATATTTACATATAAATATAGATATCTAAGCGCCGTGTGTCTGTTGTGTGGATAAGGTAAACAGTCCGATTTCCGAGCCTCGCAAAAATCGATACATTTCTTCGGACTCAGAAACTTTTTTTTAAGTCCCGAAACCAAAGAAGCGAACAAATTTTCCTTGAAACCAAATTTTTTACAATTTTTTATGTTGTATTAAAATTTGGTGTAAACTGTTTCAAAACACTCGACTGGAAAATGTAAAAAAAAAAAAAATTTACGACTCAAAAAATCGACGCACTTTGCAAGCGAGTAGCGATTTTCTGCATGAGAAATGCGCAAGTTTCAAGAATGCAGAAAAAATTCTTACAGTTATTGCACATTCGTTCGACTCATCGAGCATTTTTTTTTCTTTTCGAACTTTGTTGAATAAGAAAGATATCGAAGATGCGATCGATCGAACCGTTTACCTTGTCCGGAAATATATGTGACGATTGTATAGTCGTGAGTTTATTTTCTTTTTTTGTCGATCTACGATCTATGCTTCAATAAATAACTTAAAATCGAAGCGTGACCACAGGGAGACAACCGCGAACGCAGCCCACCGCTCGGCCAACCGACGGTATATAAATTATATATTTATATATTCATATATAATAAATGTATATATATATAGCTTTTAAATTACTTCATTAAATTATCGAATATTTTTTTTATCAATAATGTTAGTATATACAGGTACAGGTCTCGTATAGTTGCAGTCGTGTCGTCACTGGTTCATTAAATTTCTTCTTTTTTTTCGTTTTCTTTTGAAAATTTACCTCGCAATCCCATTTCATAATTTTCTCGATAGATTTTTTCTCATCATGTTTTTTTTTTCTTTTTTTCCCTTTCTTTTTTTTCTAATACCATTTCCATTCGTAAAACTTTCTCGAACATTGGCGGGTGCCGACAAAAACCGCCAGTTTGCTCTTCGCCGCGCATTAAAAAAAGTTCGCGCTTCCAGTTACAATTAAGCCCTAATTCGTAGACGCGGGAGAGATAAACCGCTCGAGTTTAAGCTTTGGATAAAGTCTTTGCACCGTGTTTGGAGAATGAGAGGAGAGCCGACTGGATTTTTTTTTCTCCCAAGCTCGACTCTCTCTCTCCACGCGTTAGCGTATGATTTTGAGCACCGTGGCTATCGTTTCCCCGTACAGCCGAGGGACAACGTGTAATCCCGTGCGTCGCACTTGCACAATCGAGAGTCTCGCGCAAAGCGTACCTAGTGAAGTTCATTATCCGTCAAGATTTCCCTCTTCACCACGGGGAACTCGAATAGCTCGGCTGTTCGAATGCCACAGCGGTGGTGGTGGGTTCTCCGAACGGTGGAACGTCCGGTTATGTGCACTCGATTATGTGTGGCTGGGACGTCTCTATGACGCTCGGTCGTCCAACCGAGTTCTCAAGATTGTGGAGGGACGTCGAGTGCGGCCCGTGAGCACTGCTGTGCCTCTCGTAGATCTCTATGTGCTCGAACTCCCCTGCCTTCGACATGTTACCTGTTAACAGTCGCAATGGAAATTCGTTTAATTTTTTTCTTTTTTCTTATTTCACAAAAATTAACTATCGTGTAAATTGAGAAACTTCGATACCGATGGGGAAAGTTCTCCGGGCAACACCGATTTTTGAGACTTTTTTTTCTTGTTCGTTTGGTCCGGGGGTTTTTTTTAAATCGCTCAATTTTTCTTAAGCCAGATAATGTAATTCATAATACTTTTTTCACCAAAATTAAATACCGCGTGAATCGAGAGACATGGATACCGAATGTGGAAAGCTCTCCGGACAACTCCGACTTTTAAGACTGCATTCTTTTTTTTCAGTTCTTTCGGTCCGGAGGATTTTATAAAATGATCGCTTAATTTTTGTTAAGGTAGAGAATTTGATTCATGATACTCTTTTCTTTTTTTTAGATAAAGTTATCTGGGTGGGTTATACTTTGAAGCTTGGATTTCTATACCTATGATTATAAATGACTGTAAGGTTGATTTCGACTGAACTCACCGACATTCATGTCGGACCCGTACTCCGAATAGTAACTGGGCGAGCCGACCGCCGCAGCGAGAACTAGTTCGTCCTCGATGTTGTTCGGTCTGCAGCTAGTTGTTTTCCAATGTGTCCTAAGCCCGCTGGCGCTTATGTACTTCTTGTCGCAACCCTGACACGTGTAAGGCCTCTCGTTCGTGTGCAACCTCTTGTGTAACTTGAGATGAACGAATTGCGTGAACTTCGCGGGACAGAGGTCACAGGCGTAGGGCTTCTGACCCGAGTGAAGTCTCAGATGGGTCTTCAGATTCGAGGTCGAGCTGAACCTCTTCTTGCAGATTTCACACTGATGGGGTTTTTCGCCTGAAAGCGTAACAGTAAAAAAAATTATAATTTCAACATTACTCACAGATACGGTAAATACTAGAAAAACAGCTTTAGTTTCGTAAATGGGACAACGGGACAAAACGGAACAGCGGGGCAAAACGATACACAAGGGCAAAACGCAATTTTCCAACAATTTTTGGATGGTACTGTGGGACAAAACTGGGCAGAGAATGCAGATGTATCGATGGGGCAAAATGGGGCGTCAAAATTTTTATTAGAAAATTGCGTTTTGGCCCATCGTCCCGTTGTGCCCCGTTCTCCCTTACAAAATCACCTAAAAATTGTATATGAATATATATAAAAAAAACAATACCTGTATGAACGAGATGATGTTTCTGAAGGTGCGCCAATTGCGTGAAGCTCTTGGTGCAGACGTTGCACTTGAACGGTCTCTCGCCGGAGTGTGTTCTGAGATGAACCTTGAGATTGGACAGTTGTCCGAACGTTTTGCAACATACGTTGCACTCGTAGTGCATCTTGCCGTCCTTCTTCTTGAGTGGATAAGGCAGTGACCTGTAGCCGCGGGATCCCTGCGAGTTGGGACTGAGTGAGCCGCTCTGTGAGCACGCGTGGTCGTCGGGTGAGAGTGAGCTTGCGGGTGAATATCTGTTGATCGAGGAGGAGTTGGGGTGGATGGTCAGTCCCGGATGGTGTCCCAGATGTAGATTGTGAGTGCCGGCGATGAGATTGGCCTGGTTGCCGTCGATCTGCATGGTGGAGGAGGTTGGGAGTTGATGACCGTTGCCGCTCCTGCTGTCCCTCTCGTAGCCGACGTTGCCGGAGGGTGTGGGTGAGTAAGCGGTGCAGTTTATGGAGAGGGGTGCGACGTGCTGATGCATCGGTCCGTTCGGGTGATAAAGCCCGTAGGGATAGGAGGAGGGCGAGTGGATGGGCGAGATGGGCGAGACGCTGGGATTGTTGCCGGAGTTGAGATAGATCGAGCCGGTGGACTCGATGTGTCCGGCGGAGAGGGATGAGCTGGAGTAGTGGATGGTGGAGGGACCGACCGGTGAGGTCGTCGAGGCGGTGGAGGCGACACTCGTGGTGGTGGCGCTGGGCGAGGGGCTCTTGGTCTTCCTGGATTTGATGACGAGGCCGTTTCCGGTGGTCGTCGAGGTCGTCGTCGAGGGGTGGACGCCGGTCGTCGTCGTCGTCGAGGAGAGGAGGCCGCTGGAGTGGATGTTGCCGGTGCAGCCACCGCCGACCGAGTGGATGCTGGAGTTGCAGGGGTGCAGGAGATTCCCGCCGACGTTGCCGCTCGTCGAGTGGAGATTGCCGGAGGGACTCTGGAGCATCGGTAGGTTGTTGCTCGTGGAGTTCACAAGGGTGCTGGTTGCGGTGCAGGTCTCCGTCTGCATGGGGAGGTTCGAGCTCGAGTCCGGACTGCAGGGCAGGATGTTGCCGTACCTGTGGGACTTCTTGTAGGAATAGGCCATCTCCGTCGGGCTGGAGGGCGGCGGGGTGACCGAGTCCAGGTGACTGGCGAAGACACCGTGGTTGTGACTCTGGTGGGGGTTGTTGTGGCCGTTGCTGTGATGGTTCATAGAATTTTGGTGATGTATGTGGTGGTTGTTGTTGGTGTTGCTGTTGCTGTTGTTGTTGCTGTCGGTGTTGCTCCGGAGGAGGATGTTCTCAAGGATCGAGCTGCTCGGGCTGGTGACGTAGGGCGGTCGGCCGTTGGAGGAAATCGGCATCGGCGGCCCTTTCGCTTCCGGCTCGTAGAAGGGCTTGGAGTTCTTCTCGGCGAGCTCGTCGTCGGTCGAGGTCGATATCACCGTTTGTTTCTGCAGAAGCATCGGCGATAACGACTTCACCGGCATCTGGATTTCCGGCGTCACCGCCCCGCTCGAGATCTCGTCCTTCACCTTCGAACCGTCCAGGGCGACTTTGCCACTCTGGAAATTCGGATAACCCTTCGGGATTTTTATCTTGACCTTTCTGTAGGCGTTCTTCACGACAACAGTGTCCTGCTTGTTGAGAACCTCGCTCGTGCTCGTTGTTCGGGTCGTTTTGCTGAAATCGAGGACGTAGTTGTTCTCCGAGTCGGACTCGCTGCTCTCCTCGGGAGGCGTCAGGATCTCGTCGTGATAACCGTTCGAATGATAACCCTCGTCCGATCTCACCGAACCGTCGGTCGGCGTCATTTGGCAACGTCTCTCGTACATCGCCGAGTCCTTCAGCGGAAGAACTACCTCGACCGAACCGACTATCTCGGCCGGTAACGTCGATTGCTGAGCTTGTTGTCCTGGAAAGAAAATTTCAAAAATTAGTTTCTTTTTTTTCTTCGAGTCAATTTTTTTCTTTTTATTGGCGAAGAGATTGGGAAAAAAAATTGGGATAAAGTAGGAAGTTACTTACTTATTTGTTGGAGCATGAGCTCACCGGACAGGGGGTAGCCAAGCCTTTCGGAAAATTCCCGACAGTACCACACCAGGAGCTCTTGATTCGGTAGGATCGGTTTAATCGTGTAAAAATAAATGTTCATCTGTAAAAGAATTTATTAGCTTTCATTAAAATTCCATCGACCACTCGCACATTTTTTAAGTTAAGTTTCCGATGACTGTACACTGAGAAAGAGGATAGTATTTCCTACTGTAACGAATCGTTCCCAGAGGTAACGTCTATATAGATAGATTCTGATAGAATTAATTCAATTGCTTTTAAACTATAATTATCGTTGCGACCATGATTTTTTGTCATTGTCGTAACTATAAAATTAAGACGTTCCCGTTGGGAACTATTTTTTATGATAAAAAGTCAGTATTGTTGCTTTTACAATGCAATTTTTTTCTCAGTGTACAACAAAGTTTTTCGATTTTTTTTGTCTCGATATCTTACCTTATATTGACAAGCTATCAGGTTTTGCGATTTCGATGAATACGCGGGACTAACGTATCGCATCCAGTTGGATTTTTGGACGTCGAAACCGTCGATGTAGTAGAACAGCTCGTTGTTCTTGTACACCTGTCGACAACATTATTCGATCAGATATTTGATAAATTACCTAGCCAACGATTCCATCTTTTATTTATTTATTTTTTAGTTTTTTCTTATAAAAAAAAAAATCATATGTTCTCAGTTCCTATTCTCTGCCTTCGCGGCATGACGAGTTCGCGGCGCAGAGTTACACGGATAAAATTTCCACGAGTGAGCGATTCCGCCATCTGCGTGACGAAAATGTATTCCGACGTTCGTAGTATAATCGATCACCGCGGTTGGACTCTATATTCGAACGCATTGACGAGTTTAAAGGCGAGGAAGCGAGAACGAAAGACATCAATGGCTTCGCGGGTTTCGCTTTAAGGTCTGTTCAATCGGATGAAACCAGTTTTGCCTTCTCAGCCCGTTCGATTACATACACGTACACGAATTCCGTCCTTTCTTTGTCTCTATACCACGTCAAGTCTCTTTTTTTTAAGTCTCGCTTTTGTAATTTATAATACCAATGGAAAAAAAATGTCGGATAATTTGATAACATTTTTTTTGTATTGTCAAAAAAAGAAGAAAAAAAACGAAGCAAAGAAAAGAGCCGAACTAACGTAGTATCGAAGTACGTTTTTTTAAACTTACCCTCCAGAAATAGTTCCGGTTGGCGTTGACCGGCACAGAGTCCTTGGTGTAGACCTGTCCGACCAGGGGACCGAAACGCGTCCCCTTGGGAATGTAACTCGTGCTCCACACTCCCAGCACCTGTACACAACGAAACGAGTTTTGTCTAAATATATAATCAGGGAAACTTTCCTCAATCCCCTCTGAGATCTGATGAAATATTCCGAAGCTCGAGAGTATCGTATAAAAATCATCATAATCCTTCAGATTCACCTTGAAATATACTCTAAAAGCGTTTGGGTTCGTCAAGGAGCACATTTTGATATTTTACAAAAATATTTATGTACGCAAAGGGTGTAGCGTATGTCGACGCTTTTAGCTTTTAAAAATTAGTGAAGATTGTCCGAAGAAAAAATAATTATTAATAGAGCGATACAGGAAAATTTGTTTTCGCCAAAATTTAATTATGCTTTTAGCTTTTAAAAATTCATAAAGATTGTCCGAAGAAAGAATAATTATTAATGGACCTATACAGAAAAATTTGTTTTCGCTAAAAATTAATTGTGATGCGACACCTTCTGGTATGATTTCATTAATTTTTTTCATTCATAAAACAGAATGATGAAAAAAGGGTCGCACGCCGAAGAGAAATAGACTTACATCGTTGGGTGCTTGGGAAGGCTTGAGTACGAGATTTCTCGGCAGCGAGCCTTCGGCACGATTGGGATCGTTCGGCGGTGCCGATACATCCGGTACCAAGTAAACGGCATGCTGCTCGAATTCTTCTTCCCTTAAGGTCGTGTGATCCCACTCGCTGGCCTCCATTATTCACTGAAATCATAATATAAAAAAAATTAAATCTTCTATTCGTGTCGGTATATACAACTTATTTAAAATCCCGTATTACAACCGTAAACATTTTACTACAAATTGTTCGAGTAAATTACGTCGTTTAAAATTGCTCGATTACGCAGTTACGCCACTAACGTAGTTACCACTGTAAGCCATCGTGTTTACTAGCGTGCCGGGTAATATCGACGTTGACTCGGAGCGAGTCAGATGCAGTGAGTAATTGCAATACCGAACGAAACAATTCGTGTTCGCTTACCGCAATAATTTTCTAACATTGGCGAAAAAAAAATATATATATTGTCATAAAATTCTATTCTCTAACGGAACGACTATCAATTTTTTAAAATACCCAACTTAAATTGTCGCTAGAAATAAAAATATATTTAAAAAATATATACATTCCGGTCGAAATATGAGATTTTCAAATCGGATGTGACGTATCGCCAGTATGGCGTCACTTCCGGTCGAAAAATAAGATCCTCAACCGGAAGTGAAATATTTCCCGTACGACGTCACTTCCGGTCAAAAAATAAAATCCTCAAACCGAAAGTGACGTATTTCCGGTCGAAATATGAATGTTTTCGGCCCCAAAGTGACGTATTTCTTGCCGAACAATGAGTTTTTATTTGTTCACCCGACTATAGTGCACAGCGCTGTTGTGCAACGCATTATGCACAACTCACCGAGACCTACAGAATAGTACCAGAATAGTATAATAGGTGAACAGTTATCAGGGGCTAGGAGAGACGCCCCTAGAGATTAATAAGGGTCTCGAGGGCCTCGGAGGAACCCCTGGATTTTTGAAAATTGGGACAAGCATACGAACACCCAAACCCACAGTTTTCTAAAATACATACATAATTATATAAAAAAAAAAAAAAAAAAATTCGGCTTGTTCTAGCTCCCCAGTGGCTCTTTGAAAAAAAAGTCTCGATGCAGTCCCGATCCTTTTAAAAGTCATTCATGTTTTTTTTTCAATTTTACTTCTGCCCCGATTATTCCGAGAATTTCTAATTTAATAACATTCCTCGGCGAGTCACACATTGCGATCGAAATATTCGGTGTTCCATACTGATTATCTGATTAATAATATCCGGTCTTTCGGGGTTTCGCTGTCGGTGCACCCGGTGAGAGTTGCACGCTTTAACACCGCGAAAGTGAAACCCGTCCACGCATTGATCGACTGCGAGAGGGGGCGGCGAGAGGGTGTTGGGCGGGGGTGGCCGTAGAGAGTATAAACTCGGAGGTCCATCCCTCGTTTCACCTTCCAACCCCACCTGCATTTCCGGCGTCGCCTTCGACTTTAACTTTCTCGAATTTTTAACCCTCTCGAATTTCCAGGCTCGAAAGAAAAAAATATATAAAAATCGGAATCCGTCGAAGAATTTTCTTGCGACGAATACACATGCCGGTTATGGTGCCATTAAATGTACGAGGATGCAACGCGGCTGGTGCAACGCCTCAGACATTCTCGCTTGACCCGCGAATCGATCGCGGCGTTTTCATTTTCACTTCATAGAACTCCGCGCCGTCCTACACACGAGCCCGACATATAATCAACACCGAGGCGAACAATTTCCCTCTTACCCAACTGTTATTATCGTCATTCTTTTTTTTGCTTTTTTTTTGGCAAGCGAATCAGCAATAATTTTTTGTATCAAACAATACTACTCAATCTTACGTCTCGGTCTTCCCTGCGAAGCATGTGCGTCCCGAAGGTGATTCCCACTTCTCAGGAGACCGCCAAGTTTTCCGCTTCTTCGAAGATTTCGTTGTTTACAAAATAAAAAAAATTTGACCTCATCGGGGCTGGTTTTGGGATTATTTTTATTTTTTTTTATTTTTATTTGTTCACTTTTTTTTCCTACGGTTGCAACGATCTTTACGTGATTCTATAATTTTTCAATGAAATCGTAGCTATCATCGTCGTTGATGGTAGGCGGCTCGTGAGCGTTGTCGCCCGAGGAGGCGGCTCGCATTTGGCGTTTCTTTCGTCGGGAGCGAGCGATTTCACGATTTTCTTCAACATTTACGTGTTATTAGAGATTTTTTTTTCTCACGGCTTGTTGCTTCGACGCGATATCTTTCGGGGATCTCGCAGAGTCGACGAAAATGAGGAAAAGCCTTTGAGCAGCCCTTTCGGCTATCGGGACATCGGAAATCTCGATGAAAATGAAAATTCGATTTTTTCCGTACGTTCGTAGGAGAAGAAATGAATATTCGTTCAGTCTTTTCGGATCAAACCGGCAACACCGCTCGCCTCCAAAAAAATGTATGTTACGACAAAGTCTTGATTCCCTCAACCGTTTGTTGTGCGAATTCTTTTCTCATTTTATTGTTTTTTCTCTTTCCGGAAAAACGTTTTCTCTTCGTTGAGAAATAAAAAAAAATATCTTTCTCGCACTACGCCTCGAAATGTGTTTGTCTTTATTAAAAAAAAAAAATGATTTTCCGTATCGACACTCGCCACGAAGCCTCGTTTCACCGAGCACCGGCGTGCACCATTCACAGATCCCGAAAACACCACCCAGCACACACGAAAGAGTCAACACCTATCGCGCCGCAACAACGCGAGCGGCACACACACACTCGCGGAACAAAATATCACAACGTATCGCCTCTCATTTATCTCCAAAAAATCACAAAACCACCCCTCATTCTCCCCCTTCCCTCCATGTATTTTCTCCCCACAAAAAACAAGACAAAGAACAAAAAAAATCCCAATAAAAAAAATGAACACAAAAGCCCCCACTGCCTTGCACGACCGTGCCCACTTATCCAACAGCTCGATTGTGTATAAAAATTATCAAAAAATCCAACCACGTTTTTCGTAATTAATTTCGTAATAACTTCGATCCTCTCTTCCTCCTATCCTTATTTTCTCCCTTCTTATAATCTTATCTTTGAACTTTTTCTTGTTGTCTCCAAAGAACAAAAAAAATGTTATTTTCGAGCTTCCGAGGCGGTGTTTTTAAAGAATTTTCGGTTATTGTTGCTTATTTAACCGCAGTTGCACTTTCTCCGGCGTTGTCGTAGGGCAGCCGCGAGGAGCGTGCGAACGAAACTCGGTTTTCGCGTTGAGGTGGTCAACGCTGTGCGCGACGACGAGGGTGGCTCTCGCTCTCTCCTCGCGACGTCGTCGGCGGCGGCAGCGGCGGCTCTCTTCGTGGATGGCACAGTGTGGAACTCGGCTATACCTGACCTAGCCCACCACGAGTCGGCTCGAGCCGTCGCTCTGCTCCCTTCGGATGCGTTGGTATTGCGCCGGTGGCGCATGTTCGCCACCGGCGGAGCATCCCCGTTGTGGGTGGCAGCCGACGGGGAGGGCGAAGGAGGGAGAGCCGGAGAGAGCGAGAGTGGGTGGGCGGTCGGTGGTGCATTTCTCCGCGCTGCGCTTTCGATCGACCCGCTCACAGGGAGCGAACCACCCTTCCCTCGTCGCTCCCTCCACCCTCCGCTTCACCCTCCGAGCGCGTCTCGCTCGCTCCCCCACGTCCGATTCGATCCCCGAGCGCTGCAACTCACTGCACCCCGCTTCCACTCACTTCCTTCCGCGCGCCGCTCCGACATTTTCGGTTTTTCGCGCATTATCATCATCCACTGTGCCTTCGCTTCCCTCGGCCACTTTGCCGCTTTTTTCTTTTTTTTTCTCCTCTCGATTCACGTCAGTCATTTCCTTGATCTTTTTCTTTTTTTTTTAGTTCGCTGAATCTTTTTTTATTATTTTTTTTTGTTTCTTTTAATGAGTTGTTTTTCGCTTTTTCTCGGCCACTTTGCCGCTTTTTTCTTTTTTTCTCCTTTCGATTCTCGTCAGGCATTTCCTTGATCTTTTTCTTATTTTTTTAGTTTGCTGAATCTTTCTTTATTATTTAAAAAAAAAAATTTTAAATGAGTTTTATTTGAGTGTTTTGCGACCAGGGCCGAGAATTTCGGGTCGGTGTTGCTGCAACTTTATGCTGCTTCGTCTATACGAACAGTAAAGTTATTTTTTTTTTTTACTTTATCGCTGTTTCAGTACGTACCGCCCGACTCGCAGTCTCGACGCTCTCACCCTTTTTGCGTTTTCTTTCATCTTTATCTCCCTCTCTCTTTCTCTCTTCGCCACCCCCTTACGCCCTGTGTTTTAGCGACGGCCGAGATGCTCGCGTTGCGCTCACCCCCGCAGTGGTGCAGCCCTTGCGATATCTATATAGAGAGGCAAACGTTACTCTTTCGCTTCTATACTTTTTTTTTTTTTTTTTTTTTTACTTCTTCCTGTGTTGCAACGCAGTGCGACGGTGGTAGTAACGACGTGCATGCGACCAACCCCTTTCGCTGCACAACCGACGACGACGACGACGACGCTGAGGAACGACCGGCGAGTTCATGCGCCGATACCATCTCGCTCGGTTCGAACGGGAAACAATAATCTCTCGTTGAGATAATGCACTTTCCATGCATAAAATACACTTTTCACTGGAGTTCTTTTTATTTATAACCCGAATCCGTCGTCTCGTTCATTGATGTCGCTGAAACTGACGATCAATGCTGGTATTTCAAGTTTACGCGAAGTATTGATTTATTCGAGTTTTTTTTTCCGCACTTTCGTCCGACGAGTTCGAAATATCTCGGCGAGTTATGTATATAGTTTTTTTTTTTTCGTCTCCATTGCGGAGCTTGTCAATTTTTTAAAACTTTTTTTTCGATATTGAAATTCTAGAGGTATTGATAATTACCGTCGAGTTGCGTTATTTTTAACTATTGAGAGACGCGCCAACGTCTCGAGGCCGAGTACTTAAAAATTGATTTCTTTTTTTTTGCCAAGAGACTACTGTGCGACTCTCTTGCACGGGAAGAACCGAATTTTGAAAGGCATTTTTTGGGATGTCGACGTCACGGCGCTTCAATCAATTAATTAATTAATCAATCAATAATAAATTTCACGAATTTAAACACGGTGTCTTTAAATATTTTTTAAAAAGATGAAAAGTTTCCCCGACAAGAGAGCTTTTCATTTAATTGGCCTCTTTTTAGACGTCGACGTCAACGCGCTTGACCAACTGATTAATCAACTAATAATAAATCTCACCAATTTAAACACGGTGTCTTTAAATATAAAAAAAAAAAAACATATAAAATGTTGCCCCGATAAGGGAGCTTTTAATATAATTCGCCGTTTCCTTTTTATTAAAATTACATTTCGTTAAAACGATCGATATAAAGAAAACTCAATCGTAGTCATTTTATTTTTATTTTTTAAATTTTAATTTACGATCCAAAAACTATAAATTATGATCGGTCGATTATGAGATGTGTCGAACACTCAGACGAGAGAAATGTCTCCGAATCCGATGGGCTTGTTCCTCTTGACCGGCTAATGAGAAACGTAGCGGTTTCGGCGCACGAGGCTCGCAAAAGGTCATCGAACCTTCGCGCCCGGCCGCTCGACGAAGACGACGATTCGGACCGGCGGTCTCGTGTCTCGCAGCGGTCTCGTGTCTCTGCCGCACACACCGGATCGTCGGTTCGTCTCACACTGTTACCGTAGCCGAACAGGCAAACTACCGGTCTTACTTCATCGCACCGAATTTCGACATACGCCTCGTTCATCGAAAGACACATTTCGTAGCTCACGCACAGATCGAGGGACGGACGAAGAAAAAAAAAATTGAAATGCCTAAATTGAAATAAATTGAAAATTTAATGCCGCAAACGAAATCCGTATATAGGAGACTCGATTAAGACTCGACTTTTTTTATTATAGAACTTTCGTTGAATAATTTCGGAGTTAATTTATTTCGAGATGTAAAACGGTACCCGAGATATTCGATCCCGAGGTCTCAAAAATTTATCAGCATTCCGTGTTAACTCCGGACGATTTCTTATTTTATTGCACTCAATTATGACCCGTCGATTCACCCCGAGAATAGAATTTTCGTTCCTGGCTACGGAGCGGAGATGTAAAATTCATTGTACGGAAAAAAACCACGAGCGCATAGTCTGTGGATGAAAATACGCTGTCGATGAACCGGAAGCCGTTTTCGTGGGCATTCAATAAAAATATTCGCGCCCGAATAAAAATAGAAAGGCGCTAAAGATTAATGGCTTTGATTGATACCGTTAAGAGTCGCGTCGCGTTTTCGATGGCTCGAATTCCTCGCCAACTGCGAATCACTGCCGCGTAACCGGAAGTGCTGGTGCGAGTTCGGTTGTAATTGATGGTCGATAGAATTTCACTTTTCGAATGATGGAAACAAGTCATCTATCGGTATATTCGCTTCGTGTCGTGAAGCGCACCGATTCCGAGCGCTTCGAATATTCGCTCCAGAGATCTCAAAAATGTATCAGCATTCCATGTAAAATCCGGGCGATTTCTTATTTCATTGCACTCAATTATGTCCCGTCGATTCACCCTGAGAATAGAATTTTCCATTGTAGCTATAGAGCGGAGATGTAAAATTCATTGCACGAAAAAAACCACGAAAGATCCATGGATAAAAATTCGCCGTCGATGAATCGGAAGGTCTGTCTTTTTGCGGAAATTAAATAAAAAATATTTTTTCCCGAATAGAAATAGGAAGGCGCTAAAGATTAATCTGAATTTTTTTTTTGGTATTCTGCCACGGCGCCCAATTCCGCGATGTGGATGCGGGGGCGAGAGCGTTAAGGCGACACTTATATTTTAACGTTTCGGTCCTAAGTGTGGACCCGCTTCTGAATTTTATTTCGGTTCAACAATTTTCGTATTATTCTTGCTAGTGATGGAAACCTCTGTGATAAGGAATAATTTCTAACGTAATTAATAGACAGTGTCATTTATTCGTGTCCTACGGCAAGCCCCTTAAGGTTACTGTGCTTCAAAAAAATACAACGACAAGTAGGGGAGACCGGGGCGAAATGGCACAGCGGGGCAGAACGGGACAGTGAGGGCAAAACTGAATTTTCCAATAATTTTTGGATGCCCCATTTTGTCCCACCAATACATCCGGATTTTCAAACCCGTTTTGCCCCACGTACCACCATTGAAACCATCCAAAAGTTATTGGAGAATTGCGTTTTGTCTCATTAACCCGTTTTGCCCCGGTGTACCATTTTGCCCCGCTCTCCCCTACAGAGAAACGCGCCAGAGAGTTCCACAGAATGCCCGAATATAATACAACTAAAAATAAGTGACTCTCTCTCATGAGCGCTGCCCTTTGTCGACAGTCTATCGAAACATCGATGAGAGACAAACATTCTTTCCGTCATTCCAGATGTGCATATCGGCACATTTGCTCAATTTAGGTAGCCGAATATCCAAAAAAAAATTCAGTTTCATCAAAATCGGCCGCTAATCTCCAACCGTTAAAAGTCACCTCCCTTTTTCTATAACTTGAATTCCTCGCGAACTACGAATCACTGCCCTTTAACCGGAAGTGCCCGTGCGGGTTCGGTTGTAACCGATCATAGCGGATTGAATTTCACTTTTCGAATAATCGAAACGACTTATCGTTCGGTTTATTCGCTTCGTGTCGTGATTCAACCTCCGTGTGGTAAAACAGGCACACGAGCGAAGCGCACCGGTAGCGAGAGCGCCCGGTTAGTACACGCCTAGAGAAGAATTTCCGCGTGAATCGGCGACGACTACTAACCCAGATACGTCCTCGGGTCGTCGATCTTTTCTCTTACCGGCGATGATACGAACGACTCCTCACTGTACCAGATAAATTTTCTACGCTATTTTCCGGCGCTGGGCATTAATTCGCACACTTTTCGCGACAAAAGCCATCGCGTCAAAAGACATCGAATTAATTCGACACTGTTGGCGACAAAGCCAATAATAAATCGAGCTGACGATGGAAGTATGAAAATATTTCCATCGTGAGCTCGGTTTCTTATTTTATAATATCGTAATAGTACGCCGGATAGTAACGAACTCGATAGGCAGAGCCGAGTGTGCATAACTGCGACAAAGTATTAATACGGTATCAATTATGTAGGAAGTGAGTCTTCGTATAGCGAAGACAATGGAGAAGTGGGTACATCGCTTCTTCTACATCCACCCCCCCCCCTCCTCTTCCCGGGGCAGCTTCCCCACGAAGAGCTCCATCCAGCTTGTCTCCATCGGGCTACGAGAGTTCATTCAACTTCTTCTCGTCCGCGTTCTCATATACAACAAATACGGATCGCCAATAGAAGCGAGTAGCATTTTCGCGTCTTTCGCCTCGTACTCGCGACCTCGTGCGTTGTTCTCTTGCATTTTCCAACGCGGCCGCTGCCGGTGGCTAAATGTAAACCGGAAAAGCGACGGGCAAGTGAATTAGCGAAGCGAGATCCCGATTGCTGGCGCTTCCTTCTCCGCCGTTTCTACCGTTTCGCTCCTCGCGTTCCTCCAACTTTCGGTTCGTTCTCTTGCCTTTCGGGTCGTTTTCTCGCCCTTCGGATCGTTCTCTCACTTCCGGTCGTCAACAGCTGCAGAAGGAAGAAGTGGAAGTCGATGAGAACGAAGATGAGGCCGAGGAAAAGGAAAAAAGGCGATTGCTGGCGCTTCCTTCATCGTCCTTTCCGCTGTTTCGCTCCTCGCGTTGCTCCAACTTCCGGATCGTTCTCTCGTTCGGCGATCAGCAGCAGCTGCAGAAGGAAGAAGAAGAAGGTGATCTGGACGAGGAAGAGGCAGAGGAGGAGTACGAAGAAAATGAAGAAAAAGTAGAAAAGAAGGGCGAAGATGAGGACGTGGAAAAGGTCCAACCGGAAGTGGAGGAGGACGAAGACGAAAACCAGGAAGAGGAAGGAGGCGAAGATGTGGACGAGGAAAAGGAACAACCGGAAGTGGAGGAGGACGAAGACGAGAACCAGGAAGAGGAAGGAGGCGAAGATGTGGACGAGGAAAAGGAACAACCGGAAGTGGAGGAGGACGAAGACGAGAACCTAGGAAGAAGATGAAGAGGACGAAGATGACGAAGGAAAGGAAGAGGAGGACGAAGACGAGGCGAGAGAAAGATCAGCGGCAAGTGAGCAACACCCGAGAGTTTGTACTCTCGGGCCGCGGACTTGAAAGAAGGTCTCTGCCGGTCATTGTCCCACTTGAGAGTGTTCGCTCGCAAGCCCCACCGGTGCGCGGATTGCTGCTGCTGCTGGACTTGGACTTGGACTTGGACCGTCGCCGGGGCCGTCTTGCACCATAGTATATACATGCGCAACCGTAGGAATGACCATGGCGAGAAAGAGGAGGAACGCCATGTCGGTGGCTCGTTGGGCCCCGCGAGAGTGAGTAAGGAGGTTTCCGATACCCCCTTTCTCCCTCTCCCCCTCTTCCCGCCCCTCCATAGGAGACGGAGACACCGTTGCAGGGCCCCTTGCGTTCCCCTATACTATTATATACAACGGGCCAGGCATCACGCGTTCTCGCATGCGACGAGGACGAAATGAAACGAAACCGCGCCGAACGAGCGAGCGTCACTCGGCTAACTGTAATCCAACTGTATGTGTGCCCGATGAAGACACGTATGGGAGTAGCAATGCTGCACACCCACGGTCACGAGGCAAAAGAGAGTATATGTATATACGTACATTTCTTAACAACATACACACGGAGAGAGGTCCTTCGTAAGTGTAGAACGAAGACGGTGGAAGTATCGCATGGACAACTAAAGCATACCTTACGATTTACCGTACCAACGACTTAACGTTACTTCGCGTTTGGTAAATAGAAGAAATAATTGTGAAATAGAACGCGAATGGGCTCGCGATGCGCTCGGGGATAGGAAGGGGATTTCATTAAGTTCAAACGAACCCTCGGGCGCCACGCATTTTTTTACATTTGTTGCAGCTCGTTTCGTTTCTTTATCGGTATCACTTTTTTTCATCTTCAATTTCTTTTTTATTACTTTTATTTACTAGGATTATATGTACTACTATGGATGCATGTATATACATTGTCTACATTGTATTGTTATTATTGTCATTGTTTACAGAAATTAAGTTTACACTTCTTGATCTGCTTCTCTATAATGTAATATCACCTAAAAATGTGTCTATCAATTTTGGTCACTTATTTATAGCATTATATGCTTTTTTAAACTTTTTTTCCGAGTATATATTTTTTTGATTATTTTTAATTATCAAAGTATTGGCGCGAATCGCGGCGGGGCGAATTCCGTGGCTGACGAACATATGCTAAAATGGAATAGAAGGGCAGGGCTCATCGCACGTCGTCGACCTCCAGTGTCTCGTCGGATGTACATAGTGTATAGATCGTGTTGCCAGTGACACGAGGCAACAGCACGTAACGCACCGTTATTCCGAGCGACCCGTTCCCGCGAGAGAGAGAGTGGGAGGAAATGTATAGAGCGCGTAGAGTGCTTCGCCCGGCCAAAAGTAAAACCGAATTCATTTTCGGTCTCGTAAGACCGAAGCCGGGCGCGCCCAGGCACCACCCGGTCCGCCAACCACCACCTCGCTCCGCGCCCACTCCAACACACAGAAATTTTACTCGATCATCTCGATCCATCCTCGACTGATCTCTTTTCGTCCTCGCAACTGAATCGCGCAACACTCGAGATTCTTATCACGCGTTACCTAATTTGTAGACTGTAAGCAACTTTTCTTTTTTTGGAAATTAATTAACGGCATTGGAAGCTTTTTTGCGTAAACTCTTGCTGAAACTTCAAACACATGTGCGTTGCAATTTTAGAGTGAAATTTTTTGATTCAATGAAAATGATTGTAAATTTCAGGCAAAAGATTTGTAATTTTAATATCTGGTATTTTTGTTGTACAAAAAAGGACATTAATGTTCAATTGATGTAAGTAATGCAGGCACATTCCAAGTTCCAGTACATTAAATTTACAATTACTTTTACAGTTTACATGTAAATACGATTTTTAGTTTTTTTTTTTTACTCCTGGCACATCCGCGCATCATCTTCACAGTATCTTCGACCCAAGCAGCTTCGACGCTGCGATGAGATCAAATTCACATCCGTTGCGCGATGTATCACGGCCCCTTCGGCGTTTTGTATTATAAAAAATTTACTTCTAAATACTTCCAAACAATCGATTACACTTGGACAAATAATTTCCTGATTCGCAAAAAAGAAAAACTTGAAATAATTAATGGAGATTGCCAAAAATGTCTACGAGACATTTTTTTAAACCCTCCTTGAAATTGTTACTTGCCACACAGTAAAATAAGTACCGACGTTTCTTGTCGATAAACGTCCACAATTTTGTTCTTGTTAATTTTGCAAAAAAATCTTGTCCATTTTACAAAAATGTCTGACAATTTTACGAATATTTTTTAATAAAATTAACAACAAAATAATTGTAGACGTTTGTGGACAAAAAAGGTTTGTTAAATGTACACATTTTTTTAATTCTGCAGTACAAACTATAATAGCTTGTACTGGCAAGTAACAATATCTTCACAATATCTTCTACAAGAAGACACCTTCGTCACTCCGACGAAATGAAATCGCAGCCATTGCCTGATCGGCGTCTTTGGCGTTTCGCACTCAAGAAACCGAGTTAAAAATACTTCCAGCAATCAATCGATGATAATTCGAGCAATCAATCGATTACACTTCGCCGAAGAATCTCCTGATTCGCAAAAAAAGGAAAACGTGAAATAAGAACTGAAAACTCAAAAAAATCTTTTAACTCAAAATTTGTTCAACATTCCTTGAAACGATTGTTTGCCAGCACAAACTGGGGTGTCAGAATTGACGAATCATAGCTGTTAAAAAAATGTCCACCGAAACCCTACCGAGCCGTTTTTTTCTGTCTCGATCCACCTCGACCGCTTCACTCTTAGTCTCCCCAAAAAAAATAGGTGCCTGACCGACAGTTTCCCAACCGCCGGCCGCCCAACCGGAGTCCTTGAAACATTCCAAGTGACTCGTCCTCGAGGAAGTTCGTCGCTCCGATCTTACACGGAGCGAGAGTGACGAAAAAAAAAAAAAAAAAAAACAGACGAATAAAAAAAAATTTGGCAATCGAGATTCCGGCCCGGCAACGGGCGCGCCGATTGCGCAAGCGAATCCTCGTCGGCGTCGAGCGGAGGTCGAGCGATAAATCGAGATCTGCGAAAGGGCAAAAAAATCGTCGCGGGGGCCAAAGACCATCGGCATCGATGCGGTCGAAGCCTCGAAGAATAAAAGTCCCGTCGCAATCGATGGGACTTCGCGAGTCTCTCCGTCCGACGCTTCTATCCGTATCTCGTCGTGCGTGTGTGGACGTACGTGCGTGAGTGTCCGACTACCACACATCGCTCGCAGAATCTCGGCGACCCGCGCTTAACGCGAGGAGAAATATATACAACCAGGACCTCGAAACCGAAGAGGGCTCGGGTTCATCGAACTCTCGCCGCGCTCATATGTATACGGCTATAAAGCGAAGTCGGGATCTCTTGTAACAGGAGGAGAAACGAAGGAGGAGGAAGTATGGTACTGCTATAAGTATTATATCTCTGTGTCTTGCTCCGTACGCTGTGTTGTATCTCTTCGACACGGTTGTAACGTCTCTGATGTAGCCCGTTCGTAGAGCCGGGCAAGAGGACTCGTGCCTAGATTCGACGGCGAGCTCGGTCGAGCGCTCGAAGTGAAGGGGACGGCCCTGAATCTATGTGTGTCTTGTTCCTTTTTATTTTTTATTTTTTTAAATCTTTTTTTTATCGTTTTTTTTAGTTATATTTTTTTTATTAATTCTCCTTGGCTGTTAGTTTGGCGTGATTATCATAGTCGCCGATGCGAATGAAAAACCTCATGGCCATGGCCAAGATCAATGGACTTTGGGCGAGCGGGCGAAGGCGCGATCGGGTGAGACCGCGGAGGCCCGCATCGTCAAAGCCAAATTCTCTTTCTGGCAAGCGATACCGGAGCGACAGGATCGCGGACGCGAGAAAAGATAGAGGCCGTTGAACCTTCCCCGTCAACGATCATAATTGCAGAGTCATCGTTCGCGCTCCGAGCGTCCTCTCTTTTTCATCTTGTTCGCTCAAGCCGGCGAACGCGAGACTCGGGAGGGAGGGAATCACGCGAAACTGTTAATCGCGTCGGTTGTGTGCGAATAACGTGAAGTGACGCATTTTTTTGTTTGCCAGTCGCATTCACAAAGTATTCTTTTGTGCGGGTTTCAATTTTTTTTTTTTTATAATATAAAATGTTTATTTTTGGACCTATGAACAGAATTAGCCCTGTGTCCTGTTATTTTTTTATTTGCCTGTCGCAATCGCAAAGTAATCTTTGTTACGGGTGTCGATTTTTATTTATTTATCCCTAACAAAATGCTCATTTTAGGACCAATGAACGGAATTATCGTTCCGTGTCCCGGTGAAATTTGGAACAGGCTGTATCGACTAAAAAATAAAACGAGAGGACGGCGCGCCCGCCGCTATGTCTGCCCGTGCGCGCACTCGAACTACTGTCCATTGTAATTCGCCCGTCGAGCTTGAGGCTAGCTACGCACCGGCGCGGCCTCGGGTCTGTGCCCACAACTTGCAAAAGTACAAGTGGAAACGTTCGTACGAGCGGTGCGACGGAGAGCCGCGCGTGCCCGGCGAGCCCGCAGGCGCCTCGGGGCATTCGCGCCCGAGTCCGTAAGTAGTCTCAGTCAACGGCGCATCGTACGTGCCGCCGGTTTCAATGGGCAGAGAGAAACAGACGGCGTTCGCGGCCGCAGCGTGGACTCGCACCGTGTTCCAGTAGTGGAACGTCGCGTATCGCCAGACGGACCGATGCCGGCCACGGATCGGGTGTGTTTCGCGAATGAGCAAGAAAAAGAAAACGAAAAAAAGTAAGAAAGAAGAGAAAGACAGGGAACGGAGAGCGAAGCGGCGAAACGCGGTCGAACGTTCGCGCGCATAGAGCCCCGCTACGTCGTTTTCGCTAGTGTATGGCCGCGCGTCGAGCGCGGCACTCGCGCGCTCCCAGGCGGCAGGTCTTTGAACCCGCGGCACTGTTGCGATGCATAACCTATTTTGTAATAGCACACTTTGTTTAACCGGCACGCGGCATCCTTGCCGAAGAGGCTTGAACTCGGCGTACGGGGCCGCGCTCGTAAGGACCCAGATACCGAGCCGTTCGCTTATATTCCCGAAGTCCCCGGCGAGGTGAACGACGGCGCGTGCAGAACGACAGCCGTGCAACGCTCTCGGCGACAGGAAACAACGGCGAACGCTCGTCGCGAACTTCGATGGATTTGGTGAGAGAACGAAAAAAAATGTGACACGAGCGAAGTGGAACGAATAGAAACTCCGAGCTTGGGCCTGAAATAGACTGTGGATGCAGCGAAATCATATTGACACTTCCACTTAGAGAGTTCGAAAAAATAGAAGATGTTATAATCATTATTTCAGGCAAAATGAACGATTCAATGGGATAAAAAAAGAGGTAGGAATCTACTTTATCCTCAGAGCAGTGCATGAAGAATTTACAGAATATATATCGTTTACCGATTTCTTTCGCTAAGTCTGACGAACTAACGTAACTGCATAGGATCGAGAAGAGTGTACTTTCTAACCCAGTTGGAAGAGTCGCCTCTTTCTCTGGCTTGGCCGTGCGAGCCTCGGGCGAGTTTCCTTTCCTACTTCCTCCCTCTCCTCTATCGTGCCGCAAATACCCGTCTAAGAGTTTTTGCGACAATAATGTAACACGAACGAAAACGTTTTTTGATACCGAAAGGGTATGAAAAAAAAAAAAAAAACAAACGAGAAAAATGTTCGCGTCGCCAAAATTCGCGTGAGGTAAGCGTGAGGCATAGACTGTACACTAACGTTGCGAAAGAGATTGAATAATCCGACAGCGAGCTTGTCGCTTCCGCATTCGAGCAGAGCTCGGACTTCAATGTCAATGCCAACCAGCGCGCACAGTCGCCCTTTCACCTTATATAACGAATAAGTGTTCTCCGCTCGGGCTCCTCTACATGTAACTATGGCTGTACTATACTCGCCTCTTCTTATTATCTCAATGAGCATCGCAAATACTGCACGGCCGCTTTGCGCGTCAAGATATTTCGACGCTGTGGCCTCTTGTCCGCGATAAATAATATGCTAATGCGATCGAGGAATGTCTCTAGCGTATAATCGATGGAGCGAGGCGCAATAATGGTTTTTTTTTTTTTTTTTTTGTGGCCCACCAACCGGGTGACAAGAGACGTCGATTTTATCGTATGCTAATTCGTCACTCCCACGGATTATCATCATCGCTCGTACTCCCGTCCCGAATTTCAAGCGAGAGTGTCACCTGTTCATGAGAAATCAATACCGCCGCGATACCCGACCGAATCTGAATTCTATTAAGCCTTTGATATTCTTTTTTTTTATTTCTTAAATTTTGAATTGAATTATGAACGGGTCTATAAAAAATCGTTTAAAGAAGGCGAAGCAATGAAAGTAAATGTGTGCACCGACCTTCAAGAGCGTGTGCAATACCGCAGTCAGTAATAAAAGCTGTAATAAAATTTTCTCAGGGATCCTGGCATGCACGGTCAAAAAGAAAAGTCTTATCGAAAGCCGAGATGATATTCGCTTCTGATGAGACTTTCCTTTCGACCGTAGATGCGAGAGCTCGTGAGAAATGTTGATTATCGCTATTGACTTTGACTCAGTCCGGAGGTGTTTCATATAGTCTTAAGGTTATGTAAAATATTGCCGCAGGGAAAATTGCCTTTTCCTGGGGAATCGGCAGACGCGAGGAAAGACAATTTTCATTTTCCTCGACGGTCTGCGGTTTCAAAACGACATTCAGTAGAGTTTTTGTTAGCAACCGGGCACGGAGCAGGTGGGCGGGGTTTATACCACGTCACCTTAAGGTGAAGTGCAACTCCTCGGTCGGTAACAAAAGCTGTAATCCAAAATTCTCTAAGACGGTTAATTTTTAGGGAAAAATACGAGAACGGTGTGCAGTAATTCTGCAGTTCACTGTTCTCATCATTTTCGCAAGAAACAAACGGGCTTGGGAGATTTCTGGGTTGCGAAATTGCAGCTATCTCGCACTCATAGCGGTTACACTTCACCTTGAGGCGAGGTGAAACAGACTCAGTCGGTAACATAAAATGTAATAAATGAAACAATAACTGAATGTACCTTTCTTGCACTCATATGTCACGTGTCTCATATGTCACGTGGTACATGTTTCACCACGCCTTAAGATAAATCGTTGGGATACATTAAAATGTATTTTTATTATAAAAACGATACTAAATCGAGTGAATTTTTTTTCGCAGTGAATCGATGACGAGGAAAAAAGAAAATTGGCGTTTGACCATACTCAGCCGACGTTCTTAGCCGTTACTTGGGAATGGCGCTGTGGAAGACGGCAAAAGCCATCGGTAGGAGCGGACAAGGCTGCGGAAGGCGCAAGAGACAAGAGGAGGATGGAGCGATCGAAGCGGTGGGAGGGGAATCTCACGGCTGACGGTTGGCCGTGACTTTACTCAACTCAGGCGGCACTCCGGCACGGCGCAACGCGTCAATGTAGAACGGTCGTTGACTTCGCGGTCGGCAGAGAGAGGTACGTATACTTGCCGCCGCTTCGCCACCAACACCGAGCCACTCTCCTCTCCATTCCGGTGCGCTACACCGACACACACCGTGCGGACCGAGAGGAAGGTGCCCGGCGACGACTGCGCGCGCTCGCCATTCTCGATGCGAATTTGTGCGACACGCCGTAGATCGACCTACGACTCGCGCGCGTAATACTTTACACGGTATCGCTCCTTGACGTGTTGCACGTCACACGTACACCTACTATGTACCGACTGAGCAAGATACATTTTTTAAAAACTTAAAACTTAAGGGACGATTTTTTAAAAAATTCACGAGTCATCGATTGAATCATACCATTTTATTATAACTATCATTATCATTATAATCATCATTGATATCATTATAATTGCAATAATCGTACAATATAGTTGCAATAATTGTGCAATATAATTGTAATAATCGTAGAATATAATTATAAGATATGTACAATAACCCTATCGATATGCAATCTCTATGTCCCAAAAAAATCGTAGCAGCCTTCTCAAGGATTAGAAATTTACGCGACAGATCTGCAATGTTCAAAGTTTCGCGACGATAATCGAGGATCAGTACTTTTTTTTTTTTTTTTTTTTTTTTTACGGCGAGGAATGCGAAACTTTCGGCATCTCGTCACTGACCGATGCGATATTGCCACCTGGTAGATGAACCTATCGGGGTTATTGTACCGCGTAATACTTTGCGCAGCTATGGACACTTCTGCAACTAGCACGGGAGACTCGTAGAACCGGAAGTAAAATGTTTGCTTCGCTATTGAACTTTATTTGGATTAACATTACATTCGCTACCGAAAGGTTTTAGCTGTACTTGAAGAACGTGTACGCGAGGGCAACGTTCTCGTTAGATCGGTGCGCACACTGTAACGTTAAATCGTCGCAAATCTACGGTCATCATTGCGGTAGCGCGTAATACTTTACGGTCTGTCCTGGTATATCACGGAATCGCTCAACGTTGCGCCATTTTCGCACGGAAAATGGCGTTACGGTACTTTTGCGCATTCACCTTGTGTACGTGTGTCGGTCGCTGCTGTGGCGTTCGCTGACACACACGAGAATCTAGGCTAGAGCGCGACGTGGCGAGCGAGAGATAGGAGTTCTTTTTTTTTTTTTGTCGAACGGTATTCCAAGTTTTCCGGAAAAATACTAAATTATCAACCCGACCTTGAGACACCCATCGACCAATCGTTAGAAATTTAATCCAATGTAGACGATTTTTTTATCGAAGTTCAATTTACAAAACATAAAATCATTTTTCTATTATTATTTCAATTTTTCTTTGCAAAAACTTTGATCTTTTTGAAAATGTAGAACAACGATGACTATTCGATTTTATTTTTGAAAAACTTTCATTTTTTGGAAAATGAAAAATAAGGATGATTTTTTAAATTATTTTTTATTTTTGAGAATTAACATTTAAAAAATAATGAAAAATAAAAAAAAATTACCACAGCGCGTATCACTGTGTCCTGCGTGTAGTGATATATATGCCAGGCTCCACAAGGAGAGGGCAAGATCCTTTCGATTGGTGTCTCTTCCGAAAAGTGCAATGACCGCTCCAATAAAACGGTCCCCACCATAGCGGCTGGTTGGCGATCGCGAAGTGGTAGATCGACTCGTGGTCGCGAGGCCAGCCTCCACCCCCACCCCAAAATCATTACATATACAGAGAAGTTTTGCAGTGAGGTTTGTTCGCTCGGTCTTCTTCTCCCCCTCCCCCCTACCCGCTCCCCCACCGAAGTGTTCTCTGCTTCACCAACACCAACGACAAGCACCGACTGCGTGCGGATACCGTTATGTCACATTAGTAAGCACCTGCAGGCTTTATTTGATCGTTCTTTCTCTCCCTCGGCTCTTTCGATTCTCGAGAAACGCGAAAGATCTTTCCACTTGCATGGAAAATAAACTTGACCTTTATGAACGAAACCTTGCCATTGCAAATCGATGAACTTTGTGTATAGAGTATGATTTAAACAATCTTTTAAATTTATCGAATATTCGGTAAATCGATTTTTCAAAGAAATAAACAAACAACAAAGAGCAGGGAACAAAAAAAGCTTTCATGATCTTTCGAACAGGGATATTGCAGTGCGGTCAGTAAATGAACGCTCGTTCAGTTAACCCTTTGAACTACGGTGGTGTACACACTGTAAAATATTTGGCTTGAACGGTGTTGGAAGCTTTTTTTACATAAACTGTTTCTGAAATTTCAAACACATGAGCGTTGCAATTTTACAGTTAACAAAAAAACAGTAAAATTTTCATTTTCGATGAACGTTTTTGTAAATTTCAGGCAAAAGATTTGTTATTTTAATACCGGGTATTTTTATTTTGCAAAAAAGCACATTGATGTTCATTTAATGTTAATAATGCGAGCAAATTTCAGGTTCCGGCACATTAAATTTACAATTTATTTTTACAGGCAGCTCTTTGAATTCAGAAAAAATGCATCAACAACCAACGTATTTGAAACTTCACACTCAGGGATATTTTGGATCGCTGAATTCGATCAGAATTAAAGACTCAGAAATTCAAAATGGTGGATACCAAATTTGAAGTGAACATTTGAGGAAAAATGTATGCTTCACAGAGTTAAAGAGTACTCAGCTTTGAAGCTGGTCAATTTCAAAGTCTTCGTTCATTCTCGAGATGACAAACTGAAGTTCGTCCTCTGCTTCAGCGGTCAGTCACGGGTGACGTCGCTAAACACCATCGACCTGCATTGGAACTAGTTCATTTGGAAATTGTAAACGATATCCACTTTGCGAAAAAAAAAAATGTCCGACAACTGTTCGCCGATCGCCGACCCGTATGTGGGTCACGCCGTATTTTATTGTTTGTTTACGCGACATTTGCGACATAAAAGGACCGTGTATAAAATTTCCACGGGGACAAATCGTAAACGAACGATTCTTCATCCACCTGGACACATTCGATCGGAAGTGGCGCGTCAGCCGAAAAGAAGGAACTTCTCCATTGTAATTATGTTTATTATTCGCATAATGATTGCCTTTAATACACACAAGCGGGTGCGTGACAATCCTCAATAATTGTTACTCGCGCAAGCCGTCCATACTTACGAAACAAAAAAAAATAAAAGATGAGAAAAACGGTATAGGAATACGGGCGCATTGAAGTTTTTTTTTCTGCATCATTGCAGATTGTCCGAGTATAAATGGGCAGAGTAATAGTACCTCATACGTATATCTGACAGAAGGGATGCTGTCGTTTGTGTCGGCGTGCACAAATTCTTTCCTTTCAATATTACGTCCGGAGTACGAACAATGCGGGCGCACCATTGGTCCACTTCCGCCGACGCAACGGCCCCGTCGTGGTGCTCTCCGTATATACACCCATATCCCTTTCGGACCCTTTCATTTTCCGATCCTTTTCTCGTGTTCTCAGTTTTACAACCGCTCGGAGCGCGCGTGCCTCTCGCGATCCCCGTGTCGCTCCGCAGCGAGGCTGTTCCGGGTTCTCCTTCCCTCCTTCCGCGCCTCGTTGTCGCTGCCCTCCCTTTCTATACACCTTTGTCATTCGTTTTCACCGGTGTGTGTGTTCTTTTTGCCTTCTTTTTTTGTCATCCTTCCTCTTCCGTCCTTACCTCATGCTCTTTCATTTCAGTTCTTCGGATTTCTTTTTAAACGTAACGATCCCGTTGCGCGAATATATATACGCCGTAAGAATAAAGGAGAATAAGATAGAAGAGGAGAAAAAAAGGTGAGCGCCCTCTCGGGGTTCCGTTCGAGCTTCTGCCGAATGGCTCCCGCAGGAACTTGCTCCTTCGGTCTCTCACCGTTCATTTTTTTTTTTTTACCTCCCTCTCTTCCTTTTCTTTGACTCTGTTATTCACCTTCTCTCGCTTTTCTTCGCGTATCTCTCCTTCTCCCGAGTCCTCTCTCGCTTTCGGAGCAACGGTAAACCGTTATGTCATATTAGGAAATACGTGCGTTTAACGGTAGTATCCTCGAGCCATGGTGTGGTGCGCTCGGGCCCGCGTTGCGCGCGCAGTTTCTCCGCTAGCGGCGGCGCACGGAAGCTACTTCCATGGCTACTCGGCTAGAGCGAGCTCCGCTCGGGGATTAGACCCCTTGAAGTCTCGCTAGTTTCTGTCTGTCCCCCCCCCTTCGCACGCCCCCGTGTATCATTCGCGACGAGCGCATAGTGCGCGCAACACACCCGTCTCAATCTATCTACCTACCATAAACTTTTCTTTCTCCCTCGTCTCAGACCTCTCTGTCTCTGTTACACGCACATGCGGACGATAGCTTTGCCTCGTAACAGGTTTGTGAACCCGAGAATTCCGGCGAGCTCACCGACACACCGGCGAAGAGGCAGCGAGCAGCACGTGTGAGGCGAGGAGATACCTCGATAACTTAGACCATAGCTTATCGTTTATCGCCGTTGCATCAAGATCTCTCTACGATTCCCGATATTTTCCCATGATTCTTTGATCCCGGCACCGAGGTACGTGCATAAACTTTGTCATTGAACTTTCATTTTTAGGTTATTTATGTCGCGAAAGATATAACGTTGAAATTGAGAGGGTAACATTTATTCGTGTTACTCAGTCGGGGTTGCGCACTTTGACTCTTCTTTTACCGTCGTGCGGATTAATTTGTTTCGACTTGTTTCTGATTCGTATAGAAAAGTGTAAGTGAAACTGGAGCAAACATGACCTTTCCGCTTTAGAGGGAATATTCTAACCGATTAATTCTTTTTTTTTACACTTTCTGTTACGAAATTTGTAATTGTTTTCTCAACATTGCTAGCAATAATGCGCTCGCGCTCCTCTCGTTTTTTTGTTCGCGTTTCACGGCTTGGCCGTGATCGCGCGCGCTCTTAGGTTAGGCGCGTCTATCTTACCGGCGAAATGAACGATCCCGATTGGCTACGAAAACCGTTTCACGACTTCGATTATTTCGATATATTTATCGACATCATTCGAGAGACGTCGTTTTATTAAAGAGGGGAAAAAACGGAATGTTACAAAATTTGTAACTTGATTTTTAACTTCACTAGGAACAACGCGATCCTTTCGTTTCTGTTCGCGCCTCACGGCTTAGCCGGACCGTGCGTGCTGTTAGGTTAGGTACGTCTATATTACCGGCGTTTTCTTGCCGATAAGTCCGCCCATCTTACATCGTCTGTTTTTTAAGAGAGAACTTCAGATGAAAAATTCGATAGTCTTTTAATTTCTTCTTTTTTAATCAAATTGTTGCATCGAAGTTGAACGACGATATTTCCTTATACGTGGTAAATTACGTCACTGTAAATCACATTCGATACAACTTTATTATATTTTTCACGACACCGCGTGAATAATTGCATGTTGCCGAGGGGTGGTGTAGGAATATTCTCGGGAAATAATAATTATGAGCGGTGGTATATTAGTGAACTTGTCTCGGCTCTGTAGCATTAGCCTCAGTAGTACGGTCATAAAACACTCGTAGGATAATTACCCTCGGCGCTGTGACTCGGTACGCGAAGATAGGCACGTAAGATAGGCAAATGCAACAAGTACGCGGTGCGTGCTTGTTCCTCTGCGGGCCGTATCGTTCCTCCTCGTCCGTTCAATTCACGCCGGTCCACCTCTATTCCTTCGCTATCGAAAGGAAGCGGCGACGGGGAAATTCGCTCGGACTTGTTATCCACGTGCGAACGCACTTTTTCCATTTCGATGGCCCTGCCGACCTTTGGCTCTAGCCGTACCGTTAGAGGAATACCCGCAGCGAACCCGCGGAAGAAAGGCGGACTATCGAGCGCCGAGTAACACTTAAGGCTCGACGAGGAATACTCATCGGTCGTTACCGCATCGACGAAGACCCGTACTAAAAACCCTTTAAGAATGCAATAACACGGAGCGCGGTCTATGCATCACTTTTACCGATCGGCTTCATTAATGACTTGGGGTCTAATTTTAAGACGTTAGTTTGAACTTAAGATCGCTCTTGAGATCAAACTCAAGAGCCAAGTTTGGCCCGAACTTCACTGCGTGCTTAAGATCTATCTTAAGTTGGAACTTGAGATCGAAACTCAGTTCGAACTTGATTTCGTGTTTAAATTTGATCTTAAGTTTGAACTTGAGTTCGAACTTAAGATCGAACACGAACTACAATCGCATTTGAGTTCAGACTCAAGTTCGAACTTAAGATCAAACTTAAGCTCGAAATCAAGTTCGAACCTAATATAGATCACGCAATGAAGCTTGGGCCAAACTTCGATATCAAGAGCGATCTTAAGTTCAAACTGACGTCTTAAAATTCGACCCTTAATGACCTTACGAGAATTTCAAGAGTTTTCGACAAAAACCCTCGCACAATCACTCCAACTTTGAACCAAAAGCATTGCACAGATTTCTGTCCTCGGGATTCAGCTTCGTAAATTTCGTCTTCGAGAAATTTCGCAACGCAACATGTTGCGTGGAAATGTGGAAGGTGATAATTTTTGCATAAATCGGCTTCTGAGGCGTCGTACTTGAAATTATTTGTTTTGAAACTGGCCTTCTAACTTCTGGGACGGGGATGGTTATGTATTACACATAATTCGTGTGTGCTTTGAGCGAAATAGTTGCGAAATTAGGATCCCCGAGGAGACGACCAAGGTTCGGGAGGCTCGAGAGGCGCAGGTCAAGTCGGATTCAATGCCAACATAGGTTTCGACATCGGGTTTTTTTTTTTTTTTTTGCCAAGCTGTCTCACCTCAGTGGGTTTAAAGAGTTTCTATATACGAAGCGTCAATGCCAATGGGAATTCTAACATAGGCGAGCCGATGCAAATTTCGACATCGGACGACCTTCCAGCAGCCTCGCAATAGTCGGCGGTCACCTTCGCGCGCTCACCACCGGTTCCCTCCTGCCGCACGCTTTAGCTGCGAACTCTCGAGCCGACGACCTTGCGCGCTCGGCGGATACCTACACGACCGTGTACCCCGCGCAATACCAACAACCGAGGTAACCGCGTCTCCTCGCCGGGAGGACTCATTCGCCACGCAAGCCCTTGCCGACGCGGGAAAAATCACGGAAGTAAGGAAAATATCTCGGGCCTCGGGAAAACCAAGGAATTCCTTTCGAGATTCCGTCTCGAGCGTAATTCCTCTGTTGGACGAGAAAACCAACACTCGGAAAAATCATTTATTTGACGGGCGCCCGCAAATAAATATTTATTTGCGGTGCGCCCGTCAAATAAATTATTCTTCTGGGTGAATGCAACCGACTATTAATTCCGCTATTGGACGAGAAAAACAACACACGGAAAAATAATTTATTTGACGGGCGCCCTACAAATGAATATTTGATTGGTTTAAATAAATATTTATTTCATTTAAATAAATATGTGCTTAAATCAATTTAAATATTTATTTAAACCAAATAAACTGTCCGAAGCAATCACATGAATTAAATATTTCTCCACCCTTCCTGCGGCACGCCACAGAGTTGTTGGCAATCGAACTGCGAATTATAACAATTTAAACTCCGCGCTAATTAAGTCGACACTTCGAACTGCAATTACGGTGGATCATCGGTTTGCATATGTTTATTTTATATTTATATTTTATATTTGTCCCGGCTCCACGAAACTATCCATGTAACACGGTATAATTTTCGCGATTCTCGCAAAACATTGTCCAGCGCTCGAAACATCGATCACATTTTTTTATTATCACTTATAATTTTTTTTTATTGTCAGTTTTTCCATTGTTATCGGAAAGAGTCAATTTTTTTGGGTACGTGTTGTTCATCTTTATCGCGTAAAAATTGCAGCAATAAATTTTGAACAGCACAAGTTTGATATCGAAAGGGTTAAATGATATGCGAAATAGTTAAGTTTACACATCAATTCTCTATAAACTCGAATAAAAAAAATAGTAAATTGGACGATATAAACGAATCGCAGAATGACGTTTGAGCGTTTTCCCCCTTGTCGCCAAAAAAGGTAATATCGAGGGAGTGCGACGCGCGGGTCAACCTGCTCAAAAAAAAAGAAAGTCTCACGATTTTGTCTCGGATAATCTAGAAAATTCCCCGACCCGAATAACCCGCCCGAAAGTAAAACGCAGTTTAAAGAGCGAAGAAAAAAAAACCAGAAAACACTCACCTCGCGCTTCTCCTTTTTTCCGGTCGATCCACGTAACTGTCAAAACACTTGCGAGGACACTGTCATTTCCCCGCACCGGAATGGGCGCTTATCGTCTCAACGCGGATTGCGAACGAACGAATAAAAACTCGTGAATAAATAACAATATCAATAATAACAATCCCGACGTTTATTTCCTCGCCGGCTTAGCCTCCGAGAATCAACACTGTCCACCTTCTCGTCGAATTCACCAAAATACCATAAACGTCGAAGCAAGATAATAGAAAACAAAAAACCAAAAAAAAAAAACCTCTTATCATCCGACAAAATCCGAGATAAATCCTTGACACTCGAAGGCACAAAAGCAGTCCCAAGTTTAAATATCTCCGTATCGAAGTACCCAAACTCGGTACCCGAAGAGGCAAAAAAAAGCCAAAAACTTGTTCCAAAACTGTCACTCTCTCGTCACGTTATCACCAGCGCTGCACCCGTCCAACTCCCGCGAGCACTTTGCCAGTCGTTTGTCTTCCTCTCCCCAAACGTACAAAAAATAAAACAATAAAAAAAAAAATAATAAAAAAAAAAAATGATAAAACAATCGAAAAGTATCGATAAACAAAGTCTCTTCCTCGAGGGCCTTTTGTCAGCAAAAGTTTGTCGGTAAGGTATAGCCTTTGCGAGAGGGGAACCACCTCGCCGTGGTCGACGTCCTTAATGAACGGTTGTTTCGTGCAAGCCGCGTGGTACGAACTGACGCTCGGGAGTCGCGTATAGCTATAGGAAGGCCCGAAGTCGCGGTAGGACGACGACGACGGCTGCGACGACGACGACGACTCAAGAGACGAGGATGGCTGAGAGCGGCGGGCACCAGCCGGTCGGGAAGCAAGGCTGTTCTACGGCCACGGGCACGGGGTTCTCCGTCCGTTCGTTCGTACACGTTCCTTCGTTCCTTCCACGGGGAGTCGCACCGGGGGCTCCGGTGTAGCAAGCCGAGCAATGGCAGAGCTTGCTCGCCGGCCGCTTCTCGGTCCGGGGCCTCTTCCTCTCTCGCTCGGTCTCCCTCGCCGGCCGGATGGCTCCTTCCTCCTCCTCTTCCTCCACCTCTTCTTCCTCCACCTCCTCCGAGCCGCGCGATCCTCCGAGCGTTCGCCTCGCTTCGTCCGGTTATCGTGTTCGGTTCGGTTCGGCATTCCCGGCATCGGTCGCGGATGCCGGCGAAGCGTGTAGTAGGAGGAAACACCAACGAGAGACCGCGGAGCAGCGCCATCAGGAACAACGGTACTTCTTCGGGGGGCCCTCTCGCTCCGTCTCGCTCTCGGCTCTCTGGTTACTGACCTCCGAAAATACGTGCAGCGCGCCGGTTGCGCTTCGATCCTGCATCGAGGCGAACAGCAGCCCCGCCAGCGAGGGGGCTTCCAGATATGCCGAGAAGCGCCGGGCGGCGTTGCGGAAGGGATTTGTAGATGGGCGATAGAAAGGGTGGATTTTAAAGAAAAAAATTTGGGAAAGGGTCTGCAGGGTGGGGGGTTATTGATTTATATTCTTCGTTACTGAGGGTCGAATTTTTAGACATTGGTTTCGGAGCGAGATCAATCTTAATGTCAAAGTTTGTGTCGACTACTTTATAGCGTACTTAAGATCTGTTTTGAGTTTGAAATTAAGATCGGACGGTAGTTTGAACTTGATTTCGGGCTCAAGTTTGATCTTAAGTTCGAAGTTAACAGAGAAGGACGCAATGAAGTTTGGATCAAACTCTTATATTAAGTTCGATGTCAAGAGCGACCTTAAGTTGAAACTAAGGTCTTAAAATTCGACACTGAGACAGGCATAGCTTTTTCTACTGTGCATGGTCAGATTATGGAAAATTTGGGAATGAGAAGGGTAGGCTCGTTCCAGCGGTATTTTATTGATAGGAATACTGAAACTAAAAGTTCATTGACCTCGGATTTTTTAATTTTACTTTTTTTGGAAATCTTGGGAAATCTTTGGCAGCCCGCAGCCAAATTTTACTTGAATCATCGATATGTTTTTTTTTCAGTGTATGTCATTGGATGTAATTCGTCAACGGCCCAAAAATTCGCTCGAGTACTGTCATTTCTCGCTTCCGGCCCAGCTGCAGCCTGCGCAGTCAGCTTCATCACGAATGATCAATTCCCGAGAGCCGATTTACGATCTACAACTCCACAAGATTTCCATTTCACTTTCGTTCATTTATTTTTTTTGACTCCTCGGAAGACCATCTTCCGTCTCTTCCCGGGCTCGCGTCGGGTCTCAAGAAAATTGTGTTGACGGGTTAACATAACAGTACCCGGAAACGTGACTAATATACCCGAAGCGATTCATCGCTCGCCTGGTGAACGTTCTCAAAAATCTCGGCTTGAAGAGCCGTCCGCTTAGTAAGCGTGTGTGTGACCCACCGTTCGCCGAATCCGCGGTCGATCATCGGTCTCCTGTGCCATTGAACTTCCGGCCGGTATTCTCCTCTCCCGTTTCGTCTCCACTTACCAAAAATTTCACTCGATGAATCGAACAGCGCGGTTAAACCGAGCATCGGCGCTTTCCGAGGATAAATTGAAACGAAGGATCGGCCTCGCCCTCTCCGACAATGTCGCGCGAGAAGGAACACCCGGAAGAGGCCGGAGATCGTGCAACGCAACCGAGATTCATCTCGGCGCGTACGCACGGACAGACAATGCCGGCGATAGCGCACGGGAGGTTTCTGAAAATTTTCATTTATTCCCATAGCGACGACCCGACGGATTTTCCAAGGGAAGGAAGTGATGCGCATAAACGAGAGTCGATCTTTGTTCTTTGCTGCATGTCGCTAGAATCTGCTGCCGCTGCTCTTCATTGAAAAAAAAATGTAAATGTAATGTACCGGTACGCTGTAAAAAGAAAATCGAATGGCATTTAATGTACCGGACTGGAAGTTTTTATGCAAAAACTGATATACTAAATGTCATGTATAATTGTTATGAAAAATTAATGTTCAGTGTATTAAAAACATTGGGAATACTTTATTTTTAATAATTTTCCTTAATTTTACTATGAAAGTACTTTAATTTTAATAATTTACTTTAATTTCAATGAAAAAGTATATTAATGTATCATCGCGATTGTACATCAAATGTAGTGTAGCAGTTTCTGCATAAAAACTACCAGTTGGTTACATTAAATTAACCATTTTTTTTTACACCGTAGCGGAAAATTGGATTTGAAGATAGATAATGCCTTGAATATTCCAGCCGACTGATACATTTACATTCCCCAGTGTTTTCGCGAATAAACATATTTCAAGATATTGCAAAAGTATTTGATGGATCTGTTTTGAAAACTAGAGACTCTAACCTTGCGATTGGTTAGCGCTGTTTTCGAAAATGATCGATGCATGATAGCGAAAATTGGATCTGAAGATCGATGTTGCCTTAAATGCCCGGCCATTGTTACGTTTACCTTATTCCCATAGCGGCGACCCGACGGATAGTCGAAGGGAAGGAAGTGATGCGCATAAACGAGAGTCGATCTTTCTTCTTCGCTGCATGTCGCTAGAATCGCCGCTGCTGCTTCTGCTGCTACTGCCGCTGCTCTCGGTAGTCTTACTTAACGTCGTTACGAGGCATGCTCGGCATGAATCACTCGGTGCCCGAACATATACATATATCTGTCCCGCGTACGTGTAGTATTATGTACGTACGCGAATACGTGTTGCATACAGCGAATGCGAGGCTCTCCCCGTCGTCATTGATACGAGCGGCGGTTCTCGGGCGATGCACACGCGCTATGCTTCGGGCATTAAAGTCTCCGGACACGAGTCCCGAGAAGGAGCGCTCGAGCTCTCGCTTCTCGGCGCCCTCGGTAACGCAAACGCGCTATAAACCCGTCACGTAAACGTTAAATCTCCACCAGAATTCGCGTATCATTGATTTTTAACGCGCTGCTCGATGTTGTATGTTTTCCACGGTGATCTCGCGCCTGCAGGCTTTCGGTATCTTCGAGTTCGAAACACACCGAGAATCCGGACACCACTCGCACGATAATGATAAATTATGTATGCGTCTGCAGTCGTCGATTGCAGGCTGCACATTTATGATTTTGTCATCGATCATTTCTCGTCTGATGGCTGTAAACAAATTTTGTTGGAAATTAAGGAACATTGGAAGCTTCTTTACATAAGCTGTTTCCGAAATTGAAAACAAATGTGCGTTGCAGTCTTACAGTAAAACTTTTATTTTTTTATAAACATTTTTGTAAGTTTCAGGCAGAAAGATTTGTAATTTTAATTAATAGTATTTTTATTTTAAGAAAAGAGTACATTAATGTTTAATTACCGTAAGTAATTTAAGCAAGTTTCAAATTCCAGTACATTAAATTTACAATATATTTTTAGAGTGTTCGTGCGGAAGATCGCAAAGAGAACGAAATTGGCGACGAAAGAGCCAATCGAATTCACGATCGAGCAAAACAGTAGATAACATATTAATAACTAAAAAATGTAGAAATAAGTATCTTCACGAAAAAAAGCCGACATTTTTTTTCCCCGAAATCGCGGTACGTGTAGGAAAATATACAATTAAAAAAAAAATACGTCTCGACGAAAGTAAGCGAGTTATTGAACAAGAAGAGGCATATAACATAGTATGAAGAAGAACCGAATATGCGGTTTCTGAAAAGCAAAAAAAAAATCGGTACATCGGACGAAACTATTTTTTTTTTGTAAAAAATACGTCTCGACGAAAGTAAGCGAGTTATGGAACGAGAAGAGGCATATAACATATTACGAAGAAGAACCGAATAAACGGTTTCAGGAAAGAAAAAAAAAAATCGGTACATCGGACGCGAATACCCGGTGCGAAATTGGACCAGAAGCGTAAGACGAACGAGGAGGGAGGAAGGAGCGAGTGAACGGGTTTCCATTAAAAATGATATTTCGGGCGCGAATCCACGGAAGGCGAAAGAGAAAAATTCGCGGATGAGAATACAACGAGCGAGGGATAATTTAAAGAGAACCGTCGGAGAAACGGTCGGCGGTCCCGTCCAGGACTGGCGAGCCAGGGACGCGTGCACAATGCCCAGCGCCAGTATCCTCGGTAACGGAATATCAATGGAAACGTTACGTTTACATAACAATTTATCTGCTTAAAATACGAGAGGCGAGAAAGAGAAGGATATATAATGAGAGGATAACTCGGCGGTAAAGTGTATCCCGATTGGCCGAGGAGGCGACGAGGAGCGTCGCGGAGCGGACGGCGCACAGTAAAAGATGAATTCGTATAATCGGAATACGAAGTTTCGCAAAAATAATTTTGTCAAATAAGTGGCAAACTCGTTCCTTCAGGTTTGAATACGCAAACCCGTTCTTTTATTTCCCGTGTCATGAAGACATTTAGTTTGCACTTTTGTCTGCAAAACTAGAGCCGGATGGTGAGCTCGGAATATTAACATATAAAAAATTGTAGACGTTTGCGAACGATGAGTGGTTGTACGAAGTACAAACGTTTTTTTCTGCACAGAATGAGCCAGCAACGCGTTTTATTAACAATGATACTTCGACCGTGAATCGGAGGGCGAGAAAGACAATGTACATTGAGATAAAAAAAAGTCGTTGCATCAACCAAAAGTCTTTGGTACAAATAAATAGTCTTTGGTACAAGTAAAAAGTTTTTGGTACAAATAAATAGTTTTTGGTACAAGTAAAAAGTTTTTGGTACAAATAAATAGTTTTTGCTACGAATAGATAGTTTTTGCTACAAATAGATAGTTTTTGCTACAAATAGATAGTTTTTGCTACAAATAAAAAGTTTTTGGCAAAAATACAAAGTTTTTCGTACAAATAAAGCCACGTTTTGTTAACACCTTCGAACGTATGTCACCGCACCTCGGCAAACCCAACAATTTATTTCTCTCAGTCTACGAATGAGATTCAAAGAGGTTTAAACAGAACAGTCGGTGCAACGTTCGGCGGTCCATCCAGGATTGGCGAGCCAGGGACGCGTGCACAATGCCCAGCGCCAGTATCCACGCTAACGGAATATCAATGGAAACGTTACTTTTACATAATAATTTATCTACTTAAGATACGAAAGGCGAGAAAGAGGAAGGATATATAAATGATGAGAGGGTCCCGGCCGGTAAAGTTTATTCCGATTGGCCGAGGAGGAGGAGAAGACGCGACGAGGAGCATCGGTCAGCGGACAGCAGAAGGAGCCAGCAACGGCCGCGGAGCCACGGAGAGTCCGGGGTAACCGGAACGGAACGGAGCGCCGAGTGGTTACTGACCTCACGAAGCACTCTTACGCTTGCACTACTTACTAACTTGGCTTAGGCCTTTCTTTGCCGGCGAGAGGAGACGAGGGCTGGCACTGGGGGCTCGGCCTACCCCCCTCGCGAATCCAGACTATTCTCCTTTCATTCCGTCCTCGTCGGTCCGATGCACTCCTTATCGCCGCAGCACCGATTTACCTTCACCTTGGTGCGCCGTCTCGTCAATGCGGGATACACCTCTCTCGATCGATTCGCAACGTATCATTTCTTCATTTTACTTACGGCAATCACCGGTTATATATATGAGCATTTTTTTTTTTTTCGGACGGAAAAGAAAGGCAGGTGCCGCCTTAAAAAATGTATTGATAATTGATAGCGAGAAGTAGTCAGAAAAATAATTTATTTGTCGGGCACGTGCAAAGAAATATTTATTTGGTTACGTAAAATAGTTTTTTGATTTTAATAAATACTTGGATCAAATAAATATTTGTCTTAAGCCAAATAAATAATTGTAAATTACAAGGGGACTGATGAAGTTAATGAGACGTTTATCGATGGCATATTACCTGTTTTATTTATTAATTTCTGTACTGCTATTATTTCACGGGAAATTAGAACATGATATACCAGAATACAGACGTATTGAGAGAGACCATAATTAGTTCATTGGAATAAGATTTTGAAGATCTTAAAGGGTAGTCGAATTTAAGCAAATAGTAGTACAGAAATGAATAAATAAGCTGGCTAAACTGCGGCTAATTCTTAGCCGGCTAAACAATAATGTCCATCAACCGGATAAGATTCATTAGCCGGCCAAAACGGCTCAATTGCACAGCCCTATTTTCGTCCGTAGAGGAGTGCGGGGCAAAATGGCACAGCGGTGCAAAACCCGATAATGAGACAAAACGCAATTTTCCAATAACTTTTGGATGGTGACGATGATGCTACGGGGGGCAAAACGAGTTTGAAAATCCGGATGTATCGTTGGGACAAAATGGGGCATCCAAAAATGATTGGAAAATTGAGTTCAGCCCGTCTCGTTTTGCCCCGCTGTGCCATTTTGCCCCGGTCTCCCCTACAGTGCGACACTGGCCCGCCGTCTGGTAACGAGAGAATCGACGCAGAGCAGTGACTCGAAATTGCGAGGAGACTCGGACCATCCGCGATGAAAAATCGTCGATTTCCCTCGAATCTTCGCCTATCCGTCGATGGCTGCGGCATAGCTCTTACTCGCCGTCGCCGGTGTTCGCCGGGCGAATAAGTAAGACACCGCGAGCGCCGGCAGCGTTCCCGTCGCGCTGCGCCGGGGGAGTTTCGCGGCTCGACACCGCCGACATGCGGCCGAGAGTTCGTTGAACCCCTGAAAAATACTCTTACATCGGTTGCGTGCTCACCGGGTCGGTGCACTAGTTTACTTTACGCTCACTCGCGGAGAGCCCGCGACTTATCCCGCCTCGCCTCCCGCTCCGCGGCCGCCCCATCGGTTCTGCAAGCCGAAGAGGAAGAATAAGAAAAAACAAGAGGAAAAGGAAGAAACATCGCACACACATACAGATATAGGAAACGACAGCGAGGAGACATCGGGGTGCGAGTCGAGTCTCGCTCTCGATATCTCTATCTTTCTTTCGGACGAGTATTTAACTTCGTCCTCCTCATCCTCCGCCCCTTCTCGTTCCTCATCATCATCGTCATCGTTCTCGTTCTCTTCACCTTCGCTGCAATCCATCCTCCTCCCGTTCTCACGTCCTCCATCTAATCCTCGCGCCCGTTCGTCGCGCCGCGAAGGAGAGGAGCCGGCTCTTCCCGGTCGTCGTCGGGCATCGAGCAACGCCATCGCGGATTCGCCGAGAGTCATTAGAAAACTACTTCACCTACATCGCGACGCCTCACCGAGACGACGAGCGACGAGGACGACTCTCGCGCGAAACCGCATTTACGGGGCACGAGCCGACTCTCCTCGCTCGTCGCGATACCGGCCAAGCCTGTGTGTGCGGACTCTCGTGCAGCCTGCAGGCCTCTCTATTATACACTCGGGCCGATGTTACGTCCAAGCTGCGATGGGCACACGCGGCCCGCAGGTACTTCCGGCGCTTCCTCGATTACACGAGATCCTGCGCGCACGCGCGTTATTCTCTCACACCGCGCGGGGTATTCGAGGGGATGCCGAGGAGGTTTTCAAGTTTTGATGGTTGAGGAAATGTCGATGTGGCTTTTAAGTTTTGACATTCTAGGAAGTATCGAAAAGGTTTTCCAGTTTTGATACTCGAGTAAATATCGAAATGGTTTTTGTAATTTTTATATTCAAGGGAATATCGAAATGGTTTTACAGTTTTGATACTCAAGGAAATATCGAAATGGTTTGACAGTTTTGATACTCGAGCAGATATTGAAATGGTTTTAAAGTCTTAATGTTTGAGGAAATGTCGAAGTGATTTTTAAGTTTTGGTACTCGAGGAAATATCGAAATGGTTTTTGTAATTTTTATACTCAAGGAAATATCGAAATGTTTTTAAAGTCTTGATACTCGAGGAGATATCGAAATGGTTTTAAAGTTTTGATACTCGAAAAATATCGACAAGATTTTAATGCTCAAACACTTGAGGAAATATCCCAAAGTCCTCCCCTGACGTTTATCGGATTAGAAGAGGCTGGATTAATCGCTTGTTCAATTGGAAGCTCGCCGCCTCGATCTCGTCATTAGGGCCAATTACGGACTCGAGTTTAATGAGCCCCGATTTATCCAACGATTCAAACGATTCGAATATTGTTATCGAATTTCTCATATTCGATTCGTCATGAGTTTAAAAAAAAAATCTTGAAAATTGTCACACATTAGCACATCTCTACGTCTCTAATGAGCCAGAGAGAGAGAGCCTTTCGTTTTCATTACCAATCCACGGGATTCAGCAGACGTATCCAGCCTTCCGTCCACAAGAAGCCGTTCGGATCGATGGTGAAATGGAAAAAGAAAACGAGAATGGATAGGAAAAAGGGAGAATGATTAGGCAAGAAGATAAAAAGCTTCGGTGGTCGCAGGATTGGTCCACAATCCGACGAGTCATCGTTCGGTCTCTTTGGGAAGAAACGGACGTAAGACTCACAAGACCCGATGTTTGGGAAGGGAGAGGAAGAGGAGGACCTGTCCGCGCGTATCTGACGGTGCCAGAACCCGCTCTCGACTATCGTAGTACTGTTACCTCGCCGTGAAGTTTACGAAGGGGAAACTCGATTCGTGTATCATGGTATTTCCTCTTGCTAAGCAGAGTCTACGGGACCTGTGGTCGCTCCAGCGAGCACCACGGATCCGTGTTCCGTGCCCGGTACAAAAGCCCCCGTGCGCACCATGGATCCGCCGGAGCCTCGCGAGCGAATTCTTAATCCCACAGGCAGGAAGAAGAAATTATAAATACATAATATGAGAAGATTCATCGGAGTTTAGTGAACCCACGTGCCGCAAGCGAGTACGATAGACAGTAATGGACTCGCTCGTTCGCTCCGCCGTCTTCGGCTTACTGTAAATTGGAGATCCATTCAAGTTTCCGCGTGTGAACGATAAAATAATCAGTCCACCATGCAGTAGGAAGTACGGCGTGTGTCCTTGGGGACTCGCAATGTAAGGGTCAAAATTGAGAGCTGGTATTCAGGAGGGATTAATATTTTGTTGGTAATTAAAGGCGGTTGGTGTTTAGAAATTTCATGATTGCGAATATTAAGATATTGAAAAATGAGTGGTTTGAGAATTGTATCTTCGACAGATAGCTGAGTAGAATGAGCTTTTTATCGGAAGGTTATTTTTTCGAGCGCTTTTTTATTCGAAAGTACATTTTCAGAAGTTGGGGGTCAATATTTTGAAGGATCGGATTTAGAAAGGCTGAAATTTTGAGGCTGGAAACGGAGGCATGCTAATGTTTTGAATAGCCAACATAGCTGCGAGGAAGACATGTTGAGAATCTAGATTTCGAATGCCTAGAACGTAGATTCGCGCAATATCGAAAGACCGAAATAGCGAGAGCGAATAGCAAAAGGCAAAAATCGCGAAGATTACATCAAAAGGGCTAACAAATGTGAGATCTGATGTTTCGTAAGCTGTCGCTATTCTGACCATTCATCTTTCTGGTCTTTCGCTATTTCGATTGTTTCGTTTTTCGAACTTCGACTGTTTCGTTTTTCGCTGTAATGAATTCGAAATTATGAACACTCTTGATATCCACGATTATTCACTTCCGCAACTCGACATTTTTTGTGTTCGAACTTTCTAACGATTCTAAGATTCACCCTTGCAATATCGCCTATTCGTGTATTTGTTCTCGAATACACGAAATTCCAACCCCCACCTGTAAATTGTAATATTTTAATCCGAATAAAAATTGCCAATGATGTCGATACATCTCTTCGAAAGCCTAAATAACTGTAGCAAGAAGGTGAAGCCACGTGGCTCTCACCTTGGCTCCCACCCGTTGAAAATCCCCATGTATTGTTGGAACAAAACGCGGCATGCAAAAATTATTGGAAAATTGAATTTTGCCCACTGTTCCGTTTTGCCCCACTGTGCCATTTTGCCCCGCTCTCCCTCCCAAGATACTTTGCTACTGGTGCGAATGAACCATTCCGCTCCGTCGGTTTACGCCGAAACGGATTTCAATTCGGTTCTCCTCTGAAGCAGTCCCACACTAACGACGATACCGCAAGATCCGAGCTGCGTAAAACTCTCAGACCGGTAGTGACGAAGGTGGCTTTTTATGTCCACCAAGGTCTCCGACTAAACAGCCTCCTCGAACCTTGACTGGGAAAAAAAGGAACAACCCGAGGACGAGGAAGATGAGAAGAAAAAAAAGGGGCGATGGACGAGTATGAAGAAGTCCCCCTAACCGAACCCTACCGACCCACTCACATAATCGGGCAGAGTGGACCAAGCGGCGTCTCGACAGACAGGCGAGGAGTACACACTGGACTAACAGTCGAGCCAGGTAAGAGGGACGCGGGATGCGACGGAAGAGAGGATGCCTTTCCTCGCGGAGAGTGCACATACGGACCCTCTCGTTTTTTGTCGACGGATCCTACGTCCTACGACGAGTCACGCGGCGGCGTGGGCCCTTCGAACGGTGATTCGAACGGCGGGGCCCCCCTCGCACGCCACCTTGGTACATGGTCGTATACACCGCATGAATACGACGTCTAGGTCGACCGGTGGAAGTCCGTGACGGTTCTGAAGGAATGGGAGGAATAACCACGTTACTGTTAGAAGCTCCTTGGCGCACTGGACGTGTATACGAGAATCTCGGGAAAATACACAGAAAATAACGAGATATTTAAATTTAAAGAAAAAATTTATAATAATTGTTATCCCGAAAAAATGCTATATTGTCAAATTTGCCGATTTAAGAAATTTAAGATTTTTTATTGATAATGGGGAGGAAAGTTGAACTTTGTTAATCGTGAGATCTCAACGATATGGTTTGAAAGCGATTTTAGGGAGGAAAAATCCTGACCTGGATTGTTGGAGCATATTTGTATTATCGATTGATTGATTAATTCGGTACGAAGAAGAAGGACTCGGTGGACCTACTGATTAAAGACAAATCCGGATCACTTGGGAAAATGTATAGGAAATTGCTTGCGTGAGATGAACGAGATATTTGAGAGTGAAAAAAAATTTGTAATAATTCTCACCCAAAAAAAAATCAATTATAAATTGTCCAAGTTCTGTATTCAAGAAATTGAACATTTTTATCAATCATCGTGAGGCAGGTTACATTTTTTAATTAATAAAATCTCAATAATATGAATCCCAAAGAACAAGGCCTCGGTAGACCTACTGATTAAAGGCGAATCTTGGGGACGACAGAAACGCGCCTAGAAAAATCAATTGATGCCGGGAATCGCACCCGCATTTAACAAACCTTTTTTGTCCACAAATGTCCAAAATTATTTTGTCGTTAATTTTACAAAAAATGTTCGTAAAATTGACAGACATTTTTGTAAAATAGACAAGATTTTTTTTTTTTTTTTTTTGTAAAATTAGCAAGAAAATAATTGTGGGCTTTTGTGGACAAGAAACGTTGGTACCTATTTTACAGTGCGGGCCCACAAGTGTGAACCAGGCTCCAATCCGCTAGGCCACCGCTCGCCCGGTGTGGTGCCCGGTCGTGGATATCGTAAATTTGTTGTTCTTTTAATACACCTTTGAGTCTCGTTATCGAAATGCACGATAATCAGCACCGGTACTCTCACATGCCGGTCGCTTACGTTCCCGGTCGCTCCTCCCCGACCGGACTTCACTCGTCGGTCAATCGGAATCGCGTCGGCGCTCTTCGTCGCTGCCGCCGCCATCGCAGCCGACGCTCACCTCTGCTTTCGACGTTTTCGCGGCGATCGTCGTCGTTGTCGTCGTCGTCAGAAGTGAAGTGGCACACGATGCGTAAGAGTATTTTCAAGGGTCGTCGACCGCTCTGCTTCCCGCGAGCGTCGCAGTCTGTACACTCGCGCTGGGTCGAGCGAGCGAGATCGGCAAATCCGCGAACCGCAAGAGGCGATCGCGCGTACGGCACGAGGCCGAGACGTTCGCAGGCGAACTAGAGCCGAATATTGTTGAGATACGATGAACACCTAATTAGCCTCAAAAAAATTCCAACAGCGGTTATTATGTGAGCGATCGGTTGATCACTTCACAGCAAACAAAAAATGTTAGTGTACTGGAATGGACGTTTTTATACAAAGACTGGTACATTAAATTTAATGTGCAATTGTGATGAAAAATTAATATACTTTTTCCTTGAAATTAATGTAAATTATTAACGCGTCTCAGCGATAGATGGGTGGTCCTCGGAGTTTAAGGCAGTCCTTGCGAAGAATGTTAACTTCATAAGTTAACGCATAAGTTTCAGAGAAATGAGAGGGAATTGCAAAAATTTCTGGATGGCATAAAAATCTGAAAAAATCACGCTGAGCTGGGCAGAACTTAAAGTACATGAGTACTTTTCGGTACTTTAAGTACTTTTACTAAGTACTTAGACCAAAGTACTTGTACAATTTTTTTCCTCGGCACGTTTGGATGAATGTTCAATTTGAAACGCCGAATATAAAAAGGTCGAAATTAAGTTGGAGGAAGTTATGCTAAAAATTGTAATAAATGGAGAAGCCATGTGCAAATTATTTTGCACCTTTTTACGTAACATAAAAAATTTTCTACATCTCAAAATCGAAACCGTCAGAATTTATTGCAAAATTTATTGTCGGAAATCGCAAACTGAAATTTGCAGATTTCGTACTTTTGAGGTACTGTTTCACGTATTATTCACCACTGATTACAATACTTTAACTCGTTGTATTCGTAGCGTGATATTTTATTCAGAAACTCGTAACACGATTATAACAATTATTTTACTCCCAACCCAACATTTTCCATATTAATTCCAAAAATACGATTTTTTGTGCATCAAATCGAGATTTTTAATGGCTCACTGTACTTTAGGCCCAGAAAGGCCAGAGGATTCGTGTTCAGCGGGAAAAAATACGTCGAAATACATGGCAGTTCATAAAAAAAAAAAACAAAAAAAAATTCGTCCAAAAATTTCAAAAATTGCAAGGCCACCCCTTTAGAGTCAATTTTTCGCCTTTTTCAACGGCCTCAAAAGGCACGATAAAACGATTCTAAAACTTCGGACAAGGCCCTATCTTGTGTATTTTTTCCCGTACAACACGATGGGCACTCTGGATTTTCCGTACCTGCATTGGGAGCCGAGATATCGACCTCCGAAAATCACGAAAATCGACGTTTTTCCAAAAGTGGCTCAAAAAGACAAAAATCGTTATTCAACCGATTTTCTTTTGTTTCAAAGCTATATTCCAGGTATTTTTTTCCGCTTATCAGATATTAAAATTACAAAATCTTTTACCTGAAATTTACAAGAATTTTACTCAAAAATTGCACCGCACATGCGTTTGAAATTTCAGTAACAGTGTACGTAAAAAAACGCTTCAAATACCGTTCATAAATTTTCCACCAAAATTTGTTTACAGTGCACTGTAGATTCGACCGACCCCGTCGCATTCTACTTTTGTTAGATAACAAGGATTCAACACCCCAGAAACAAGAACAGCATTACAGTATTCATTACCGACTCGCTGCCGGTTAGTCAGGAGGGTCTTTCGCATTGCTTTGAGGATAGAACACCGTACGACAAAAAAAAGGCCATGCCATTTTTCCGAGCATGAATGAGGTGTAATGGAATTTCTAAAAAAAGAAGAAGAAGCTCCTGCCGTTAAGGAGCATAGGTAGCTCTTCCGTCGATTCCGTTTGAAAAGGAAATTCTCGTGACACATTCGTTTTTATCGTTCGCTCGTCGTCTTCGTCGTAGTCTCGTTGAACGGACGCGGTCACGAATCTCGGGTGAGCCTCCTCCTCCTCTCCCTCCTCAGTTCGCGTATACGGAAAGTCGGCAAGTACTGCTCCGTATACGAGGCATTGACCCTGTAGCGCGATACAAGTACGTTCTCCGCGTTGCGCTCTACGTACGTACGTGCGTGATTATATAGCCTCCTGCGTACACATGTACATGGCTGTACGTTGTAAACACAGGTGAATCCCGAGACGGACAAAGATACGATTTACCGTACAGGCATGAAATTAAACGTAAATAAAAATCCTGGCGCCTAATCGAGCGTCGAGGGTCCCAGCGGCCAAATATGGATCCGATGCGCATGCGCTTACGCAATTTTGGAGCTCCAAGTGCCTCATCATTAGTTCACCGAAATAATTAACTTTAAGGCACTGGCATAAGAATTTGACCCAAAAAACAGGTCGGCTTTCAACATTTTTTTTAACGCGGGTCGTAGAAGGACAAGATCGGGTTTTTAGACACAGTTAGTACATGGTGTTATGAAGTTTGGGTTTTATTTTAAATTGAAAAATATCACTTAACAACGGACTTATTAACAATTAACAAATAAAGGTTAACGACAGACGTCGTATCTCAAAATCTATTAGTCTGATTGAGTTGAAATTTGGACAGATCCTTGATTATACAATTTTCTCTCTAATGAGCAGATTATTTTAAAAAATGCATTTATTAGTTTATAACAAACGATTAAGGTGGTTTTTTTTATTAAAGTTATTTATTTGTTATTAACAAATAAATTAAATTTTTTTAAATCATGCGCTCAGATAGAAAATGTTATAATCAAAGTTCTGTCCAAATCGAGTGAACTCAACTCAACTCAATTCAACTCAATCGGGCGAATAGATTTTGTGATACGATTTTCGTTGTTAATTGTTAATTGTCGATAAGTTCGTTGTTAATTGATATTTTTCAATAAGAAAAACTCAAACTTCATAACACCTTTTACTAACTGTGCGTAAAAAACTGAGCTTGTCTTTCGAATACCCGCGTTAAAAAAAAACGTTGAAAATCAACCAGTTTTTTGCCTTAAGACAGTTAGTCTTTTTCTGTGGATGATAATCCAGAAGCGTGTTATTACCGAAGCGTTCGTTATTCTCGTCGGGCGCCAAAAATCGAATGAAACGAGGCAAAGCAAACCTGCGGATCTCTTGATTAACGCAAATTGACGAATGTCCCACCTTTTTCGGTCTGTGTAAAGAGGCGTTTTGCTGTTTAACTGTCGCGGCGGCCAAGTCCCGTAACTCGACTAGATAGTGCCCAGTTAAACGCAACATTCACGCTATATGTTCTTGAAAAAGAAACGGTATTTAAATTTCGAAATAATATAATAGCGTCCCTGAATTCTCAGCGAGTCTGCGAGTGATTCGGAGTTCGATGAACTTTCGCGTTGTATATCCAAGGCAACGACACGATCCAGGCGGATGTCACACTTTCAAACGTTGCGTCTATCGCGATAGAAACATTTCGGCTTCCCGAATATGCGTGTCAAAATTTTCTTTCTCCGTCCGGCCGGTGTTCGAGTCAAATGTCGAGGTGTGTCGGAGAACCCGTCATGAATGAGATAACTCGTAAATTTCGCTTTTTTTTTACGCGTTTCTTTTTCCTTATTTCTCCGGCTTAGACCTTCGAGCCGCGATGTTCCCCGTACGGAAGACTCTGTTAATATCAGAAACACAATGTCACCTTCATAATGGAAGTGGGAAACAAGAAAAAAGAATTGACAAAAAAAATCTACCAAAGATATTAAACATATAAATATTTTCTCCTCTCCTCTTCGATACTAATTTGTCGAATATGGATCACTCTTTCAATCGCGCCGAAGTAGGTGTAACATTAGCGAGTCGGACTGGGAAGTCATTGACATCTGGCAGGCTGCTTCGCGCACATTAGCCTTACCAAGAAATCTCATTTTCTTTCTCTCGCTCGAGCTATCGGTATGCGCGGTGCGGATTCGCGAGCGATTGGCGCAGACGCGTAATAGAGAGCTCCGCGTAAAAAGATAGGATTATGCGGGAGCGAGGGAGCCGGATTGCGAGTGTCCCATCCCGCATTGAATCCCCCCCCCCTTCCTCCCCACGCACACACACGGGCATCGATGCAACTCCGATGCGTTCGAGTCGACGTCGCCGGGCTTAGCTGGGAACGAGGAAGACCTAGTTCGAAGGTAGAGCGCGATGCAACGGCACTAGGTCACGCATCACAGTTCCTGAATGCATGTGCATGTGGACGGCCGAGCGGCCCAGCAGAGAAATGAACGAGCGCACAAGTGCACGTACTATATATATATATATATATATATATATATATATATGCGCATGTATTTTAAATGTATAGATATGCAGTTGGCCGGTCGTCGATGTGTGCACGCGAACGGATTCATGCTAGTCTCTGTTTGCACGAGCACAGTTTTTTCTCATTAATGTGTGCTCGTGCAGACATACGTTCACGTGAGGATAATTGTGGATGCGTGCCGCATACACGCGAGAGGAGTTCGTGCGAGGACCAGAGGCGATTCATGATCGGCGCGAAAGATGGACGGACGGACGGACGGACGGTAGGATAGGTTAGCGTCGATCGTTCGACAATGTGTATCGGGAGAGACTTCCGGGCCGGTGGGGGTCCGGACTAAAGTCTCGCGAGTCTTCGATGCAACAGTATGTGTATCGGATTAACGTGTGACGGAAAGTTGCGGCAGAGTTTCTTGAACCCGATGTATTAGATGCGGCTTTCAGAGTCAGCGAGGATTGTGCTGGGATACTCCATGAATGAAAAAATGAACGCGTGTAGCAGTTTTTCTTGGGACATGCGCAGAAGACCCTGCGCAGGGTTTTCTTTCTTGATCGAATTTTAAACATTTTGCAAGTTATTTTATTTGAATTACGTGGCTCGATTTCTTCAGTTGCTATTGAGGGGTATTCATTAAGGGGTAGACGTGTTGACACGCATGGAAGATCCTGCGCAGGTTTTTCTTTCTTGATCGAATTTTAAACATTTTGCAAGTTATTTTATTCGAATTACTTGGCTCGATTTCTTCATTTTCTATTAAGGGGTATTCATTAAGGGGTAGACATGTTGACACGCATACTACTGTGTAGTGCGTACACGAGTGTAGAGAATGCTCTACATTCGTGCACACAGTAGTATGACGCGACGGACCAGTCGCCAATGTTCCGCAAGTGAGCGCGTTGAATCGCGCGAATCTTTTTTTTTTTCTCGGAGACCTAGCCGTTCTCGGTGTCTTGTTCCGGGAGAAAATAGTTGTAGGCGCATCCGCGACGATCCGCAGCCAAGCTCCAGCGCGTCAGGTTCGGTGCACCTGCTGCTATTAGCTCGTCTCTCTAGCGACTTCGTATGGGAAAAGTGGTTCTATAAAATTCTTCGATACAATGCTCAGAGAACTAGATAATTTTTAAAGAATTTTCGAGCCCTTTATCTTTTCTTGACAAATTGCACTAGGACCTCGATTTCGTTCAGAGAGGCGGGACCGTCTCTACACCCGGAAAAATAATTTATTTAACGGCCACCGTTTATTTGGTTCAAGTAAAATATTTATTTGATTTAAATAAACATACATTTCATTTAAGTAACTATTTACTTAATTTAAATAAATATTAATTTTTATCAAATAAACGATGGCCGTCAAATAAATTTTTTTTCTGGGTGTACATCACACTTAACAAAATCGAGGTTGCGCATGCCCCGCCCATACTAACTGTCGAGCATGGCCCATAGCCTGCTGCGCCGATTGATATTTGCTCCATGGTGGGGACTGTTGAGGGAACCGAGGGCGCAAAAATCGAGGTCCTAGTTTAGGGTAATGGCTCGGTTATTCTATTAATAAACGGTTTTTACTCCATTAACTCAACCATTAACCTTTACTCTTTTGAAACTTTTTTTCATTTGGGTTTTTTTTATTCGGTTTGAAAATCTCATTTGTCGACCGGAATTGACGCCACACCGGAAATTTGTCATTTCCGGTCCGAAAACTGATTTTTCGACCGGAAGTGACGTCGCACCGGAAATACGTCACTTCCGGTTTGAAGATCTCATTTTTCGATCAGAGCTGACGTCATACCAGAAGTTCGTTACTTCCGGACCGGAAATCTCATTTTTCGATTATAAGTGACGTCACTCGGGTCACTTCCAACCGAAAAATAAAATGTTCAAACCGAAAATGACGTATTTCCGGTATGACGTAAATTCCGCCAAACAAAAGAACGCTTTTTCGATATGACGTCACTTCCGCCAGAAAAATACAATTTCCAAACCGGAAGTGACGTACTTCCGGTATGACGTCACTCCCGCCAGGAAAATATAATATCCAAACCGGAAGTGACGTATTTCTGGTATGACGTCACTTCCGACAGAAAAGTAAAATTTTCATAGCCGTTGTGACGTATTTCTCTAATGTTACTTTCACTTTCGTATACGTTTGGGACTTGCCCGGCTCGCCGAAAAAGTAGTCCTTCCCCCTGAGCCACGCACATTTTACTCCGAACTAGAAATATGGCGCGCGCTTCGCGCGCGGCCGAGGTGCGTTAGCGCTGCTGCGCTTCGGTATAACAATTTGTACATTACATGGTTATAGTTTGTATTATTTGTTAGAAATTTATTAACGTTGGTTTTTTTATATTATGCAAATTAATTTTAAAGGTATGAAGTTTAAAAGAATGCATAATTTATTACTTATATATGATACGATTTGATAGATTTGTAAAGTATTAAATATTACAACGAATCAGTGGGGAGTTTGTTAAGAGTTAGTGGAGAGTGGCGGAGGTTTCTGTACTTTTAATAGTGGATCTACTTGTTTTGCATAGAACTTAGGTACTCTAATGTATGATCCGTCTTTGAAGGTAAGTTTACAGACTCCAATTGATGATCTTGTTTTATTATTGAATTCTATTGTCTCGTGCAAGAACAGATATAAAATGTTTATTTACAAATAAGTAGCATTTGTATTATAGCGGGTTTGTATTATACTTAATGTTTGGAGGATGTTTAGACTTAATAATAGCTTTGAAGGGTACAGTATCAGTTACCCCATTGGATAACAATTTTTGCCTATTGATATAACTCTTTATAAACAACATTTTTTATAACTCCATTGTGTTGAGGTCCAGGATATATTTTCAGAGACTCCCAGGAACGCACACGAGAGAAGGCCACGTATAATTGGCCGTGGTTAAAAACATCTCGGCGAAGATCAACACTAATTTTTTTGAACGTTTGTCCCTGCGACTTGTTGATGGTCATTGCAAATGCTACCTTCACTGGAAATTGACGTCGTTTAAAAGTGAAGGGATACTCGTTTTCACAGTATAGTGTGATGCGATGTAAGAAAACTATCTCTCCGGTTTTATCACCGGACAGAATCTCGCATCGTAAAACTCTATTTCCCAATTCCAAAATCAATAGTCTTGTGCCATTGCATAAACCTTCGTTAATGCTTAGGTTTCGGATAAGCATGATAATACTATACTTACGGAGACGCAGTTCGTAGGGTGGCAAACTTGGAGGTGATAATGTATTTAAGTATTCTGGTAAGATTATTTCGTTGATCTGGTCGTTGTCACCACAATTTTCTGTACTGTCGACGCTCGTATACACTTGTTCCGTAGCATTGTCGAATAAGTTCATAACTCTGGTGTTGATTTCTTCAACATCGACATTTCGTGCGGACAGAATGGCACATTTCGCCACTTCTTTGTATTGTTTTGTTCTTACCAGTTGTCCATATGTATCTTCGACTATGTCTTGATTCACAGCTGCTAGACAACATATTGGTACTTGAATGTTATCTTCTGGATCATTAAGAATTCCATCACCAACATTAAGTAAAAACTTGGCGAATTCTATTTCGTTTGGTAACACTCTCATGTTTTGAGTCAACGTGAATTTGGAGAAATGTTGCCACAATGCACTGTATTTGATTGATAGGTTTATTGTTTCACTACGAGTACTGCGTACCTTTACTGGAAGAAGTTGGCGAAAGTCTCCTCCGAGAACGATAATTTTTCCACCAAAAGGTCGGTTATTATTCATCACATCTTGTAACGTTCGGTTTGCTACTTCAAGTGCATAACGTGGTGCCATAGGGGCTTCGTCCCAGATGAAAAGATCCACGTTTTTTAAATACTCACCTTGTTTCGATTGCACTTTAATGTTTGACGTAGAATCTGCGTATAATGGTACTGGTAATCCAAATGTCTTGTGTACAGTCTTACCTTCAGGAAGTAATATCGCTGCAATTCCCGTGAACGCCATAGCACTCACGCATTTGCCTCTACCTCGAACGAGATTTGAAAGAGTCGTATATGTAAAAGTCTTGCCAGATCCTCCGGGGCCATCGATATAGAAGCACGTTTGGTCCGTATCGTTGTCGATTGCATGTAGAACAGTATCGACAAAGATCTTCTGGGTATCATTGAGCTGTTCATATTGCTGCGTGCCAGTTTCAGCGAATTCAGCAGATCGAGTCTCAGGTTCGTCTTCTTCATTTACAATATCTATCTGTTCCATTCCTGGGAATTGAGATAGACTCGAACCTTCTCTGTTAAGCATGCGAGCGATTTGATTATACGCTTTTCTTTGTGCTTGTTGCATGTTCATACGTCTCGTGTAATCTTCTGATAACTTTATTTTAAATTCCTCCCACAGTTCTTTTGGATTAATCGGGTGACAGTGAATCAAGATTCTCACGAATAGTTTACGAAGTAGACCAGGCATCATCCAAACGGCAGCTTCGTCTATCGCTTTACGCCATTCGTCATCGTCTTCGATTAAACCTAGAGTTAAGCACGCTGCGATGAAACTTTCACAAACTTGGCCATCCACGGTTCTTACGTCTTGAAAACTTTTAGCTCCTTTAACTTTTAATAGCAGTAACCGAAGATGAAATAATTCGGTTTGAGCAGGACTTACCGAGTACATGCGTCCAATTGCATGATGTCCACGTTGTCGTTTTTCCCATCTGGAAACGGTTCTTTCATCAACATTAATCTTTTTGTAAACATAATGTGATGGGATGTCGGGGTATGCGAATTCTCTTGCAGATTCATCTCGAATGTTTAATGCGAAGTAGTCCATGAGCATGGTTGCTCGACTTATAGCATTACGTATCCCATCTTCGTTCATGTCTGCCGGTATTGTGACACTGTGCTCATTGGGTAAATGTATGGGAAGACGTATGACAGGATGGCTTTTTTCTTGCATTTTTTTATCAAGGATGCGCCAAATTGCTTCATTTGGACCAACGTAACGACCTTCTATGTAGTCTTTTACTTCATCGTGATGAAGGATTCGTTCTTCATCGTTTGTATTTTCACCGTTTGTTACTTGAATAGCGGCTGCATCATGTCCTTTGTAAACGTACTTGTACAAGTACTTGGGAGCAGTCACACTTGTTACGACTTCCACGTTAATATGGCTATTGAAGGTGAGCGATAACATCGGACAATATGGGACAACCCATCGATTATCGACGACGTGTCCTCCTCGACGTTCGTATAGAGCTTCAGTGTTTCTTCTGCGATAATGCGGATACGCATCTGCATCTATTGTGGTTTCTTCGCGAAATGGTTTCGGAAAATGTTTGGAACATTTTCCATTTACCTCGCACCATGCTCCGCAAGGTCCGTGGATCATGTTATTCATGACGATTTGATGCAATTCAGGATGTAATTGGGGATGAGGAATCTCTGCAGATATAAATTTGTCAACCATTTCTGGTGTCATTAGTTTATGTTTCAGCGTTACCAGTAGGTGAATGTGTAACAAACCACGTTTTTGTGACTCGATCGTGTAAACGTAAGCTTGCGTTTCGCCAAAAAAATTTTGTCGCGTAATCAAATCGAGCAAGTGTTTTTTTTTTATATCAAAGACTCGTGTAGTGAGATCTGGTCTGTCCGAGGGTTGTTGACCGGGAAGTAAATTTTCTCGAATTTCGCGCCAATTCGGATTGCAAGTCATCGTGATGAAGAGATCTGGCTTACCGAATTTTCGAACTATTCCCATTGCATCTTGATAATGTTGCATCATATTTCGTGGCGATCCAGTGAAGCTTGACGGTAAGATGACAACTCTTCCAACTCGTGCATCTGCATCGTGAGCAGTTGTGTTTAAATAATCTATTAATCCAGTGTATGTTTCCGAACGTATTTGCGTCTGGTTAGCTTTAATAAATTCAATACGATCTTTTTCGATTTTCACATAGTGATCTACAACCCATTGTTGTAAGAGACGTCGGCCTAAAAGAATAACGTTTCCCTGATTGTTTTCTCGAATTGCCATTCTATATCTTACATAGGCCTCTCTGGAGATTCTTTTTCTATTGTTGCCCGTTTGTTTAAGATCCCGATGCCAGCCGCGAGTACCAAAGGGATAATACAGAGGGTATATCCAAGGTTCGACATTGGGATCCATGGTACTTACGAATTGCAGTTCCCTCGTATTCTTTTTACATATTGTAACATACGATTCAGGAATCTCGCCATCTGCGGTGGTAGAGAAGACAGCAGCGACTTCATTACTTCGTTGGAAGTTAAATCGGCGACGGTCCATTCCCGGCTTTAATGTGAATAATAGTTGTAATTCTCCAGGTGGTTGTTCGTTGTTCAATTGATTTGTTCGTTGTCGCTGAGCTTCTAGTTCTTCACCCATCATCTGATACGATTGAGCGAAGACGTTATTGTCACGCATAATGCGATCAATTTTTCCTAGAAGGCCTCGATCAAGAGATGTATTTTGACGTTGCAAAGAATCTACGGCCTCATTAGAATCAAATATGAACAGTTGACCATAGCTTGGTAGTTCGTTGGGTGGTGGATATAATGCCGTGTTTATTTGATAGTAAATTTGGCCCTGTATCTTGAAGCAATACGGTCCAGGGCGTGTTCCCGAAAAATTCGTCAGATTAGCATTGAACGAAGCAAAGGAAAACGAAGCGTTGTAATTTCGAATGCGCTCGAAAAATATCGTTGATTTTTCATGTGTTCCATTGAATAAGGAATTTAATTCCTCTGGCATAGCTGGTAGTGGTTCAAGATTTACTTTTCCGTGGCTACAGCAATCATGGAATGAATTTCTCATGTTGGATACTTTTTCGGATGTGAAATGTGCAGCATTGCAGTGTGTGCATAATGCAGTCATTCTACCTCCGTAGTGTTCGGGAACTTTGTAGAGTGGTTCTGTAGGGAATCTGTTTCTATCTCTGATGTGTGGTTGTGGACGTTGAACGTCTATGTCAGGTAATCTCGTCACTTGCGTTTGGACATTCATGGTGTGTCCATATTGTGTTGCCACTGGCAATTCAATGATACGCCTATGTGATATCACAACTTCATTCTGAGCTTCAATGGATGATGCACATTGAGGCACTCTGTTTTCTTGCAGCTCTATAACTCTGCAACGGTTTTGACGTTCAATGTCGATTAACCTTGGTATTTCTGGTTGGATATCCATGATTCGTTCGTTTTGTGGGACCACCACTTCTCTATGAGACGTCGTGGTTGGTGGACATACAATCATTCTATCTTCTTGCAACTCTACAACTCTGGTGTGTTGTATGACTGGTTGTCTTTCAGTATGGACTAAGACTTGTTCTTTTTGAACTGTCTGTGTGATTTTTTTCGCATTATTGCGTCGACGTTGCTGGTTTTCGGCTTTTCTTCGTTTTTTGGCGAGATTAAAAGCAATTTCTTCCTCGGCAGTACGTTTAACTTTGGGTCGTGGCATGATGCACTTTTATTCAACAAGTAAGTTTTAATACTTACTTTGGATATTACACGAATTATAGTTATTGTTTTAATTATTGAGTTTTTTTTATGAAGTCATAAAATTTTTATTTTTTCACTATCAATGCACTATATTATCATGACAATTATTATTATTAATATCATCATCATCATCATCATCATCATCAAAATTATCATTTCAATCAATCATTTCAATAGATCTGTTTGTTATTAATTTCAATTTCTAAGTCATAGTCATTTATAGCGTTAAAATCAATATCGTATTCTCTTTCACTTCATCATCATCTACATCATCTAAAAAGTTGGGTCCTCGAATCTAAAACAGACAAATATATATATTTTTGTGGTGTTAATTAGTTTGTTTATTGAAAAAATATACGATATGTATCGGATAATCAAAAGTATTACTGTTGATTTGTTTGTTTTGATTGGTTGTCGTGTTAGATTGAGGTTGTAAGTTATTTATGAGGAATTTTAGTTGTGTTGGATAGAAATATTTTTTCGTCAATTCGGTAGTAGGGTTTGGATGGGATTGTACGCGCCCGTCACTGAGTATCGCTGCACCATTGAGAATAGGTTACCAGTTAATTGGTTTGTCAATTGTTATTAAAATAACAATTTTTAAGCCTGGAAATTCCGTTCACTTAACTGTTTCTCATTTGGGAATTATTGGTTATTAATTGATTTTTTTTTATTACAAAATTTCGTTATAAGTACTTTTTTTATATGTCAGCTTATAAAAAGGGCGTAAGATCTTGGAAAAATTGGGAATGAAAGTAATGAAAGTAATATGGTTTAATTGAGTAACGGTTAAATAACTATAGCGTCGATCCGGTGGGTTTTAATCACATATCATATTGGAATAATGATGCTGAATTTAGCAGATAGATTTTGGATGCGATAATATTGGCTTATTGTTCTCGCCGTTGAATGTAGTGTTGTTGCAGACAACGAACTGAGCACATATTACATAGCATGTATAGCGTGTTCCAAAAAAAAAATATTATTTTCACACGCATGGTGCAAAATTTATAATTTACACGCACAGTGTAAATTATAAATTTACAAAGTCTTGCAAATTTATAAGAATGTTCTTTAAGTTACTATAAATCTATCGCGTGTCGAATTATCTGGGTGTCAACTTTTGTTATTAACAAAAAAAAATCTTAACTAAATTTTAAATAACAAACATTCGTACTGGTTTGATGATAACAATTTGTTACTTTATAATAAAATATTCTGCAGGTTCTCATGATGTTATTACCATGTTTATTTTCGATTATGTTTACGAGAATTTGAATTGTAAATGAGTTTTTGTTAATAAGAAAGATCATCACGCAGATAATTCGATTTATAATAGGTTTATATTAACTTAATGAATTTTCATATATTTACAAAGTGTCGGGATGAAAAAAAGATTGAAAAAACATTTTTTTTTTGCCAATGATTCAATTTTTTACAAAGAAGTTCTGTTTAGTTTTATTTTGCTTGATAAGATGTTAGCTTATTTACAATGAACAAATTTCCTGAATGTTTGTCCGCTTTACATAAAAAAATTTAATCATTAAGGGACTGCTGGAGCTGTTTTTTTTAACTTGCTTTACCTGTTTTACCGACGGACTTAGATAATTTTTCAATTCTGACTTAGCATTGTTAATATGCTATATATATGCGCGAAATCATGCAGGATTATGATATTGATATAAACGCTTCGGTGTGCAGTCGAATTTTGATTGAAAACTTACAGGGAATTTAAAAAAACCGAATATTTAGTTTGTGAAAGTGCGTGAAGGTAGTGTTATGATTGACGTACAGGTGGCTCTGCATTGTGCCCGCCACTACATTTGCGTCGAACCGACAGCGGTGGATGCGCGGTTGGTGTATGGCTTCGGTGGTCCCCAGAGTCAAGAACTGAATCGTTCGCGGGCAGTACTTGGATGGGTGATCGCCTAGCCGTGCACTAACTGGCGCATTGAAACCGTTGAGCGGGAGGTCGAATTCTGAGGATTGGTGTTCGTACTCGAAGTATCGAATGCGAACATCAAGACTCAGTTAGAATGACCAGTTGTATCGGCGGAGGTTTTCTGCAGTTTCCCTGCGTCCTCGTGCAAATGTGATACAGTATTAGGGAGGTAACAGCGGTTGCAGCCGCGAAGTTTACAAGCGAGGAAACGGATAAAAATTAATGAGAATAGCGGCTAGATGGCTCCGAGAAAGCTATTATATTAAATATTAAAAGCCTTAAGAGAAGATATGAGAAAAAAAAAGAAAAAAAAAATTGTGCTATGTTCATCGGCTTTGTTCATCAAAGCCGATGGCTTTGATCACCCGTCGCATGTCGATGACTAAATGCTTTCCGACGGTTTTGGAATATTCGGAGAACTTCACAGAATTAGCATGCACGCCCTTTTGACGTATGCAAGATCTAGATTTTTTTATATTCAACAGAACGGATGCTGTAAACATTTTAGCAGCTATGTTGGTTTCCACGACAGTTTATAATATTCGATTTTCTTCATTTTTTGGAAGATTGCGATCGAAATTCGTGTGCACGCCGAATCGTTTATGTTATTAATACGAACCCTGCAAAATTAGAAACATACGCGTCGCATAATAACGATGAATAGTGAAAACTAAGAAATCGCTTATTTTCGTCGGTAAAACAGGAAGATCCAGCAACTCTTTAATAACCAATGAGGTAAGTGTGCTTTTTCGGGTTTTGTTGACAGTACTTTGTTCATCTCAATTATAAATCATTTACAATTATTATACGTAAATTTGTGTAAGGTAGGACATTTTTAGGAGAAAAAAAAATACTTCATTTATGACCAGTCATTTTCAAATTGTAGACAGTTACGTATAAATGGTTAGATCATAAATTGGTTTTTTGTTTATAATGGATGTATTAATTCTTAAATGGGTAATCTTTTGAGGTTTGTTTCGAAGATTTTCGGAAAAATGTGTCGTTATTTTATTCAAAAACTTTTGTAGACCGAAATTGATTAGTTTTTGGTAGGGGAAATCGGTGCGAGATGGGCCTTCGGGGTGAGAAAAACCGGGCCGATTCGGAGCGTAATGGGCCACCTCAAAATGATTTCAGAATATGAAAACCTGGACAAATAATAGATTATATTTTCGGCAGCGTTGTAGCCGCGTTATTTGTTTAGGGAGCCCATCTCGCTTCAGTCCCCCCTACGGATTAGCTCTGAGCACGAAAGGTAGAGGTTTCTTATAATTTATGTTTAATAAATATTTTTTTAACACCTTTTTCCGGAGTTTTTAGGAATTTAATAACAAACAAAAGATTATGTTTGACTTACAAGAGAATTCCATTTTCTTGAATCTTGGTTTATTTTCTTTAATGCAGACACTATTTCCAGACGAATTTCTCACAGAAATTCAATGGTAAATTGACGTATGGAAATGATAGGTTTTTACATTTCACATTACGAAGAACGAGCGAATTAGCGATTCTTGTTTTCGATAGATTTTTCGCTTTGTTTGAAAAAAGAAAAGCTTGTGGGTTCACACACGGTAATTACACGGTTTAATTCTCCGATCACTTTGGCAAAATATTAAAAGATGATTTTGCGATACGTCAACGATGTCACCAGAAATCAACGATGTTTATATACTGAAGTGAAGTGTAAATAGTTAACGTTGATTTGTTTCGTATGATGACTAAGTTCAGCTGTGTGTAGTACCAACTGCGTTCACCGCTCGCGCACCAACGTAAGTGTTACTGGTCTGGCCTTTCTTATGCTTAATATATCTGTTTTACCTTCTTATGATATGAAAACATTCTCGATATGTTTCTCTCGCTCTTCCGTAAGCGCAACTGGTGTTACCTCTCTTTCATCGGTATCTTTTTTTTAATATATAAATATTTATCAATTGATAATAAAATCGTTTATCAATTTAACTTTAAAATATTAAATTAAATAAATTAAATTTTGTCATTTTTTTACAAAAAAAGTGCGTGTTAATTGTGCTTTTTTAAGTTGAAAAAGCGGCGTCTACATTGAATAATTAATCAATGAACAAAAATAAATGAAGCACGATGCTTATTTTCCTTAAGAGACGAAGTTTTGTTTATAGTTGAGACGGATAGCAGTGGCAATGGAGGAAATTGGTATGTACATTTATGATGAAATATATTTATAATATATATCGACGGCTTAATGTCAGAAGGGTGAATAGATTTATGCGTATATACAGCTGATATGTCTTCATAGAATTAAGCCATCGATATTTGCTTATAAAACAAATGAAAAAATTTGTAACAACTATTATCAAACAAAATCTATGCCTGATAAATGAGTAAAAACGTTGTTATTTAAAGTGGAATAATATGCACAACAATTAGTATACATTTTTAATCATGCAATTTCTTTTCTTCTATCTAGACAATCTTCATTATTCTTTGTCATCTTCGGAAGTTCTCAAAAACTTCGAGCCTTTTGAGACAGTGTATGTATTCGTTAATATATTTTTATATACCCTTATAAAGTTTTATATCAAGTTCTCGTTTTTGTTGTTCTCTCATAAATAAATGCGGTTACACTTTGTTTTTACATTACAGAAACGTAAGGTGTTACGTGCAAGCGGTGGGTAATCCTATTCAGGAGGGACCTTGGTTTTACAAGGTGTTTTTGTTAAATAACGGTGACGGTCAAAAAATTCGTTTGGTCGCGTGGGATCGCGATGCTGAGATGCTTACGGAACGGGTTCGACGTTTAACGGTAATTGAATGTTTATCTATGATTAGACAGCTGATGATTAAATTAAGTTTTGACTAAAAAAATGTGTGGGTGTGTGTACGTGTGCTATGTAGGGGAGAGCAGGGCAAAATGGGGCAACGGGGCAAAACGGGGTTTTTGGGCAAAACTAAATTTTCCAATCATTTTTGGATCGGACGAAGTGGCAAAACTGGGCAAACAAGTCTGATGTATTCGATAGGGCAAATTCGGGCATCCAAAAATTATTGGAAAATGACGTTTTGCCCAAAACCCCGTTTTGCGCCGTTGCCCCATTTTGCCCCGCTCTATCCTACGTATATTTTTTTGGTAAAAAAAATTCATAAATCTAAAAAAAAATGCTCGCTCATATGTTTTGATGTATTTTTAATTCACAAGCGTTTTCTATGAAAAACTTAAAAAATGATGATAGAACATCTTTTTTATAGAATCTTTGTAAATAAAAGAAAATTATATGAGGGAGCAAGGTGAAAATTTCTAGATTTAGAATATTTATGTATACCTATAAACGTAAAGTAAATCGTTGAAAATTAAGTTGGCACATTGCTTTCTCATTACTTTCTTTCAAAAGTATAGATTTTAATTATTTTTCGCATTTAATGTTTTTTTATTTGCAGATTTTGGAACTACAAAATGTTCTAGTTACTCCATTTTGCAATCCATTGCAAAAAAATGATGGAACTGTGAATAACGAACTCGTTTTCCAGCCTGATAGGACAACTGTAGAAATTTTGGGTATTTGGAAGAGTTGGAAGTTGAGCATTTCTAGGGGATTTTAATTATTCAAACACATGAAGAGTTTAAAATAATCAAATGAAGAGTTTCAAATATTAAATGAAGAGTTTCAAATATTAAATGAAGAGTTTCAAATAAAAAACTTGAGATTGTTAACCTTCGGTTTATGGACTATATTATGTGTACTGGTTTCAAGGAACGGAGTATTAGAATTAGAATTATTACAATTAGAAAATTAGAATTAGAATTAGAATCTCGTTTTCCTAAGAAACTTCTTGGTTTCCACTTGGTATCTTTAAGGTGAAGTGAAAACGTTTGTGGGTGTAACAAAGGTCATTGTAAATTTTCATCGAAAAATTCTTTTCATTTGTTCAAATTTTTGGGCAAAGAATAAATTGGAGCCAGATGCAAAGTTACTGTACGATTTCAGGGTAAATATGTTTTTTTTTTAATTTGTAACAAAAATATTTTATTACAGTTTTCGTTACCGACTGAGTCGTTTCACTTCGTCTTAATTTCGATTTAAGGGGCTATTGGAGCTTTTTTTGCTGTTTTATCTTACTTTACCTGCTTTATCGACGGACTTAGACAATTTTTCAGTTTCGACTTAGCATTGTTTATTAACAATGCTAAGTCGAAACTGAAAACACACATATTTGCTACTGTTGAAACATATTTGCTATAGATATGCGCCAAATCATACAGGATTATGATAGTGACATAAAGGCTTTGGTGTGCAGTCGAATGTGCGTGAAGGTAGTGTCATGATTGACGTATAGGTGGCTTTGCATCGTGCTTTACAGGTGCATTGGAACCGTTGAGTGGGAGGGTATTGCACATCACCTTAAGACCGAAGTCTTTAGGACCGAACCGCGGGTTATACCATCAAATTGATACGTGAAATGTACGTGATGCTTGAAAAAGACACCTCCCTCAGCTAGCACTTGGATTATAAGAAATAACAAAATAATCTTGTTCTAAAGTTTATATTTTTAGTTTTCAGTACACCTCGGAATGATAAATTAACAGAGAATTGCAACTATAATAATAATGCGCAATATCTAGAATCTTTATTTTTAAAATAACCTTAAATATTTAATTTAATGAAAAAAAAAACGAAATGAAAGGGAAACGCGAATTTAGATAAGAGATATGAAATTGTCCTGTAAGAATCGTCATGCAAATGAAGAATTTCTGATGAAATGTTCATCCTTCGTTTTCATTTTCGTTTTTCTCGCAAAAGTGCGTTTCATTTTCTCCTCAAGGCCCAATTCTTCCAAAATGATGAGAAAAATCTTGACCGCTGATGACTATGCTGCTTTTGGTGTCTGTAAAAATACAACAATAAAAATATATAAGTAGAAAAAAAATATTACTTGTTACTAAAATTAAATAATATAATTATAGCAAGCCATACCTTTTGTGGCATCAAAGTAATGTTCAACATTGATTCCGAAGGCAGTGGGGCTCCCTGTGTAAGTATAACATCCGCACCGGACTCCACTTTGAGGTATAGGTAGTTACTGAATTGTGGAGTGCCTGTGATTTTTACTTCGACTCCCTTCGTCAATCCTTCGGCAAAATTCGCTGATGATATAACTCGAACTTCTAATTTCTTTTGTCCGTTAGTAAGGCAGCCGAGCCTATACGTTGATTCGCTTGTTCGATATCTAGCTTCTCTGAATGCGAGTTTTATCCAGCCTGTTATTGCTGAAAAACAGATTAAAAAACAAAATTAATAAAAAGCCTTGGCAATTTACATTTTAACAATACAATAAACTATATATATAAAAACTGTAACATCCCTGATAGACAAGCGGCACAAAAAGTAGCTGTTGGCGCAATAATTGGGACATGTGCCGCACATGTTGCAAATATCGTGCCAATATTGCTCCTTTTTGTGGCGTTTGTCTATTAAGGATGAAAGATAATTTTTATTTAACACATATTACTTACTGACTTTCGCTCCTTCCGTCTCAGCAATTTCGTCCCACGTTACGACTTTTGCACGTGCAACATTTTGGGAATTCCCAAAATTGTGGGTGCCTTCGCACGTGATCTCCGTTCCTTGCTGCATCACAAGTTCAAATGGCATGTTTCCAGAATTGTATTGTTGGTCTTTGATTGCGACTGCCTTCGCTCCTTCGATGTGATAAATCTGGAATGAAATATAAAAAAAATTAAAATATATGTGTCAGTGAAAAATATGTGAAATAATGTTGCAAACTTTACGCAACCATTTTTTTAAAGTAAAAGAACATAACTAACCTTATCAGTTTCGATGATTTCGGCAAATCTTTTGACTTCGCTCTCCCAGGCTAAACATTGGATTCGTCGTCCAGCTCCGTTGTTTATTACAAATTTAAATATATTTAATTTTTTTATTTTCCCGACGGTTTTTGGCCGTTGTTCGGCGTCGACATAGCCACGAACCTCGCTGTAAAGATATTAAAATAAAAAATAAAATAATAATTATGCTTAATAAATAAATGTCGCATGTCAATAAATTAAAAGATTATAAAAAAAATACTTACACCATGGTATCGCCAATGCCGATTCCATCGATAGCAGCGTTATTGGAGTAGTGGTCCATTTTTATCAACGAACCACGATTTTTTTTTCACTCAAAAATTAATGAATTATCACACGTTTCGTCTCACTGCAAGAAAGTATTACAAAGTGAACCCGACGGTATTTTAAGAAAAAAAAAAAATTATCGAAGAGAAACACGAGGCTGAAGAAAATAACGTGGTTAAACCGAAAAGGAGACCGAAGAGATCGTACATCATAGAGTAGGCGCGGAGATATGGGACGTACACCGTACAGCAGAGGAGACCGAAGAGAGACCGTATACTTTGTTTGTTTGGGTATGTTAGGATCTTTCGAGAAGTGTATATCTGTTCTTGAATCTCATTAGTCGCATGGGATTCCCACCTTTGCTTCGTGCCACCAATAAAAATCCAGTTTACATAGCGAATGAACGTTTCCAACGTGACTGCTAACGATATAATACTGATCGCTTTCTTTTTCAATACTCCTTACAGCTGAAGTCGAGATTAAAAAAATGAAACGAAAAACGTTAACAGTATTTTGTTTTTCAACAGAGAAGGCGTCTCGCGGAAACACACATTTTTTTGTCGTGAAAAAACGTGCGCGCGTATTAAACAAAGTTTCTAAAATTCTACTAACATTTTCGGATTTGGATCGGATTTGGACAAGAATGGCTGTATATTCATCAAATCGTGCGCTCGATGAGACTGATAGAAGTGATAACACGGTGTAAGTATTTTCTAATAAAAAAAGATTTTATAGAAATAAAATAATTAATTATAAAAAAAAAATTTCAATAATTTTTAAAACATCAACATTTCTGAAGTAGCATAACAGTCTAATTTTGTTCGGTTCTAATTTCTTTCGTTTCAGCGAGGTTTCAGGATTCGTGGACGATCGTCAAACGCCAAAAATTGTGGGGAAGGTCAAGAAATTTAATTTATTTAAATTTGCTTTGAACAACGGTGCGGGTCGGCGGATTCAATGTTTAGCGTGGGAAACCGAGGTCACGCGCGTCGCTGAAATCATCAAATTGAATAAGGTAAATTTTTTTTTCTATAACAAAAGTGGCAATTTTTCTTTTTAAAAATCAAAGAAGTTTTTTCTCCATAAAACACGCGTTGATTCGTTTCAAATTTGGTCCATGAACATTTTGTTACGTTCCAAATCTTGTTCCGAAATATTGAAGTTCGAACAAAATTCGAGATGTGACAAAATGTGACTTAACCTAAAAACGATTTATTAGTTTCAACAAGTGAATTATGAATTATAAATATTATTATTATATTGGTTACAAATTGTTTGTTATATAACATAACATACAAATTTTGTTAAGGATTTAACTTTGTTTTACCTTGTTTTTGTATTTTTTATATATTTTCAGATAGTGCACATCGAGGGCGCTCGAGCAAAAGAAATTACAATGCCAAAGTTCAACATCGGGAATGTCCCTTACGAACTCATCATGGAATCGTGGACAGAAATCCACGATCATGGAACCTTGGATTTACTAAACGATGACATTATCGAACCCGATGTGATATCGTGGGAGGAAATTGCCGACAACGAGGGAGAAACCGTTGGTGAGTTTCTTTTATATTCCATCGGAATGCTTCAATTTTTTTTTGTGATAGTAATAAATGAATAAATCGATATTTTTTGAAAATCAAAATTTGCAGCCATTGTCGGTTGGATCAAAATGTGTTTTCGGGAAATGAAACACAAAAATAAAGAATCGAGCTTCGGAAACGGTTGCGTCACCAATGGGCATCAAAAAATCGAGGTTCGATTAACATCGACAGCCAATCTCCCTGCTGCGTTACCGAAAGGTATGGCGATAAAAATCATCGGAAGGGTTCAATGTGAATCGCAACTGTACCTCCAAGTACATTCGGGTGAACATATTATCCCGACTGGAGAGACTGCAATGGATCCTAATTTAATGATAAACATTACGTCAGGACTTCAAAAGGTATGTTCAGAAATGATTCATTGTTTATAATAATTATTTTTTTTAATATAAAAAATAAAATTAATAATCGTTTTTTACTTTTCTTCCAGCGAGCAAGACACGAGTAGTAAAAAAAAAAAACCAGCTTGGATAATCAACGAATGAACAATTGCATTTTTTTTCTTAAACTGCCTGGAAAGTTCTTGTAATTGGAAGACGCTTTGGCGAAAGAATATTTTCTTTTTTTTTTTGCTCGATTCGCCTAGTCAACCAATTAAGAATTGCTTTCTTTTTTCAGTTTTGCAAAATAATTATTTTTTTTGTTCGATTCTCCTAGTGGGGAAAACCCATATTCTTGTTTATTTTAGAATTTAACAATAAATAATAATAATAATAGTATAATAATGTATTAAGCATTTTAAACAAAAAATACATTCGTTTAATATTTACATTCGCACACTTATTACGGATATTAATTTTTTATAATTAATTCAGCGGACGAAAAAACATTGCGTCATAGAAAACTATAAAAATTCGTTCAAAATCATGCTCGCCAGATTGAGCAAGGTCAGCATTTCGCAGCAGGTGACGTCCATCCTAAAGTCGCTCGTCGTATCGCGAGCTCCGAAGATTACAATCGACAGAATTTTCGCTTCGTGTGCATCGTTATGCCGAAGCACTTTTACTCGAACGGCTCGCAAACGGACCGGAATCGTCGAGGATGCTATGGCACCCGTCAAGGAAACGGCCTTCAACATCAGAAAGGGAGTTGTCGCTGGAGGAGCTGCACTTGGATTGGATGCTTCTTGCTAGTAAAGGGAGCTGCGTTTTCATCGGCCACCAGTGCCATAGATTACGCACAATTATGAAAGTTCGAGTTCGTTCGACCTATCTCTACTTCGGGGATTCGATAGTCGCGAGTGCCTTGATGGCTGCGTGCATGCCTTCCCCGGCTGTTATGAAAATAATGATGCACCAAGGCTTGATAACTCTGGGGGTGAGCATGGGAGCGATGATTGATTCGGGCAAGGATGCCCGCAGTATTCGTAGATCGTTGGCTTTGGTAGATCGTTGGCGTCCTCGGCGGACTCTGGATCGTCGCCTTCTACGCGCCGAGCGACAAATTTTTGAACATCGGTGGCTCTCTGGCCATCGGCTTGGGAGTCGTGTTCGCCATTCGCTCGGCAGCATGTTCCTTCCGCCGACCACCGCTCTGGAATTCGGCCTGCACTCCATGACTCTTTACGGTGGAATTCTCACGCTTCTCCATGTTCTCACCCAGAGAATAATTCGAAACGCAGAGACACATCCGAATTATTATGAAGTCAACGGCGTCAGGCCTTAAGATCCTATCAACAACGCCTGTCGATCTATATGGAATGGACACGGTTAACATATTCATGCGAATTTTGTCGTTCCTGGCTGAAGGTGGTGGAAAGCGCAAATAGATCAGAACTCTTCGAAATACGCGATAAAAGCGCTCTGAAAACTTAAACTTTTTAGGGAGGGAAAATCATGCAGGACATGACATACATTAAATTTTCGAGACCGGCTAGCGGTAACCCTAATCTGTCAAAACTCTCCGAGACTTTCACGGATTCGCGGATCGATCGAATGAACTTGGCATCAATTCTCATCGCTGTCGTCATCTCCGACCAATCATAGCTCTGATATAAGGGCAACAATGGATGCGAGATATTTTCGATTAAAATCTCGCAATTTCGATTTTTCGATTAAAATATTGCCACCAACTTTTTAGGGAGGGACACATGTCGCGCTAACGATCGAGTGCCGGAGGACACGCGGGCTGATGCGTGTCGCCGGCATCGGTCGTTTTGCCTTTTCTGTGTACTTTGCTTCGATTTTGCGGGCCCGGACGACGCATTGCAAGCCTCACCGAAATCGCTGCCTAATTGCCAGCGAGTTCGGCGACGGATAATCGCCCGGCAAAACAGCGTCGATCGCGAGCGGTTAGAATGGATAATGCGCGATCGAAGAGGCGGATAATGCGATAACGGTCGCGGCAATACGCCACGGCGGTCGTTCATTCACATCGAACATTCTCGCACTCGAGAGTCGACCCGTCGACGCAACACTCTCCGCGAAGTCTCGGGGCTCGTCGGTAAGCGACCTCCGGAAATCAGCGTCGGGTGAGCTAACGGTAATCCCTACGTCAATACGACCTAATTACGTGTTTAGGAAACTTTTCCATTGGCGAGCGCCGAGCCATTGCTCGTGCATTAACGAAAGTATATACATTTTTTTTTTTGACAGTGTAACTATTACCACTTAATGTGCACGCGGGGTATCTCTGACCCCGGAATCTTACAGCTCAAACATGTCTTTCGATAAACATGTTTTTTACAATTAAGCGTGCGATCTTAAAGTTGAATAAAATTGGTGCAAAAAATGTCTCAAAATTTGTTGAAAAAAATGCATACATAAAGTTGGTATAGAACTATTTTTTTTTGTAATGCAGCCGGGAAATGGCTCAACGCGATAGCAAACAAATGTCTACGCTTTTAATTAAATTTTTAAAGATTTCACGTTTTTTTAAATGATCGGATTACCGGAATTTTACAGTTGAAGCTTGTTTTTCAATAAATAAAAAAAAATTTAACCGTGCGATCTTAAAGTTGAATAAATTTGGAGAAAAAAACGTCTCAAAATTTGTTTTAAAGTTGTTTAAATAAATGCATAGATAAACTTGGTATTGAACTAGCTTTTTTTAATTAAGGCAGCCGGGAAAGGGGTCAAAGCGATAGCAAAAAATGTCTAAGTTTCTAATTGCATTTTTAATGATTTCGCAGTTTTTTTTTTTTTTTTAATGATCGAATGCAGCTTCCTCATAGTATCTCTTGCGTGTTGCTCGTTACATTGGAAAGAGAGTAATAGGATAGCCGTGCTGGATTGACTCGTTACCGTGGCGTGCACACAGTTTCGTGGGCAGATGCATTAGCCTCCTCTATATCTCCCTCTCGGTGCAGCAGCAGCGACGCGATGAAAGTTTATGCAATTTCTCTGTTCCATTTGGGTCATTTGTACAATGAATTATACCCAGGAAGCTCCTCGGAAGTTTATTATAGATTCGCTTTTCTTCGAGCACTGATCATCGCTCCTTGTTATACTCAACGTATCAGAAACTAGGTCGATTTTTGCTAAAGTTCACTTAAACTCTTCGAAGTCATCGAGAGTTTTGGAGAATGATATTTCTCCGCAGTGCTATTTGTACAAAATTATCTTCATCGGCGTGCTTAGAAAAATTTGGAAAAAAATTCCAAGTAACACTTCGAAATTTCTAATTTCTTTCGCGAATAAAAATGGGATCGCGTAGAAACGCGATCCCATTTTTATTCCATTTTCCCTTCAATAATCTAAATTCGCTGAATTAATAATTAAAACAAAAAAAGATTTTTATGATTTTTCAAGATTCCAAAAAATAAAAATAAAATTGCTTCGTGAGTCATTCGAGAACAATCTGGCCTAGAAGCTTCCCAGTTCGATGACTCTGCCTAAATCTGTCATAGGAAGATGATACTACGCGACGGAGGAGGCCACAGATTTTCCACCTATACGGTGTCAAAAAAAGTTGTAACACCCGCAGACCGAGAATTCGCAAGTAACAAAACGAAAAAGATTTTTATGATTTTTCAAGTTTTCGAAAATAAAAAAAAATCGCTTCGTGATTAATTCGAGAACAATCTGGCCTAGAAGCTTCCCAGTTCGATGACTCTGCCTACATCTGTCATAGGAAGATGAAGCTACCCGACGGAGGAGGCCACAGATTTTCCACCTATATGGTGTGAAAAAAAGTAGTAACACCCGCAGACACAGAATTCGCAAGTAACAAAACAAAAAAGTTTTCGAAAATAAAAAAAAATCGCTTCGTGATTAATTCGAGAACAATCAGGCCTAGAAGCTTCCCAGTTCGATGACTCTGCCTAAATCTGTCATAGGAAGATGATACTACGTGACGGAGGAGGCCACAGATTTTCCACCTATACGGTGTCAAAAAAAGTAGTAACACCCGCAGACAGAGAATTCGCAAGTAACAGAACAAAACAGTTTTCGAAAAAAAAAAATCGCTTCGTGACTAATTCGAGAACAATCTGGCCTAGAAGCTTCCCAGTTCGATGACTCTGCCTACATCTGTCATAGGAAGATGATGCTACGCGAAGGAGGAGGCCACAGATTTTCCACCTATATGGTGTGACAAAAAAAAAAGTAGTAACAGCGGTAGACAGAGGATTCGCAAGTAGCGGTGGCAAATAGCCAAGTAGCGAGCACTGAACCCGGGGACCCAGAACAACAAAACTGTTTACTGTGATACTTTCGTTCGTAGTGCTGCTGTTGCCGCGCTCTCGCCGCAACCGCTGACTCGATCCGAGGCATAGCTCCCTCGCTTCTATACCTGCCCGCCGTAACTATTATACGCTATCGCGCTCGTTCACATAAATAGACGTCACGATGATCCCATTACAAGAACCCACGATGTCATCGCGTCATTTTAAAATTCTCGTAACAGGCAACCCAAAATATCCGGTGAGTTTCCACCTCCGGGCGTTCCCGACTTTGACTTTCTCGTTCTGACTCATACGGCAAGAATTGGTGCCCCGCGAATTTTTTCGACCACTCATTATTCCGGGGTATTCCCTCGGTTCATTTTTGTTTTTTTTTCGCATCGTTTGTCGATCGACGCAAACCTGCGGAACATAGGAAGGTTGATTGCCCCAAAAATTGATTGAACTGGGCGGCCCTTTCGAACCTTGCCGACGGCCCATCTTGCCAGAACTCACGAGAGTCGCCCTCTTTCGGACGGTCCGCGAAGCTTTCGGTCACATTGAACCGCTCGTTTTGCTCGTAAGAGAGGCTCGCCTCAACTCTTATTGCGCGATTTATAGCCTCTCTTTTATATGTACGACAAACGTACGCATATGTATGTACATGAAGAATGCTCGTTTATTTTGTACTTAGCCGAGGCCATTTCGTACCTTGTCGATGGCCCATCTTTTTGTTTTTATTTTTGGTTTTTTTTTCTACAAGAAAATCCATGCAATTAGGTCTTAGGGCAGCGATTCCATCTGCACAGCGACGTACATAGCCTATTAGGTACAAATTCCCTACCGAAGTTTGTACCTAAAGTCCGCTAAGGATGAATAAGTGTCGACGTGTCATTGGAGCCCAGACTCATTGCACGTAAACGCAATTTAAATCTACTCAATTTCCATGGTTAATGCTATTCCATATTCAACAATACGCTTTGGTTTACTGCACTTACCCAAATACATAAGGCGCAAGATTGCGAACAAACAAAAATATAAAACATAAGATAACAAAAGCAGATATAAACAAGCGAGAGCTTTGCAACGTGAGCATACTTTACGGACGCGACTGACTCGTTGGCTCATCTTGCCAGAACTCCCGAGAGCCGCCCTCTTTCGGACGGTCCGCGAAACTGTCAGTCACAATGAGCCGGCCGTTTGGCTCGTAAGAGAGACTCGCCTTAACTCTTATTGCCCGATTTACAGCCTCTCTGTTACATGTACGAAAAACACACGCATGCATATGCGCATGTGTAGTGCCTGTTCGGCGATGTGTATGTAGTTCGTAGTATTTTGTACTCAGCGGGCCTGAGAATTGCGTATAGGTTCATCGTTCGCTGGTAGCCCGTTCTTCCGCGCGAGCTCAACTTTCTCATTCGCACAAGAAGTTGCGACGACGTCGCTGCTTTACGGGTTAAGGTTGCGGTGTCATTGAACCACATTTCCTGGTTTTCCGCGTAATAGGTACAGTGAATAGAGGCACGGTGAGCTACGATTATAGTACAAAGTCTCCACGAGCCCGAGTTACCTGCACTCCAATCTTTTACCTTGCGCCATTCACCTACTTAGCTACAATAAGGAGAAGAAAAATCGGAAAACGGGCGGTGCACTAAAAATCGAATGAGATTGCACCGTGGATTATACGACCCATCCCGTTCCGCCTGCATCTACGATTTTATATCGTTATCTGCATATGAGGTAACGAGTCTCGATGACGGAAGCAAAATTTTTATGAAAAACGGAATCTGCTGAACGAAATATTGTACGTTCTCGGATTTAAGCCAGTGTAGTGAAATAAAAAAAGGAGCGTTACGAGAAAACCAGTACAAAAGTATCTTTCCTGGCCACCCTTGTGCTCAGAGCAACTCAGAAGTGAAGAAGGTCTTCAGGATTAAAATTCTTTTTTTTTTTTGCCGAAATGAATCGAAATTGTGTATCGTTATCTGCATGTAAGATAACGAGTCTCGGCGACGGAAGTAACATTTATTTGAAAAAACAGAATCTGTTCCACGAATTAAAAAGAGAAGTAGCGTTACGAGAAAACCAGTACAAAAGTATCTTTCCTGGCCAGCCTTGCCCTCAGAGCAACTCAGAAGTGGTGAAGGTCTTCGGGATTAAAATTCCTTTTTTTCCCGAGAGGAATCGGAATTTCCATTAAAAGTAAAGGCGTTTCTCTCGATGCAGCAGCAACGCCGTGATGATATTATGGTACCGCACTTATCCCATCACACTGGTAACAGGTAGATGAACGTACGGTGGATTCGTGTGGGCGTGTGTTTGTTATAGCGTGGGGGGCCGAGGGGGAACCGAGAAACACGTTGTCCGGAGCTCCGGTAGCGGGGAGGACAAACGCTGTTTTCTCTACTCCCCACTTGCGCTATGGGCGGCATACACCGCCTGTGTCCTGGGTTATGGTGTGCGCGAGCCGTATGGTAAGTGTGTTAACAACGCGAGCAGAGGAGAGCATCAGGGTGAACGCCCTCGACAGACCTAGACCCAAAAAGCGTTCGTCGTACTGCCATGGGCAACAGAGCCGAGCGGAGCCGTGCCGTGGTGAGCCTCGGTGGCACTGGGTTAAGGCGGAGTTATGTGACGTGGTGCAGGCACAACGGAGTGCATACCTCTCGTCCTGCATACGAGAACCTGACCGTACGTAATCGGTTTCTCATTCGTGCCGCGACTGTAGGGCGCCAGCGGGATTCTAATTCCATCACCGATCCTTTAAACCCTTGATCGGCTCCCCTCCATCCTTTCGAGAAACTTCGATCCAATGATTTTATTTTTATTTTATTTTATTTTTTTTTTCGGTGTGAATTTTCAGAGATTTTTGTCCCAACGATGAGTTTTCAATTTTTCACACAATTCTCCGATTTTCTAATTTTCATTTTCATAATTTTCATCAAGGTTTGGGATTAACAAAAAAAAAGTGCACTATTGAAATCCTTCAACTTCGACCCAATGATTAAAACAAAAAATTCTGTTTGGAATGAATTTCCAGAGAAATTCAGCCTACGCTAACTTTTCGATATCTCATTCAATTTTCTCATCATCAAATTTTCATAATTTTTCCAATTTTCTTCAAACTTTGCGATTAACAAAGAAAGAAGCATAATTCAAATGGCCATAGATGCTAAGCATCTCTAACGGTCCATATTATTCGGATATGAAATTTGTCGCGCGCCGTATTTAAAATTCTGAATGAACGAGAGAGAAATTATTTTCATTTCTTTGCATCCGCCGTGGCGATAGTATCCAAAAGTGATTCATACGAAATCGTGGGGACCGCGTGTGATTCAATGTCGCGGTCGCGCACTTTCTTCCGAATCGAATCGCGGACCCCTATACACATACATACATAGATATATATATATACTACGTAATCGGATTGGGGAATTTCGCTGTCCTCGAGAGCGCCAGGGGTCGATGAACCGGTCGAACGCCCGGTAGACCAAAAGCCTTTCGTTTGACTGGACCAACCGCTGGACCACAGCCGCGTCGAAGTCCTGATGACGTTCTCGCCGCGTAACAAAGTCACGAAGAAGATTCTCGTTTCTTGCTTCGAAAGGCTTCAAAACGGCGAGGATGAAATTCACACTTCCTCGCCGTTGCACCGAGCGGAGATAGGCTCGGGAACTGCAGTTAGCGGAACCCCGTAGCAACGTTCACCGGCGTGGACTACTTCGGCTCTTCTATGATCCTTTCTTCTTTCCTCCATACTTCGCTGCACGCGCGTTAACACTGACCTTCGATTCTCGACGAGAACCGCTACGTGAAACTGAAACGTGCGCAGGCGAGGAAATTTTCATTTTTTGATGCTGGGAAGAATACTTATCTCACGGTTGGAGAACTTTCTAAATTATTTTTATGGAGAGCCGTTAGAAGGGTCGTAGGGTGAAAACGAATGCTTGCGTCGAAAATTCGCCCGTCTTGGGTTCTGACGTTAGGGGACTTGAGTTTCGTTAACTAAATCGATCCAAGATTAATAAGGACGGAAAAAATATGCATTATTTTTACGGAGGGTTTTTTGAAGGGTCGTAGGGTGAAAACAAATGTTTACGTCAAAAATTCGCCCGTCTTGGATTCTGACGTTAGAGGACTTGAGTTTCGTTAATTAAATTGATCCACGATTAATAATGACGGAAAAAAGTAGTGATTATTCCGAGGATGATAATAATTGCATAAGACGACATTCCCAGCATTCGTTGAACTTTGCATGCTCAGTATCTCTTCGGGAACTCTCTTGCGCGACCACGGAGTTGGCAAGCTTTGCGGAGGAGGAAGTTAAACAACAAATGATTATCTTTATGTCCCCTTATTAAAACTAAAATGCGTGCCAGCCAGGAAATTTTTATCTTTGGATTATGAGAAGAATATTTGTTTAGCGGTTGGAGAACTTTCTAAATTATTTTTATGGGGAGCTGTTTGAAGGGTCATCGGTGAAAACAAATGCTTGCGTCAAATATTTGTCCATCTTGGACTCTAACGTTATAGGACTTGAGTTTCGTTAAATAAGTCGATCCAAGGTTAATAATGACGGAAAAAGGATCGTGATTATTCTGAGGATGATAATAATTGCATAACACGACATTCCTAGCATTCGTTGAACTTTGCATGCCGAGTATCTCTTCGAGGACTCTCCACCTCGACCACGGAGTTAGCGAGCTTTGCGGAGGAGGAAGTTAAATAACAAATGATTATCGTTATGTCCCGTTGTGAAGCTAAAACGTTCGCCAGCCAAGGAATTTTCATTTTTTGATGCTGGAAAAAATACTTATCTCACAACACCGTTACGAACAATAAATCGCTTTCGATTTTTTATACGTTTTTGTTTCACCGATAAAAAAATATAAAAATTGTAGCAATCTTTTGTAATAAACTGTAATTAAATTAATAAACTGTTTCTGAAATTTCAACCACGTGTGCGTTGCAATTTTACAGTAAAATTAGTATTTTTCATAAACATTTTTGTAAATTTCAAGCAAAAGATTAGTTTATTTAACATCCGGTATTTTTATTTTGTAAAAAAAAGTACATTAATGTTCAATTACTGTCAGTAATTCAAGCAGATTTCGAATTTCAGTACATTAAATTTACAATTTATTTTTACAGTGTAGCTCTTTATTTATAGGACTTGAGTTTCGGTAAATAAATCAATACAAGATTAATAATGACAAGGAAATAATGATAATTATTCCGAGGATGATAATAATTGCATAAGCCGACATTCCTAGCATTCGTTGAACTTTGCATGGCCAGTATCTCTTCGGGAACTCTCTTGCTCGAACACGGAATTAGCGAACCTCGGGGAGGGGGGAGTTAAATAACAAATGATTATCGTCATATCCCGTTAACCTTGGACCGCATGCCTGTAACAAGGATTTCACTCGACCTCCGACCCGAAACGGGGGAAAAAAAAAAAATTAAAAATAAAAATTAAAAAATAGCGTCTGGTATTTGTTTGTCCGCGAAGAACTCGCGGCCGAACTGAAATTCGACAGCTCCCAGCGTCAGGAGTTACCGACCTAAGTAGAACGGGAAGTCGAAGGACTCTCCGGCAAACAGGGGGCTCGACAGCATATCGGAGTGCCTCGGTGGCATCGACCCCGAGGAAGAACTCGAGATGAGGACGTTCGCGGATCCAACATACCTGCTGGGGGAATCATCTCTACCCGTCCTTCTCCGTTGACTCTGGCGTTGAAAAAAAAGTGCGCGATCCGTTGTCGAAGCACCTACGTAGACACTTGCTATACGCGCTCCTCGCCGCGACGATCGTCATGATCATCGTGATGAAGCTGCGGATAAGACGTCAGAAGACTAACAAGTTCTCGATCGGGGCCGACCACGACCCGAGTTCACCGAATCCTCCGGCAAAGCAAAAAATAAAACGAGCATCAAACTGAGTATATACGAGTATTAAATGCCCGTACACAAACTTAAAAAAAAAATTGCATAACGCGAGTTTGTCGTTCAGAGAAAGTTGCTACAATTATTATATTTTTTTACCGGTGAAATCAAAATCGTGTAAAAAATCCCACGCGATTCGTTGTTCTTAACGGTGCTGCGATCATGTAAATAAAAACCCAGTTTCACATATTAAAAATTGTAGAAAATTTTAATTTTTTTCTATAAAAAATATATATATATTATTTCAACTTCTACAATTTGTTATGTTGGGACGTGGGGTTTTTTTACATAATCAGAACACCGTTACAAATAATTAATCGCATAGGATAATAATAATAATAATAATAATAATAATAATAATAATAATAATAATAATAACAACAACAACAACAATAATAATAATAATAATAATAATAATAATAATAATAATAATAATAATAATAATAACAATAATAATTTGCAAAAGCGAAGGGGACCACATCCCTCATTTTCATATCCTCCGTCGACAGCGAAATAAATAAAGCCTCGCATGGTGTGCGTGACGACAACGGTTGCAGCTCGTGCCCGATGAGCACTCTCATTCGATTGTTCCAAAGTGTGCGTGAAAGCAGACACCGATATACAATCGAGAAACCGGCAGCGCTCGTTCGTTCGTTCGTTCGGGCTGAGGTGCGCGCGAGCGAGCAACCGATGGAAGTCCATCCTTGATGGAGGTTACTCCGGGGCATCGTCCCACATTCTCTCCTTGGACGTGAACTTGCCGGCTGGCTATCCTCGTTGCGCCCGTTCCCTTCATCTCGTCTATCCCCATCGTCCTTCTTCCTGCCCTCCTGCCTGCCCCCTCGACGGTGACTTTGCCGTCGGATTTTCCCTCTCTCTGCATCACCTAATGGACCGGTTCGCTCAGCGATCCTGTGAAGCGTACGACTAGTTCAATTTCCTCATCTTCCTCATCTTCTCACCTTCCCCATCTTTCTCATCTTTCTCATCTTTCTCGTATTTCTCATCTTCCTCATCTTTCTCATCTTCCTCATCTTTTTCATCTTTCTCATCGTTCTCATCTTTCTCATCTTTCTCATCTTTCTCATTTTTCTCTTTTTTCTCATCTTTCTCATCTTTCTCATTTTTCTCATTTTTCTCATCTTTCTCATCTTTCTCATCTTTCTCATCTTTCTCATCTTTCTCATCTTTCTCATCTTTCTCCCCCATCTTTCTATAACGAAATCAGAATTATCCCCGTTCATTCACGGCTATATCTCAGACAAGGTGTTCGTCAGTATCCTCGTCTTTTCGTACTCCATGTATTTTTCTTTTCATCCTGTTACTTATCCGTCTTTCGTTCCCTATCGCGCCCGATGGAACGCGTCGCTCCGGGAGCACCGAAAGTCACCGGACAAGGTAGAACTCGACCCGGATTAACACTTCGAGGCCTTACCGGGACGCGAGATGTATTGCAAACACCATCGCGTCCAGTACGTGGTGGTTACAGCTATTACAATAGTAGCTGTAATGGCAGTCAGCCGAGGGGTGAGCATGCGCAAAAGACGTTAACACTTTTCATGCGCGCGTCCGTTCGATCCGTGCACGCGAAGACTTCTCGCACTCTCTCGAGGAAACTCGAGGGAGCATCGTCGCCGTGAGCGAATGCCTTCTCGCTCTCAGGGTCAAGGCACTCCCGCGCCTCCGTTCTCCCGAGCGAACAAGGAGAGCCCGAGAACGAGCGCGCGCGAGTTTTACCTTCCTTCCGTGCGCCGCCCGCGCCGACGCCGAGCTATTATTTTGCCGGTTACGAATGCGGCCGCTGTAGGAAGATATACATATACCGGCATCAGCGTATACTCTCCGTGCGTAAGAGCCTCCCGAGAACTATAAGGGACTGCGTAACAGTATTACCGTTGCTCGGATTGCGTATTGCACGGTTACTGTACTCGATATGTATCGTGGGTATACGGGTGGATAAACTATTAGCTGTTATGCAGGCTCGGAATTATCGTTCACGATGCACTATTCGCATTGTTAGTGTCATCGGGCTCTCATTCAACTATCGAAGCGCTTAGACTTCAGAAACGTCCTAAACGGAAGTTAAGCAGTTAAGGGCATGTGAAATGCCAGCGTCGATAATAAAAACTGTAATGCAATTTTTTCGAGGGTATTGACTACTTTAGCGTTTCTATAGGAAATAGGAGCCCACTCTAGAATTGATAGGCACAGTGGCCATGTACACTTAAAAAAATTATTCAATGTACCATTGTGATGAAAAATGTAGATAGATAGATTCGTTTATTGCGTGTTGCGAGATACAAATCGCTCCGTAACAATTATGCATAACCAAGGCAACATGAAATAGAATATGAAAATAGTATAAGAAAGGAATATAAACCAAAGGCAACGTGCAATAAAGTAAAGTAAGAAAACCAGTAATACAAAATAAAATCAAATAAATCAAGATACAATAAAATAACATTAACATCTTAAGAGGAATGTATTTTCAAAGTTTTTAATATACTGTACATTCATTTCTCATTAAAATTGTACATCAAATTTAACATACCGGTTTATGCATAGAAACTTCCAGTATCAGTACATTAAATTTCATACTAATTTTTGACAGTGATAGCTCCGTCAGACAGTAAAGTTTCAGCGCCCTAGAAAAAAAATTTGCATTACAGTTATTGTTACCGACCGGGTGCGTTCACATCACTTTAATCTCCTTCTTAATCCTCACGGATGACTCCAACACATTGTCCAACACAAATATAATTTCTCTTCGAACGATACTTATTAGCAATAAAAAAATCATTATTGTTTGAACCTTCACACACCGGATCCTTGTTCAACGAGGAGCCAGAATTTGCGAAGACACAACCTTCGAACGATTCGAATAACCAATTAATGTGCTAAAAAAAATCTGTAAAAATTCACAGACATATCTTGATGTGTTGTTTTTTTGATGACCGAAAAGAAAATTTATTACGAACATCCGTATCGTTTTTGAGCCTAAAAGAAGACACGGTTACACTGTAAAAAAAAAAAGTCGTATGAAATTTAATGTACCGGTCCCGGAAGTTTTTAAGAATAAACTGGTATATTAAATTTAATCTACAATTGTGATGAAAAATTAACGTACAGTATATTAAAAATCTTAGAAATGCTTTACCTTTCACAATTTATTTGAATGTTACTATAAAAGTACTTTAGATCCATTAATTTACTTTAATTTCACTGTAAAAGTCCACTAATTTTTCGTTAACATTCTACACCAAATTCTAATGCACCAGTTTTTGCATAAAAATTTCCAGACCGGTGAATTAAATTAACAATTTTTTTGCCAGTGTAACCTGTCGCTGAGGAAGGTGCAGGAAGGCTCTCCCACGACTCAAGAGCACCCAGCAGTATCTCAAGAATGAACGGGTGAGACGAAGAGTCTGAAGTAGATCTCGCCGGCCGTGAGTCTGTGGATTCTAGGACTCCGGATTCGGTAGAGTGACGACGACAGGTAAACGGGCAGGAAAACGAAGCAACAGTGAGAGCACACAGTGGAGTACAGTAGTGCGTTCAACCCGTCGTTGAATGACCTCCGACAACAATGTCCCGTAGAGTTTGAGCGACCGGGTGGACGAAGCGTTCTCCGCCGCTCCCGGTTCTCGTGTCAAACGGAGCCGGAAATAGCTTCGTAACTGTGCGGGTCTTCTGACGGCGCTGGCGACGTTTTACGATTGTCGTAAATTGTCTTCTCGTTTTTTATTTTCCTCACTTTTTCTTTCTTCTTTTTTTTCTTCGTTCATTTCCCGCTCGCCTTACCGTTCGAATCCTCGAGGGTAGCAACAAACAACCTGTTGAAAACCATGGAGACGAACTGTGAGGCGAACGAAGTGACTGCTGAACACCGGAGTAGAAAACACAGCAAGATCGTAAATCATCGAAAGTTCCTTTGTGACTCCCACTGGAGTCAGAAAAGTTGAAGGTCCAGCGGTTCCATGCAATTAAACAAGATCGTACGTTGAGGATCGAATAAAGGGCAGGAGTATCGGAGATACAATGGTAAATGGGACTCTGGGGAAGGTAAAGTCATGCTGGGTAGATTCGGGTTGAAATTTTCGTGTCGAATTGGTAAGAAGATGATACAAAAAAAATTAATACGAGAAGGTTCTGTTAGATCGAAAATGAGTGCTATACGATCCTTGTCGAGAAGGAAAGGGATTTTGTTTTTCAAGGACCGCGCGGCGAGGATGGGAGAAAAAAAAGTGAAAAAGAAAAGATGAGAAACTGCTCTAAGAATGAGAGTGAGCGGGACGCGATCCTGTTAAGAAATGATGGGATGCTTTTTCTTTTTTAAGGGACCGCATGGTGAGAGTAGTTATTTTTCTCCTCTTCTTCTTCTTCTTCTTCTTCTGTTCGTCGGCGTTCGTAAGATAAGTCGTTCCGAGGCACGGGATCGCGCCGAGGGGCAGCAAGTGGTTACATAAATAGTTTAGAGGATCTCTTGTGCTCGCTGCCTGGGCGATCCACATCCGCGATTACGCCACTTTCCATCGACCTCGCGCTTTACCTCGAGAAGAGGCGCGCACGTGCCCCGTGGGCACGGGATAGTCCGCCAAGACACGATTCGCGTAGGCGATGTACCGGTGCAAGAGCTTTTTGATTATGATGATCGAAGGTGGAAACTTCTTTTTTATCTCTCGATTACCGTTTCGGCGAGCTGTTGATCTATCTACTGCAGTATGCACAAAAAAAAACCAAAAAAAAAAAACAAAATGCGTCCTAATTTTACTTGCATAATTTCGAAGAATGAGGAAAAGCTATGCGCAAGCACAATTGCAGTATTTTTTTGGAAACTAAATATTAGTCCTTAAATAAATGCACTCTTCATTAACATTGAATATATATGTGTATTATCTTTGATATGGCAGAACGTTTAATACACGAGCGGTCCAGCGCGTATCGTTTCAATCGAAACAACAATCTATGACTGTACGTTCATTGTTTCGACCATTTTTTTCGGAAGACTTGGATAACCTGATCCTACGTATATAGGGATACTTGCGAAGGGCAAAGTTATCCGATAACTGTAAGCATGCGATTGTATGATCCCATTAAACCCTCCACCGTCTTTCGTATTCTATACATATTATAGTACTATAGTTTCGACAATACGAAACAAAAAATATATATATATATATACATATACATAGCAAAGATTTCGCGTTCCACATGCCCGCGTATCCGCTTATCCTGTAAAGGCGTTGTCATTATTGTATTATTGTAGATTTCGACATTTCTGGAAGATTTTTCGGCTTATTTGGTTCGGGTTTTAGTCACTTCTGTGAAATCATTAAAAAGCTTCGGCGACAAGTTGTTTCGGCGGATTTTCGATTATGCTTTTGCTCTGAATGAGTCGCAGCTCTATTTTCTTCGCTGTCTGCGCCTTGGGATCCTTATTGGCTGTTCGAGACAAGAAAGAAAAAGTTACTCGTTTGTGCGATTATAGTTTATCGTATCCCCCCTCCCATTGTCTCGCGGACTGTAAATTTACCTAGGCAGCTTTCGTGAGTTTTCAATAAAACGGCGTGTAACGTATTCACGGTATTTTCTAAAACCGTTTTGACGCTTGCCTTGGAGTCCGAGTGTGCGAGAAAGAGGGCGGCGAAAAGATCTCCCGAACCAGTGTAATTGGCTGGTATTCGCGGAATATCCATCCTTATCTTTGTTTTATCTGCAATCGAAGTCGAGACATATCAAGCGAGTTATTTTATGTAAACGATGAGACCAAACCTTACAAGAGTCTTATCTTATCTCCAAGTTTTCCTTGGTTGAATAATCGCGCGACTAATGTTTATATCGAATTTTTTCGGGTACCGTTGCATGTTCGTTGGCTTTGGCATCGACTCCATCCAACATTTACCTTTAGCACTACTCACTACTGCTGTGAGCTTGCCATCCACATCTGTCGACGAGACAGCAACAGTCTTGGGCCCCATAGAATGCAGCTTTTCGATCGCATTCGTCAAGTCTTTCATCGTAACTATTTTCATTCCGGTCAAAAGTCTGCAAATCATAGAACACAAAATAAGGCAATGGAAAATAAATCTTGATTTGGATTAATCGAGCTCAGTCGTCGCTTACTCCAGTTCGAACTGGTTCGGTGTGAGGATATCCGCAAGTGGAACTATGTCCGTCTTGTATATATCCTTGAGTTCTTCCGGAACGTACATCTTTCCGTCGTCGCCCATCACCGGGTCGCAAACTGTACGAATAAAAATGAAATTAATAAACAAACAAAAATATTTCACAGTTTACATCAACATTTTTTTTTACCAATTTGGTGAAGAAATAGAAATTTATTTGAATAATTAGAACGAATATACCGTAAATGAGATTTGGATTTCTGCGCTTCAGCACGGGAACCAGTTGTACTATCCTCTTGAGAAACGAAGCCGAACCAACGTAGCCTGTGAGCAGGTGACTGTACGTGTCCAAATCATTCTCCGACAATCCGTCTACCAGACTATCTGAATAAGAAATGAAATACAATTTGTTACGCTCAGTAGGCAAAAGACGTCGAACATTAAATATTTTCGTGATGAGTATCGAATGAGCTCTGCCATTACCCGTACCCAAATCTTCGTCGTTCAATATCTGTCCCTTGACGCTCTTGTATCCAGTGTGATTGGACAATTGCACGGAATTGATAGCATCGACTTCGTACCCGAGAAGCTTCGATAGAAATTCAATGCAATTAGAAGTACACGGAAATGTTGCAAAACTTAAAGTATCAGAAGCTAGTAAAATCTCTGGCTGATAACCACTGATAAAGCGCCGTCCATAAACAGGCGTGCTTGCATCATTGAAGTCAAGGTTTTTCTGTATCTCCGATGGGAGCAAAAATTTATAATAGCAACGGTAATAGAGATTCGGGAAAATGTAACTGGCGTAAAATACGAAATGATTGAATCGCAATAGAATCGATCTGAAAGGCAGGTAAATCGTTACGCGATTGAATCCAGGAAATTTTGAGGACTATCTTCGCTTAATAAGTTAAAAAATCTTTGTTTATAAGTTAGAAAAATTTACCTGAAGTGGAAAAGTGGCACTTTTGTTGCCCACATAGCCGGAAACTACGTGACTCTGAATCGAGAGTACGTGGTGTTTCGGGTATTCAGTCATTGCCTGCGGTTTTACTTTCTTTTCCTAGAATGAATAACGTGGATAGAAAAAATTATTCTCGTAAATGACGCAGACAGCGTGCTGGACCGAGCGCGACTGATAGTACGATAATGCATTGTTATTGAACGCCCACGACCGAGATGGGTGCGCATGCGCGTAGGCTAAAGACTCACGGCGCCGCTTCCAACGATTCACTGCGCACTCAATGATTCCAAGTGGACATAGTAGTGAAAATGAGGATAGCGTGTTCTTTACAATTGTTTGATAAAGCTTTGTCACTCGATACACTTTACAGTAATTTAGTGTCACGGTCGTGGCAATCTTTGATGCGCATAACGAAGAAGACGAGTTCAACTTTAAGAGGTCGGAAATCATTTGTTAGAACATCGCGATGCTATCTATCGGACATGTTCGATGAGAGATTCATAAAATAAAAACTTTCTTAAAATCATATTCACTATACGCCGGCAATTTATCTGTGATAATTTGCCGACGATAAAAAATACCGGGAGCCGGCAATGCAGACAACTGCTCGTTCCAAGCATAATAATTTTCGCCGACAGAGGACGCTACATTTCGATCTTTCAAAAGCATTTAATTATAGAGGAAGAAATTCTTAATATTTATAATAATATCTTTACTTACAGATTTCTCATTTCACATAATGATAAATATGATGAAATATTTATCTTTACTTACTGATTTCTCATTTCACATAATGATAAAAGTACAATGGAGACCAACAGTGGTGCACGAGATCGTGAGCAACTACAACAATCGAGAACCAGCAAAAGTATTAAGTATGCTTCTGAAATATTTAAGAAACTTTTAGTTGGAATATTTTGATATAATATTTCAAAATATTATTTTCATATATTTTAGAAACAAAATACTGTTTAAATATTGTTTAAATTATTACAAAATATTTAGTCCTATATGAAATCTAATTAAAGTCGGAATCAACGGATCGCAAAAGAGATTGAAGGAATTTATAATGAACGATCATCGGAGGAATTATTTTTATTTCATCACTGCACCGAATGCAATGCATTCAGGCAGTGAGCATAACAGTTCGCTTTCGCAGCTTTTGCAACCTGGTGAGCTTCGATGACACGTGTCCTTATCGATCCGTAGTGGAGAACGCGTGGCGACCTGGCTGGCGTCGATACCGACATTTTTTTCCCCGGTAGCTTAACTGATGTAGCCTACTTTCGTTATCGGCAATCCATCATTAATAATTGCTTTTCTATGTGGCAACACCACTGCCAGCGTGGAAGCAACCCTCTGCCGCCTACGACGTACACGCCAAGGTCGAACTACCCCTGTACAGGTATGAGCAATCGCGCCCGTTCATCGCTGACGTGGCCCGACGAGGAATTGGTATATAAGGACGAGCGGATAGTAACGTTCAGCGCAGTCAGCTACGAACATCGACGCGACTGTGTTCACCACAGTTCATACAACATCGAACTTCGAGACGGCGATGGCTTCGCAGCCATCGCCGTCTACCGAGGGACAGTTACGCTATTACCACTCTTCAGCAGATACTCTGACCTCGCGTATTTATTTTCAAGTCTTGACAAAGTAACTACGTTTTTGTTTTGAGTGTTATAAGTTTGCGCGTGTTGTGCAGAAATTATCATTTTACCAACGAAGAAGAGCCACATCGGCGAGAACGAGTACTGTTCTCGCTGTGCAAGTGGGAAACAACCGCGTAGAACTACATCAGCGTAAACCCAATGTAAGTGCGCAATCACCGATTTTCCTGTGTGACCTATTTTTCTGTGTGACTGAAAACTTAAAATCTTTGCATCGATTACCTTTCATTGCGAATATCTCTATAAATTCAAAAATTCTATGGTAGTAAATTCATAGATACTATATATAGAGTATATATTTTCTCTCGGGCTACGCGTTTAAACAATCGAACCATTCGACGGATCAGTTTTTCTTATTTCTCCTATTTCTCAAAGATATTTAATTTTTTTTCGTTTATTTCGATGATTTTCTGAATTGTATCAAAAAATTTAACGAAATTTCATTATCTTGCAGATTCGAAAGAGTCGGGGTGACGATGGAATGACTTAAGCTCAATACCGACGCCTGGGACGCTGGGAGCTTCTGATATTAATCAAATCCAGCCAATTCATTCCAGGGAACGTAAGTGTTATTTCAACTCAATTAATTCGGTTCAATTCAATTCAATTGAATTAATTCGATTTAATAAATTCAAGTCAAATGATTCAATTCAATTAACATTATTCGTTAAAAAAATCAATAAGTTAAAGGCATTTATGTTTTTATTTTTATTGCAGACTCTCGACGACACACGGAAGCCACAAACGAAGTGGTCCTGCTATTTTGGAGTCGGAACATTGATTCCTTGAAGTCGGAAAATCAAATCCTCAGTCAGATCATCGAATCCTCAGAGTCAGAACATCAAATCCTCGGAGTCACAACATTGAATGCTCAGAGTCAGAACATCGAATCCTCGGCGTCGGAACATCGAAAGCTCAGAGTCAGAACATCGAATCCTCGAAGTCGAAACATCGAGGCCACGAGACAGCGCCGGTCAGGACAGCGGGAACCCATCCAATTTTCCGCTTTACATTCGGAAACATCTCCTAACTATAAGATACAACAATGGAGCGATGGGGCATCGACGCATAACCAGGCGCGGCGGTGAGATAAAGTAGATCGGGTAACCACCGTCGTTTTCGCGAAGTTCAAATCCTCGCAAGATTTTCCTCGTGCACCATATTTTCGATTAAATACACTACGTGTCGATTTTTTTCGGAAACCCATAAGAATAAGAATAAAAGACAAACAAAATTGTGCATTGAGTATGCCGAATTAAAAAAATGTTATGTATAGATTATTCATCGACATTTGAAAAAATGGAGCTTTATATCGGGTGTCTGGTTCACGATGAGAAAGTTAGCGTAAGTTATTCCGCCATATTGGTTTCCGCGAACTATGTCATTAATGTCTCGAATCGTTCTGGAGAATGAGCTGCAATTATGAAGGACGCTAGTCTGTGTAGAGAATGCATTCGTTATGCAAATGGAAACTTATAAGATACCTGTTTCGCCGAAAGACGAATGTCACGTTGCGTTACATCAAAATATCGATCGCTGCTTTGTAGAGACCGGTGAGCCTTCATGGTTTCCGTATCTTTGTGACAATTGCAGTTACACACGTATGCTCAGCCGTAGCCAAAATTACAATAGAGAACACAGTTTGATTCATGGCGTTCAAGTTTGTGTTTATCGCATGGAAATAAGAAAACAAAAATTATCTCGCACCTAATTGCAACTCGTCCAAATTTCATTATCGTAAAAAAGATTTATATCCGTTTCTAAAGTACACGACAGTTCGAGCTAGACTAAAATGTGACCGACTCTGGTGGCTGTGACGATGACAATGAATAAGTCAACAAAAATCGGTCACGAAATTTGGATAGCCTCGCAACGTGTATGTACTTTGTTTGAAGAGAGGGTGTTTACGGCAATAAATTTTTAATGCTAACCTTTGGTGTTTGTTGATAAACGAAAAATAATAGTTGTGATCCAACGTTTACAGACGTCGCTATTTAACAATTTAAATTCATCTGTGTAGACACGCCTACGCATCCAATTTTTTATTGAAAATAATTTCATACAATCGTTTACAATTGAATTTCACTGATATATCTTGTCCGAAATCGTAGGCTCCCTCGGGTCGACAATTATTAACCCTCTCACATTCGATCGCTCTCCCGTCTTAGCGACACTGTGCGTGTGCGTTGCACGCTCGGCGAACAATGCATTTCACCTCCGTCTCAGGTACTGCCACATGCGACACCCTCCCCCTCCCCTCCCCCACTTTTTTCGCAACGGACACTGTTCGTGCAGTTTGATCATAAGAGCGTTAAGACAAAGTAAAATTTCCACTTTTCTATTTATGACTCTTCATTCATGAATTACCAATATTATAATAAAATTAATGATAGCGCACATCCCAGTTCCAAGAATCACAAATGCGAATGTTAATTCGTCTAATTCTATGTTCTTGAAGTCTTGATTTTTTGCTGGCCTCCTGATCAAATTGGAAATCAGTCTGTTTGCTTGGATTACACTTTACGTCCCACGGTTCAAGCACACTGGCTCCCACAAAATTTTGACATTATTACAGTGATCATTGTTCGAGAAGCCAATCCCACCGGATTTAGAAAGCAATCCACATCGGTGTCACGAATTCTCTGCTCACGTGCAAATTGAACTCTTGAACTCGTGCCTAGTGAATTCGTCGATGTGGTAAACCTTTATGAAATGTTCCTCAAGGTCTGGCGTGCTCGAACGCAAATTTCGCAAAATCAGGATCATAAATTTTCTCGTAACCTAAGTTCAAAAGGTCCTTCATCGTATTGACATCTCGAAGAGGGATCTTTTTTTGTCAGGAGAGATGCCAAGTTACCCGTGTAAATTCCTTGCACAGTTATCACAAAAAATAATAGACAGGCCAGATAACTTTTCGGTTCGTTATTGTTAGGTAAGTTTGTAAAACCAGTGTTGCTATCTATACGAACGATATTAAGTATTGGTGGTATTAGAGTCTAACGCAAAATTTGAAGAAAAATCAGAGTTAACAAATACACAATACGTAACCCAAACCGCGAATCGATATCGACGATAGAAAGGCTTTGTTTCAGTTGTATTTATGACCTCTGTGAACTGTGATATACGAATGAGTCCGGTATGTTCGTGCGGATAAGTTCATAATACAGTGTTCCGTATAATAGTTGTATATACAAACCAATAAGATAAAGTAAAATTCACACTTTTCCATTTATGACTCTTTATTCACATCGGTGAATTAACAATTTTACAATAGAAATAATGGTAGTGCACATCCCAGTACCGAGAATTACGAATGCAAATGTTAATTAGCTTAATTCTATGTTTTTGAAGTCTTGATTTTTTGCTGGCCTCCGCATCCAATTGGAAATCGGTCTGTTTGCTCGGTTTACACTTTACATCCCACGGTTCAAGCACACTGACTCCCACAAAATTTTGACATTATTACAGTGATCATTGTTCGAGAGGCCAATCCCACCGGATTTCAAAAGGAATCCACATCGGTGTCACGAATTCGCTACTCGCGTGCAAATTGAACTCTTGAACTCGTGGCTAGTGAATTCGTCGATGTGGTAAACCTTTATGAAATTTTCCTTAAGGTCTAGCATGCTCGAACACAAATTTTGCAAAATCGGGATCATAAATTTTTCCATAACGCAAGTTCAAAAGGTCCTTCATCGTATTGACATTTTGAAGAGGGTTATTTTTGTCAGTAGAGATGCCAAGTTACCCGTGTAGATTCCTTGCATGGTTACCACAATAAATAATATACATCTTATATAAATTCTCGGTGCGTTATTGTTAGGTAAATTTGTAAAGCCTGTGTTGCTAGTTATACGAATAATATTGAGTATTGGTAGTATTAGAGTCTAACGCAAAATTTGAAGAAAAATCAAAGTCATCAAATACACAATAAGTAACCCAAACTGCGAATCTGCATTAATGACAGAAAGGCTCTGTTTCAGTTGCATTTATGACCTCTGAACTGGGATACAATAACGAATCCGGTCAGTTCGTGAAGATACGTTCATAATACAATGTTCCATATATAGGTGTATATACAAACCGATCAATGAATTTTGCTTAATTTAATGGTATTAAGTTTAGTCTAAGATTAATTATATAACCTTGTTCAATGATTAATATAATAAACATTACTATTGATACGCACATAAAAAGATATTTGATATGATCTGTATTACTATTATTACTAAATGTACCTATAATACTTGTAATGGTTTAAATAAAATGTACGATATTATAAATCCACATTTTTAACCGTCTTGTTAATTAATTTTTGCATTTATTCCACATACTTCGATGCGACTCTAATCGGCGTATCGGCACGTCCGACGTTCTCATTTAAGGTGAAGGTTCTCTGTCGCTCTCTCTCGCTCCCCCGCAAGACCAATACCGCTATTTCTCTCACACTCCGCGCTCAGTCACGTGACTTTCACTTCGCCTTAAGATTGCAGAACTTATTAATTGGGTAAATTATTTTAGGACGTACTTGGATTCCAGAGGTGCTTTCGATTTGCCGTTATAATTACGGTGGCGTCATAATAACGACGAAGCTCAAAACGCATAGCGCTCTATTCACAATAACTGCGCATGCGCATTGTGACCACATGCGAGTAAACGTTGTCCATTCGTGGCGAAAGTGATATAGGCCGCAAATACGCATGCACAATCATTATAACTACAATGCTGTTCGTTTTGAGTTTCGTTATTATAACGGCGCCATCGTTATAACGACAAATCGAAAAAGTACCTCAGTGGTGAGCCGTTTCTGGTATTGCCATATGCTAGCCCCCCCCCCCCTCCCCCCCTTTTCACTCCGACACTTTTCGTGTGGTTTGATCGCAGAGGGTTAAGATGATGTAAAATTCACAGTTTTCTATTCATGATTCTTTATTTATATCGGTGAATTAACGATTATACACTTAAAGTAATGCTAGCGCAAATCCCAGTTCAGAGAATTACAAATGCAAATGTTAATTCGCTTAATTCTATGTTATTGAAGTCTTTATTTTTGCTGGCCTCCTCGTCAAATTGGCAATCAGTCCGTTTGCTTGGGTTACATTTCACATCCCACGGTTGAAGCGCGCTAGTTCCCGCAAAATTTTGACATCATCATAGTGTTCATTGTTCTAGAGGCCAATTCCAGCGGATTTCAAAAGCCATCCACATCGGTATCACGAATTCGCTGCTCACGTGCAAATTGAACTCTTGAACTCGTGTGTAGTGAATTCGTCGGTGTGGTAAGCATTTATGAAATGTATCGTAAGGTCTGGCATGCTCGAACACAAATTTCGAAAAGTCGGGATCATGAATTTTTTCGTAACCCAAGTTCAAAAGGTCCTTCATCGTATCGACATTGCGAAGAAGGATCTTTTTTCGTCAGCACAGGTGCCAAGTTACCCGCATAAATTCTTTGCATCCTTACCGCAAAAAATGATATACACACTAGATAAATTTTCGGTGCGTTATTATTGGGTAAATTTGTAAAACCCGTGTTTCTATTTATACGAACAATATGAAGTATTGGTAATATTAGAGTTTATCGAAATCTTTGAAGACAAATCAGAGTGATCAAATAGACAATACCTAACCCAAATTGTGTATCGATATCGATGACAGAAAGTCTTTTTTTCAGTTGTATTTGTGATTTCTGAACTGAGATATAATAACGACTCCAGTCCGTTCGTGTAGATATGTTGATAATACACTGTTCCACAAATAGGTATTTATACAAACCGATCATTGAATTTAGTTTAGTTGAATAGTTTGAAGTTTAGCCTAAGATTCATGATATAGCCTCATTCGATGATTAATATAATAAGTATTCCTATTAATACGCACATAATAAGATATTTTATATGATCTATATTACTATTATTACGAAATATACCTATGATACTTGTAATGGTTTGAATCCAATTTACGTCATTTTAAATCCACATTTTTTGACATATCGTTAATGAATTCTTGCATTTATCGCAGACACTTCAATGCTACTCTAATCGTTGTATCAATACGACCGACGTTCTCATTTAATCGTAAAAAAACCTTATTGATTAGATAAATTATTTTTACATTTATCCGTATTCCACTGATGAACCGTTCCTTCATCCAAGCTATTTTATGTCCAATGTCCTTCGATGACTCACAAGCAAAGGTCAATCGGTTGATTGTAATAATTGGCATCGCGGCACGCAGATTATTATTTTTTATTATAATACAAACGTTGTCGTGACGGTCACGCGATTTCGAGACTGGCATGTCAGAGAAAAAAAAAATTCGAGAGACAATCGCGTCTAATCTTTGTCACCGTTCGGAGAGAAATCTAGTAGGAGAATTTACGAGACCACGATCGTCTATTTCTTGAAGTCTAATATACAAATGCTCGCCGTCTTCGAGACCAGGAGAGTCTTTCCTTCCAACGAGGTCCTCCGTATGTAGCCGGTCTCCACAGCAAGATGTTACGATCTGGACCTAACAGAGAGAATCGCATTCAATACTCTACTACGACCAATAGATGATAAAAAAAACTATACAAGATCTTTATGTGTGGTGAAATTGTGAATAGCTACAATGCCGATCAATGCGACCTTTATAACGGACATAGACACGATACAGACATAATATCCTTTGTATCTGCAATATCGCGAATCGATTTACTATAACGCATCTATTAAACTCAAACATAGTAAAAGGTTTCAGTGCTGCATATGTAATATATGTGAAGACTTTATCGATTACCGACGGAGCACCGGTAAGGTATTCAATTTTACGCGCAGCTATCGCGTGTTCGTCTATAACTCCCGAATGGAAAATCGTTATTTTTTTCTCCCTTAGGTTCGATATGACAACAAAACTTTATATTCTTGAATAGCTTATTTAATCTTTCGTGAAGTAATTACCGGAATTCGATGTGATGTTGAGGCTCTTCGCTCGAAGGGGAATGGCCGCAAATGCCGGAGGATGTAAATCGCCCATCGTTTTTCTTCTTCTTCTGCAACTCGCCTGGACCCGAGAGAACTTCCGTGATCCAAAATGGCGGACAACCATACCGGCAACTAAAATGTACTTTTCTTCTTTTTCCGACAGTTTGATCGACCCCGTAACACCATCCGAGGGGCGATCCGAATCGGCCGAAAGTAATCCGTACCAGCCAGTTTTTCAATGCCGAGATTGTCCGTCGCGCGGTTGAAGTCACACTGAATCTCACCCAGTATGAAACGCGGCTTTCATATAAAGTGCGCCGAGAGAGACGGGAATAACGGTTCTTCCATCTTTCTCCGTCACACTGTCAGTATAACTATAGCTCTTGTAACGCTGTCGTGCCACACCGTATCCATAGGAACGAACACCACGACTCGAAACCTCATTGGTTAGGAAGATAAACTAATGCTATCTCCACCACCTCACAATTTTCCTACGGCAACCCCATTTCATATTGAGTACTGTTGAGTGGTTGCCGGCCAATGTTGATGGAAATATAGGTTGCATGAAAATGACGCGATCACCACAGTCCTTTTTCGATTTTATCACGTATTTGTTTATAATTATTTTCTGTTGTCATGCATATCCGGTCATCTGACCTTTGATCCTTTTGCTTCCTCATAGAGGAAGCTTTGTTTTTGATTTTATTATCATTTATTATTATTTATTACTATTATTAAATCAATGCCCTCAATAGGCCAGCGTGTAAGCTGTCGTGCTCGTTCTTCATAGCACCGGGGTATGGTGCGCCACAACGATGCTTCTAGGTATACCAGGCGACTATCCTAGAATACTTTGAGTCTTACCTCCTTAGCCTGGGGCTCTGAAGAGACCGACCATGATCCCTAGCATGAGTACATTTACGGATGCCGGGGACGGGGGACTAGGCCTATGGTATCCTGAATAACTGGCAATCCGAAAAAGGGATGCTGGGGGACGGGGGACTGGCCCAGATACCATGCAACCGACAACCCCAAGAAGGGATGCTGGGGACAAGGGACTGACCAAGATACCCTGAACAACCGGTGAGCCCACGAAAGGTTGCTGGGGCATGGGGGATTGGCCAAGATACCCTGAGGAACCGGTAATCCCTAAAGCAAAGGTGTCAAGCCGCAGAAGTAGGTGCGAGAAAGTCAATGACATCATGAGAAACGCTCGTCGGTTGAGTTCCGAGTCTGAGGAACACAACGTGGACAATTAGGGCGGCGCGAGTGCCCGACGGGGCCGAGTACAATAGTCCAGCAGGACTGAGTGCTCGTATCGCCAAAAACAAACCAACCAACCAAATGTCCTCGATAAACAATCTCGATGTATGATATAATAATTTATACACAAAACAGTTGAACATTTTAATTTTCATATTACTTTCTCATAATGTTGATTTATGCGCAAAGTTTCTTTTGCGAAATGGCATTTCCGGTATTTTTGGCTTCTTCATAGAGGAAGCTTCGCGAATAAAGGAACACTATGAGGAAGCAATATGAAAATGTCAATTTTCGACATTTACGGGGAAGCGAAATGGAAATGTCAATTTTCCCTGTCCGAACCTCTGGTTGATTCAACCGTATTTTTTATCAGTCTAGGTATATTATAGTGCACTTTTTCAAAAGTTTGTATTAGTTATCATTAACTATGCATTTTTTTTTTCAAGCGACGAAGAAACATGCTCTGACCTTTCGTCATCTGAAGTAACTATTTAAAATTATTGAAAAAATGCGCGTACTATTGGAATTAACTGCTCTACTGATTTTATTGTACAACGATTATCGAAGGATTTAATAGGAGATCAAAATTCGTAATGTTTTATTATCGAGAGCCTGTAAGGAAATCGGTGACAACTTGAAAAGCTGAACAATTTAGGCCGCGCGCACAATATACTATTCACATGAAAGGACACGTAATGGTTTGCAGAGAAATTTACTGCACGCTCGTCCAAGCTAATAGATAGAAAAATAAATACAAGGCCGTATGATAATATGTATAATCCCCGCGAGTGCTCGCTTCGTACGTGGCATCGATGGGAAGAGCATCCTACTCTCCGTGCCATGAGCGGCATGCAATACTGCAATTACTATGCATTATTTAGTGGCTGGCTTCGACATGGAAGTTCCCTTTGAAAATATTATCGGTACGTTCGATGCGAAACTTCGAGAAGTAATATCGAACATTTTTTCGCTTCGTCGGAGTTTTAGTCATAAACTCTGAAAATCGAATAATTTTTAGTATGAGTTTTATTATGAAACTTTATTATTAGGCAATGCCAATAAATCAGTATAATTATCAATACCGTATATAATTGTTCATCCAGAATTTTTTAATCATTCTTTCACAATCTGTCAAACTTTCGATGCAATGAGCTCGTTAAAGTTATTTTTTAGATAGACAAGTTTTTCGCTTCATCTGAATTTTAGTTATAAACTCCAGAAATTGAATGATATTGTTTTATTATTCTGCAATGTCGATAAGCCAACAAAATTACCAATCCCATATAACATTTTCCATTGAGAATTTTTTATTCATACTTCTACAATCTGTCGAATTTTCGATGCCATGAACTCGTTATAGTTTGTCTTAGATAGACAAGCTTTTGCCCCACTCCGTTAACCGTTTGCATTTGTAAATCAAAAGGAAATTATAATGATTTTACGAGTGAAAATAATTATAACCGTACGAGCGTGCAATTTCATTTAATCTCATCAGACTCTTACCGACCCGTCCAACAGCGTTTACTAAACTGTAGCGTGGATAACATAGCCATAGATAGTGCCATGTTATCCAAGCTACAGTATGTTACTCGCTATGCCCGTCTTCCCAAAACTCCGGTGCACGGTAACCCGTGGAGCAAAAGGCGATCGAACGTTCTAGTGCAGCCGCGAGATGTCTTTGCTATCTCGGTATCCAAAAAATTGTACAAAATTATTCCTCGTTCCGTTCAGCGTGCAGCACACAATCTCAAAAGTCTCACACAATAATAACCCAACACACGGAAGTACGTGAAATACGTGGGTGCCGGGGTGAGCCGGGGGACTTGTTTGTGAACGACCCCACCGAAAAGTATGGCGACGTGGGAAAGTGAAAAATTCGGTGAGGTTGGAAATGTCGAGGGTATCGAAGAAAACTTCGACGGGATACTCGTAACTCACGATCTACAGGATTGCCTCGACGACAGTCTCGATCTTTCGAGCTTCGGCAAGGTTTACGATCAATCGACGGTATTCGATTATGGACAGTACTCGGACGAGGATACACCGTCCACCGTTAAGCTACCCGATGACAGCACGGGGTGAGAGATTATTATCGTAACAACGATTTTTCGTCTCCTCCTCTCGTCGTTTTACCCGGCAATATTTTTACAATCGTCGCTGTTCATCGTCTCCGCAACTGTCAATTGAAGTTTGTCCAAGTTCGATGGAATTGTCATTACTGATCTGTGCTTCGTGCTCTTCCCTTATAAGGACATTTAGACGCGATTTGAAATTGAAACTTTCGCAATCCCGCCCATAAATTTTGCGCGAAAGAATATTCATCGCTGGACGGTTCGATAAAAGTTTTCAAACAATTCCTCGTTTCCATTGTCATCGCATAAAACGATTTTTATTTTCGCGGCATATCTCCGATCGCTCGGCCATTATTCCAGCGAAAGAAGTTAGGTTTTTCGATAAACATCGTTTGACGAGTAATTAACAACTATACAAAAACGATATTTTAATTTTTTTGTTTTTTTTCAGGCATTCCTCGAATGATCACGTGAATCTCGCGATCCATTAATCCGATCTCTGACAGATGGCATAAATTCTCTCTTAATATTTCTCAATCCGTACGGTCGGTAACCACCTAGCGTCCTTCTGCTAAAAATACATTTGGTGACTTAGCTCCCCGAGTTCCCAAAGTTACCCCGATATGAGACCAAAAAATTTTCAGCGTACACGTCATTTTCAACAAACACCTTTGTGGCTTGCAACAGACGTTAGCTATAAATTTAGTTTATGCTCTGCTAAGAAATAACGACAACCCCGGAGATTGATGTACGCTAAATAAACATATAAATAATACAGAGCTTCGGTAGCGCAAATTTGTTTGGCATCGAAACATGCAAATTTTAAGTCGAATTACAAGGAACATGACGGATAAAAACAGCCAATCTATTTAAATATGTTTCGTTGTTTTCACTCTGCCAAGAAATAACGAAAACCCCGGAGATCGACGTACACTAAATAAACATATAAGTAATACAAAGTTTTGATGGCACAAACTTATTTGGGATCGGTAGATGCAAATTTTAACTCATATTGTAAGAAACCCGACGGACTAAAAGTAATCAATCTATTTAAATATTTTAAATATTTTCACTCTGCTAAAAAATAACGACAACATTGAAGATTGACATATGCTAAATAATCATATAAATAATACAGTGATTTGGTAGCGCAAATTCGTTTGGAATCGGAACGTACAAATTGAAGTCAGTTTGCTAAAAGAATAACAGACAAAAGTAATTAATGTATTTAATTATTTTTCTTTGTTTCGACTTCGCTAAGAAATAATGACAACTCCAGAGAACAACCTACGCTAAATAAACATATAAATGATACAGAGTAGACGGCACAGTACTGAGATAAATCATAATGAAAATTCGTATAGCATTGAAACATGCAAATTTTAAGGTGAATGAGAGAAACGCAACAGACAATTGTAATTAATCTATTTCAAGTTATCTTTAGTTCTGCTCCGCTAAGAAATAATGACAATCCTAGGGATTGAAGTATGCTGAATAAAAATATAAATAATACCGAGCTTTGGTAGCAAAAATTCGTTTGGCATCAGAACATGCAAATTTTAAGTCGAATTGCAAGAAACGCGACGGACAAATTTGGTCGATCTATTTAACGATTTTCGTTTGTTTCCGCAGATACATTCATCACACGATCAGTCCGAATGAGATTTACATGCGGATTCATCCGGGACAAGATGACACTATGCCGGACGATCCGTCGCACGCGACTATCACGATCGAGAGTACCGATCCTGACACCAACCAGAAACACATCAGCCGCTACGAGTGCGAGTACGACGGATGTTCGAGAACTTACAGCACCGTCGGCAATCTCAGAACTCACATGAAAACGCACAAAGGTAGCGCTCGCGCCGACAATACGAATAAAATATCTATCGTAAATGTCGAACCGTCTGAACCGGTCGAGATTCGTACGCGTTTAGATCGGTTGCCGCTAACCGCGACTCGCGAGAAAATAAAAGTTTTTGCGAGTCCCGCACCGCTAACCGATCGTCGAATAACATCCCGGCTACTTGTTCCAATAATGCTTTGCATGGTGTATCGAAACTGCTGGCTCAATGCAATAAAGATCATTCGTCGTGGAGTCATTGAATCATTTGTGTATTTGTTTTTTTACCTAACGCTTACTAAGGACACGATTTATGTAAGTATCACCAAAGTTGCAGTTGCGGGAGAATAATTTTCCCGGTGCGTCGGACCGATTCCTGTCTACAGTTTATTTTGTCGGGGTTTCGATTTCAATATTGGTGTTCGTTCGAAAAAAAAGAAATGTGACATTCTACTGTACTTCGACTGGATTTTAAATTAAAATGATCTCGAAGATAATCGAAGTTTGTGTCAGGAATCGGGATACTTTGCTAGATCACTGTGAGCGATGTTTCCGGAGGAAAAAAAAATGAACGTTAACATATTTGTTCACAGTTAAACAAGTGGCATCTCGAAATAGGACTTGCATTAGATAAGAAAAAAAAACCATGTATAAAGCTTTGTTCGTCCATGTATAGTCCGAGTATTGTCTATCTATGTTGTGTCCTTGAACGTCCAGGTGTGATTGCGAAGGGATCGCTTCGACCTGCATGGCTTTCGGTTAGTGCGTCAGTGACGATATATAAGTTTACTCGTCTTTTTTTTCTTTTTTTTCCGCTCGCTTGTTGAACGAAATTGTAAGAAAAAAAACCACTATTTCAGGCGAGTATCGATTTAAATGCGCGGAAGCGAGTTGCGGCAAGGCATTTCTCACATCGTACAGCCTTAAGATCCATATTAGGGTACACACAAAAGTAAAACCATTCGAGTGCAATCACAATGGGTGTGAGAAGGCATTCAATACTCTTTATAGACTGAGAGCTCACCAAAGACTCCACAGTGGTAATACCTTCAACTGCGAGGAAACGGGATGCGTTAAGTTCTTCACTACACTAAGCGATCTCAAGAAACACGTCCGTACCCACACTCAAGAACGGCCATACAAGTACGTTTCTTGGAATGCTCATTATCATTGCGCTTTAACCGTGTGGATGAAAAATAAAAATTATACTTTCACGAGTGAAATAAGTGATATTTGCCCCCCTACAAATTCTTAAACCCTCCACCAGTTCGGGAGCAATCGAAATAGTTCATCAACCACCGAGTCGTGTTTATTCACAAGCGAGCGAACGGTGAAGAATTGAGAACTTGACAAACAGTTCAACCCAGAAAAAAAAAAATAATGTACCAATGTTCGTTCACCGAACTCAACGATTCGTTTTCACGTTGGTTTTGTGCAAAAAGTTTACGAAGTATTTTCCCAGACCCACTGCGCAAACTACCGCTGCATGATATTCGTTTTAAATGGTGGTTTCAACGGAGGCGACGACGGAATAATCCACCAGTCACGCATTTTTTTTTTCTTTACTCGGTGTGAAAATAGCAGTTTTACGCACGTTACGCGTAAATAGCAATTTACGGTTCTAGTGCGATAAGAAGTTTACTCATTGGTAAACTTGCACAGGTGGCGTTTCCGCCACCGAAATCACCATTTAATACGAGTATCGTGGAGCGGTGGTTTGCGTAATGGTTTCAATTAAATGCTTCGTAAACTTTTTCACAAAACCACCATGGTGATTATCGAAGGTGGTTCGGTCGGTAACCGAGTTTGCTAGGGGAAGTCTGAAACTTCTCTATGAAGCAACAAAAAAATTGCCGATTACGTAACAAAAAATAAAATCTCCTTATCCGTAAGGCATATCAAATAGTTAGAACTTGAAGTTGCATTCGTATGCTAAGTGAAGAAACATTGACTTAACATTCTCCTCTATACTACCGTCGAGTCCCTTACGGAAGAGATGAATTCGCTTGTACTAACAAATTTTTCTTGATTGTTTCGAAAGGTGCAGAGAGGATGGCTGCGGCAAAGCGTTCACGGCTTCTCATCATCTGAAAACTCACAGGCGCACCCATACCGGCGAGCGTCCTTACATGTGCGCCTATGACAACTGCCAAAGATCTTTTACAACCCTTCACAGTCTGAAGAGTCACTTGAAGACGCATAAACGTTCGATGGCGTCCGCGGAATCGGTGCGTAAATGCTCCTTTATCAATTATCAACCAAACGTCTTGATTTACATAAGAAAGAAATCAAAGCTGGGCAGTACTTGAAGTACCTTTTAGTATTTCAAGTACTTTTTTCCGACTTCAAGTATGAAGTACAAGTACTTTTTGAGTACATACTTTGCCCCGTTTTTTAAGTCTAGTTAACGCTCAAAGCTACAAACCTAATTGCGAAAAGTACTTTGAGAAAGTAGTTGAGAAGTACTTCGAGTACAAAAAGTACTTGATACTTCAAGTACTTGTGATACTTTGTACTTTGTACTTGAAGTATTTTTTGATACGTTGCCCAGATCTAAAAAAAATGCACTGGTAAAAATGCAATAGCTATATGGGTAATTTTGTCTAAATCTAATAGGGCTTGGACAAAATTACCCATATAGATATTGCACGAGTATCAAATACGCAGTGAACATCACTTCCACTGTTTTATTGTTTGTTCTCCAGAAGCACAGGAGCGCCGTACCTCAGACCGGAAGCACGGACGACAGTTCGTCGAATCTGATAAAACTCGAGGGCACGGAAATTGTTTCAGGGAACAGAAGTAACTTGCAATCGTTCGCTATTGTCCCGATGAATTCCAACGAAGCGCCAAGAACGGAGACTATAGCGTATTTGCCTGCGGAAGCTTCGAGGCTCACCGGTGATTCGCTGGTGAACGCTTTCAGCGGTGAAATAAGCTTTGACATACCCTCCACAGACGTTCGTCAAATGGGCGATACGAAGATATCGCAACAGTCCGTATCGAACGAAGGCACCGCTTACATTACAGTTGGAAATATAATTGGAGGGGAAGCCATAGGGAATTTCGGCAACGGCGACGACTACGACAAGCTGAAGATATTCGCGCAACTGACCAACGATGACGGAACGAAAAATCTGCCGGACAGTCGTATAGCAGAGAGAACGAACGAACGAATGACCGAAGCTCCGGTCACTCAAACGAGTCAATTAACTTTACAGCAGAAAATAATGCAAGACGGTCTCCAGAACACGATAGCTGAGTTGTCGGAGGTCAAGTGCGTGGAGGCCGACACCGAGCAGTACAAAAGTGCCTCGGTCTCCGGTCAAAGTGGATTTACGCACAGGATCGACAATACGGCGGGCCTAACGAGCAAAGACCACGATCAGTTGTTCGTAAACGCTCTCGATGCCCTGCCTTTTCAGACCGATCCCAGCGATTTGATAAACACGGTGGACTCGACGTTACCCGACCCGGTGGTCAACAGCGGGCCATCGGAAGCTGTGGAGTTGGCCATTGCTTCGGAGGAAGAGATGCCATCGCCGTGGATCGACGTTATGGCACTGGCAACAGCTCCGGCTCTCCGAACGCAATCCTGGTCCGAGCTGAATGCTTTTCCCACGGCAGTTCATTCGCTGGTCGATCTCGTGGGCCCGGAGCCTTATCCTCTCGATCTCGAGAATCAACTTCAAAGCGCGGCCGAAACTCTCGACACCGCGCCTGTCGAGGCGGTGAATCCCACCTGCGATCCATCGATCGTTCAACCTATCTTAAACCCGACGAACGAAAAATTAAACGAGCAAGTTCCGCGAATTTTGAGCGCGACGAACAAAAGGGATCGCAATGTTTTGCAGGAGATAACCGCCGATGCGGATATATGCAGGTGCATGGATTGCAAGTGCGATCACCTGAAAAATTGTCAGAACTGCACGAGCCCGAGCGAACCGCCGATAAATAACAAAATCGCGGAATCGCAGCTGCAGATTGTGAGCGAAATAGTTTCGTGTCTGCAGAGCGAATGCCCGTGCGAAGGCGACGGCGCCGGCGGATGCGGCTCGTGCTGCGTCGTTATATGCCTGAAAACGTTGCAACAATTGCAGAGAGTATTCAACAACAGAAATTGTTGCAGGGAGACAAGCAGATCGCATTGCTGCAAGGACAAATCGTCCGAACGGGCTAACGTTTCCTTCGCTTTGATACAGAGTCAAGTGGCTAACAATCAATGATTAAACTATATGATTTATCAATAGAATCAGTTATTAACGCGATTCTCGACTAGTCATGCAAAACGAAGAGGCTCGACTCTTCGACGTGTTAATTGTACCGGAGAGTTTAGGTTTGTTGCTATTTTTACCTAGAACACTCTCGGGCTTCGTTGAACAGAGAATATATGGACTATGTGCAAATGACTGAGCAACGCTCGGAACTTACGCTTCACGTATCCCTCGATCTTTTTTTTTCATTTTTTCCTTCATTTTTTCTTTTTTTTTGTTGTCGGGTTGAAATACATTTTATTCAACGCCGTTAAGGAGATCGATACGCCGCGCTTGATTATTGCAGATACATGTATGCTGATTTATATATTTTAGGAATATCATTGAGAAAATTTGCATCGAGCTCAGTCGCGTAGTAACGCTTGAGAGAAGATAACTATTTCACTAATAATTTTTTTTTTGGCTATTGCGTTTGACGTAGGTTACGGAAAAATTCATACAATTTCAATTTTTTTTTACATTTCAAATGGCTACCACCATTCCGCCAATGCTTCCTTTCTTTTGCCTCCTGACTGTCGTGCAAACGAGATTGCACTCTGGATTTTCATTATGCGCATTTTTTTTTTCATGCATCACTTATCGAGATTACGAGTAGGATAGTACCGCCCTTTTACGAGACATTCAAAGCTATTTATAAACCAAAAATTCACGTCGCGCTTACGCTAGACGCTCCATACCAAATGAATGATCGTATTTTTTTTGTTTAATTTTTTTTTCCAATAATGGCAAACATGTTACGGCGACGTACGTATTTAATATAAAAAAAGAAAGTTTTATTACATTTTTACGTATTATACCAAAAAAAACAGTCCGCCGCGACGGTGAAACAAAGTGCCAAATTTATAATGATGGAATTGTATTCCAACAAGATATTCGTACAACGAGATTTAACATTCACGTTGCATTACGGCTTTTACACTGTATAAATATATATATATTTTTTATAATATATGCCAAAGGTTTCCCGATGGAATTGAATACAGAGAACCGTTAGTGAACTTAGAAATTTTAATGCGATATATGTAACTCATCGTGAGTCTCAACGACAATTTCGGATTGACGATTCAATGGCTGTTTTACGTACTTTTCATCATACTTCATCATGGAACTAAAAGCTTCGTGTACCTAATAGATGATAGAGCAATAAAAATTGTTTTCAAAGTACATAATTTGACTAATGTGTAATAAAGAAAGTTTCTAATGACAATTTTGTCTCAACAGTAGTTTCTCCCATTTATACCTCCACTTTTTTGATCCCCGATTATTCCAAGACCTCTTAGACCTCCTGTCAATCCCTGATAATTCTAAGTTCGGCCGGAAGTGACGTCATACCAAAAAATACGTGACTTCCGGTTTGAAAATCACATTTTTTCACCCGACGTGACGTCACCAGGAAAATACTTAAAAAATGAAATTTTCGAACCGGAAGTGACGTATTTCCAGTAAATCTCCGGAAATCGAAATTTCCAATTTTTAAATTGGATAGTCCCGCCTGCTATTATAATATAAGTAAATAAATAATTCAAAAATGACGGGCGAAAGATCGTATAATTATACAGTCGTGTAACAACACTGAACCTTTACAGTGGATGATTTAATAACATTTCTATCGCTAAGACTCTGCAGCAATGTGAATCTTGGTGTGTATTTCGATTCTCGGCACAGCAGTGTCTATGACGAAGCCGCAACGAGGGCTTCCGCCACTTCTACGGCAATGCCAGCTTCAGCTTTGTCCTGTTCAGACGAGGCTGCACTCAATTGCTGCTGGGCCTTGCTAAGGAGATCCCGGGCAGCCGAATTATCGAGATTCTCAACAGGGTGAGCTTCCTCCGCTAGAATCTAAAAAGAACATTTCATAAGTTACAATTAGCTTTGAAAACAATTTTTTATAAAACTTTTTACAGAATTTATTAAAGAATTTTGAAAAAAAAATTGTAAAGAATATTTAAAAGATGAATTTAAAAGAATTTTTAAAAGATGAATTTAAAAGAATTTTTAAAAGATTAATTTAAAAGAATTTTTAACAGATTATTTAAACGAATTTGCAAAAGTTGATTTTTAAGGGATTTTTGAAGAACTTGTTTTTAGAAGAATTAAAAAGAGCTGCCTCCCACCAGTCATACAGTATAGATCGGAGCTCATACAGCGTATACATTACATTTGTCAGGAATCTATCCTACCTGAACGCTGGAATCCTCATTGATGGTGACAGTGCCCGAAGAAACAAAAACTTTCTTTACGTCTCCGCTCTGTTCGTAGACGGTAACAATACCAGGCTTGAGAACGGCGAGTGTGGGTACGTGATGGGGAAGAATACCGAAAGATCCCGAGAAGGATGGTACGTCAACTTGCTTTATATTGGCAGAGTCGTAATAAACCTGAAAGGTCATTTTTGTGAATTACTAATCGAGAACTAGTAAAGCTTTGTTCGAGAGGATTTTCATTGCGGCCAGATCAACTTTGGGAGAGAGAGAAAAAATGAAGTACCTGATTCGCTCCGGCGAAGGTGAACTTCATTTCATTGCCGGAGCCCTCGGCGTAGGTCCTAACCTGGTGCCGAACGCACCTGAGGTAGGGACGAAGTGTACGCGCGAGAGTAGCCATTATTTTTTCTATAAATCAAAGATATTTCATTAAAAAGCGTACGATTTGACGCGTTCGAATTGTTACATCACAGGGTCAACGGATGGTCCATAACCACATTTTGATAGTCGCTATCGGAATAAAGTCCGCAAATGTGTGAACAGACATTTAACATGGGAGATGCTTCATGCGTAGATTGTTATCGATATTGGAATTGGCAAAACATATTCGTTAACTCACCTTGTCACCGGCCGGACTTCTTTTTTTTTGTGATAAAATTTTGAGACTGTCGAGGCACAGTAGTTTTCGTTTGCGCCTGCGCCGTCTGCTAGGGGCAAGGCCGAAGGAAGGGAATTGTGTTTCTATTATATTAGGGTGAGTTTCGATCATACGAAATCGTTTTTCGGTAATTGGCGGTACTGCACTGGCATTCCGAAATTCCCCAGTGTCTATGACCTTGAAAAAAGGCACATTTCTATTGGCTGATTTGGCGTGTCAAACTGCGATTAAGGCGAGGCTAAACCCGTGCCGCGAGCGGTCGAGTGCGAGAGAGGCGGCGCCATAGGGTTCGTGTGAGAGCGAGCGAGAGGGAGTTTAGTCTAAACTTAAGTTCGGCCAATATACGGACCTCGATCCTAAGCCTCCGATTGGTCCCGAGAGTCTCGCGGGCTCTCAACTCTCTACTTTGTTGACATCCGTCGATCGCGTATTATGAACGAACTATTCCAGCCTAAAAAGCCTCGAGATTGAATCCACGAATGTGACGACGTATTTGGCAGATTATATTCGGCTTATCTCCCAAAAGGACCTATCGTTATTGAATATTGATTACGTAAGTTATGCGGCCTTCAGCTTATGAATCGAATAAATGTTGACCTGGTCAATTTTTATTTACGATGTCAATCTCTATCGATGTCCGTAAATTGCTAAAATATTTTTTGTTATTTTTTGTAATTTACAGAAAGCCGGTAACAACATCGGAACTTGGAAAAGGATGAATCTCGCAGAAGCTAAAGTTGCTTTCATAGGAGGTGGCAATATGGCACAGGCCATAGGAGCCGGTTTGATCACGAAAGGTCTCCACAAAGAACAATGTTTTATCATCGTCAACAATGCATAATTGCACTGATAAAAAAATACGTTTGAATCAACCGAAAGATTCGGACAGGGACGTTCAAATTGATATTGTTTTGGTACAGCTAAAAGATTGGTTGGTTTGAAAACCTTCTGGATGGTTACGACAAAATATTTTTGAAGCATTAAAATGCTTCGTTCGACCGACAAAATATTTATTTGAAAGTCCCTGCCCGAATCTTTAGTCGATTCGACCACATTTTTTTTATCAGTGCAAAACCGTAACACTTTACTTTTTTGGAATATCTAGGCATACTGAAACCAGAGAACATCTGGGTATCCGCAAGAACGGAAAAGACTCTGGAGTACTGGAAAAATTTAGGCACCAACACGAGTCTGAACAGTGCAGAATGTGTGGGACCTTGCAACATCGTATTTTTGGCGTTTAAACCACACATGTTGGACGAAGCTCTGCACTTTGTCCGTACGGAGAAGGTTGAAGCTAAGAGGAGACTCTTTATATCGGTTCTGGCAGGAGTAACACTGAAAACATTGAGAGCCGTAAGTAATCCAAAAGCTTTTGCAGCCCTGTAAAATTCAACGATAATGAGAATTTTTGTTTTCTGCAGAAATTATCGCGTTTCGGACAGTTTGCTGTTATTAGAACTATGCCAAACACGCCGCTGCTGATTGGGTCGGGAATCACCGGTAATTTCATTCACATAATTTAAGGTTACCAATTTTTTTTTTCATTTAGCAAATTTCAATTTTCTACTTTTTTGAGGTACTGATATGAAGATTTCAATTTTCAACTTTTTCGTTTTTCGTAACTAACCGAAATATTATTTCAGTTTATTGCGGCGATTCTTTAACGCTTCCCGAAGATTATTCTCAAGTCGAAGGGATGTTTTCTAATTTGGGCACTGTGGAACAAGTACAAGAGTATCAAATGAACGCTATCGGTGCTCTCTCAGGATCTGGACCTGCCTACGTATGTTGAATAACCGTTTCGCGGCGACTTCGTAAAAAAAAAATCACTGACCGAACGATCGATCCTTCCGTTTCTCAAAATTGCAGGGCTATCAGATAATCGAAGCTCTCTCAGACGGCGCGGTAATGATCGGTGTGCCGCGAGCAATGGCAACGAAATTTGCGGCTCAAGTTCTCATTGGAGCAGCAAAAATGGTGCTAGAAACCGGACGGCATCCGGGACAGTTGAAAGACGAAGTGTGTTCACCCGGTGGAACTACGATAGCCGGTGTGCACGAGATGGAGGACGGAGGTGTCAGGTAAAAAAGCCTTTCCTTCGTATCCACATATATATGTATTGTACAATATAGAATAAGTTGTTTGTAGAATAATTTAGGGTAAGTCGGGTTGATATGGCAATGCTTTTTTAACCAATTAAAAGTGGAGGTTTAACGTCAAGAAAACCTTTAAATTTTGATCGTCACCAACTCTAGAAACCTCGACCTGAAGTAATACACTCATAATTCCTTATAGCCCTTCGTTTGTTACACTAACAGATATTACGGGAGGCCATGCCATCCGCGTGGCCATATCACCCCGACTTACCTTATAGAGACGCCGTAAATTTTCAGAGCATCGATGATGAACGCGGTCAAGGCAGCTTTCGAACGATGCGAAGAATTGGCGGAACAGTCGGAGGATTCGTGAAGACTGCGGTGCGCAAGATACGCGTTCATTCCAAAGATTTCGCCCTCGGACTGATAAAGTTTATCTGATATGACTTAATAAATGAACGTTGGACAATATGCCTCGACATTTCGATGACGTCAAATTTTCCCGGTCGAACCCCGACGAGCAATGAAACCCGTACGAATGAAACCCGCTAGGATGAATTGATACATCCGTTGTATATGCGCACGTCTAAGGTAAAAATGTTTAATCGTTTATTAGATTCGCAGATATCCTATTTACATGTGACCGATACGTGATCGTTTAATTAACAGTGATTTCTTGGTAAATCGATCGGACGATCTAGATCTTCGAATACTCGACGCAACGCGATGGGTCCGTCGCGTAGTATTCCTGACACTTGGTCATCAGTCTCTTCAATGCCTGAATGTACTTTCGTTGAGTCTCGTCGTTCATAACGTGAGCGACGTTTTTCGAAAAGATCTTTTCTCTTCCGGTACGCGCGTGAATACCGACCATGGTAACACCGATCGGCCAGGGCGAATTGCCGATTGCCATTTGCAGGTACGCGTCGCTCGCCTGCGCAACGAAAAAGTATACAATCAATTAAAGTTAAAATAAAAAATGCCCGATAAAAATTTATATACAGTACTCAAAGTTTTCTATGTATGAACTGATAGACAAAATTTTATATGCAATTGCGAGTCAAAATTAATCAGCGGTATACTGATTCGATCATTTTTAGACATGTTTAACATGACGATCAATTGATTTTACCTCATTTGTGGACATAAAATTTAATATTACCAGTTTAGGCATAAAAACAAAATTGACATGTTTACCAGGGATTTGTTGGAATGTCGCGGATTACTTACCAATATGTAGTTTCTTTCCAAAAGATGCTTAACAATTTCAGTCAAGCTATCGGTAATGTCCTCCGGTAGAGATTTGTTTTTTAGTTTCCTCAGTAACGGCTTGAGGTACTCGCGGGTCTGAGCGTACGTTGCGCTGGCCATTTTTCCTCTCGTACTCATTTTCTCCGCGGTGCCGCGACTGTTCAATTTTTCGCCCCATATCTGTACCAGGAACTGTAGAAACTTCGTTATCACCGTCATGTCGTACTCCCTCTCCCCTTTGTTAAGTTTCGCCGACATTTTTTGAATGTCCTCGTAAGTGACGCCTTCGTCGGGCACGTTGACGTCTCCTTGCCTGTCGCGATCGTTCGGCTTTGAGGAAGTCAGCAATTCGTTAAGGTAAGCCTGGTCCACTTGGTCCATTGCCTCTTGGAAGTCGTTGCGGAAACCCTTTAAAATGCAACACAAAAAATCGTATAAATGGAGCCAAAAAATTAGTATAAACGGTCCCAAGAAAGAAACAGAACTTTTGTTGGCATTGAAAGGGCCGACCTTACCTTGTTAACTTCCGGCTCGAGAATCTCGCGTTTTCGCAATCTCTGAAAGGAATCGACCTCAGACTCTCCGAACAGCGTTATAGGCTCGCATCTCTCGCGCAATCTTCTTATGACTTCGGGTCTCGATAGCGTCAAATGCTCCGAAGTGTTTGTACTCGATTCCTCCGTCTGATGACCGACCTTCGTCTTCACCGCGTCGCTGCTGTTGCCGCTGTTATCCGATGTGTCTGTTTCCTTCTCCGTGAGCTCGCCGCGTTTGAAATACTTTCGACTCTTATCCTTCTGTAAATTTTTTTTCGATTAACTAAAACTATCGGACGACGCCTCGCACAATGTGCGACGATGTTGACGGGACGATGGCCTTGACTCACAAATATGTTAGACTCCTCGAGCTGCTTACGCTTTTTCATTATTTCCGCTTTTAATATATCCATTATTATTTTCAACTATCAACTATCCACGGCTGAATCGTTAGAATCTCTTCGGTATTTATTTTATAAACAGTGGAGATATTTTGGAGGTTATGTCGCGAATCGATCAGCTGTCCGAGAGAAGGACTGTCGAAGACTGACAGCAATAGCAGAGCGCGGTTGCGATGGTAAAACAGATTTGTTCTACTTTACCGTCCGTACGGGACTCTTAGTTAGACTGTTTGACAAAACTGAATAATTTTCGATCTATTACATCATTAATATAACAACGAAGAGCAAATATTTTCGATCACTAATATTATATTAATACATAAAATATTATATCACTAATATAGTAATGAAGATCAAGCATTCGGATCCAAGACATTCTTCAATTTCTTCAGATCGGTCGCACCCCATTCCGCCGCTTTCTTCTTTTCCCAATCTTCCCTCTTCTTTCGCTGTGCGGCGGCGCGCTTCTTCCTCTTCTTCAGGGACGTCCAGAGATTTCTGTATTGGCCCAGCTGATGTCTCACCATGAATCCTCTCCACAGAGTTTGAATTATTGTCGCAGCCTCGTTCACAGCCTCCTGGTACTCAGCTTCCCTCTCGAGCCGCTCTTTCTCATCGTTGCATTCGTCCACGAATATCTGACGCTCGTCGCGCAGCTCGCGAAGGTTTTGGATATCCAGTTTTTGCAGCTCGATTTTTTCCTGAAAGGAAGAAAACAAGACAACGTACTGGGTCACAATGTCCGAGAAGTTCGAGCTAATAACTTTCAGTACAGTTTGTCGATGACGACCTTCGTATCGTTTATCTCCTGCTGAAGTCGTTCGATCTCCTCGTTGTAACGGCTCGTCCAAGCGACGATATCTTCTTCCAGATCTCTCGTGTTTCCCTGCAAGAAAGATCTCACCTCGCCCGAGACAATCCGATCGGCTCTTTCCATCTTCTCGCAGTCACCCAGAGCGTCGTTAAATTTCTGCTCCTTAATCTCCAGACGGAGCTTTTGCTGGTCCAGTCTAGCTTCTTCCCATCGCTCGACGTATCCTGATATCCAAATATTAGTCTTCAGATGAAAAAAAAAAACACTGCACAACTCCCGCACTGATAAAAAATACGATTGACTCAACTAAAGATTTGGGCAGGCACGTTCAAATAAATATTTAGTTTGTCGATCAAAATATTTTAATGCCTCAAAAATATTTTGGTAATATCATCCAAAACAATTGTTGAACTAGTTAATAATTTAGACGTAACGTAAATAAGTATTTATTTGAACGTTCCTGCTCGAATCTTTACTTGATTCAATCACATTTTCGATCGGTGCCGATTTTCCATTCGAGATCATTTTTTCAAATGCACATTAAATTCAATCTATAATAGTAAAAATAGGCTCTTCACCGAGCTTGGAGCCGTTCAGAAAAATCGAATCGTCAACTTCCGCGTTCATCTGCTGCGCCGAGACGAACAAATTCCTGGCCTCCTCGTCGTTTTCGATTCTATCGGATTCGATGAGCTGTTTCAGCTGCTCCACTTGAGCCATCCATATCTCATGATTTACCTCGAGATTATGCTCGCCTTCCAGGATCCTTACGATGTCGTCGACCTCCACTTCCAATACATCGTATCTTCGCAGACACTGAACGTCTCGCGCTGTACCCTTTATTATATCGTGCATGTAGGTCCTGGCAAAATTAATCATAAATGTAATCTTCGCTAATCAGTCGATCATAAGAAATATTCTATATAAATGATAAATATATATAAATTATTTGGTACTCATTATTAATATATATTATAACTATAGTACAGATTTCAGATTTTTTGCATGAAAATTACAAGTAAAAACAACAACAAAAACAAAGTACATATATAAAAGAGAAACAAATTACAAATATAAACATATAAATATTAATAATATGTAATGTATTAATTATTTTATTATTCATATATATTATAAATATATTCATTATAAATATGTTTGTTTTGGAGAATAAGAATCGTAACCTGTCGCGCTGAATTTTCTCTGATACCGTGGGTACGAGCGGCAGCAAGTTCATCTCTTCCCTAAACATGATCATCGGCTCTTCCGGTCTTCCGTACATCTCGTCGATCGTTTTGTAGCGTTCGTCCCATCGTTCGTCCACTCGGGCCGGTATGACGTTCTTCAGAATTTCAAGAGAGTCAATAGCTTCCTGGAGGACCACGGCGAACGCTGTGGCTTCCATCGAAGGAAGACAATCGGTTTGCGGAGCGTCGAAGAGCATACTGTGCACACCAACGTTGTCGGAGAAGCGCATACGCGTACCGGATGTGGCTGCCGATGTTTCGGTCGTCGTGGGCAACGTTGACTCGGCCTCGTCGAGGTGGTACATCTGAGCGATTTTAATTACAGAAAAACCAATTAGTACACGGTCAAAATAAGATACGCTTAACAAAAAAATCCGTTGTCCAATTCAGGGAGACCCGCAGTTAGTTTTTCATCTTATAGAATCGTTTCGGAGAAAAACCGATCAAAATTTTAACTCTATCCCTCCCCCACTCATACGTGTTTAGCCTCCCCTTAAGTTCAACAGCTTAATCTTTGCGAGGCCTTTTTTATGATAGTATTATAATAGAGAGTACGAAATTTAATACATTCTCGTACTCTCGATCGTGGCACGCCGGGATACTGGGTCAGCATACCCTCGATTGTGTAGCCGAGAAATCCGGAGCTTGGTCGCGCGATTCCTCGATCTTTGAATCTCGTCGGATCGTCTCCTTTGAGAGGTCCACTGGGCGGACGAGAGAGCTCGACCTGTGACGCTAAATGCTTCTTCGTTCTAGCTTCGATCTCCTTCAGAGCGTCGTAGCTGTCGACTTCCTGAAAATTGACTTGGAAATTTACGACAAAAAAAACATCAACCATTAATTTACACGCTCGTGGGGAATAATCTTGAGATCGAACTTGCCAATGGCTCTCCGTCGGCATCAACTGTCGACATTCTACGGATGCTCCTCGCGTAGCCCGCGGCACTACGCTTAATCGACTCCTCGATGGCAATCTCGTCGAGAGAAATTCTCGTTGTATCTGCATCGCGATGCTTTTCCTCCTCGGTGCCCCGGGATTTTTCTATCAATGCCATACCCGACTTGAGCTTCTGATCGGTGTAAGACCATTCAGGCTCCACGAACACGACTCTTGCACCGTCCGAAGATCTTCCCTGCGTTTTCCTCGACTCCGAGGCCTCGACTATCAAAGACTTGACGTCCGAAAGCCTCGCCATTGATCCGGTGATTTGAGCTTCCGACGGTCTCGTCTCCGAGCTTCTCTTCAGATCTGGTGTTTCGATGTGAGGTGAAGAGGTCCCGTCGCCGCCGAATTTCTAATGAGTTTATTTGAATTCGATTAGTAACAAGCTGAAAATTTCATCACCGATTTTTCCATTAACGTACTTTCCCGTCGGGTTCCATTTCCAATCTTTATTGTCGGTGGTTTATCGCCGATTTAATAAGTTTAGCTTCCGAAATACCGATAGTTGCAGACTCTTCACAGAGGTTCTTATTTTTTTTTTCGTGACATCCTACGGTCATTTATTACATACCAGACGCAAACCGTGTGTTCCTTAATTCAGCTGTTTCTGTCACTGGCTAAATTCGAGATGAATTCCAAATACATTTGACACGTATCACACACGTTCTTCTCCTTACTTTCCTGCGTTCCTTAATTCACATCGTCTTTTTTATTTTTATTTGTAATTTCTTGGTAACATCATTTCCGGTTTGAAAATCTCACTGTTTTGACCGGACATGACGAGATACCGAAAATACGTCACTTCCGCATTAGAGAAAATTTTCTTTAATGCGTTGTGAAATAAACGTCCGAATTAAGGAACCCACGAAAAGCCAACCGAAAACAGTTAAGGTATCTCGAGAGGAATTTGGAAAAGCAGGGAGTTTGATTCAAAATAAATATCTTATTTATTCCATATATCATCAGCAATATTCTATACAAGCTATATCAGTTCAAAACGGTTCTGAAAGATGATGTCGGATTTGTTTTTTTAAGACACCTAATCAAAATAATACCCAATTTGTCAGGCTGAAATCTATTGAACACGTTTTTTCTTAATTTTTTTTTCTTTTCGAGCCCAACATTTCAACGATCCGAGTTCCTCTACAATGGCACTTAAGGTTTACGCTATAACTCTAGTCTCACGTTGGAGCTCGGATCCGCTCCTTTATTATCGTCGCGCAGAAAGATCAGCTGAACAAAATTACGCTCTTCCCTCTGCAGTAATCTCATTTTGACATTGACAATTTTTTAAACATTTGTACTTGAACGACTATTCGCAACTCGAACCGGAAACGAATTCCATTCATTCTGTCTCGTTCGTTCGATCGGACATTTTAAACTAAACACTCATACTTTTTTTTCTCCTGTCGTTAGCTTTCTCTGCCCTATCTTGAGGTACTCAGATCCTGCTCGGTGTTCCGGCGAGGTTACACACTTTCTCGAATTGTTCAGCTATTTTTATCTCATTGGGCGCCTACTTTGTGCATCGCCGAGATACGCAATACAGATTTTATGACCCTGAAGATATCTTCATGGCACCAAATTTCCTCGTTGACAAATCTCCGTCAATGCACTGCTTTAGGGTTAAAAAAAACATTGTTCACATGTAGAATTTTATTCTCCAAGTGAACTTCCTCGAGTGAAGTGTGTGCGATGCAAAACGCAGGCGTTACGAGGTGATGAAATTTAGTCTCGTGCAGATAGAGTAATCAGGGTGATATGGCCATGCGGGTGATATGACCACCCGAAATATCTTCCAACGTAACAAGAACATTTTTAGTATATGTGGATACAATATGATTGCACCGAAAATTATAAGATTGTATGTGCAAGGGTCCGCACGGTATGCCACGTGGCCACATCTCCCGCGATTTCCGGGTGATATGGCCGATCGCAAATATTTACTTACAGAGCTGCAATTAAATCATGCATCGAAAGTATCCAAAGTTCTGAACGAATTACTTCACTTCGATGTTTCTGGAGTTAGCTATGACCAAAATTTAAAGGTTTTTTTTTACGTTAATCCTCCAATTTTCATTGTTTAAAAAATCATGGCAATATCACCCCGACTTATCTTTAGGGTCATCAGATTTTCCTCTTCGGACGGATAGTTGAACATTTCGAAAAAAACGCTATATAACGCGATATGGCAATTTTAAAAGTAAAAAATGAAGAATCTCACTATCTTTACACGAAGTAACTTATGTACTCGTGAGGCATTACGCCCCGTCTCGGATAGAAGGTGTGAGTGGTCGAGTATCCAAGTAGGTTCGTTATCGTGCTCATGTATATATCGGCGAATCTGAACAAACGCCGCGAGAAGTAAGTTGGATTGTGATATGTCCGAAATACCGAGCCGAACTGCTGATTGAAGACACCCTTTATTTCGTTTCGCAACTGATCGCGCTCGTCCATCCATTCCTCGATCTGAGCCTGGACTTCAGGACCCTCGTAGTCCTGGTGCTCCTCGATCAAAGTCGTCAGCATCTGCAGCCAGTTCGCATTTTCTTTGAACTTTTGGTCGTTCAGTGTTTCGATCTCGTGCTGAAATTGATTTAAAAAAAAGTTTAACCGATTCAAATTTTTGTTTGGTTCCTCATGGAGGAAGCTTTTTTTTCATGAATTTTTTTTATTTTCCAGATTCTCATGTTAAGTAAATGTTAACTAAATCTAGAATAAATTTAGAAGCTCAAAAATAAGTTAAGTAAATTTAAAAAATATGTAAACACTGAGTAAAATAAATTTACAAAGGTGCAATATAATCTGCACATAAATTCCTCATATATTACAATTTTGCGCATAGCTCCCTCTCCGAGCAAGCCAAAAATCGACCAAGCAATTTTCTCATCGAGGAAGCTATGCGTACATATTTTTTTTTTTTACTTACCGTGAGTTCCTTTATAATGGCACCGGTTCTCCAGCCGTGCTGCAGCGTCACATCCGCGAGATCGCTGTAGGGATGATCACCGAAGTACAGAACTTGATGACCGCTCCAGCCGGTCATGTCTTGCAGTTGTTTCACGGTACCCTGATGAGAAAAAAAAATTGCTCAATGTAATTGTAGCACTTTAAAGCTTCGAATTTTATCATGGGGGAAAATGGCACACAGACCTCTTGGTATATAACTCCCTTTTCGATTTTCGTAACTCGATCCCAGAGCTGAGTTTGGCTCTTCTCGTCGTAGATCCTGAGCGGTCTCGTCTCGTCGGTGAAGAATCTCGGCTTTCTCGCTTGGACAATGACGACGTCGAAGTAATCCTTCCAATTGTCGCCCACGAGAAATTTCATGCCCTTGTCACTGGCGAGGCGTTAAGTCGATAAAACTAAATAAATTCTGTCGGAAATTGGCTTCGATAGCTTCATTTAACTTACACGAAGTGAAAGGGACTGTTGGTAACGAGGAACAATTTTTTGTTCGTAGATTTCAAACGATCGAAGAATCTGGTGAGATCCTTGTTCTGTTCCAGATATTCGGGGACGTTGTTCACTACCATTTGGTGCATTATCGGATGGCAGTTTTGCACGGAATTCTGAAATTAGAAAAAAAAATCTATATTTTGAAAAAACTGTGGATTGGTTTGTTTGCTGATTTGTTATATTTTCGAAAATTCGGTTTTCATAGCATATGCAATGGGTTTCGGAAATCCGAATTCCATTCCATATGCTACATTTTAAAAAATTCTGTTTTCGCAGCAAATGTAATGAATTTTCAATATAACCGCTAGCAATTAACAATTGCAAGTTATCTATGGATCGAGGGCAGAACCAACCTTAACGTCCCTAAAGAGTATCTCGGGATGATAATCGATGTGGTTGCGCATAAAGTACTCGGTCACGTTGCACAGCAGCCCCATTTCCGGTACGGAGAAAAGGTCGGCAAGTTGCACCATCTTCAATCGGTTTGGTCCATCCTTGAATGGGAAATCTTTTTATTTCATCCGTCAGCACGGGGCGATGAAATTTCATGCGGTTCATATATAGTTTGCACACAACCACTCACCTTCTGTAATGTGTTTTTTTTTTTTTTTCGTTCCGTCGGGGTGCATCGCAAGTGGGGGGGGGTAAAATGGCAAAAGAAAAACTCGTGGATCAGGGCGTGCAGAGAAATATTACTTAGAGAAAATAATGCTTGAAGTGATTATAATATTTTTGACCCAAGCGATCCGTTTTTTTAATGTCCCGCGGAAAATGTATATAAAAAGTCTGTTTGGCCATGCTCTATTGATCCTCGCATGAAACAGGCCACGTTTGCCGGTTTCAAGCGTTCGTTCTTTTTACGTGTACATATTAACAAAAGACGCAGAGATGGGAAATTATGTTTAGGTCGACATTTTTTAAATGCGTGCGCCCAGATAAACGAAAAGAATTCTTTGATTTAATGAATGTTATTCAAAATAGCTACTGCACGGAACATTAGTCAAAAGAGTGCTAAATTTTCACAATTGTGTATCCAAAATGTTATGCATTTATGAACAGTAACGGAAGTCGGTTTGTATTATTGCATGAATCCTCAATCAAGGAAACTTTTGATAACGATGTTTTTGCAAATACATAAACTGATAAATGCAAATTTCCATGATGATGCATTTTCGTGGAGTTTTTTTAAACGAAGAGTCCTTATTTTTTAACTGATATTAATGTACCACGGCTGATTTTGTTCCTCAAACGTTGCTCTACGAGTTCACTAAGTGGATTTTTTAAAATAGTTTTAGCCGTATAAAAATGACAGCAGTTTGATTATGGGAAAAAACGTCGCCAGTTAGACAATGGGTTGTGAAAACTTTGACTAGTGTGCCGCGTTGTAAGGTAAGCGGCCCAGTTTCCGTCATCATCGTTTCCTTATTTATCAATAAATTTAAGTGTCAAAATGATACAAAAACGTTACAAATTCAATAAAATTTGTAAAGTTTTTATATCATTTTGGCCCTTAAATTGATTGAAAAGTAATACTATCTGTACTACGGTGTCATAAAGTCCGACGTAAAGATAGAAACTTGGTAGGTAAGCAGATAATCAAAAAACAATTTATTACCAATCTAATCGATAATATTACATATACTGACACCGTTGCTATAACTTTTATGTTTTTTAATACTTGCAAAGTAATGCATTCAGAGCAGTCGCGATGTGCTTCAGCTAGAACGTCCTGATAGCAACTGTGGCTACGAGTACCGAAACGCGAGTTGCGCCACACACTGTTAAATTCTTAAATGGAACATTTAATAGAAAAAATCCGTTTTGCGGCACCAATCAAGAGTAAAGTCTGCTCTTCAACGCAGAGTAATTTTTTTTTAATTAAACGAAAACTTTATCTATTTTTTGTATAAATTTCGTTCGAAGACGGTAACTGGGACAACGTCGGAAACTGGGCCGTTTACCCTGGCCACCTCGAATCAAGTTTATATTTTTATCGGTCGGAAGTTCAGTTCGAGATGGGAAACCGGTAGAGTCGATAATTATTAACATGAAAATTCGATGAGGAATTAACATTTTCTTTTCTCAAAATAAATTCACCTGGTTGTGTCTGTGCGGTGCCTCGACATGGGCGATCGGTATTATTCGATTCTTGTAGAGTCTGAGGACTTCCTCGTCCGGAACGGGATGAAGACCGCGATAAACCGCGCCCAATTGAATCTGGAGAAATCCATCGAGCTTCAGGAGCAGTCCCTTCTCGATGTCGTAGTGAAGCCCACGAACGGCGAAGTCCTCTCTGTACTCGAGGTTTCCTATTCCCTCGGGATACTGGGAGTGCAGGAGATTCGCAGGATGTGAGTCGTTGGCCGATAGTTTAAAGAACGCGCAGGCTCGCGGTCTGTGAAAGAGATTTCTCCGTGCCTCGCAACGTTACATCGAACGGACTCGCTCGCGGACGATACGCTTTACGAATACAATCTTTTTCGCTTATTTTTTTTTTCCTCCTCGGGACATTTCGCCCCGCGCGAGGCTTTCGCGCGATTCAATTTTTTTTTTTCAATTTTTAAATTCAAAATCAAATTTTCATTTTTTTTCTTTTTTTTTTTTTAAGAATTGCTAATTTTACCTTGTACTTTTTTATGAGCATGTCCCGCCCGAGATTGTACAGAAGATAGTCCAGGGACGGCTTGTAACAAGCCAGTGTGTAATCGTAGTCGAATCCGTAAACCTGAACTTCCTTGAGATCGAGCTCGTTGCAGGCGAATACACCCTTCGGATTGACATCCTGCGGCAGTTTTTTCGCTGCAAAGAAATAACGATACGATTTCAGTTGGGAAAAAATTGAATTAATTTTAACTGCTCTAGTTCGTCGAAAGGCCGGAGATGAATTAATATTCTACGGGCGTCACACTCCGTAACTTTCTCTGTGAGTCAACGGCAAAGAATAACATTGAATATTTATTACGTGCGTACCGAATAGCCGGATGTTAGAAAGTGAAACAAAATTTTTCGTGCGTGCAAGTACTTCGCGTCTCACCGAGGGACAACGGCCTGTCGAATGTTTTTTATTATCTTTTTTTGTCGTGAAACAACTTTCACTTCGGATGACTAAGCCCAGACAATATGCGGGTTTTCGTCATTCGTCTCTTCTATTTTTTGTTGTTTTTAACCGATGAATCTCAATGATTATATTTTAATCTAAGCAACGGTAACATATATGTACGTTTTTTTACATTGAAGTACTAAGTACAACTCTTCCGGAGTGCCCGAGCACGCGTGTAATTATTTTGCGTCTGAGCGAGGAACAGACTGTCGATTTTTTTTGTCGTGACACAACTTTCGCTTCGGATGACTAAGCCCAGAAAACATGCAGATTTTTCTCATTCGCCTCGTATAATTTTTTTTGTTGTTTTTAACCGATGAATCTCAATGATTATATTTTTATCCACGCAACGGTAACATATATGTACGTCCTTGACATTAAACCACTAAGTACAACTTTTCCGGACAGCCCGAGGATGCGTGCTTGCGATCTATAAATAATCGCGTCTCCGACGAGAATCTCTCTATTATTATCCGATAGACCTTTCGGCATGCCAAAACGACGAGTCTTACGAACGTAATCTCTCGACTAACATACTTCCGGATCGTTGAATCCTTTTCTAATAATTATCGAATTTCTCGAAGCGCGAAAATTTCCGCCCCGATTTAAGTCCAACGATTTAGGGGCGACCGGGGGGGCAAAATGGGACGCTTCGAACTTCAGACCCATCTCGACCCACATTATACATAAAATCCATATCTCCGATACTTTCAGAATCTTTTATTATCACATATTCTTCCGTTTCGCTAACGCGTGTCTGTAGCGTTAAAATTAAAACCTGCCCGGTATCGAGTCTATCTATCGCTCGCGATCAGCGACGTAGAGAAGCGGACTAGTTTCGCCTAGGATAGCCGGAATGGAACGATGAGATTTTCACCGTTCTAGATTTTTCTCTTTCTCCGTCTCGCCGTGCCGTCTCACTCGCCGGATAAATAAGCTATACGAATCCGGCTCTCGAGCACCTTCACCCGCGCGAGCCGAATCTGCACAGTGATCGGCAGATCAAAACCTACCAAAGCCGAGCCATCGTCGTATCTCGGTTTTCTCTTTGTCCGACTCGACACCTTGTGCGGGCCGCCAATTACCGTCGAATTGCCGATAACTGAGCCGGACCGTAGGCGCGCAGCAGTCCGATACGTCTATCACTGGATCATTCGTGCAGGAGCGATCGATGATACGTGACTGCTGATCGTTCTCGATATACCCGCCTGATTCTTTAATCTCTTCCAACATCATCGAGATTCATTAACCGGCTCATTTGTATCTATAAATCCACTCGTATCGCGGGCGCCGGAGAGATTAGGAACATTGCGTATATACCGCGCCAATTTCTTTCCTCGATTTAATGGACTACCCGAGTGCACGTATTTTTCCGGTGATAAATTGGAAATGCACGGCCGGGAGGGATTGCTTTGTCACGAGTATAATAATATACTTTAACGGTACTTTATTAATAGAAAGCGTCACATAGACTGTGTTCCTAGGGGGAGATGATTTAGTGGAAGCGGGGCTTAATCGCAGGGTGACCGCGAACTCCCCGTCGTCAGGGTCGCAATTAATTCGAGGCTCAATAAGAGTCAATTGGGTAACGACCTCGAGAGCGACAGAGTATCGTCCGTTCAGGCTCTTGCTGGGCTTCGATACATCATCGGCCTCGAGTAAACAAATCTATGAAGTGGTCGATGGTGGCAACTGTTAATGGACTTGTGTTGATGTATAGGGAACAGTGGGGTAAAACGGACTATTGTTTAATGCCTCATAGAGAGAGCAAAAAAAAAATGTTGTTCAAGATTTTTGGGTCAGGATACTTAAAATAGTCTGAAACGTCTATAAATGTGATTTGTATTGATGAAACAAAGTCTCGTCATAGATGGAGGTCCGTTTTGCCCTGCACTCGCCCCCTCTCCCCCTATGTAATATATATAGGTAAAATTAGTTTTACCGAGAGAGCGATTCGACGTTCTCTCAACTTGCTAATCCAGTTACGAAAAGCTCACGCAGGAACAACGTTCCAGCCAAGGATCGTAGCCAAAACGGCTGTAGTCGATTTGCGTTGATATATAGGGAATTGTGGGGCAAAATGAACTATCATTTAATTCCTCATAGGGGGAGCAAAAATAAAGTTTTCGTTTTTGTAAACAAACTTTTTTCGAGATTTTTGTGTCAGAGTACTTGAAACAGACTCAAACGACCATAAATGTGATTTTTATTGATCAAACGAAGTCTCGTCATAGATGGAGGTCCGTTTTTCCCCGCTCTTATTCCTCTCCCCCCATGTGAAATATATAGGTAAAATCAGCTCTACCGAGAGAGCGATTCGACGTTCTCTCAACTTGCTAATCCAGTAACGAAAAGCTCACACAGGAATAACGTGCCACCCAAGGATCGTAGCCAAGCGCATGCGCGCACGTGTTCGCCAGCTGGGCGCATGCGCGCCAGCCTATAAACCGTAGATATAGATATACACCCGTCTTTATCAGCCCGTCCCACGAGGCAATGCTTCTCGGTGAATCGAGAAGGAGCGAGAAGGCAAGGGCAACGCTGCCGAACGTAGAAAAACTCGTATTGAAAGAGGAGAGACAGACAAACAGCCAAGGAGACACGACAGTGCCGTAAGTTAAGCTCGAAGAACCCCAGGAAAAACGACCGACGGGGTAACAAAAAATAAATAAAAAATTCACAAACAAAATTTCTCACTCTACCGACCAGATAAAAATTTGCCCACGATAATCATGAGAGAGAATCCGATCCGACACACTGTTACACACGCAATCGTCAAAGATAAATCTCCGAAGTTTCCGTACATGCGGGAAACGCTGCGAATAACGAAATCCTCGGTAACAATCGAAGGGTTTATTCTCACGACGCATTACCGTCCTGGATAGATTCGAGGATGGCGTCGTCGCGAACCACGCGCTTCCTCCTCGCCAATAGTCGAAGCCCGACGCGTCTTACTCACATTTGCACTTTTCCATCATCTTAACGTAATTGTCGCGCAATTTCTCCCGGGATATTTTTCGTCCGTTGACATGAACGGTGGATCCATGGGTTGACGTGAATTTCGCGCCATTCGTGGCGAACAGTCGACTTTCCACGGGACTTCGGTGAGCCAAGAGGCCAGAAGCGATCTTGCGAGGCGCGAGACGACACGCGGTCATCGTTGATGTTGCATTGCCGCAGCTGACTGTCGAGGTCGCGAATATCGCGGCACTCTTCGATATCATGATTCCGACCGACTGTCTCGCTCCTGCCTCGTGAGAGTGTACGTAACGGCGTGGATTTAGCTATCTGCCCGCTGTGCGTGTGCGAACCGACGGAGACGACGAGCCGCAGTGGGGAGAACTCGCCGCGCGCCCGGCGCGCTTTTCGTCGGTGGCCGCGCAGCACTGCTGTAACTACTGGCGAACTACTCGCGGCACCTCGACGAACTATAACCGCGGTATAGTCTTCAAGGTTGTCCTTGCGAATGGTGTTCACTTCGCATCAGTTTCAGACAAACGAGGGGGAATTGCAAACACTTTTTTATGGTATAAAAATCTGAAAAAAATCAAGCATTTTAAGGGTGCTAAAAAGATTAATTTTGAATAATAATAATTCCAATGTGTTATTAACAAATTGATGGAAAGTAACATTTTTTTTAAATCAAAATGATGCGTTCACTTTTCTGAATACGTATGAATTTTTTCAGATTTTTAAATTCACTTTGAATTTTTTTTTTATGTATGGGAAAAATGTGTGGAAAGTCACAAAATTCAAAGTGCATTTCGAAGTCTGAAAGAAGTTCATACGTATTCAGAAAAATGAACGAATATGTATACGAATAAAAAAAAGAGTTAGGTTCCCAGATTTGTTGAACAATTTCATTTTTCATCAATTTGTTAATAATATTTTTGAATTATTATTATGCAAAATAAATCTTTTCAGCACCTTTGATATGCTTGAATTTTATCAGATTTTTATATAATCGAGAAGTGTTTGCAATGCCCTCTCGTTCTTTCAAACTCATGCGAACTGAATACTATTCGGAAGGACTATCTTAAGATACGCTTAATACACAAATCCACGTTAGCCAGCTCGCCCGGTGCGATATCGGTCTTCGAGTCCGACTGCCCAAAGTAGTTGCGGCTGCAGAAACCGGACGAGCGACCGCGAAAGCGAAACGGCAGCTGCTGGGGCGACTTACGCGCGCTCGACGCAACGAGAGACTGCTGATAAACCGGAGAGCAAGGGATACCGGTTACTGGCATACGAGAGACCTCTGTTCCGAAGCTCGATGACTACACGGTCAAAATAAATTGTAAATTTAATGTACCGGAATTTGAAATATGCTTACGTTGCTTACATTGATTTAACAATAATGTACTTTTGTTTGTAATAAAATAAAAACACCAGCCATTAAAATTACAAACTTTTTGACTGAAATTAACAAAACCTTTTTGGAAATAAAAATTTCACTGTAAAATTGCAACGCCCATGTGTTTGAAATTTCTGAAACTGTTTATGTAAAAAAAAACTTCCAATACCGTTAATTAATTTTGAATCAAAATTTTTTTTTTACAGTGTAGTTGCGGCTGCAGAAGCGAGACGAGCGACCACGAAAGCGAAACGGCAGCTGTTGGGGCGCCTCACGTGCGCCCGACGCAACGAGAGACTGCTGATAAACCGGAGAGCAAGGGATACCGGTTACTGGTGTACGGGAGAGCTCCGAGGCTAGATGACTACGTCAGCTAACAGGACTCTTTATTATACATCTCGGCGTCTTGAATTTCCGGCGAGCTGACGACGAGGCGTTATCGATATCGGTGGGACGTCCTGGAGAGCACTGCGAGAACGACGTCCTTGTGTGAGAGGCCCGTGGGAAAAAAAGCACTGCAAAATTAAGGAGACAACAATCGTGGATTTTTTTTTGCGATAAATCCTTGTTAGATGTACAAAGCATTTTTTTACTGCGTAACGAGTTTGTGTAACTGTGCAGGAAATTAGGCTTTTTCATTGAGCTGCTTTTTCTATTTGGCTCGAGTGATTCGCGCTGTGTCTACTCAAGAATGGGCCAAGGAGAAGGTGAAGGATTAGGGACAAGAAAAAAAAAACATAAAAAACTGGGATTGACAGGAGAAAGTGGTCGAGGTGTGGTCAGTATTTATAGCAGGGAATTTGAGCGGCGAAGCTCCTCGGTCCCTCTCTCTCCGTGTAATCTCCTAGGGCCGAATTCTCGAAGAGTTTCGTGGGTTTGGGTTTCGAGTCGGACACTGGCCTAACGCACACTTGCCCGATGGAGGTCGTCAAATTCCGCGGTAAATAACTAAAATAGAAGGGGCAAGGCTATTTCGTTATGTGGCACGAGATACTCGTTGCCAAAATTATGCCAGAAATAATGGATGTCCGAGAACGTCTGGATTCGTTACATTCGGATGGTTAAAATGTTAGTATTTATTTTTCGGAGTGAACGGGAAACGCGATGAAATTTTTTACATTCTATATAATTGCGATAAATTTTGTTTGCTTGTTTTTTTTTTTTTTAATTTATGCACCGCAACAAGTTGCAGTATGTTGCACCATGCTCGGGCCGCTTCACACTCGATAAGCAATAGCGGCGCTCGAGGGGCTCGGGACAAGTGCGGGCGCGCGTAACCGGTACGCGTACTCGATTATTCCTCCGGATCTTATGCCCGAGCACGTTATACACGTTTAGCCTGTGCGCGTCGAAGCGGCCTATCGCTTCATCGTCCGTGGTATAATGATTAATGAGTTTATAGAGCGATCGGCCACGAGAGAGTCCAGTGACGACCGCACTATAGTGGCGTCATCAAACACGTTTGAAACATAGTTCGCGAATAGGCGCGCGTGTTTGCCGATTAACATCTAGTGAGTTTGAGAGCCCGCTGCCGGGTGGTACGTGACCCCGTTGCCTTAATCTATCCGTCTCACGCGGGTATCAATGTCTCCTTACCACGCAAACACTCTCGTACTCCGAGAGAGAAACGACACCTGAGTAAATTTTTTTTTTTTTTATTAATAAATACGAGTATCTCTACTCAGGTCTAATTATATGAAAGGCATCCACATAGCGATGTCATAAAACTAACGAATGATGAAAATTTCAAGTATTTACAAACAGACAAAAGTTCAAGGACACTTCCGGGAACTTTCAAGGCCAAGCGAAATCGAAGGACCTTTCAAGGATCTCCAGGAATTGAAGTTAACAAAAAAAAAATAAACATGAGCATCTCGACTTACGTCTAGTCATATGGAAGGCATCCACATAGTGATTTTATAAAACGAATGAGAGATGCATATTTTAGGGATTTACAAATAAATACAAATTCTAGGATACTTCCGGGACTTTTTAAGGACGTCTAGGCTTTCAAGACCCATCAGGCAGTTACGCTTTTGTTCAATTTTAACCCGACCAGTTTAAGGCATTTATTTTCTCCGGTTCATCGGTGTCTCGCGATTTCAAAAAAGTAGCAAAAAAGACAAGGAAAAGCGAGGACAGAAAATGTATCACGGGCATCTCTAGTTATAGATAGTTATATGAAGAGCATCAATACAGAGATTTCATAAAACTGACCAAATATGAAAATTGCAAGTATTTGCAAGCAAACAAAAATTCAAGGACACCTCCAGGATCTCTCAAGGACAAGTGAAATCGAAGGATTTTTCAAGGACTTCCAGGATTTCAAGACCCATCGCGCAGTTACGCTTTTCTTCAATTTCTACCCGACCAGTTTACGCAATTTTTTTTCTCCGATTTTTGAAGCCTCGAGATAACAATTAAAATACTATCAAAGGCGCCGGCGGAGTCCCGAAACGCTGTGCGAGGTGTACCAGAAGGAATTCGATTAATTCGGCGCAAGGTGGAACGCGGGAGACCCCGAACTGGGTCGCCGTATTGCGCGCGTTCCGCAGGGTAGTGCGCACGACAGCGGAGAGCAGAGCATCGACAGCATCGAACGCGAACCGCGAAGTCGATTCGTTTGCTCGCGATACTATGTTTTTCTCGCGGGAAAGCTATACGCGATCCCATAAGGAAGTCGTCTCCTTCATCATCCTTCGTCGGACGCGTCTTTCTCCGTCTAGTTCCCCGTACTTAACGCTTCCCTGTATCAAACGTTAAACCGCATGGCTTGCATATATCAACGCTGATTATGGATCACATATGCGTCCCGCATCAACTTTGTCCAATCATCCAATTTTCTTGGTGTCATTATAATGTTACGAACTATACATTTTCCTCAAAATTGCACATCGCCGCTGTACGAATGAATACCAATCTCCGGTTTATAATTGCGATAATGTGTGGGTAGCATGAATGTTGCAGCTGGAGCTGTGACACTTTGTCGCGGTGCCGATGAGAGAGCTCAAAGTAGATCCTGTCGCGAAACCATCGTTATATCCGCGCTTGTGCTCCACTCCCTGAACTCTCCGTTCAGCGGCACTTGCCTCGCTGCAACGCGCTGAACGCACACGCCGCGCTTGCTCCGATACTCCGTTTTTTCTCTCAATCCTATCGGAGACGCGCCTGCACTCTCCGCACTAAGCTATCTCACTCGCCGATCGCTATATCGATCGCCTTGTACGTGTGTGGATTTTTTTTTTCTCGGAATGCGACTACGAGTACCACTGAGAGTAGAGTGCATCGAGTTCGTTGCACCTTGCGATCGAGATTCAGTGGTACTGCGAAGACACATCGAGAAAATCCGGAGTCGATTATTATCTTGATATCGATCTGGGAAGCAACAATTTTGCGAAGAATTAATGAATCTGTGTTGCACGCAAACTTCAGGATGTTCCGATCACCCGGTCGGGAAAGAGGCTGTAATATGGCCTAGTCCATATATCGTTGATTTACGTGTTCGCTGATTTTCTCTGTGACGTCACTTCCGATTTCAAAATCCCAGTTTTTCACCGGAAGTGAAGCATTTCCGGGATGACGTCACTTCCGGTCGAAAAATAAGATTTTCAAACCGGAAGTGACGGTTTTCCAGTATGATGTCACTTCCGGTAGAAAAATGAGATTTTCAAAACGCAAGTGAACTGTTTCCGTTATGACGTTACTTCTGGTCGAAAAATGAGATTTTGAAACCGGAAGTGACGTTACTGAAAACATTGTAAATTGTTCTCTGGAATGTATTTTTAATGCAGCCAGTGACAGAAATGTGTGAATAAAGGAACGCAGGAGAGTGGGTAAAAGAGTGTGTGCCATACGTCTCGAATGTGTTCGGAATCTCGAATGTAGCCAGCGACAGAAACGGATGGAGTGAAGGAACACGCGCAGTATAGTCTGGTTCTCGTTAAAAAGCCCGTAATCAATTTGCCGCATTGATGCATTCACAGCTTAACGATTCGCTGGAAGAAGCCGAAGAAATTACAAGCGTTGGTGCATCGGCGCGAGGCAGTATATTTATCATTGAAGCTCTCACAGGTGCATCATGGAGCAGGCGCTAGGACGTTCATTACACCGACTGTCTGGCTACCGTCTGACCAAGCACGGGCAGCATCCACTGCCTCGCGGGCGCGTCTCGAGCTCGTTAAGCTGGAGGCGCGTTAAATCGCGCACTCCCAACGCATTATATACGTATATACGCGCACATTTATCCCGCGGTTAGATCCCTGTCCGTAGTATATCTATTAGTTTAGCACCTGCGATACACAAGCACCGGCATTATGAACAATAACCATAAGCGCGAGGAGAAAACCAGCAGCGAAGCAATAAGCGTTCCACTAGCTACTGACCAGTTTCTACGGGCGTGCGTCCATCGAGTTTCTTCTCCGTTACTCATTGTCTCGACGTAGCTTTCATACCCTCGTAAAACTCGTCTCTCTTCGATCTTGTTCGATTCGATCGAACGATCTATCTTCGTCCCGTCGTCGTTAAATAATCAATACATTTACAGACACAAAAAGTCAGCGCTGTAATTCACTAAAATAATCGGTAAGGCAATCAGCGACGTTATCGGTGCGAATAGAAACTAAAATGACTTACCAATAAATTAACGCCAGGCTACTGTTACAACGAAGCGAGAAGACACGCCGGTGAAGAAATCCAATGGTATTCGATTATCTCTTAAACGCACGTGTATTCCTGTCCGTACGCATTCACCTGCTCGCGCACTCACGCACGTTCTGCCCACGTGAGAGCGCGTGAGCGAGTGTGCGAAGGAGGAACCGGCGGTGCGTCGACTTACCCGGGGAGCGAGAGAAAGATGCCGAGGAACGAAGACTGCTAGAGGCGCTGTTCCGGTGACCTACTCTACGATTATCACTCACTATAGTTAGTAGACGTGTACGAGGAAGCACCGGTACGAGTTTCGTACGTATCTGCGTAAGCGTGTTTCTCGTCGATATGTGCGGTGCCGCACGACTTCAGTGACGAAGAAGATATACAAACATCGAGCACAGATATATATATAGTTCATATATATAGTATATATATATATATTCCGGCTTGCAGAAGGCGACTCCATCGTGTCCAGGAGGAACACGTTTACGCCGCCAGTATCGCAAGAGGACGATCAGTTCTCCTTTGCGGATTTACTGTCGGGCAGGTTCTTCCGATTGCAATTAACAGCCGATAAAAGGAGGCGCGGATTGAATCGTCGCGTGAGAGTGCGTATACATACACGTTCGTGAGGCGAGGCGAGGTTCGTGAGATCGGCAAGAAACAAAAAAAAAAAAAAATCATCGTTTCACCGCATCGACTCCATCCGCGCTTCCAGGAAATGTCGTACACCGGGCAGCTTCTTCTTCTTCTCCTTCTTCTTCTTGTTTTTTATTTAAGAAAATACTTTTTCTTTTTCGTTTATTCTCCACTTCACTTCGAAGTGGTAGCACAGTACTTAAATCATAATTAAATTTGCGTGTTAAAAAGTATGTTCGGCGAGTTCATCGGGCCAATTTTATTGGTAGCCGGAGGTATCGATAATTGAACGATTAATAATCGTTCGATGGCCCCGAGTACTTTGTATTCAATTTTTGAGATCGTATGTCTCGATGAGTATCTCGAGTACCGCGGTGATGGTGTTTGAGCCTTTTTTTTGTGGGGGGTATCGATGAACGATTTATTGAAGAGATTGAGATCCGGTTGGGGAATGTCTTCCTCTCTCCCCATCTGCTATCACCGTGCCCTAATCTCGTTTTGTCGTGGGTCCTCGTATGACATTCTTTTCTCAGTGTCGTTTAGATTCGAATAGAAATTTTCTTTCGTACACCGTATGTGTATGTGTGTGTGTGCTGGTAAGATGCCGAGGATGAGAGGAGCGAGCGCCTCACCCGGGGACAGCCTTGACCCACTGAGACGCCTTGCCGGGCCCCACGCTGTGTGGGGACTTTGATACACGTGTGCACCATCACCGGAGAGGCCCCAATAACAGGCCCCGGTGAGAAGGTGTTTTCTTATCAGGAACTTAACATACTCAAAGACGTTTCCTGCTACGAGCTCATCGATCTTTCTCATCTATTCGCCCGAAAATTACGATAACTGGGAAAGGGTAGAGTGGGGCAAAACGGACCTGTTTTGTCCATTCGAAATAAGATGAGATTTTGCGATAAATTTTTATCGATGGTCCGTTATGCCCCGCTCTCTTTACGAGGCCGACATCTTCTCTTCTCTTCATTCGTTAGTTTCTTCATTCATGCGGTTTTTCGGGGCCCGAATAACAGGCCCGGGTGAGAAGGTGTTCTCTTATCAGGAACGTAACACATTCGAAGATGTTTCCTTCTACGAGCTCATCGATCTTTCATCTATTCGCCCGAAAATTACGATAACTGGAAAAGGGCAGAGTGGGGCAAAACGGACCTGTTTTGTCCATTCGAAATGAGATGAGATTTTGCGATAAATTTTTACCGATGGTCCGTTATGCCCCGCTCTCTCTACCTGGCCGGTATCTTCTCTTCTCTTCATTCCTTCGTTTCTTCATTCATTCGGTTCTTTGGAGCCCCAATAACAAGCCCCAGTGAGGAGATGTTCTCTTATCGGGAACGTAACACATTCGAAGATGTTTTCTTCTACGAGCTCATCGATCTTTCATCTATTCGCCCAAAAATTACAATAGCTGAGAAAGGGGCGGGGGGCAAAACGGACCTGTGTTGTCCGTTCGGGATGAGATGAGACGTTTGGGGGTTGCGCGATAAATTTTTACCGATGGTCCGTAATGCCCCGCTCTCTCTGCCAGACCCGTATCTTCTCTTCTCTTCATTCGTCCGTTTCTTCAGTTATCTCTTCCACGCCCTCGCACTCATCCCCACTCCCCGCGTAATAGAGAAAGCGGTGACGCAATCGGTTCTACGACTCGTTCCGTGTCCGGCGATGTCACATTCTTTTTCTGTCACCGTGTGGTCCACGAAGAAAGCAATCGGTCGTCTTCATCGCTCGCGTCCGTCGTAGCGCAGAAATTAAAATCGCCGAGCGAATAACCGTGACGAAATTGGCGAATCGTTATTATTTTACGCGCGCGTTAACTTTTAATTGCTCCTGGTGGATTGTGAAGGGGCATTTTATTATTATTATTATTTTCCATTGCGAGTTAGCATTCGAACGCATCGAACGATTTTATTACATACACCGACGAGTCATTAGTATTTGGGGAAGTAAGTTCGTAAACAGGCCTCACCCAGATTATCCTCGGTGGACTCAAATTTAAATGAGCAAGGCGTCTAGCGACTCGACACATTTTTCGTCGCTGCTCATTCATATATTTGATGATATTCAAACACGACGAATCATTAATCATTTCCGAAACCCATGAGAAAACGACAATATGCATACGGTGAATAGTGAAATTTTTTCCATGGTTTTATTGCCCAATGACTTGGATTAATCACTTTGTACCGGTTACACAGTATTAAAAAATAACTTTGTCAAAGTCATTTTTAAAAAAGCCAACACAAAAAGTCATCTGTCATACACAAAGTTATCTTTCTGTTTATCATGCCTAATTTTTTTTCTTTTTTTATACAGTAAATTTTTCCTATTAGTTTATTACCCAATTACTTGGACTGATCACTTTGTACCAGTGCACGGCATAAAAAAATAATTTTTTAAATATTATTTTTCGAGCAGCCAGCACAAAAAGTCATCTGTTACATACAAAGTTATCTTTTTGGTTCTCATGTGTATTTTTTTTTTACGTAGAACCTTTTTTTTACTGCGATCAATCAGGTCGTGGGTCGATTGAACTATCAATCGAGAATCTGCGGAGAGGTCTTTATCGAAAGTTTGGATAGAGACGCGAGTCATTAATGAGCCCGATCGCGGTCTTGAATATTCTCGCACGAGCTAAACAACGAGGAGAAGGAAAGCTGATGTGAAAAAAAAACAAAAAAAAAATGGGAAAATAAATAAACGGTGGTCTCTCGATTTCGCACAGTAGAGAAGTGGAGAAGCCGCGCGGTGTGTGGTTTCCTCCTCAACACTCGCCGTCTCCTTCGGGCTCGTCCTCAGCTCCGGCGATCCTCTCCAAGCGGCAAACTCAATTAACCGCCTGTACTGACTTAACGGAACGGCGAGAGGTTCGGTCTGATGCGGTTAAAAAAAAATAAGACGGCATTCTGCTTCCTGCTGCCGACGTTCCGCAGCCTTCGCCGGGATTCGAGTTTATTTTTTACTCGCGTGAATGTTTGCTCGAGCTGAAGCGAAGGAATCAAGACTCTAAGTCATTCGGAAGCTGCAGACGAGGCTGCAGAGAGGCGGCGATGAGTGAATGGAAAACAAACAGTTAACATTATAATGAACATTCAAAGAACGATGACCGATGTATATGTATTTCTTAGCTTCTGGCGCAATGGGTTGGTCAAAAAAATGTTTTTATGATCGGTTGTGCGATAAGTAGCGATTTTAGATACGTTTATACACCCGAATGTTTCCCACCGGAAGGAATTACGGAAAACCCCTGCCTATCATCTTCCACGGGAAGAAAGATCGTTAATGCTATGCTGCTAATTGAAGTTACATCGAATTCTCGAAAAATATTGCTGTACGCAGCATACGTCACTAATATTGTTGATTAATGAAATGAAGTTGATGAATGAATGGAAAATGAATAGTTAACATTCCAATGAACATTCAAAGAACGATCACTGACATATATGTATTTCTTAGCTTCTAGCAAAATGGGTTGGTCAAAAAATGTTTTTACCGATCGGTTTGCGAAAAGTAGCAATTGTAGATATGTTCAAACACCCGTATGTTTCCCACCCGATGGAATTCCGGAAAAGCCCAGCCTATCATCTTCCACAGGAAGAAACATCGTTAATTCTATGCTGCTGATGGAAGCTAGATCGAACTCTCGAAAAACGTTGCTGCACCCAGCATGCGTCAGCAATGTCGTTGATTAACAGCTCGGAGCACCTGCCGGAGTCTGTGTATCGCGGAACTCGATCGCTCGAGCAACATTAAAGCGGCGAAGCGTGAAGCCATCGCCAGTTTCTTCCGCGGTGTAAAATATAATAACGCTTAGCGCATCGAGGCTCGAACCGATATACCGAAACCTTCGTCTCAATTAACGCGAACGCACGCATAAATCCATGACATTGGCACGTCGTTCCCCGCGTACAGAGTTTACGGTAACGCCTCGTGGGATGTCAAGAGAATTGTCAAGTCTACCATCCGCGACAGCCACTTTTCGCTACTATCGTCGCAATAATCATAATTTCCATGGCTTACCCCACCGCCTTTGAAGGGGGCGAGTGCACACTATCGCGGGTACAGGATCGGAGCCGAGACCGTCGAGCGCCGCCGTGAGGCCACGGGGATTTCAAAGCCGGAGCGTGTAGTATGGACCTTGCGAACGGTCAAAGTCGTGGCCTACTTCACTTCCTGCCTTCGGAAACTTTCTCCTCGGCTCAGTGGCGCGCGCGCTCAGACACGGGCGCGCACACACGAGCGAACCGCGTCTCTTCGTTCCTCGTATACAGTACATTAAACAGCTCTCGTGGAGATTCCGAGAGATGAAGAAGGAGCTCCCGGTAAGCCGCCTCTTATATCCGTAATGCAGGATGTTTCCGCATCGCGCGCGAAACACGAGGTTTCAAACCGCGCTGTATCACACTCTTCCATTAGCGTTGAGAATGGAAGTAGATAAAATAACAAGTGGAGAGAAAAGAGGAAGAAAAAAAGTCGCCACACCAGTCATTGCGGTATGACTGGCAAAAAAAAAAGAAGAGAAAAAATTCAGCGAGAATTCTTTCATGCCGGGAGACCATTTTCATTTCGCGTGTTTAATTTTATCTGTCTTATTCTCTCGTGCCTAGAGCTCACTGACCTACTTCGGAGGGACTAGAGCATATTCGAGAGTGGAAGATATATTATGGTATATAAGCGGGGTATATGTATATATATAGATATATATATATATAGTACGATATTATGATGTACACCGCTGATACAGACGATGAAATGCAAGAGTGCACTTCGCGCACGGAAAATTGTATTGTTCGAGCTGGTGGACGAAGAATTTTATTGCTCCGAAAGCTTTCTCCACTGAGAGAATGAGAGTAAAGAGGATCATTATATTTCTTCTTTTCATTTTATTTTTCTTTTACTTAATTTTTTGTTCGTATGCCTCGAGTATTATTATCGGAGTTTGCGGCTATGCAGTCGTGCACCGGGACGATAAGTTTCGGCAAGTATATCGGTACAGGGAATCGCGAGTTTCGCTGATCTCCCGGGCAAACCCGTCGGATCGTTACCTTTCGCGGTCAATTTTCATTGCCGAAACGGGAGAGATATATGCGCTCGGTGTTTTTTTAGTCGGTAAACGGCGGCGCGCGGTCCGGCGATGGATGCATCATAAGGTAACAATAATCGCGTATATCCGTGGCCGGGAGGTCAGTGGAGCAGCGACGAATGAAATTGACTCGTCCCAGAGACGCCGAACGATGTGACTCTCCCGCTGTTTTACCGCGGGAAAGAGTTCTCTTCTCTCGCGCGCACACTTTCGCGCTTCTTCTCTTCCTCTTCTTCCTCGTCTTCGTCAATTTTCGGCGCGAGGAATATTCACGGCGGCAACCGATCACAAAAAACCTGGAAACTCGGAGATCAAAGAAAAAATAGTCAGGGTAAAGTCAGGGAATTTTTCTCCACTTTCTGCACGGTGTGTCAACTATAACACGATCCTTCCTACGCTCATACGCGAGAGGATTATAAACGGTACAATAATACGACAGTTTTTACGATCGACGTCCCACATAGGAATTGTCCGAGTCACTGTCATCCGACAATTCGCACGCGAAAAGAGACCCCTAAAAAAAATGTATGAATAAAAAAGAAGCGAGAAGTTGTTCCACTGCCCAATGTATAATGAAGACAAGCCGCGAAGATATTATCCACTTATTCTCGACGAGCCATAAAAATAATAATGAATTAATAAAAACAAAAGAAGAGAAGTCGGTCCGCGGGTTTCAACGAGCCGATTGAAGAAATGGCTCAAGAATTTTTCGCTGGTGCCGGACGGAACGAAGGAGCGTCTTGCATTGAGAAAGAGAGAACGAGCACTCGTCGAGAATGAAAGAAGTTCAGCCGCTGGCCCAAAGACAGAATCGCGCTCGGTAGCTCGGAGATCGAGCAACCGATGCGATGCTGCTGCCGGTTGCTCTCTTCTCTTCTCATCGGTTATAACGAGACGACGCGTTCCTCGGACCGGAGAGATCTCTTTCGCCGCGGCGAGCGCGTCGATGCTGGTTACCGAGGCCTCTTGCACGCCGCTTCTGATGCTTGCGCGACGGTACGGACAGACGGACACCCGGCCGAAGCTGAAGCTCCCGAACTCATTACTCGCGACGTGCAACGAGAAGTATTTGGAACGTTCCATTGGCCGAGTCTCGGGCGTATGGGCCGCGAGCCATAAACCGTGGTCAAGCAACGAACCTGCCTTCTGCCCGCGTACACGTACACACACGTGTAGAGAACCCAGCCGCGCACTGTACACGCTGTTGCGTCGTGTGGTACACCGCGAGTGCACCGGCTGTGTCCGATAATTTGCGGTGCACGAGAGAGAAAGAGAGAATGACGCGAAAAGCGCAGCGCCGCGACTCGCAGGGCGATCTTCTCGACCCTTTTTTTCTACGATAACATTTTCCAACCCCCGTTACGTAGCTTTGTTTCCGACAGCTTTCGTTTCAATTTTCACCAAAAATTGACCCCTTCGATTACCGATTTGCAATATCGAGGGAAGAATTAATTTCGACTGTCGTTTGAAGGGCTTCGATATTTTCCGTCTGATCGAGATTGGTCTTTTCCACTTTGCATACAGCATTGGCGGGAAAGAAGAGATTCAACCGGAAGGTCGTGGCATCCGAACGATTAAACCGAAAGCCGCGTGGTAATCGTTCACAAAGCGGTAGAAAAATGATGGGGCACACAGGATTGAAAAATGAATCCGATGAACGGTACTGTAATTTCTCGTCCGGCAGGAATTCGACAAATTCAAAATTTGAAAAGCGCATCGCTGCAGCGCCGCGTCTCGCAGGGAGATCTTCTCGACCCTTTTCTACGATAAAATTTTCCAATCCCCGTTACGTACCTTTGTTTCCGACAGGAAACGCTTTCGTTTCAAATTTTACAAAAAATTAACCGCTTCGATTATCGATTTGCAATATAGAGGGAAGAATTAATTTCGACTGTCGTTTGAGGATTGTCGATAAATTTCGTCTGATTGAGACTGGTCTTTTTCACTTTGCATAGAGCATTGGCGGAAAAGAGGAGATTTAACCGGAAGGTCGTGGAATCCGAACAATTAAACTGAAAGCCGCGTGGTAATCGTTCTCAAAGCGGTATAAAAAGTGATGGGAAACAGAGGATCGAAAAATGAGGAAACGTTCAATAGCATATCCGTTACGACCCTCTCATGAGAATCCGGTGAATGGGACTGCAATTTCTCACCCGGCAGGAATTTGACAAATTAGCCGACGTTACCGTCGTATTGCAACTTTCCACGGGTACCACATAATACATACATGATATATGGTCGTGTGGAGCGTACGGTAAAGGGGACCGGACACAGGTGATCGATTGCGCACGAGGACGAAGAAGCGCGAAAGAGGGTCGTAACGCATCGCGGCGAGAAGCGGTCCATGTGTGCGGTGCGGTAGCGGCGAGCGGGCCAAAACGGACCGCTTTTATCGATTTTTTTGGGGGCCATAAAAAAGTCCCACCTCAAACGCCGTTCCGTTTTGCCCCACGCTTTCCTGAGTCTTCGCGCTCCGCGATTAAATGCATTCGCCCGAGCCGAGAGGCCGATGTGCGTTATCCTGTTTACCGGCCTAAGCGAGCACATCGTCGTCGACGATGGATTCCGGATGCACCGGGCGAAAGCGAGCCAGCGAGACTTCAACCGTCGAGCACTGCAATCTCGAAGCTCAACGAGCGAGGCAGCCAGCGAACGGGGAACATCGCGGCAGGAGCATCTGTGTTTCAGATCGGATTCCGAGAGGTGAAAATAGAGCTAAGATTATAGGCACTAAAATATAACTGCCGACGTACTTGTCCGTTCGCCGGTAGAAAGTACTGCGCACACGTGATGCTGTGTAGCTTCATTCTAATTCACGTTCTACTCTGCCGCTGAGTACTCGAGATTGCCGGTAGATATGGTACTTGGAATAATAGCAGCAGCCTGCAAGGCGAGTCCAACGAAATATTGAAGAGCCCGGTATGGAGGGCGAGTCTGTACTACGATATGGAACACTTTTACCGCTTGAAGAATCGAAAGATGTCGGTCGATTCATCAATCGCCGGGCTGTCCGATCTCGAAGCGGCTTTTTCCACTTGCCGTTTTTGCCGGCCAGTCGTGGGAACGCCTTGATTATACTACGCGGACCTCGTTCGATACGGACGAATGGTCTCGCTCCGATACCGTGTGAATTTATGATACACCCGAATAGAATGTATCGTTGCAAAATGGATCTCGGAATACAACACGTGTTTCTTGTGGATCCGAGCCAGTGAAAAAAATGTTGCTTTCTCGGCGATTCGCCGACTCGGATCCGCTTCTGAGCCGCGTAACTTATACCGTAATTACTGTATTGATATGGCAACCTGACAGACGCTTTGCTTACATCCTGGCGTTTCGATTTCACTACAAACAAACAAAAAAATATTGGTTTTTGTCGAAGTGGCGCAGCGACGGAGACGTCGGATCCGCCAGACTCATCCGTGATGTTGAAGAGGCTCAAGGAAAATTTATGGCCTTTCAAAGTTAATTGGCACAATAGAATTTTCTAGTTTACGAGTCAATCGAGTTTCAAAGCTTTCCGGAGTGTCGATTGCGAATGCGTTCTAGCCGGAGAGGCGCGGCCCCGGAGTCGAGGATTCCGGATGCGGAGAACGCAACGGCGGTCGGGTGAAAGTGAGCGGAGTTCACCACCAGCGAAGGAGGCAAATAAGAGTGGGCCGGGATAACGAGAGAGGAAGCCGAGGGAGAAGGAGATCCGAGTATCGCTACGGATAAAGGTGTTTGCTGAAGCGGGATGCAGACCGATGAGCAACACACAAAGTCGGGGATCGCGAGCCACAGGGGGAATGGGACTTTCCCATTGACTCCCTGGTCGACCCTGGGCTCCTGAAAGCTTTCGTCTTTCACGAACGTCACAGCCTACGGAACAAGAGTTCGCTGGTCGCAACAGTGGGAGTAGAAAATATACTTGCGTGCGTAGGAGGTGAAAGTGAACGAGTGACTTAACGAATGGCGAACGGCAGGGACAATATACACACCGGACTATAATGTCATTTAACTTGTCTTTCGGTCAGTAAGAAATTCCTGCGGTCTTGAGAAAATTTTTCGAAACGTCGAACGTAGTACAAAAAAAAAATATATTGATAATTTATTAATTTTTTTGCCACGTACTGTTATTTGACTGATCGAATGAAAATGCTCTAGACGTCAGAAAAATTTTCGAAACGTAGAACGTGTTACAAAAAAATGTATTCATTATTATTATTTTTTTTTTTACATGTACTGTTATTTAGCTAAGCGAAAGAGAATCTCGGCAGACGAGCATCAATTTAGCGGCGACAATATTTAAAGACTGTTTGCAGTGGAATAATGACCCGATTCGATTGAATTCATTGACCGTGACAGGGGAGACGATGGGAGTATCCGATTGCAGTGGCAAGGCCGTGGAGTTCCACGAGGCAGCACGTCCTCCCGTTACCTAATGTCTCTCTTCTTCCATCGGCTGTTGTACACTCACTGCCGTTCTTGCCGGTTCCACGTGATTGTCCGAGCGCGAGACTGCCGCGTTCAGTTACTTCAATAGAAGAAAATTGCCACTCTTCAATTTAATTGTGGTCAACGAGGTGACCTTTGGAATTTTTCAACTTCCCACTCGACTACCCACCGACAACTCCATTTATTTTATTTTTTTGTTTTGCGTGCAATCGTCGGTATTTCTGACAAGGAAAATTGTCGGTTTAGACGGGAAACTACCGTCGACGCTTTATTAGATTAGATTCTATCAGAATCCAGGCGGCAGATTGAAGCTCGTCCCGAAAGCCTCGGGAGTTCTCGGAGTTCTCAATCTCGGAAATTTCATCTTCCCTCGTCGCTCATCGCCCCGTCACGAAAACTCGTTTGCGAAAATAATTATACATTATACCCGGCCGCTGCAGCGCACTGACATCAAATTCGTGTGTCTGATTTGCAATTAGTCGGTGACGTGTTCTCGCGCCGTTTATAAGCGAATAGTTATTTTTTCCTTATTTTTTTATGTACCGTACATATTCATTATGCAGTTATGTGAAATATACCATACGACCGTCGGCATATAATACGAGAAATACGGTCAGTTGCTCACCTGACAGGCCCACACACCAGCTGCAGAAGCAGTCCGTCCAGACGTAATTTCTTGCTTTCTAAATAAACATAAATACGAGGAGAGCAGCAGAGTCTGGCAAATCCTCGAATATCTCGGTTATGCTTTCCTTAATATCATGTTTCCGTAAAATATTGTAAATATATACTGTATCGAACTGTCGCTGAGCCTCCAGCTCATCAGCATTGATTCTTTTGACTTTGATTCTGCTGATAGGGTCGCTGACTACTTTTTGAAAAAAATTGAAAAGAAATTTAAAAAATAACATGATTTAGAAAACGATGTATCTAGTGATCCTTGAAGTAATCGAGAAGTCGTGGAATTTGACGTTAAACCCATTCTACACACGATGTAAAAATCAGCTTCGGAATTAATGTTTTGTTTTTTTTTTTTGGTTTCTATCAAAACGCGCGTTTTGGTAATGAACACGTCCTTCGTCACATCCGGTCACCATTCAGACGTGATTTCTTGCTTTCCAAATAAACATAAATACGAGGAGAGCAGCAGAGTCTGGCGAATCCTCGAACATCTCGACTATGCTTTTCTAAATACCATGTTTCCGTAAAATATTAAAAATACGTAAAAATGTTTCCTTTTCATTTTTTTTTTCAGTTTGAAATTTTGGATGACCCTCAAAAATGCCACTTTGGCGTATAACTACACGGTCTGTCTCGCTATCTGTCAAGCTATTTTGTTTTTTTTTACTTGGCGTCGATACACTATCGTGTCTCTTGATAAATCCGTACCGTACCGAACTATATCACTGACCCTCGAGCTCATCCGCATTGATTCTTTTGCCTTTGATTCTGCGGACAGGGTGGTTGAGGACTTTTAGAAAAAATCAAATAAACTTTCAAATAACATGATTAAAAAAATCCAGCGTTCTTGAAATCACTGAAAATCGTGGAACCCATACTAGACACCGTGAAAAAATCAGCGTCGGAATTCATGTTTAATTTTTTTTTGGTTTCTATCAAAACGAGCGTTTTGTTAGACGACACGTCCTTCGCGATGGCGCGGCACGTTCGAGGGGTTTCGAGCACACCGAGCTGGTCGCCCACCCGGCCGTCAATAATACCTCTCTACCGTCAGTCGAAATATCAAACTACTTTCTACCGCACGTGAGCTCGAGTACCGTTAATCTGCGACGAGTGTGAAGTACGAAGGCTCGCGAGCACCGCACACCGACGAGACCGTGCGGGGAGGGAATTCCGTATGTGTCCGCATGTGTTCATCCAAGATCGTGTTTGTGCGCGGGATCGATGCCAATTCGCGAAGCATAACCCGACTCATCGCATCGAGAGTCCGGCGTCTCTGGTGAACGCCACGGCAGAGCGATTAGCATATAGGCACACTGACACACTAAGATCCCCTATCTATTTCGCTAATCTTATTTCCGTAAATCCAAGCCGCGGCTATTAACGATGAAAAAAAAAAACATTTATATCGCAACGTCGTTGATAAATCACCCAAAACAAAATACTCAATTCTTTTAAATCTCGTACAGATGTTCATAAAATGTCGTTATTTATTTATTCATTTTTTCAATATAATGTATAAACTCGATATCGCACTCGATATCGAGTGCGACATAAATCACCCAAAGAAAAATGCTTAATTTTTTTTTTCATCTCGCACAGATGTTCATAAAATGTTATTATTATTATTTTTTTTTAAATGACAATCGTTTATAAACATACACTCGATATATATAAAAAAGGTACTTCCGGGTGAGTAACGTCCGTCCGAGTTGAATTCAGTGACCCAAAATTATTCTCTCGTTTCTATCTGCGAGAAATCGGCGCCCACGCGCGGCATTGTCTTTGGCGAACGTGCCGCGAGCGAATTGCATCCGAGAGGAGGGACGGGACGATGACGCCGAGAGAAATAAGGAGCTCATGCATCGATCATCGAGCCACGAGTACACGTGTTTGTACTCCCGCGAGCGGGACAGGTACTCGTTGTATTACACGCGGTACTCTTTGCGCGTATATCTATACGTATGTCTATACGTACAGCCGTGCGCAACATCGAGTGTACTTAATTTGCGGCTACTTCGTCATGATGCATGAAACCTCTAGGTATTTCTTTGCGGCTACATTCGACGACTGTATTATTCCTGAGAGGGCTTCGCGTACCCGCGTGCGATTTGTAATGTTAATTTCGTGGGCGCGTCGCGCGCTCGAACGATCCTCTCTGCGGGTATCGACGAGCGGTGCAAGAGGACTTACAAAAAAAAAAAGAGAATCGGAAGTATGTCATCTTACGTTCGACTTAGCCGTTCGACCGGTCGAGGACGAACGAGGACCGCAATCGAATACTCGAAATTCGGCGTTTCCTAGGAGAGCGTTTCGTAGGAAATCGCTCTTGGCGTTGTGGAATTAATTCTATATCTGTTTGGAACCGATCGAGGCTTCGAGTCGAGGAGGAAATCGCGGTCGGCCGAATGCCACTGTGCACAAATGGCAAGTCATTGGTATCTGTATCGCGCAGAAAAAAATGTATTATTAGGCCAGCGAGAATTTTCGCCCGATTTGCCTACTTGATATGTGGACCAGAAGTAGTCTTGCTGCTGCAGCATTTTTATTTTGATTTTTTGCTGTGGTAAAAACAGATTATCAGTAACCAAAAAAACAGGTTTTTCCGGGTATGTGACTTACTTATCCGATGGTATCGCATCGCTGATTTTTGCCTCAGAGTTGTTTGATATCTAAGGTATCCAAATATCGAAAAAATATCTAAGGTATGCAAGGTATTCAGTTCGGATTCTGCCGTAACTGGAAAAACTGCACATCGCTGGCACCACAGTGACTGCCTTACGTCAAAACGTCACGTCCCGTTTGAAAATCTCATTTTTAGCCGGAAAGTGACGTTACACCGGAAATACGTCATTTTCAGATGACAAATTTTCGTTTTTAAATCAGAAGGAACGTATTTCCGGTGTGACGTCACTTACTGTCGACAAATGAGATTGTCAAACCGGGAGTGAAGTTACAGAAAAAATGTGTTATTTTTCTCGGTAATGTATCTCAAATGCCTCCAGTACAAGACGGTGAGGCTTGACGGCGGCGGTTTTAATTCGATATCTCGAAATTTTTTGAAAAAAAGTGCTGTTTCGCCAAATTTAACATAGGATTTCCTACCCTGAAAATGGTCAATTTTTAAAATTTCGAAAAAGGTCCTGGTTTTACGTATTCTCCATGAAAATGGGTCTTCTGAAGCGAATGCCGATGGCAGAAATTCGATATCTCGAAAAAAAAAATTTCGCCATTTTGAAAGTGGAAAAATCGTAAGGGGGTACCCTTACGATTTTTTGACAAAAATGACTTTTTTCAAAAAAAAATTTTTAGAATTTTTTCGTTAATGTAATCGGTTGGTAAATATGCGACTTGAAACCAATGGCGGAGGTTTTAATTCGATATCTCGAAATTTTTTGAAAAAAAGTGCCGTTTCGCAAAATTTAACATACAAAAGTGTCGTTTCGCAAAATTTAACATAGGATTTCCTACCCTGAAAATGGTCAATTTTTAAATTTTCAAAAAAGGTCCTGATTTTACGTATGCCCTATGAAAATGGGTCTTCTGAAGCGAATGCCTGAACATTCCTGAATTGAGTATTTACGATCTCATCTCTAATGACAATAAAAAAGAATTAAAAAATAGCGGCTCTATTTCAACCGAGTGATATATTCAATCCGGGTAATTCCGGAGCGAGGTAAGGAATGTCGACTATGGTCGAAAGCGCGGGCGCCGCTCGGTACCCGAGTGCGGGCTTCAGTATCGCGCGAGAGAATGTCCTCTGTCTTCAATTCCGGTCTTCTCGTTCGCAGCCCGAGTGTGTACCGAGCGATATCGTTCGTAACAAAGCCGAGATCCGTGTGAAAGCAGCATTGCTCGCCGGGACGGCCGATAGCTACAGGAAAATACGCGGAAGTTCGACGCGCGTGTTGGAGCCAAATGAATGAGCCGCTGACGTCAGATCGCGGCCGGGGTCTTTCGGGAAAAATTGCGCAATTTCACCCGTTCCGATAGCGCCTTGGCCGCGGTATGGATACGTGCGTGCTAGGAACCGAATCGGCCACGCGCGTAACAATTCAGCTTTCCTTCGTCGCGACGCCGACGGGTAGGGGAAGGCGCTGAAGATTCGATGACGCGCGAGACGTCCTTCGGAGAAATGGACCGGAACGTATCTGCGAGCCGGAAACATCGTTTCACTTTCTCCAATTTACGAGAAAAAAAAACAAGTCTCACGTCTTTGCGTCATTGCAAGCAATCCGCCTTCGACATTGTAAAAAATTGTCGCAGACTCTTATTTAACCCTTTAAAGCGTCGCACCATGAAAATGTCTGCATGAGATCAAATTTAATCTTTGGCAAGTTTCTGTCCATGCACTGCTTTGGGGAGAAAAATAAATTCTCCACTTGTAAAATTTTATTCTCTAAGTGAACTTCCTCGAGCGAAGTTTGTGCGATGCAAAACACAGCCGTTATAATTTGATGAAATTTAGCCTCATGCAGATATTTTCGAGGTCAATCAAGTAGTAATAAAAAAAAAAAACACAAATTAAGCACACGGAGAAAAATAGATAGTAAGATTTTAGCAGTCTTACTTTAAAAAAGATCCGGTCCGAGGACTCCTAGGCGCGATCGACTTTCGCTAAGTTTTCGCCCGTCGCCCGAGGACTTCCGGTTTCGGAAGTGCGTATGCAGTGCCGATATGCATGCCGAAAAAAAAAATAATAATTCATTTGCTATTCCGTACGCAACGAGCGTGATTCAACGCTCCCGATGTACCATCGTGGGTCTCTCTCTGGATGATTAAGAAAAAAGAAAGTTAACCTGCCGAGTCGGCGGGCAAACAATTGTCCGGAGGATCCGGCATAGTCGCGGCTAATACCGGCATCAATTTTTTTTACCATCGTCGCCGGTAGAGCGGGTTCTTCGCGCCGATACGGCCGATCTCCGAAAATGCGTCGAGACCATCGAGAGTGATAACAACTGCGCAAGAAGCCCTGCCCGAAAGGCAGCGACATCGTCTCTCGTCTCTTCTTTTCGCCTGACCGTCAAAATACCATTTTTTTTTTTCGTTCGCCCCGAAGACAATAGTTTTTCCAGCCGTCGGCAGACGGGCGTTTGCCGTACAGGTATCTCGGCTCGCTTTTCGGTGAAAGCCACGAGAAAGAGTATAACCGCGGCCGAAGCAGCCGGGTGTCGTCACGAGAGCGAGAGAGACGCCTACAGAGAGGGGAGAGTATATAGCGGCGGTTTCGAATCTGAAAGCCTCACAACGAACACACTCTCCGCCAAAGTCGCGAGAGACCAGTAATCACCGAGACACATATATATATTTCTCTCACCCGATTGTCCGATCATCAAATTGGAGGACAAATTTTTATTTAATTTCTCGTACCCGTACGTTCGTCGTCTCGTCTCGAGATTCGTCGAGAGGAGAATAACAAGAACAGTGCCAAGTGTGTGTGCCATAGGATTATACCTCTTTCATTCGGCAACTCAAAAGGTTTGTGATTTATAACAAAAAAAAAAAAAAACAACCAAATTTTATTAAAAAAAAAAACTGTGTGACGTCTAAGTGGTCAGTGAAAATCGAGCCTCGAGAGTGCCAACTTCCGGTCGACCGGCGATCGCGAATTCCCGCAAATCGGACGGTAGATTAAATTGTCATGCCGTTGCATCACGATGAGCTGACGACAAGTAGAAAAATAAAATAAAATAAAATAAAAAACCTTGCTTCCGGTCAATCGAGGGGTTGAGATAGTGTAATCGCGTTCGTGGGATGATGGAATTTCTCTAATGAAATATATCTTCCCGGCGACTTCCTCCTACCGGGATTCCGTTTATGCCTCGCCAGTCGCGACGCACATGTTACATGCATACCTGTATCCCGGGCTCGGGTTGTATACGTATCGAAAAGGTAAAAGGGTATGTGGGGTAGCGAGTCAGTGTGTCAACGTTCTCGCATCTCTCTCTCGCTCTCCGCGCCGCTGCTGCTGAGACATCGCGTCCTTCCTTCTCCGAGAGGCAGCTCGGAGAATAAGGCCGTGGAGACGGCGGGAGCGAGCGAGAAGAGATCGAGAGAAAGATCGCCGAGGAGGAGGAGCGAGACCGAAAGAGCCGGAGAGATGGAGAGACGACGACTGACTCGTTGCTGCAATCTTGAATCTTCACTTGGGAGACGAGCGCGATCAAACAATTCCCGAGATGTTTCCACGCGACCTAAAACCAGACTTCTAATTTCTAATCTCTGATGGATATATAAAAAAAAATTGCCTGAATGCAATTGATATCAATTTTTTTTTTGTTATTGCCTTAATGGAGCTGTTGTACGGAGATCGGTGTACATTTTAAATCGTCAATCAAACCAAAGTGATCCACCGTGCATGATGCAAAAGGGACGTCGGTCTCGCCGCGATCCTTTTCAGCTTCGCAACGAGCCGTCGCTCACGAAACTTTCGCTTCTGCCGCGTCGCGCCACCCACGTCCAATTTACCAAAAGCGAGAGAAAGAGGAGAACGCGTCCGAGCCGGGGAACAAAAAAAGGAAAGAGGCGAAGCACGGCGAAGCGACGCCCAATTTCGCGCTTTCTGCCCTGCGTTAAAGACGACGTGGAACACGCGACAGCGCACCTTCGCTACTGACGCTGTTTCCGCAGTGGCGATTCTCTTGCCTCCCGCACAAAATTATCAACAACCTCGCAAATCCGGGAATTCCCTAATTAAAAAAAAGATCCTAATTAATTACATCGGTAATGAATTAACAGTGTTATTCAACAGATCAAAAAAAAAAAAAAAAAAAATGAAACAACAATTTCACTCCGCAATGCGCAGTAAAAGAAGTTTGTACTTTTTCCAACAACTTATTGTCCACAAAAGTCCACGACTTTTTCTTTGTTAATTTCCCGATCGCACCATCTGCTTCTTCATCTGCCTCTTCAGTTTCTACTTTTGTTTCACAAACAAAAGTACAAACTAAAATTGTCAATGATACGGGAAATGAAGGGACACGTTCCTATATTCAAATTTGAACAAACGAGTTTGTCATTTGTTTAACAAAGTTAATTTTTACGAAAATTCGTATTCCGATTTCACGAAATTATTTTTTACCGCGTGCGCGAGGTCCTTAATTTTCGCGGCTCGATCACTTTCCCGCACACGCGAAATTGGTAGCCTCGTGTTTGTCTCGGTTTTGTACCGTGGTATAAATTGCATTCTTGGAAGGTTTCGCGAGGGCGTTCCCGTCATTCCCATCGGTTCCCGTGTATGTTCCCTCCGTGCTCCCTGGCGCGACAGTATGTACTTAGCGTATAACGGTACCCGCGTTACGTCACACCGCACACCTGTCACGCTTCGAAAGGACAAAGGGCTGGCTTTGGAAAAAAAAAAATAACGCGTAGCGCTCGAGCGCTTAAGAAAGAGGAAGGACGCGATGTGCGTAAAGGGAGATGGAATGACGCTAGGACGTAGCGCAGACGCCCTTACGGTACCCCAAGAGGCTACCTGATATCTGATTTCCGCACCGGGGAAACCAGACTGTGCGAATCTTGTATAACGCTTCCTGACGCCAGACGCAGAATAAACGTGGTACACGTGGTAACCAGAGAAATTAATAAGACAGTGATACAAGATATTTATACCGTACGGAAGACTGGATTATAGGCGGCGACTTTCTGATCCGTCTTTTTTTTCGTGTATTGACTGTCACGTGACTCGATTGACCGGTCCGGAAGTGAACACACTGTGACAATGCCGACATCAACTCTAAAAATCTCCACGGTCCCAAGTTCAAAATTAACAAAGTAGCAATCTCGTTAATCAGAAAAAAATAATTTTCTATTATAATATTGTTACGTCGATGGATTAATTGATAAAAAATGATAATACGAATGATCGCGAAGTCAAGGAGGGAGAAAAATTCGTTTGAAATCCTAGCCTGCTATAAAGTTTATCAAATTTGTGACAAAAAATTAGGGTCAAATTCCAACTAGATAGTTGCTTTTCGCTGTTTTGGGCATATTTGTGACCCCAAACAATAATGACGGTCATGAGATAATAAACATTTTCTGGAATAAAAAAGACGGTCAATTGACGGTGATTGTGTAGTCAATTGATGCTTACAAAAAAAGATAGTCACGGCGCGTCTTTAGGCTGGACGTGTACGAAAGGAAAGCGAGAGAATCGATCGGAATGCGACCTATGACTGGTCCGTTCTACCTTCCTGTCTCCGCAAGGATACAATTATCCGTGCAATGTGCATTTACTCAGTGCACCGCTCACGAGTTCACCCGGACGTGGAATTAATATTATTATCGGAATTTCTTCTCTACACTGTGCCTAACTCTATTAGCACAGTGACTTCGATGTTATTTTGCCCGACGTATCGTAATCGGTTTTGCTTCCCATCTATTTTAATATTTATTTTATTTTAATTTTTGTAATGTCTTAGTTTAAATTTATCGAGGACGCCGGCTTTCCCTCGAGAATCTCTTGCGACTTTAGACACCGAGCGAGTTCTACATAAATGCGTTTTCTCCGCTTTTCCTTCGTCTTCCTTCCCGCGCTATATTTTCATTCGCGGCCGCCGTGGGCGCGAGCTCGTTTGTCATCGCGAACGTGGGACGACGAGCTGTTTGCGGCTCTTGCGACATCCACGTGCTTTCATATTCAGTTTATCGTACCACTATGATTTTGTCAAGCTGCTGCTCTCCCGGGAATCTCTCCACGCCCAGAGGAACCAAGGATTCTTTACCGAGAGCAACTTTTCTCATGGTTCGAAGCGATTTTCACTCGGAAGAATTATTCTCACGATACGCCGCCCGTTTCGACTTAAATGTTTGCCGACCTTAATCACGCGCAATGCAACGAGGGTTTTTAAACAAATAGTCACTCGTTGTTATTAGCCTCTTTGATTGTAATCTTGTTGTTATTTTTTTTGGGACATACCGAAGCGCTTCTTTCTATTGCACACTGACCCACATTTTTTCTTTCGTGGCTCTACCCGGAGCAAACAGTTTTCGTACGTGCCTGAATAATAAATCGTCGCTCGGTCCGTCGTGTCGTGGCTTTTTAAAATTGTAAGGTATACATCGTTGTGGCATCGGAATCGGTAGTATTACCGGTTATAGAGAGGGAGACCGGTCACTGCCCTGCCTGCGTCTCGGTTGCCGGCATACCCATGAAAAGCGACGAAACTAGGCGAGTCTCGGATTCTCGAAATGGTAGCCCAGAAATCCGTGGAGCGGGCCTCGAAATCAAGGCCGTCGGCCAATTGACACACAAAAATTGAAATCACTGGAGAGAAATTACTCGGTGAGCGAGAATCGGGATAAAAGATAGAAACGTTTTTTTTTATTACATTAAAAATTATAATTATATTAAAATATTATAATCCAGAATGACGTCAATTTGGTCGAAACACATTCAACTCTTGGCGTTGACCGTAATCATCATTGCACCCTCTGGTAGCGTTGATTTTTTATCCAATCTGCTCTCCTGGTGCAACCCTCCGAGTCGCGGTTTTTGATCAGGGAAAAACAGATTTTTGGGGCAGATCACTTCGAAATCAAGGTCGTTGGCCAATTGACACACAAACATTGAAATCACGAGAGACAAATGAATGTGTAAACGGGAATGAAGATAAAAAATGAAAAAAAAAAAATTGAATAGAATGAAAGCATATCGATGATCTTTCGTTGAATATTATTATCCAGAATGACGACAATTTCGTCAAAACACATTTAACTCTTCGGGTCCGTAATCATCATTAAACCTCCTAGATAACGTCAATCCTTCATCCAATCTGCTTCCCTGGTGCAACTCTCCGAGTCACGGTTTTTGATAATCGAAAAACTGATTTTTGGGGCTTGACATTCTCGGATGCTTGACACGAGTAAAGACCATCATTTCGAGCATTATGCCTATTACCATTCTGTCCACAATTGTCATTCGTCTTTGATTTTCCTAACCTCGGTGCAGCATCAGTCACTTTTACCACATAGTTCCCTATAACTATAACTCCACCGTGTTACTCTCTTCGTTCTTCTTCCTCTCCTCATTCTTATTCGCGCGAGAGATCATTTCGGGCCGCTTTCTCCTAACCGAAGCGGCCGACCTTTTTTACATCGTTCTCTGTGCTTGTGTACACCGCTTGTGCCGGCTTCCGCTCTTTCTCGCGCCGTGCTTTCTTTCGCGTCACGCACACGAACAGTTTTAATTAGGCCCTATCGCCACGAGATAAATCACTCGAGCTCGGCAACGTTGTTGCAGATGGTTTGGGGGGGGGGGGGGGGAGAAGGGGGGGATTGAGAAATCATGCACATTGAAGTTTTACGGTTTCGCCGTTTCCGTCAGTCACGTCCTGACGGCCCAAAAACATGTAAAAGTGCAGCTCACTGTTATATCAGATTAAACCCGAAAATTTGACTGACACGAGTACAAATGGATCGAGCAGACGCTGCCAGGAGTGAAGGATAAAGAATCCGAGCCCTTCACTGGCTGGTTGAAGCAAATTTATTTCTAGCTCAAATGAAATTTCGAGAAACTATATCAGTGGCGATCAAAGGGTTAATTCGTCCCGATTGAGGACCATTTTACCCCGTTTACCCAACTCCATAGTCTCTCCAGTCTTATAACGAATCTCGAATTTTTTTCACCACCTTATTTTCCTCCGCATCTGCAGTTTGCAGCATCCCCGCTCTCCCCCGTCGATGGAGAACAAATTGGTCGATCGAGATGTACGTAATTGAATTTGTACACTACCATAGCGCCGTCCTGAAATTATCGAAGCCCTTTCGACGCTTTACCGCCAGCGAAGTATCGTCGGTCTTGTGAAACGTATCCACCTGTCGGCGCGGCTGTCGTTATAGCAGTCTTCGGGGGATTCTTTTTTCTCTCACACATCCAACGCTCCTTTCTCTTCCTTTCTTTCCCTCGTTCGCTCGGGACGTTCGCGTACACGGGAGACGGGTGGCTGACATAAAACTTTGGCTTCGATGAAAAAGCCCAAAAAGTGATATTTCATCGTGACTTTGCAGAAAAGAAAAAAATCGAGGAAAAATCTATCGCGGGGCTTCTCTCTCACGACTCCGTCGTTTTCCGTTCGTTTTCCTTCGTTATTTCTTCTTCACGAGAATTTCACGGAGCACAGCGGCGCTGTAGAGACCGAGCTCTCGATGTTTGTTGTTCGATAGCCGGGCTCTCGCGGCTTCCACCCAAATCCCCGATTTCTCGATCGAGAAATAAAAAGCTTCCTCTATGAGGAAGCAAAATGAAAATAAATTCCGCCGGGAGAGAAGACCGCCGAAGTGAGGGATGAAAACGTAAGGACGAAGATTAGCTGGCACTCGGCTTAGGGTTGTGTTGCAGGTAAAAAAAACCTACCCGGCGTTTCTCACTTATGGAATTTCTCCCTCGTAAGCAACCCTTGTATCCGCTTCTCGAGACTGCCTTCCAAGGTCCAGCCGAGACGAGCCACCCCCGACTATTATCTTCTTTCTAAAACCAGGAAGCAGCTTTTCGACGCGGTTTCTCTTTTTTTTCTCCCTTTTTTTTGGGGTAAATTCCTTTCACGCACCATTAGAGGGTACCGGGTGAATGTGGCAATTAAATATCGTTTTACTTTTTTTTCCGCTACCGCGCTCCGAGTTGAATTCAATTTATCGGAGGACGTGTGAAAGTGTAGTAGGCGGCACCAGTTTCACGGCTCGGCAAGGGTCCATGCCCTCCGATCTCCTTCTCGCGGCGGCGCGCGGTATTTACCCTACTTCGTTTTATCGGCGACGATAAACCATCTCGGCAGAGCAAAATAACCACCGTATAGTTCGCTGCAACCATTATGCGGCAACTTGCAAAAAAAAAAAAAAAAACGTAAAAAAAGGATAATTTTAAAAAGAATAAAAGAAAGGAGTGAATATGAAGAAAGAAGGCGTTCACTCGCGCTTTCACGAATTATCTACCGAGCCGCGTCGCCCCTTTTCGTTCTGCACTTCCGTATCGCTCCTGGCACGCGGTATACCCAGCTCGCCGGCTGGGACTCTTCAACGGCGTGTACCGCGATGCGGGTTGCCCGAGGAATCTGGGTCAGTCTGTTACTAGTTCCCCTCCGCGATTACGCTTTTGCACAGTAAACCGAGACTAAGAGCCCCGCCAAGGTTTATCGTCTCCGGACGTTATGTAAATTTTATTTTCACCGCGTTTACTGTCACCGTGTATTTTTTTCTAATTCACGTCTAACGTCATCCCAAATACCTCAAATTTTCACCTTCGAAATTCGAGCATTACGTCGGGGCCCAGTCAAGCCCAAGCGGGCCTCATCGGGGTCTGATGTAATGCCCTGAAATTTCGATCAGGGACGTGACAGTACACTGAAAAAAACTTGTAAATTTAATGTACCGGACTGAAAGTTTTTTTATAAAAAAACTTGTGCATGGAATTTAATGTACAATTATGATGAAAAATTGATATACTATTGCATTGAAATTTAAGTAAATTAATTAAAATAAAGTACTTTCATAGTAAAATCAAATAAATTATTAAAAATAAAATTTTCCCAATGTTTTTAACTTAATTGACACCGAACATTAATTTTTCATCACAACTGTAAATGAAATTTAATATACCAGCATTTGTCTAAAAACTTGCAGTCCGCTATATTAAGTTTCACACGATTTTTGTTTCACAGTCTAGAAAAAAGAAATAAGCTTGAATCGACTGAAGATGCGGACAGGGACGTTGAAATAAAAAAATATTGTGGTGTAGCTAAAAGATCGATTGGTTCAAAAAAAATTTGTCGCCGTTTTCACCAAAATATTTTTGAAGCATTAAGATACATTCATCGACCACCGGAATATCTATTTCGAACGTCCCTACCCGAGTCGTTAGTTTACGTCCCTACCCGAGTCTGTAGCGCATTTTTTTTAAATCATTGCGTCGATCTTCGATAGCGATTCCGGAGTCATTGGACCTTATTTTCCACCTCCGCTATTTCCTCGCTTCACCCGGGGAACCGACGGGGATCCACGTCCTTCTCCCAAGATTTCTACACACCTTTCGATACTTCTCGCTCGCCGTCGATCGGCCGGTCCTTGTTCATCTATCGGGGAAAAACGGGGCGCGAACGCGACGCACTCGGTCCCCGTGTTTCACCTGTGCCCGTGGGATAGAACGAGTCGCGGGCCGGTGAACGGGCCCGCGAGTACGCACAAGGCGGGACAGGGGAGCGAGGAAGGGGCAAGTGAGTCCCCGGGGCCTCGCCGATCGAGCCGGAGAGCTGCGCCGCTCGCTGCCGCCACTACCGGCGATACCGGCTTGCCTGTGTTGGGAGCCGTCTCGATGGTGTACGTGGTCGGGGCCTCACACGAACGATCGAGATCCTGAGTAGGTCACTGGGACGCGGCTCGTTGCCGCGACGAGTGGCTCTCGCAGGTTCAGTCAGTCCCCGCCGGCCAGGACAGCCACTCTGGGCCTCAAGTCCCAACCGACTCGTAGGGCCCCACGATCCGATGAAGAACAATCAGTAGTAAACTTCGTCGTCGTCGTCGCCGTCGCGGTCCGGATATCAATTTTTGGTTCTTCAAAAAAAAAAAAAAAAAATCTACTGTTTATGATTGGTCGTTTCTTTTTTTTTCCGTAAACGAAATTTTGGCCTTCGGTCCGGAGGAACCGCGACAGGGGAGTCAAATCAGTGAGGAGATTAGACGGTACGGACGAGAGGTGAAGAAAAGTGTGTTACTCGTAAGAGTTAGGGTATCATTTTTTTTAGTGATTGTGCGCTGTCGGCTGGGAGGAATTTATTTTATTTATTTTGTATTTTTTTCTTTTAAGGGACGTGATTTATCATTTTTTTTTCGGTCGGAACGAAGGTTGGATTTTTTTTTGTTAACTTCCGGGTTCGAGGATTACCGCTCCAGTTTACTGTGCGACATGGCGAGTTCTTTCGTCTGTGTTTTTGTTTTTTTTTTACTACACGTGTTGAAGCGTCGTTGCTGTTTTCTTCGCTTCGCGACGATAAATTTGAATCGCCGGAGGGTACGAGCGACAGACAGGGGGGGAAACTGAGAAAAAATAAATTACGTGAAAGCCGATCCGGGACCCGCCGCGACGCCCGAATTGAAAAGATATTTTTTATTCCTCGATCGCTCGTCACGGCGCGCGGCGTGAAACGTGGGGTTTCATTCAGGAATCGGTAGCCTCGCAACAGCGAGCCGGTAGCTCCGTGAGTTACGGGAAATTGTGACCGGTGTCGTCCACGGCACTTGACGAATGATCTTTCACAAAGCGCTTGTTGTCGAATCGAGAGCCTTTACCGACGTTAAAATTAATGAGTCTCCGCGTGGCTCGGCAGGGTCTTCATTACAAATCTTGTTATTAATCTTTCCCTCTTCACATTCATCGGTTTCGACTGTAAAAAATTTTATCGTTGTTGTGAACTCTTCGCTACGGCTCATTGTAGGTATGACGAATAAGTTTGGATTGTTTTTGTCTCGTTACAGAAAGCAAACACACACGATGGAGAGAACGCGGAGGAGTATACGAAGGACAGTCCTGAGCCTTCTTTTGCCGTTGCTGCTGGCCCTTGTGAGTACAAATTTACGTCACCCGAGATAACCGAGACTTAATCGACTGACGAGCCACTGCAGTTGATTTCTCTGTCGCATGCAAAATAACAATAAAGTCATTGTGTCAACGTATTTTTTTTTACTAATGAGCTGTTTAACCCCTTAAAACATAAAAAAAAAATAGTATTCACTGAGAAAAAATTATCTAGTTAGAGTGACCATAGTCACTTTCTACTATAAAATATAATTCCCTGAGGCAACGGGTATATTTTATAGTTGGAACGATCATTGCAAATCATAATAGCAAATATAATTATTGTAACCAATTAAATATCTTCCAATAGAATCTATATGTATAGACGTTCCCCTAGGTAATTATTCCGTATAGTAAAAATAACTATACTTTTTCTCTGCTGAAGTTTCAAATACAGCGGTTGATTATCAATGCATTTCTTGCGAATTCAAAGAGGTGCATTACCTGTAATGCACCGTGCTTCAACGGGTTGCACGACTAGTCACAAAATTCGAGTAGCATACCGATAGAAAAAAAGACGTAGTCACTACCCAATGTGCCGGTCATCGATCCGCAAGAGGGTTATCGAAGCGTGCTATCGTAAAACACTTCATTCCCAAAACCCCGATTTCTACCGGTGAATTGTTATCACTCTCATTATCCAGATAGCCGCGATGAGTTCGAGATGCATTAAATCTTTCTCAAAGTGGCAGCTCTCTCCACGCGCTGCGTTATTATTTTTTTCCAGCATTAGATTCCGGGTCAACGAAAATCGGCTGGGTGTCTGCGTGTGTGTTTGTGTGTGTGTGTGTGTGCGAGAGCGAGCAGCTGTAACAACTGCTGTTGCTTGCTATCCGCCTCTTTTATTTGCAATCGGGCACGTACCGCTCATTAACCATTGTAAATCGTGGAATGAAAAATATGTATGTGTGTTGCATGTACGTATGTGCGAGCCCGAGTTCGTAAGACGACAACGACGTTGCGTCGGGCTATGGTTACTATATAGTGTACACACTATAAGCGAGCCGCCGAACCGAAGATAGTAGGTCACTGCGCCGGACGCAGTGCCCTCCTCCTCATCCTCCTCCACCTCCTCGTTCTTTTTCTCCTTCTTCGCCGACACTATACTTCCCTCATCGTGTACTTTCGTCGATGCACCGAGCAACGATAGCCGAGATGTCTCGCGCTGCACTCTAGGGTACCCGACGGACACCGCGCGCGCGCGCGCGCCGACGAGTGTGCAGCGGGTGCACGATCGGACACCGCTCTTCTGTGTGCATCTCTACCAGGAGAATCAACTTCTTTCTTTCGACGACTCCAACAGCTTTCTTTCCTGAGAAACGTCGTATCTGTCTCTTGCACCCGTGCTCGTCTGCCGGGTCTTTAATACCTCACCTAGGCCTCTCCTCTCTCACTCGTACCGATCCTCCGAGCCGCCCGGTGCGTCGCGACGCTCTAGCTGCAGGGCCCAGACGCGAGACACTTGTCTCGCTCACCACTTGCTGTAGTCGGTTGTTTCTGGTGGAATCGGACTGTTTGTTTCGAACAAGAGTACTCGGGATTGCCGAGGGATTGGCCTTGGTGTGGGGCAGGAAAGCGGCCGGATGAACCGTCGGGCATTTAAGGTTTTGTCTCAATGTCCTGCGATTGATCGGGAAAGATCGGAGCTGGGCAGTACTTGAAGTACTAATTGTCTGGTACTTCAGGTACGTACTCGAAGTACACAAAGTGCTTTTTTAGTATTTCAAACTACATTTTTTAGGATTTTTCAAACACTAAGTACAGTACTCTTTAAATACATCTTGTTTCTCTCAATATATAATTATCTGTCAGAAGTTTTCAATAAGCATAATTTCAACGAGAGTTTATTTTTAAAAACTTTCATTAAAAAAATGAGAAGTGGCATGCTGTTTTCGTTTTTTTTTTCACTTAAAAAAAGATTAAAAATAAATGCGAAGGGCTGAGAGGGCCCCTTTTTGTTTTCCTTTTTTCAATGAAATTTAATGGATTGTATGGATTTTTTTTATTTAAAAAAGTGAAGAATGGATTAAAAATAACCTCAAAACGACGAACTACGAAAATTGCATCTTTTTTTAAGCATACAAAACTCTACGAAAATGCTACGAACCTATTTGTGAAGAGTTTTTGAGAAGTACTTCAAGTACAAAAAGTACTTGTGATACTTTGTACTTTGTACTTGAAGTATTTTTTGCTAATTTGCCCAGTTCTGGTAGGTAAAGATAGTCCGTTTTGCCCTCGTGTTTCGTTTTGCCCCGCTCTCCTGGTAAATGTCTGGAACATAGCCGGGGACGACTCGGTCTTGGTCAATTTTACGCTATATCGTTTTCCGAACGTATTCTTTGCCTTGCCCAAGAAGATAGCGCTTTTTACAACCCTCGATGAATCCGGGCCTGAGGTCATTTGTAACCCTGAGGAATTTTTTTGTACCGGCCAATTTTGATTTTGATAATCACTCGACGATCGAAAAAGGTGTATAATCGGGGCATCTAGAACGAAACGAATTCATCGATTTTCCACGGTTAACTTTTGAGACTCCATGCCGCAGGATGGGCGGATTTCCAATTAGGTATTATTGCTCTTTCTCTCATATCTCTTTCTCCAAAATCTCCGGGGTCCTTTGTTCGAACGATTATTCTCTCGTCGCACGCGAAAATTGGTGCCCCCGCCGATGCGGTTTCCCCGTCGATGATGACGGTGAAAGAAAGGTCCGGCGTACCTGGAGCCGTAACGAAATCGCCCGTGCAGCTCGAATTCCCGTGGGAAGATGCCGCTCATGACTTTTCGACAGGCGCTCTACGCCATCGTTCTCGTATCGACTCCCCCACGATTTTTCTTCGCGATGCTGCACGCGGCACGGTGAACGTCTTTTGGCGCTGTTCCAACCCCGAGTTTCCGTGTTTCGATGGCCATCGGCGAGAAACAGAGCGAACCGAGACAGCCCTCCTAGAGCTGAACGGCAGCACTTCGAAAAACCCTCGAGGGAGAACCTCGATTAGTCCTAATACCCTCGCAGTCTCATTTCTTCTCATCTCACCGATAGACGCGACTGTCGGGACTCGGCAACATTTTTCATCCCGGCTCATCTATTGTCCGTTCCTTCTTCGTCCTCCTCACCTGTCGAATTCGACACAGCGGCGCTGATGGAAAATCCGCAAACCACCTGTTGCACATCATTAGCTTCTTTTACATGCGGCAACTTCACGGGAAGGTCATTTTCGAGAAAGGCAAAATAATTACGATAGTGTGCAGTTACGAAAAGTTCACTGGATCAACCTGGATACGTGTTACGGAATTTATAATTGAGAATGCATTCCGCTTCGATGTGAAACATCTATCAATTTTTTTACCATGTTTTAAAAATTTCTTCGATCTAGTAAAAATTACATTTTTCGATCGAGTAAAAATTACAAAGTCGCCAGAAAAAAACGACTATATTCATAGTATATAAACTATTATAGTGATGGTAATACGCGGACAAGTAACTTTTCTTCGATCGTTTACCGCTCACCATTGACGATTTCAGTAACAATGAGAGAAGCGAAGTGAGGGAAAAAAAATGAAAATAAGAATATAGTGACGCGTCATTCATCACGGTTTGAGCGTCTCGCCTACAACTGGCCTTGCCGCTCGGCTTTCCCTTACAATCTTGCGGTCGACCGCGACTCCGCTCCTCCTTCCATTTCTTCCTTCTCCTATCTGTCTCGCGTTCCTCTTCTTTTTTCTTTTTTTTTCAAACACCCGCCTACCACTTAGGTTGATGGCATGGGCTTTTATAAGATTCCTCCTCCTCCCACGTCTTCGGCTATTTCCTCGGCTACCGCAGCAGAAGTCTTCGTTTCATTACGCCAAATACCGCAAGAAAACACTACAATATATCCGGACTTCTTCTTTTTTTCTCTCTGTACAGCAAATCGCTTCGCCTCCGGTGGGCAATTAGTCATTGAACGGGTGACAATGTAGAAACGTGTTCTGGCTGTTCTTCGGCGCCGGATGTGAACCGGAAGTCGCCGCATCGCGAGAAATCGCTGGGACTCCCGACGCGCAATCGTTTCATTCGCAGTTGATGCGGCACTGCGCATCGTCGTCTTCGTGGTCGTCGGCCGACTCGGTTTCCCTAATATGTGGCTCGTCTAGCTGTTCCACCGGGGCAACGAGCGAATCTCGCACCCACCGCGCGAATGCGGTCTCTCAATTAAAATCCGCTCCGAGACGGTTTTTTTTCAATTCACAAATGGTTAGTTAATCACGATGCGACCCGTCTGACTACCATCACATACAGGTGACTCCTTTTCTTTTTACCAGAAACTGAACCGCGGAAACCCAATTCTCACGGCTCTCCATACCGTACTCGTCTTCATTTTTCTTTTCTCTCTTTTCTTTTTACTCATTCATACGCTTCAACTTTTTCATCGTCTAGCTGCGGCCCAAAGACGAGATTTCAATCGTTAAACGCGCACAGACGCACATTCGTGTGAATTGCATTTTTCGTGAATAAAATTCAGCATCGAAACGGGCCGCGAGAGCTGAACTCGCTTCCTGGGTGAAAATAATTTTTACCTTCTTTTTATTATTATATATTTCTTTTTTTTTTTTACTAATTCATACACTTGAACTTTTTCCTCGTCCGGCTGCAGCCCCGTCGCGCGATTTCAATCGTTAAACGCGCACGAACTCACCGTCATGTGAATCGCATTTTTCGCGAATAAAATTTAGCATCGAAACTCGAGCCACGAGAGCTGAACCCGCTTCCTGGGTGAAAATAATTTTTATCTCCTTTTTATTTTATCTTTTTTTTATTTCTCTCTTTTCTTTTTTGCTCGCTCGTGATTATTCCGGAGCACCCGTATGACGGCGACTGGAAACGTTGCGCAGCGCTGACTGGACGGGCATGAAAATTTATTTCAGATAAAACTTGCACCGGTTCGAGAATAACACGTGAGGTGTATGATACGGTGTGCGTTATTTGAGGTTTGTACGTTCGTGTGTCTTGATACGACGTTGTCCGACCTACTTTTTCTTCCTCACCTCGGTGGGCTCTCTCGTTCGCCCGGCGGAAGAGAAGCAACGCTCTCGGGCCAACCGTCCGCCGACGGAGTCCTTTTCAATTTATACTCTACGTTGGGGAATTTCTCTTCGTGAAATTCGCCGGAGTTTTCGCGAAAATTCGTCGGTGAGAGAATCGAGAGGAAACTAAATCGTGAGGTGCTGCGGAAGGGCGGGGCAAAATGGAGTGTCCTCCGCTTCGGAAGAGACTTTTTTTGGGGAATTGGTAAAAATGGTCCGTTTTGCCCCGGGGTTCCGTTTCGCCCCGCTCCCCCCTGCAGATCAGCGCGGGAGAGGACGAGGCGGAGCGAGGGGGGCGCCTCCGAGAATGAGAGGAGTGGAACGCGGATGTGGCGACGAGACCCGCACACGCGTTCACGAAAGAGTTCGCTTTCTAAACACGAAACGGGTCACGTTCGATCAATTGTCTCTCGCCACAGCCGTGTTGCTACCGGTCGAGGAATTTCCTGAAACCTCTCTTACGTTAGTTCCGTCGAGCATCTATTTAACCTTCCTTCGAGCATTTCTTCCGATGCCTTTCCGTTTCTCGCTCGCGTACTTTCTTATTTTTTTTTTTTTTTCGTCTCCTCGGACCACCAGTCTGTTCTCTCACGCAAGAGATCGAACGCTCCGAGGAGGAACGTCAGTCGAGGAAGCTGAACAAAAAAGTCTGACCGGGACTGCCAGTTCGAACACTCTTGGTATAGGAGCACAAAAAAAAAGATTAAAAAAAAATTGCAGTCTACATGGTCACTCTCGCCGTGGCCTGACTCATTGTTCCGGACAATTATGAACTTCTCACGTTATTTCGTGTGGCAGTGAAAGTGAACGAGGGAACAGAGACGAACGCCAAACGAGCGCTCGCTTTAAACTATAAAAGGGAAAATCCAACGCTACTCACAGTTTTTTCTTTCATCTTTCGAATGTTCCTGCTGAACGAAATTTAAACAAACTTTCGAATAAAAAAAAATTTATTACGATGTCACTTCCGGTTTCAAAATCTCAGTTTTCAACCGGAAGGGACGTCATACGAGAAAACATCACTTCCGGTTTCAAAATTTCAGTTTTCCGCCGGAAGTGACGTACAGGAAAACATCACTTCCGGTTTCAACATCCCAGTTTTCAACCGAAAGTGATGTCGTGCGGGAAAACGTCACAGCCGGTTTGAAAATCTCAGTTTTCGAGCAGAATTCACGTCATACAGAAAATTCGTCACTTTCGGTTTGAAACTCGCATTTTTCGACCGGACTGACGTATTTTCGGATTCGACCCGATACCGGCGTCAGCCGGATGTCGGTTTGACTGCCGGGCGAGTACAAGACCGTCGGCAACTGGTGCGGTCCTGCAGTGCCGATGTTTAAATATTATCAGGTTACATATCCGAATAACCCAGAATGCAAACAGCCTCCGGGACCAGCGATTTAATCACCAAGGTGTTTATTACACCCGATCGTACGCCCAGTAACCATCATAACTCATTACTTGCACTTTATCGTTCATCCGATGCGAGACCCGTAACCCTCACGCCTTTCAAATACAACGCCTCCGCGAATTCGTGGTACACCATGAATTCTCGACGTAAGTGAATAAGAAATTTATGGTACAGCGGGCACGAAATTCCTTTCGCGGATCGTCGATCGGCTAAGGTAATCGATCCAGGCTGTACTAGAAAAGTCAAGGTGCGCACGCGTCGATCGCGAACCACCGGAGGAATCAGGTTTCTATTCCAAAACTCGAGACACCGATCGCCGATCGACCTGTCCTCCCCGGTGCAAAGTTGCGTATGTACCAGCAAGTACGGAGAGCCGGAGAGAGAAACGTCGTAGTGTAACCCAGAATGCGAGTGAAGTCGCCCAGGGCGTTGATCGGGCTCGGCGCTAATGCGACGTCGGCAACAGCCGGAGCTCACGACCCGACTCTATCCCAACAAACTCTTAGAGGAGACACCCCGGGACGACGAGGAGAAAGATGGAAAGAAAGCGAGGGCTCCGGTCCACGGATAACTGTATACCATCCGAGACCGTAACATTTTTACACAGCGAAACGTCTCTCTTTCTCCGCGTTGCGTGTCACGGCGACCTATCATTTTTTTAATTTTTTTATTTTCTTATTTTTTTTTTTTTGAGACATGTTAATATACGCGTCCTCGATCGGTTGACTCAGAGCCCGCGCCGTCTTTGATCTTTCTCGGCAATTATTAACCCAATTCGATGTCCTCGTCCTCGGAACAACTTAATCTTCCGTGCTAATGAAGCAATCTCCTCGCTCACCGCTTCTCCGGTCCGCTCTTTATTTTCTGGCGCTCTTCGCAACGAACGAGACATCGGTGAGTGAGGATTGTGCGGCCGATGACTTGACATTAATTTTGCGAAATTTATCGTCCGATTTCTCAAGGTCGAAGAAAGCTCGACCCGACGCTACTCCGGCTCCGACGCCCCCGTCGATGACCCGCGAGAAAGAGCGCGTACCATTCGTGTTTCGCGAAGCTAAAGATATACACGTGTTTTTGCGTCTCGGGACGATTTAATTTATTGGCATACCTTCGAACGACCGACCGGCGAGTCTAAACGCCAGCGGAATTCGAAATGCAACGCGTGGCCCGCATTCGGTCGAACATTTCGTCTTTTTCTTCCTTTCAACCGTCGTTCCTTTCTGGCTTTCTGGCGCGCTCATATAAATACTTCAGAGACGGTGAAACCGCTCAAGAATACTTATATTCATTGTAATTCCCGAAAGACCGGCTTTTCCACGTCTGCAGCGAAATGCAGGCTATTCCGGTACGGTGCACAACCTGCAGGTGTGGCTCCGACGCTTTTCGTACGGTTATCGTCGTCCGGAAATCGTCAAATAAGAAACGTCATGCAATAAAAATATAATGATTTTAATTAAAAGAGTAGTAAACACCTTACGACTTTTTTTCCCCTGTTACAACGTCGTTTTCACTATGATTTCGAAATACAATTTTTACCGCAACAGTGTCGCGACGAGCCGCGTGCACTCACGTGCGGGCATGGCTAAATGCCTGCGCACTAGGCCGGATACTTGCTTCTCTGGCACAATTTTATAATACACATGCCCCGTTCAGACTTCTGCCGCGGGTTTCGCAATTCCATCGACATCCGCCGCTTTGCAAAGCTCGGAGATTAATCGTTTTAACTCTTACCTCAACTACGAGCTTCTTTGAATTCGCAGGGTAACAGTTTCGCCAATTGTCCAATTTCCAAACCCAATGTCTTGTTTATCTGCACGAAACACTGTATTTCAGCGATTTAAATACAATTTTTTTTTTATTGTTTGATTGCAGAGCGTAAAATGCGAGGCGCCATTGGTGGATAGCAGCGCCCTGCCGCTGGAGCACAGGTCGGTTTACGGTCCGCCGGCTCAGTACGGTGCCCCTCCGTCCCACGGCGCCGAGGAGAATTGGCCCTTGGCGTCGCCGGACACCCCTCAGATAAAGCATCTTCAGGTGCAGTGCGAGAAGACGCACATGCGCGTGAACATCGAGTTCGATCGGCCCTTCTACGGAATGATCTTCAGCAAGGGTTTCTACTCGGATCCTCACTGCGTCCACTTGAAGCCCGGAACCGGTCATCTGAGCGCGACTTTCGAGATATTCCTGAACTCGTGCGGCATGAGCAGCTCGGCAAATCACAACGCTGCGGCGTACGGTGCACCAACGCCATCGGGAAGCTACGTGGAGAACACGATAATCGTCCAGTACGATCCTTACGTCCAGGAAGTTTGGGACCAGGCGAGAAAGTTGCGATGCACCTGGTACGACTTTTACGAGAAAGCCGTCACCTTCCGACCGTTCCAAGTCGACATGCTCCACGCGGTCACCGCCAACTTCCTAGGCGACAATCTTCAGTGCTGGATGCAGATCCAAGTTGGCAAGGGACCGTGGGCTTCGGAGGTTTCCGGCATCGTCAAGATTGGACAAACAATGACGATGGTTCTGGCGATAAAGGACGACGAGAACAAGTTTGACATGCTGGTGAGGAATTGCGTGGCTCACGATGGCAAGAGGGCACCCATACAGCTTGTGGATCAGTACGGATGCGTCGTCAGGCCCAAGATCATGTCGAGGTGAGGATCCGAGAAAGAAAAACCTTACATTTTACCCAACACTGGAAGATCTCCGAATGGAGTCTTCCGAACGGTGGTCTAACGTTGATTCTTCCATTTTCGCAGATTCCAGAAGATCAAGAACTTCGGACCGAGCGCATCGGTAGTCAGTTTCGCTTACTTCCAGGCGTTCAAGTTCCCGGACAGCATGAACGTTCACTTCCAGTGCGTCATACAAGTGTGTCGCTACAACTGTCCGGAGCCAAAGTGCGGACACCCCGGTCTCGAGTACGGAGCTCCCTCGGCCGGTATTCCTCAGGAGTACGGTGCACCGGTCCATCAAGGTCTGTCCTCCGATTACGGTGCGCCTCCGGTACCGGAATACGGAATACCACCGGCGTATCCTGACCCGCGTCATCCCAGTGGTCCCGCTGGAGCTTACAGGTAAAAATAAACCCACTCGACGATCTACCGCAAATGGTGGACTGCAAAAAAGAAACAACACTTGGTTTTATTGCAAATATCTTAATTGTTGTTTTTTTAATTTTACTCTCACAGTGAGCCGAATCCCGATGTCGTGCCAGCACCCCAGGCTCAAACTTCCTCGTCTTCGCCGAGCTCGACTCCCGGAGATTCTACGGCAGCGTCGAGTTCGCCGCAGAGTCAAGCGCAGGACAACATCCATTTGCCACCACCGCCACTTCCGGGTCATCCGGCTGGAGCCTACCAGACGGTGAAGAGAAAGGGAACAGTCGGCTCGGACGAGCTCGAGGGCAATCTGGCTACCCTCGGCGGTAGGCCGAGGTCGGTCGAGGGCTTACCCGCGGAACTTCGTGGCGCCAGGAGGCGGAGGCACGACGAGCAGGCTGAATTCGATCCCGTGAGTCTATCAAATTTCTTCTCATCGCCAGTTAATAAAAAAAGGAAACAAGGTAGTCGGACTAATTGCTTGAAAATATGTAATCTTAACGTGAAAAATGGTATTTTTATTTTCAGAGTCTATTCCATACAGTGACGCTTGTCTCGTCCCACGTTTACAAGCGTGCCGCCCAAGAGATGACGGACGTCAACACATCGAGAATAATTCAAGTCGTCGCGCCCGGTGACGTCAATTTCGCTCTGGGAACGACGAACACGAGCAATGACACGACGGTGGTGATCCAGAACGCGAGCGCCTCGGCCGATCCGGAAACTATTTGCATGTCGTTGCCGGGATTCGTCGGTGGTCTCGTGATGCTTCTCCTCGTCATTGTCGTCGCTTCCCTCGTGGCTTCCTTCCTCTTCGTTCGCGTCAGAGCGGTCGACAGAAAAAACGCTGGCATGACCAACACGAACTTCGCTCATCCGGTCTACGCCCCGGAAAACTGCAGTATGCCGAATCCCGAATTCGTCAAAGTCGCCAACTGATGATCGGTATGACGCGTTAATCGAGAGAGGGTGAGAGAAGATGGGAGAGAAACTATGAAGCGATAGAGAGATCGGGGGAAAAAAATTGCGAGAGAAAAAACGATAATCGATCGCGATCGATCGATCCGTGCAACGATGATCGTTGATGACTGACTCGCGATTTTCAACTCCCCCGTCGTCTTCGTCAATTGAGACTCTTCTTACAATTTCATCCCTGTTCGTTCTTCGACTGCCTCGCGACCGTCGAGTCCTCCCTGCGTTTTCCTGACTCGTGTCGAACGAATCTGGCAAACGCCGGGACTTGGATCGATGGGAAAGTTCATGTAAATATATATTAAAAAAAAACAAAGAACAAAATGAAGATCCACGAGATTTTTGAAAATAAGAAGGGACGAGAGACGGAGCGAAGAGCGAACGACACGTAGAAGGGAGAATGGAAGAGCGACGAAGACTCGCGTCCAGCTTCACCAGCGACTACCTGATCGTCCACCATAGTCGATTTTAGTGCTCTTCTTTATTTTTAGCCTCTTCGATACAGATACATTTTAAAATTTTTTTTTTTTAACATCGTCGAAGCGTCGACGATAAAACTTTCCTTCAAGTTAGTCGACAAAGAGTATCGAGCAGGAAGCCTCGGTGAAGCTGGACCGATCATTGCGGTCCTGGGTAACGATGTACATAAAAGTAAAAAAGCGCGCAGGGACCGAATAGGACGTTGCTCAGGACGTTCGCCAGTTTATTCCCTGCGTCAGCCCTGTCCTTCCCTGCCCGACCCTTCGAGTCCTTTTACTCCCCCTCACACCATCACCATTTTATTATTTATGTTCACTAATAATCCTTCATAACTTTTACTACTCTTCATACCTCACGTAGAATCTCGTTGGCTCTTCGAGCCGGTGGCTCTTTCGCAATGTTATTCTCGCCATCGAGGGTTTTCCCGGAGAAGGGAACCCTCGAACGAGGGCGCGTTCGAGGTGTAAACTGAGCGTAAATGCTCGTAAAGCGTCGATGCTCAGGAAACACAGTTTATAAGCCAGATGTGAATTATTTATCCGCGATGAAAGGCCTTCCGGGTCCACCTCGGCGAGGAGAAACTCCGCGAAGAGCTCACGGTATTTATTTTAGTTCTCAATTTTCGCCAAACTCTTTTTTTTATTAGACACTTTTTTCATATTTTTTCCTTCCCTTCGCAGTCAGGTAGAAAAATGTGAATTTTAATGTTTTCTTTTTTTTGTTTTATTTAATTTTTCATTTCACGACTAACGCGACGACGCCGCGAATTTTCGAAGCGACGCGGCGTCAGGTCGATCCTAACATAACTTATTGCTCGAAATCGTCAAGTGACTTATTCCTCAGCCGCAGAGAGGGAATAACATTTTTCTTATTTCTCTCTGTCGATTTACATTCCAAGTAGGCGCCCCCTTCCCCCTCCCTACCTTATCATCATTATATTCCCCGGTTATAGAGGGAATATGTTTTACGTACGTGTCTTAAGTACACAACCACACACCAAGATTAAATACACGCCCGCCCGAATATGCGGGCATTAAAATGAACACAATGATTACCTATACATAGGACGGAAAGAGGATCGCGCCGGTGACGATCGAAAAAAATCGTCATTCGCAACGTCAATCATTATAATTATATTTTGATATAAATATTCATGAGTAAACAATAATTTTTATTTATGAAGATGTTTTTATTTCACCATCCCCGCCACGGTCCATGTCATTAAAAAAAAAGTTCTTGGTAAAGACAATTCGACGTTTATACCTGAATGGTTCGATGTTGCGATATGCCAGCTATCTCTGATTTTGGAGTTTCCGAATCAGACAAGAGCCATGGACTTTACAATCCGTAGCCAGATAAAAAATGGCATTTTTTAAAAACAATTCTGTTAATCGAAATTTAATCAAATTCATGAGAGTCGATACTTCCGAATACGAAGGGGTTTCGATAGCAACCCTCGTCGGTGAATCCCCGGCCGAGCAGTTCTGATCGATCGGGGAGTTCGCCATCGGATTCACCCCTTCGTCGTTCGATGGCACTGTTTGCCCCAACGCCTTTACAAACCTCCGCATCAACGGCGCTCGACATTAAACTCAAAATTAAACAGATGGACAGTATCTTTCTTTCGAAATTTCCCAAAAATCGGGTGACAAGGACTTTGAAGAAGAATCGAGTTAATTACACCACTCGGGAATATATGAAGCAATAAAGTTCGTCGAGGCGCGAGACGCGGAGGACCCGAGGAGGAGACCTATCACTGTACAAACCTGTACGGCCTAGAGATATTTATAGATGTTTTTACGAGTTCGGATGTAATAATTTATCCCGGAGGTAGCTTTTATTCACTGACTCACTGGGTCCCCCGGTAGCGGCGCGATATTCATTTGAATATAGGAGCGGGGCGACGCCGAAGAGAGACGGAGAGGACGAACGGCCGAAGGGAGGAATCCACCTCGAGGAAAAACCGGCGGTGTCAGCATAAATGTATAGGGCATACCAGCACGCGTGGGTTTATTGCCCATCCTATATCAGAGTCTATTACATCGTGAAACATAAAACGGTACAATACACACGTACACATATATTATATTATACATGTATATAGACGTCACTGCGGCAATGTTTTAGATTACAAGTGCCACGGGGACGAAAGTTTTTCCGCTATATATATATATATGTTTTTTTTCTACGCCCACTCTCGCTCCGCGATAAGACCCCTTCACAGTCCGGCTGGTGAAGGGACAGGGAGAGAAGCTTTATTTCTGCACTGAAATCCCGAGCTTTACCGGTGGACTTTTATTTAAAACGTAACAATAGACTCACGACCGCTCCTCCGAGATATTTCTTTTCTCATTTTAACGAGAAGAAATGGATACAATTGTAGAAACGAGAGTTCCTTTTTTTTCGTTAAGTCTCGCAGAGCCGAAGCCATAGTCGCGCGGTTCATTGCACTATCTTCCATCCCTCGGACACTCGGGCCTGTACTAATAATTATATTTCACGAGGCGAGGCGGGCCCGAGCTGGTACGTTAACATTATTAGATCTCATATATGCGAGCATAGCCCCGTCCGGAGCATATACTTCTCTCACCCATACCTCTACTATGGGTATGCGAAATTATTGTACGAACCCTCTCTCTCCCTTCTGGCTCCTCTCTCGCACGATAAACCCTCTCGATAACGTCGAGAGCGTTTACGTGCCAGAATGTTCAGCACAATTTCGAAAATTTTATTCCATAAACGAGTTTTTTTTTGGTAGTTTAAACGCCCTTGATCTTATTTTTTTATGCGAAAACATGTTCAGCGAGAGTTCTGAATGAAAAGTATCCTGAAAGAGCATTACTGTCAAAGACTCACTGAGGAAGATATGAAAGAAGATATGCCGCGAGCGATCGAGGAAGATGCTCGGAAAGAATCGCCCGAAGTCCTCTTCTAAGGTCGGCTATGATTTGCGCCAAACTGATCTTCGCCAAAGTTGATCTTCGCCTAAAAGTTGCTAGATTACAGAAAACGTTTTCACTTCTGGTCGAAACATAAGATTTTTAAACAGGAAGTGACGTTTCTTCTAGATGACGTCACTTCCGGTCGAAAAAGAAATTTCCAACGCGAAATTGAGGTTTCCCTTAGATGAGGTCACTTCCGATCACAAAATGAGATTTTCAAACCGGAAGTGACGTTTCCCCTAGATGACGTCACTTCTGGTAGAAAATTGACATTTCCAAACTGGAAGTGACGTTTCCCCTAAATGGCGTCACTTCTGGTCGAAAAAATGGAATTTTCAAATGAGATTTTTAAATATTATGCTCATTTCCACGACACTATGAGGTAGAGTGACTGGCGCGTTAGTTTGTATCGTGGGTCCCGGTAGGACTAAAATCGAGTCCTACCGGGACCCACTCTCACACTCTTAAATAGCTGGAAGTAATTTCTACACGTTCGCGCGCGATATCGAGCGTGACGTCTCTAGTTCTTCTGAAATTCCCCGTAAGATCTTAAACCCATCTCTTACAAAGAATAATTAGGACCTGAAAATCGATTCTCATATATATACAAATATAACTTGCCGAAATTGTAATGAAATACAATGAATACGAAATTGTAATGAGTACATGCCGTTCGTGTTTTTTCAACAACACAGATTGCTCGCATATTGTTATTATTATCATGAATATCAAAAGGTACAGTTTCTTTGATTAAAAAAATGCTTGTAACACGATGCAGTCCTGATCCTCAAAGTGTGTTCCAGCCCGTTAAAAAAAATATTCAAATGGATGCGTCCCGCGTGAAATTGCGACGTAATTGCGATGTAAAGGACACCTAATCCGTGTCATTTTCTACCTTCGGGCGACGGCTCTCTCTCTCCCTCTCTATCTCTGGGTGTCCGGAAAGATGAGCCCCTTCGAAAAACGTCTCGGAACGGGAAGAGCGCGCATAGCTGAGCTGAGCCATCCTTTGATCCTGTAATTGGAGGTGTCTTGGCTAGCTGGATTACCGCGGAGTTACACGCGCCACCCCCATCCGAGATTGTATCATGTGGCGCAATATACATGTATATGTACTGCACGTCTCTCACTACGTTCTCCCTCGTACCTCCCCATTTCTGTTTGCTGTGTCTGCGAGCCGCTCCCACACAAATCGTGTTTTCGCTCGGGGGTTTTACGCTTCGAAAAATAACCACCGAAACGGCATCGCGAAAGAGAAGTACTACGAGCAATGCCGCAAGAAGAGCCGGCGATGGAGGTATTACTTATCGAGAGGCGAGCAACGCCGCGGTACGCAACGAAATAGATTCTTACTCATTTATATGTACCGTCGCTACTATTCGCGAAGAAATCGTTTTCTTATAAGTTACGAGAACACCGGTTTCTTGGTACCGGCTTCCCCAATGGTTCCGGAAGTCGAGGGAGAAAACAGAGTTCGACACGAGAGCGAATCATCGGGGAAAGGAAAATACTTGGTTCTCTGTAGAAATAATGGCGGAGAAGAATCCTCTTCATCGAGCTCTCACTCTCCCATGAGGGAGGCGAAGGCTGAGAGACGGCGAAAGAGACTTCGTGCCGCACACGAACGACAAGCGAAATGGCTAATAGGCGAGCGGTATCGTAAAATCATACTCGCGATCGTAAAAGTATTCCTGAGTCAATAACCGCCCGATAAAGCCGATCGTAAAGTTCCCTCGACCGTTCCATGCGACCGGTGCTATTTTCGTGGTTGGATTTTCGCTGCTCTCCTCTTTTCTTCTCTTTCCTCTGTTCGATATCGATATTTCTCTATACTTCATCCTCCGGCGTTATGATTCCATTCGATTCTCGTATTCTCCGGAATTCTCGCTTCTTTCGATATCCTTGAACCGCGGAAAGACGATTTTCCAACGAACTGTCCACCATCGTCCAATATTCGTCTAAACGTTCTTGAAAAAAAAAAAAAAAAAAAAAAATTGTCTGGGGCCGGTGGAGCGCAAAACTGGGCTCGATTTACGAACAGACTTGAAATTCCACCTACGAGGATGTTCGGATGAAACACGCTCACGGTCGAACATCCTCGATCGGCGAAAAAAAAAACCAAAAGAAAAAGGAAGAAACGCAGAATGCTCCAGAAGTCATCTCAGATCGGTCGAGGTGGATCGGCCAATCGAACGCTCGCTATAGAGCGCGGGGAGTTTCTCGACAATAAAGATAAACGTAAAATTTAACTGCCCCTCGGCATATTCGAACTGGCCTCTTTTCTCGCGCGCAAATCGAAGGAACTCTCGCCCTTTCCCGCTACGATTAGTTTCGGTTGCTCTCTCGCCGCACCTTGGGCAACGTTCCTACGCTTAACCACTTCGGCTTCGGTCTTTGGACGCTGCAGTTTTCCTTCCGTGTCGTTCCGCCGGCTCGTTCGCCGCGAGACCACTTTCCGGAGATGAGCCTTTTCGTCAGGGTAAAAGCTCGCCGCCACCTCTACCGGTTTGCTTCCTCTTTTCGTTCTTCCTTTCTCCGCACTGACGCGGTCGATCGATGGAAATCCTTTCGAGACTCTGATTCTCCTATTTCCAATGCACGTATAATCCACACATAGACACGGGTCTCCCGATAGTTCCTCCACTCTTTTAATTCTTCTTTTTTTTTACGTTTTATCAGAATTCTCGACGAAATTTAAATATTTTTCTAATAACCCGATCGAGAAGTTTGTCCGAAGTTTGCTATCTCCTTTCCGTATGGTCTATAAAGTGGCCTCCTCGTGGAACGCTGCCACCCCATTTGCGATTTCCCGACGTCCGCCTCCTCGATTACCAAGGCAGCGTGACCCCCGGCCCTGAGGTAGGCAATATCTTCTTGCCGATGAGCTGGCTCAGACAGTTTTGGATATCCGATTAAGCGGTGCGCGACCCACGGGCCAAACGGGGCTCGATCTTCACGTCATTATCAGGATTCTCTAATCAAAGTCTACATGCGGATGAGCGCTTCGGCAAGTTGGAAACCGCTTTGAAACGCAGGGGTGGCTTCGTTGTCTTTATATGAAAAACGTCACCCTTCCCTCCTTATCCTGTACATTGGGTGTACCGAAGGGAGCTCACGCGATTATACCGTTCGGCGAGCGGAATTAAGGGATCATAGGTGCACCCTTACCGTTCTTGGAAGACGTTACGGTAAAGCCCGTTCACGCATCGGCTGTGAGTCAGGATTTAATTAAAGCGTGCGGTGACAATGATGCATCAAATATGCGCAAGCAAAGTGTGCATCGAGCGATTATGGCTCTAACTTTATTATCGAATAGAGACAGCCGCGATAATGATGACTCACCAACTGATGCAGCGAGATGTAACGAATGCAGACAAAATGTAAATTTGCAACTGAAGGATGGACAGAAAGAAACAGGAAATTGCTTTTGTTTGGATCAAGTATAGTATCTCGCCTTGCATAGTTCGGATGTAATGAGATAGTAAAAAAGAAAAAAGCTGCAAAGTAATTTGCACATGGATTCCCATTTATTACAATTTTGCACATGGCTTTCTTCGTGAGAAAGTTGATCGATTTTGACTTTCTTGTAGAGGATCGCCCAATAAACTATTTCGTTACCCTACACTGAGAAAAAATTACGTAGTAAAAGCAATAATACTGATTTTTTACCACAAAAAATAGCTCGCAAAGGGGAAGTTTACATTTTATAGTTACGACGAGGATAAACAATTATGGTTGCAATCATAATTACAGTTTAACCAATTGAATGTATACTATCAGAAACTATCTATATAGACGTTCTCCCTGTGAACTGTTCGTTATAGTAGGAAATACAATCCTTTTTCTCAGTGTATACAAAAATCAGCGCAACTATGCTTTAAATATATTTTTTCTTATTAAAGATGAATACCGAATATTACGCGAATCAAGTAAAAATATCATTGAGTCAAAGAAAATTATAATAAATTCAAATAAAAACTGTTCTAATATCCGATTTTATTGATACTTAATAAACTTTTTTTTCTAAGTGTGGACTATTTTATTTACTCTGACAGCCAATTTTTTTTAAATAACAAAAACAGCTTCCTCTATGAGGAAGCAAAAAACATGAAATCTGAAGAATCATAGATTTTCGCCGGATTCACGTTCCACTAACAGGTGCGATCCACTTTGGCGATAATAAATATATACGATGCACGCTCCATTTCTCGTTAGCCTGTAACGAATACGCACCCGCTCGGTCGCTTCCATGGACCGTTGATCTTGATCTACAGCGGCATTTCGTGTTAACGCCCCGTTGACGTTGATTCTACGGCACGCTGTGCGGACACGAGTAAATAACTGCTGGAAACCCATCGGCATCCAGTTAATTGTGCCATTATTGACAGCCTGTCTTTTCCATTTTCGAACGTACGACGAGAGCTTTTAGCTCGATTTTATAACAGCATCGAGGCATTGGAAACGAGTCGTTCGCAAACACCCGATACCTTCTGAATCACCTCGGGATCGAATAATTCAAAGGCTCCGAGGGGTGGTTGCGACGATCGCGTAACACGTTTGTTCCGCCAGCCAGGACTGATGTCTGCCCCGTCGGGTCTTCTCGCTTACGCGGTAACATACAATGAAAAAAAAAAATAAGAACGAAGAAAAATTTAGCTCTGAAAATGGTTGCGAAGCGCGGCGAAGAAGAATCGAGCAGGAACACGAGAGAGGAAATAGAAAGGAGACGCAGCCTCGTTCCCATTCGAAAGAGCCGAGAAGTCTTGCGCTGCCGCTTGGCAGTATTCGCTTGTTTTTTGCTCGTCGAGACTCTTTCCGAACGGAAAGTCCTCTGTCGAGGGGGACAAAAAGAGGAAGGAAGTACAAAAAAAAAAAGTAGAAACTACCGGAGATGGAGAAAAGTGAACGAGTGAAGTCTACTCTAGCGAGAAATGGGAGTGATGAATGTTTCAGAAGCTCCCGCAATGACTGAACGTTTCGGAGGGTTCGGAGGTCGCGGATCGGATCCTGGTGGACGCTCCGTCGAAGGCTCTCCGCATGGTAATAATTCATTCGTACACAAATTTATAGATAATCAATACGGTCTCTTCCCCATCGTTGCGCGTGGCTCGAGTCCGAGCGTCTTATCGACTCTGTCTTCGATCGAAGCTGAGGAGAACCGTCACTGCGGGCGCAAACTTGTCCATGCGCCGATGAGAAAGCTGCGACGATATTGAATCGTAAAAAGTAATGACCCGAAGTGACCCATCGGCGAGTCTCGCGGATAATAACTATTTCGCTCCGTAAACTCGTTCCCATTTTTTTTCCACGGAATAACCCATTTATCTTCCCCCGCGCGAAACACTCGTGCAGGCAGCCCGTTTGACATTCCCCTATCGGCACCGGGAAACGTGTCTATCGCGGGTTGGTTTTGTGAACCGGTAGCTACACAAAACCCGTAGTACGCTTGGGCATTAAAAAAGGCTTGTAACTGCAGCGCATTCCCGGATATATCCGGGTCGATGAGCGGGGTTGGTGAAGAGAAGGCATGTGCAGGGGACAGCGGTACACTTTCCCGGCGTTCGGCTATATCCATCGAAACGATTAAAAAAAAAAAAAAAAAAAAAAATTAAAACTGCACTGCAGAGGAAAAAAGTGTTACTGTTACCGGTCAAACATCTCTATCCCCCTCGCTGACGATTTTCCACGTACATTGTAGGCCAAACTAGTAGACCGGGCGGCGAACGAGCTGAACGATAACGAGCGGATACAAGGACCGGAAAAAAAGCTCCGCGTGTCGTGCAAAGCTTCAAGCTAGACAGAAAAAAAAAATGGTATCTACGAGTCGAAAAGGCCGGTTGCCAATCGGAGTGCTTTTGTATCTCTCGCCAGTTCGCTCATACCTTCCGCCTGGATCAGCCCGTGTGCGCGCGGACGGAGAACATGGATTATTCATAGGCTGTATATAGAATTTGGGTATGTATAATTTATATACGAGAGTAAAACGCAAACTGTGTCTAGCAGCGAAACGATAAAGAGAAAGAGGAGAGGGCAAACGAATGAAATCCGACTGACCCGTGGGAAGGATGAACTAAAACAAGAAAGGTGGAAGCCTGCAGTGGGACGAATCTCGAGAGCTCGCCCACCGAGTCGTCGTTTCTCGCTGGATACACACAAAGTACGGAGCGAACCATTTTTCCGATTTACATGAGCATTCGCCGTGGGTACATTTGCCGACAATTTCGCATTGGCGAACGACGAACGGGAGCGAGCGTCGGAGCGGGCGAGGAGAAAACTCGTGTACATTCGGAAACAAGCTTGCCCGATAGAGTGCGGCGCGGGGGGCTGAAGTGGGAAAACGGAACAGGAGGAATGAGTAAGCGTGTACGGGAAACGAATTTGCAAGCAGCTCGAAACCGCTGCAGCTACTCTGACGTGTATCACGTTGAATGGGCTACGTGGGTGGTCGCTTTCGCGTTTTCTCCGGGGCTTGCTCGGAGCTCTTCTCCGGCCTCGAGAGAACGCTGCGAGGGGTTTGGCAAGGCCGATGGGGTGCTCGAGGGTTTCAACTGGGGTGGGTCCTCGGCGAACGCGCGAGCTCTCGTGCTCGTTTACTGCTTTCCTGTATCCTACGGTTCGTGTCCTTTACCACTGGAACCAGCGGCAGAACCACCAGCACCGGCACCTCTCAGCCCCGTATATCCCGAAGGAAGGAAGGAAAGCCAAGGCTCGCGGATACCCGGATGGCATCCAGACAAATTTCGCGAGCCAAGAGAGCTCGTAAAACCGAGAGAGACAGGGCGCATCCCTTGCAGAAGGGGTTCCACGGAGTCGTCTCGATGATACCACGCGCGCCAGACCGCCCGGAATATCGAGGGCGAATGTGATCTCGGAAAAAACTCATCCCTTCGCGGCCGAACGCGCCCTTGGATATCGTTCGACTGGCGGAGTCGTGGAGTTCCTTTTTCTCATCTTCCTCTTCCTACATCTCGTTCTCGTTCTGGCGGCGCTCTTTCCTTTCGGCCCTCTCGTCCCTCCCTTCGTTCTTCACCCATAGCTATTTTTTTTTTTTTTTTTATTGTCTCACACGACTCTCGAGCCAGCGAACTTTCAATGGACTTTACTTAACAGTCCGTACTTCCTACCCGCACACACGCACACACACATGCGCGCGCATGCACACACACGCACACACACCGTGGGCGCGCGTCTCGAAAAGGCTAATAAACAATAAATCCAAGTCTTTTTCCCTCTCCTCGAGCTTTCTTTATACCCCAGCGTCGCCGTCGTCGCGGCTATTACCAGCAGCGAGCACGGTCCTCTTTATGATATTTTGTTAACCCTTAGCCGCCCGCCGAAACGACCTCACCCGTCGCAGGACGATGCCGCCTACAACGTTTTTCCCTCACCATTCGATTTCATTCCATCCTGTGCGCCATACAGGAGATGGAAAAGTTCCTGCGCGCCTCTATTCTTCGATCTTGGCTACTCTCGCAGACGAGCGGACGATCCAGACGATTGAGTGGATGACTCAGTAGACTCGAAGGACTCCGCATTCGTCCGGGCTGCCCGAACGTGGCTAATATATTTATCGTATGCGCACAAATTGCCTCGAACCATTCTTCTGTATTCCTTTTCATTCGTCTACATAGGAGAAAAATTCAATAACAAAAAAAAAACATTATCAGTTCAAGACAAAGGTACGCAGGTGAGATTCAATCTTTCACCGGTTGCATTCGAGATGCATTTTTATCGGAGCAAGTATTTCCATCAGAAGCTCGGCGGCTGACGGGAAAACAACGCTTCGGTTGCGATGGGGATCAAAGTGAGTGGTGAGCTTGAGGATATCGAACGCGAAGATTTCAATCTTCTCGCGCACAGGAAGTTCTTCCTACCGCCCCTTTCCTCCCCGGTCGGCGTAGCAGGAAGTAACTCGACTCTAGATGTTTATACGGTTAAGAACAAATTTATATAGCCGCTGCCGGCGAGAAAAGCGAGGCTGAAGGGTGAAAAACGATGGTCGAGGAGGAGGGTTGTGGAAGCGCCGACTCTCGGAGACGTGGATGAATGTCGAAAGTTTCGAAACGTTTGCATTACGACTATTTGCTTCGCGTGATTGGTCCGCAACGGAAGTAAGCCGACTACCCCGAAGGAAGTCACGCAGGGAGGCTTAGGAGCAAACAACTCGCCGTCCCCGGCGCACCCCGCTCGCCCGACGACGCTCCAGAACCTCCGGATACCCCCCGACAGGAGGTCCTCGTCCTCCTCGCCCCGGTCATCCATCCTCGCGTGACCGAGAGACCAGCGCCACGGAACTATTAATTTAATATCGTCGGTAAGAATGTTGCGTTTCCGTTCGACGGATTAAACCGTCCACACACACACATGATATACAAAACCATCGACGCTTCGTCGAGAAACAGGGCTGCTCACTCGAATCGCCCGATATACCAATTCTTTTGCCCCAAAAACATAAAAAAATATCGATAGCTACTCTAAAACGGATTTTATAGTCTATATAAAATAAAAAATAAAAAGAATCCGAACTGTATATCGAGTAGCCAAATATCTCTTCACTTGAGGGTTATTTCCGATTGCCCGATACATGGCTCCATCCCCGTGTGTGTGTGTATGCGATTGCGCGTATGCTTGTGCGTTCTGGGATCGAATTCGCTCGAGAGCGTTCGAATGCCGTCGGGAATTTCTCTTCTCTATCCCACCCGCGTCCGGGGGGGATTCGGAGTCAACAATAAGCATCGCACGCGGGCTCCGACCAGGAGAGATCCGGGCTGGTGCTCCCGGTGTGCGCAATTATCGCTACCGAGCAGAGGAAACAAAGTGCGCGGAATCGTATTTCGGCGTTTAGTCAACGTGTGCTGCGGCCTCGCTGGCGAGGGGCGATAAGAAGGGCCTGTAACATCGGGGCGAGGGTAGAGCTCGAGGATCCCTCCGCACGCCTGGACGCCCTTCGCTGTGTCCCCCCCGCCCCACTTCGACTTCCCAACGGGGTGCCGGGACTATATGTGCTTTATATACCGTACCTTCACTCATGTCTTCTATAATGCCGGTAGAACGCGTCTGCGTGTGCGCGAGGGCTTGTGTATATTGAAAACCCAACACTCGGGCAACGCCGGTGAATACGGGTCGATGTGCGAGGTCCTTCGCCGGCGCTTGACAAGGGTGGATGTCCGGGAACGGTGTTGGTAGCATATTGTAGGATCGTCCGGAGCACAAAGCAGGACTGGTGGCCAGTGGCAGCGGAAGCGGTGCACCCTTATCTTTAACGGGCCAGAAATTCCAATCGAAGGCTGACTATAACGCGCTTGCACCACTCGGAGCTTTCGGTGGGATCCGCGTCTCTGTACGAGGCACACATACGCACACGCCCCGCACAGATTGGAGTGTGACGAGAGAAACTCCTTCGTCTCACTCCACCCACCCTTAGTTAAGACCTCCGTCGAACTTCCGGGAAAACGGTACCCGAACTATTCGCAGCGGGAACACCTAATGGTGCGGTACCGCGGAGCGGGTGCAGGCGCTGTGTTCGTTGCTAATGAATGGGGTTAATGAATGTGTCGGGGCGGTAGCTACGGAGAGCAGTAATACGAGGTAAACTTAATCTAGCATGGGAATCGAATGAGATACGTGTGTTCCAGCCTGTGAACCTGGGCCTCTGGTCGGGACTATCGACTTTATTGATAAGGCTGAATCTGCCAGATGGAATTGTTTCGTTTGATTGGATTTCAGCGTCGCGTTGGACGAAGCCGATGAACCGCGAATAAGGTGGGCTTGCTGGCATCGATATGTCCTGATCGAAATTTGTTAGTTTTGCGAATGGTAATAGGCGAAATAAAATTCTCGTCAAATATAGAGTAAGTCGGGGTGATGGCCATGATTTTTTTAAAAATACCTCTAATGAAAATTGGAGGTTTAAGTGATTCACTCGGTAATTCACTCAGCCACTTTTCCGCCCGCTTCGCGTGCGTAAAACCGCCATTTTCGCACCTTGTGATGAAAAATTTCGTACATCCCTCGTGCGAAACACATTTTCTAATTCGTGTGATTACAGCACTCGCCTTCGGCTCGTGCTGCAAACTCACACTCGTTAGAAAAACGTTTTTCGCCCTCGTGGAGTAATGTATTATTCCACCCGTGCAGAAAGGTCGACCGTGTGAACCATCGAACCTTTGAATACATTTCCATAATGGTATATCTCGCGGTCGCAGAGAGACACAGAGAAAGGCGCGACTGATGAGGGAGAGGGCCGGGGGTTGTGGCGTCTGTAGCACTTCGTAATGAAACAAAGCTCGTACAATCGTCAGCGCCGTTCGCTTTTGTAGAATATTGCCCCGGACCTGTACCGCACAGCGTTACAGCGTAACAGCACAGGTAAACTGTATCGTGTATCAATAAATTTCGTTGGAATATCGGTACAATGGTGCACGATGCGGCGGGCATTGCTGCACATCAGTATCGCGCATAGCCTCGGTGCATGAATGTCGAGGACACAGCACAGCTGCACCGCGAGAGCCGAGAGCGCGACGATCTCGGGGATTATATTGAGTTACGTTCTCGATGATATCGATCGATCGAACTCTCGCTCCGTCGCGTTTCCCGCCGCCGCCACCGCCGCGCGTACCACGTCGATGATTTCACAATCGAGGCGCGAGCCAGAATAGCGTTTTCCGCGCGATATTGGTACTCTCTCCCGCGATTCTCTCTCATACTGTGTGTCGGTGGTTCCTATCGTCGTTCCTGTTCCAGCTGCTGTTGCTCGAAAACTTTGACGGGCGATAGCTCGAACCGATGAGCATGGAGGCCAAGCGCAACGAATGCCTATGTACCGATATTTATATATATATGCACATATATATTTATATATATATTTTGGAGTATGTATCTCGTGGACTTTTATACCGTACTCGCTTAATCCGTCGAAATAATTAACGAGGGATTGATCGATCACGGCAATCAGATTAAAACTTTTCTGAACATGAATCACCGCGATTTATTTCAATTTCACGAAACGTTTCGATTGCGAGACGTTTTAGGAGTTTGCGGCTCGTAGGTGTGTAACTTTGAACCTGGCTCGTTCACACCGACGAGCGAAAACAAGGTACCGAGCTCGACTGTACGTTCCCGGATTCCTTCTCTAAACTTAGTTAGTTTATCTTAGATTCTTCGCCGAGGTCGTACCAGGACTTTGTATGTTCTACATTACCGACCTCTTCATTGTATAACACACCGCACACATGCGCCAGATCTCTCGTACGACGCTCGTCCTTTCGTCCACCAGTTACCCTCCCTAAATTTACTTAGCAATTCTTCGTTAACGGTCTGCCGGAACTTTGTATGCCTTAGCCCAACTACCTCTTTCTCGTAACGAGAGGATGTCCGTGTGTTACATCCGTTTAACACACCAGAGCCACGTGTACCCGTAAAATCTCTGCGGTCTCTCTCTCTCTCCAAACGGCAAAAACCGCGAGTATAATATCTCGACAATGTTCACCGGCGCATATTATCACAGAGAGCTCTCGTCGCGGTTCTCCATGGTAATGTATGCTTGTATGCCGTTTGCGAGGGCGTTCCAAGTAACCCACCGCAAAATTCCAGATGGCCCGCAACGAATTCCATTGCTAATTATCGTACGTTTCATAAGCGCTCAACCGTGCATTCGCTGGCTATTACGTGTTCCACCACTTCTGTAGAGAACACTCGAGCAGAGGGTGAGAGACAGGGCGAGGGAGAGATAGGGAGAGCTTGATGCATGCGAGTCCTCGCTATCTATCGGCGTATCAACTGAAGCGACTGCGAAGCTCCCCATGCATCGGCTTGATGCCGATTGTCCGGTTTTACGCGTAGCCATTTCATTGGGTGCCATCGGGGACTCGCGAATCGTCACGTCGCTTCGCTGTTGTGCGCCAGAGTTTCGCGACAGCGGGAACTCTCTCCGTGCCTGTTCTCAGTGAAGAGTCTCTCCATGCTTGCGCCCGGGTGAAATTTAACCACCGGCACGGATACGGGACCGCACTAGTTGCCGAGGGTCTTGTAGTCGCCCGGCGCTCAAGCCGGTATCCCGGTATTGAGTCGGACTCCATCGGCTCGCCGGAAAATATTGTCGCTGTGCCTGTATCGGCCATAGTATTTGAGCCAATATCACGCACGTTCTTTTACACACTTTCCTGTGTTACTTAATTCAAACGATTCCGTCACTGATCGAGTTCGAAATATACTGAAGAGAAAAATAATATAAAAATAACAAATTTTCTTTGTAACCTTACTTCAGAATTGAAAATCTCACTTTTAAACCGGTAGTGACGTCACGGAAGAAAATTTGAAATATGTCTTTGTGTCTCAACCGGAAGTGACTTCACACTGGAAAACTTCACTTCCTGTTTGAAAATTTCAGTTTTCAACCGGAAGTGACTTTACACTGGAAAACTTCACTAACGGTTTAAAAATTTCAGTTTGCAACCGGAAGTGAATAAACACGTGAAAACGTCACGCCGGTTTCAAAATTTCAATTCTCAGCCGGATGTGACGTCACACGGGAAAACGTAACTTTTGCTTTGAAACTCTTGGTTTTTGACCGGAAGTGGCGTCATAGAGGAAAACGTCATTTCCTCAGGGAAGACACCATGCCGGAAATACGTCACTTCCGGTCTGAAAATCTCATTTTCCGTTCGGACGTGGCGTCATACCGGAAATACGTCACTTCCGGTTACGCTAGAGTCCCACCTGGGTTATATTGACTACCGTGCGCTTCTGGCGCAGGCATCCTCCGCCCTCTCGGGCATCTCCACGGTCTCTCGCACTCTGTGCATTATCGATTTCCGATCAATATTAATTATCGGAGTTAATGATCTGGCTGATTGGCGCGCGAGCGGACGAACGGCCAGACCCGAACGCTGTCTCGAGGACCTCGTTAGTTTCGTGGCGGAACAGAGGCGAGCCGGGCGCAGGGATAGAGAGCGAGGCTCGGCAGGACGGAAGCGAGGCTGTCTAGTACAATTGTCTCTCCATGTTTCGAGTTTGCCTCTACACGTACGTTAAATAATAATCGACCTTTGTTTCCAACCCTCATTTGTCCGTAACGCGGTGGAAATGCCCCGTTCCCGTGTTCCCATTTTCTTACGCAGTTATGCAATTTTTCTCCCACTCGCTCGTTCCCCTACGATGCGGGGCTGCCCCCAGGTGTCGCCCCATTTTCCCCGCCAACGCTGCAGAATAAATAAATTCAACTTTAATTGTCTCTTCGGATTATACACCCGGTCCAGCGGTTGCGTATTTATCCGGCACGTTTGCGTAGAAGTCGTTATTCCTCGCTCTCGCGGACCCGGTTCTTCGCTTTCCTTGCACGTTTCCCAAGTTGTTATTTTTAATCGTTCGAACAATACGCGGCCGTTCTACCTCTCACATTCCTCTTCGCAATTCCCTACGAATTTGGTTCTCGTTAACCCAGCCTTAATTGTCCTCCGCGCTTATAGGTGAACGAATACAGAATGAAAAAAAAAAGAGAGATCAATCGTTTGACTGCCGTAGCCTCCGGTCATGACGAGGACTTGGCTTAATAAATTCTTCCCTAATTGCGCACCCGGGGCGCGTTAGCTCGAGCGTGACGAGCTCCTCCCGCGAACTTTCCTCAGACGCGTCCTCGGACAGAACGGTTAGACGGAGAGCTTCGTTCCTCTACTTTTCCGTACTTTGTACAATGTCTTCGACGGGCTCACAGTCGCCGATCGCAATTTAATTTGTCTGCTGGCGTTTTCCGGCTTGTCTCGCAGTTCCCGACAGCCCCACGGCGGGGGGTGTCTTCGCGCTCGGGCGCAAAGCCCCGTCGATCGGATAACCTACCCTGCCATTGTCCGTGCGATGTACACGCGTAACTTTCCCCACCTGCTTTTCCTGCGGAAATGCGACGTTCTTTTTTTCCCCCGTTCGAACAACGATCGATGACGATCGGCTAATGAGAAAAGTTTAAATAATTAAGCGAGTCCCCGCGGCAGCCGCAGGCACCCGCCGGCTAGTCTACCACAGGTGACGAGGCTCTCTCTATGCCTACTGATCGATATCTCGACCGTGTATCGTGGAATCGTGTGTGTCGCGTGGCTCTCCGCGGCGGCTTCCCTTATATCGTTCGCGGCAGAGCCTCGAGCCGATTCCACGAGTTTTCCTGCTCTGCGACTAGGGGCGAAAGTTTCTGTCATTTTCTGCTGTCGAGATACGAAGAAAAAAATGTTGGGCATGTCCGGCTATCTTGTGACTCAGGTAGCTTGCGAACACTGTATTGATAGAAAAATGATTGATTTTTTCTATGTGAAAATGGAAAAATTAAGGGGCGGAAAGTGAGGTCGCAAAACTGCCGGATCTTCACTCCAATTAGCTGGTGTGAGATAAAGAGGTAAATACGTGTATCCATACAGTCATAATCCTAATGATAAAATTATATTTTTTCTCGATACTCATTGCTATTTATTCGTTCGCAAATTTTGTCTCTCCTTTATATCCTTTTTTGGTTTTTTTTATTCTCTTGTTTCATACTATTTCAACTTGTTTTATAACTTACACCACAAAAAGAAAATAAAAAAGAATTTAAAAAATAAATGAACTTTTTTTCACCGTGACGATACTTTGTATTTCGAACCGCAGAATAGAAGGTTGCAAGTGCTATCTGTATCGTCTGCCCGAGTACTTCTCCGCGTTGGGTAAAAAGAATCCTACACCGTATCGGAAAAACAAGAGAATATCGAATTCTCGACTGTCACCTTCAGTTTCTCGCTTTCGCTCTTTCCGCTCTCTCCTCCGCACCGTTTTATTGGCCGATCGCGGGGTTTCTCCATTACTTCGACGCATCACTGTGAAACAAGTACGAAGGGAGATAAAAAGAAGTGGCAATTATTTGCCAATCGTCGACAGGGCGCGAGAGATCGAGTGAGGTATGGGGCGGTGAGGGTTCGGGTTGGATCCGATGGAGTTAATTAATCCCTTGGTTCCTAATTAAAATCCCGTTCTCGCTCTCGATTCCTGCGCCTCTGGTGGAGGAAAAGACCGGAACCGTCTGCCCTGTTTCCCCGCGTGCAAGGGAGCTTCGGTCGGGCTTAAACTTTCGAAGATCAAATCGTGAATCAAGGCGAACTGTCCGCGGCAGCGAAAAGCGAGTGAGAAAACGTTTTCGAGACTATATACGTATCGAGGCTCGAGCCGGAAGCGCAGCATCCATGAATTTTACTTTCGCCTCTCACTCTCGGTCCTCTCTCGAGCTTTCTCACTCCCGCGTGTTTAATTAAATTCTGCCGTTGGCGAACGGGTGGCGCACTTTCCTGCGCTCATAGCCGGGAGGTCCGAGGCGGCGGAAGGCGCTGATGGCAAAAGCGCAGGGCAACAACCAGCCGGTCGCCTCCCCGTGCTTCCCCGTCCTTCGGTCCGTCTCTCTCTCCCCTCCCGCTCATTCGAAGTACACAGACCATGGATTGAAAATCCGCCGATTGTCCCTGATAAATTAATACGAGAACACCCCACAGGGACGCGTGGCGCGTTTTCGCGCGCGTACGCACGAGGCAGCATCCCCGATACCAACGGCAGCTTTGCCCGCACGCTCGGCCACCCCCTTTTGATTGCTTCTCTTGTTACCTGGGACTTTGCTCGACCATGGATGTGCGCTTGGTCGTTTTTTTTTTCCATCCCTTGCTTTTATATCCATTCAAACTCACCCCGTCTCCCTCGCGCTTCTCGCCTCGCTGCATCAGTGGTCCGGGCAAGATAAAAACACAAAAAATGTTGAAAAATAACATTCCGGATATTAAAACAAAATTCAATCAACAGTTTCGCGTCGGGAATGTATGCGCGAACGAGATATGTCGACGGTGGCGAGTGTCCGAAGAGTCGCTCGATGGATTAAACGAATCGGAGACTGCGAAGTGCATTTTGTTGTCTCAGTTGTACATGTCTCTGGCGCTGTACGATTTTTTTTTCTACGTATTTTTTACCGTGTTATACGGGTTTGTAAAATCGTTGCTTTTTTTTTTTTAGAGACGTGCAACTGCAAGAGATGGAGATGCATTTTGCCCGCTAACTGACGAGGGAACCTAGTCGGCCAGTCACGTACGCACGGTTTCCGGAAATTCGTCATTTATCCGTTCATCCCTGTGGTACGGGTTTCTCTTCCTTCCTCTCTCACACCCCCCCCCGGTCCACTTTGGCCATCTCGCTCCGATGCACCGACGGTCCTTGTCTGGCGGTCGGTGGCCCGCCCTTGCGACAAGTTCTGGGGGGCTGTGAATGTGCGACGCCTGCGCGCCGAATACCACCCCGCTAGTTCTCTCGCTTTATCTCACTCGCTGCTCAGCCGGCGAGCGTACCGAAAACCGCACGCCGACGGGGTCTTTTCAGTCTCGCGTTCAGCACGCCAGCGTCGACGACGTTGCACCCCGACGATCCCCTTCTCTCCACTGCCGTCCCGAGACCGTGGACCAATACTCGGATGCTGTCCATCCGCCACGTGACTGAGCGCAATCAAAAATCCTTCGATCTCAATCAAAAGCAATAACATTTTTTTAAAACACCTTACAACAAGTTGCCAAATAATCGACGGAAGTGATAATAAAAAAAAAAAAATTCATCAAAATAACCGATAACATGGAGATAGAAGGAATGGAGGCAGGAGAGCGATAAACAAGCGAGCTTTCACGGCCGAATGATAAATGACTCGGGTGTCGCATTTCTGGAACAGCGATAAATGAAAACGTCGAGTTGACGATATAGTTCTATTTTTTGTCGCATTTTTGTTTTTTTGATTTTTTAAACAGACATTCCTTTTCATAAAAGTGTCGAGAGTACGGAAATCGAGTATACAGTTCCTTCGCACGTAGCGGTGACAAATGCCGGCGCGAGCGTGAGGGAAAGGGAAGGGAGAGTAGTTCTCGGAGGGTCGGGGGGGTGTTTCCAAAAATAAAATTAGCGCGAGAGTGAAAAATACGTAAGGGGGCTGATGGTAGCGGCGAGGGAATTCCACGTGAGTTGTCGCGGGAGAGACGCGGGTTCTCGCGGGTTGACATTTGTTTAGCGGATGAGAGGGAAGGAGAGCATGTGCTCGCTCGGTACCAGCTGTAACTGAGACGAGGCCGCTGTAGGCGCTGAAACGCGATAGGGAGGTGAGTGCAACGGTTCATCGCTTGTGTACGCGATGCGGCTGTTACTGCTAGACACGTGAGACAAGTGGCGATAAAGGGGGAGGCGGTGGGGGGCGAGAGAAGACGGAGTGCAAGGAAAACCCGTTGGGGAGGAGGGGGTGGTTTCGTGTTATCACCCGATCGAGATAAAGGAATGATGCGACAATGCGGTGCGGTGAAAGATCCTTCGAAATTCAGCGTCTGAAGATTATTTTTATCCTCGGACTCGTGGGCCTCACCGATGGCTATCTCAATTTGTTTATCAGCCAGTCACAGGTCCTGAAACTTCTGGGTGAGTAAGACTTTTCTGTTCTATTGACCCCTCGGGTTCGAAGCCTTTTTCTCCTTGAAAAATTAAATTCTTAATAAAACACATTTTAAAAAGTAGGATTAAATTATAATCGGGATAAATTTCATTAAAGTGACATAGCAATACTCGGGCACTTCCCAGTCGTCGGACACTCCTGTGCAGATTTGATTTATTTCGAATTTAAGTGTCAGAAATGCAGTTTGACACTTATAATCCTATCAACAAACGTTATTTGATGCACGGGAAAAATTTATACAAGGTTTAAGGCTAAATTATTTTATATTGTTGCATTATGGTAAAAGACATATGATATAGTGACCGGAAATTAGTACAAGCATTCACACATACGCGCCCCAATAATTGGATAATTCGAAGAAGTTAGGTTAGCCAGATTTCTACGTAGCTTATCTTCAGTATTGTTTTGCGTAAATATAATTTTTCAAACATTTCAAAAAAACATTTCAGACATTTTCATAAAAATAGGGGTTTTAAGAACTTCGCGAACAGAGTACATTGGGCATTGGGTAATTAAAATCCGATGTACAGTTCATTCGTAATAATGAATCACCTTTAATGAACCAATGCGTTGTCAATCATCGTTTTTATTAACCCTTCGAGCTCGAAGCCTTTTTCCCGTTGAAAAAATAAATTCTCAATTAAAGTAATAAAATTTCTAATTAAATTATACTCGCGACAAATTTCACTACGATGCGTCAACTGTTCGCCAATCATTTTCAAAAATGTCTCTTATTAAAAATGAATGAGATATAAAAAAAAGCGTTCTGAATAAAATCGCGAATATGGTACGTTGAGTATTGGGTTAATAAAATCCGACGTACAGTTGATTCGTAATAATGAATCACCTTTGCCGGATTCCACCGCTTAACGAACCAAAGAGTTCACATTTTTGCGAAGCATTGTCCGGACAAATCGCCCTTGCAGCACCGTGGTCCGCAATCCGCAAACAGCGGTTTGCTGCGCCGAGGATTGATTGCGTTAAGGACCAAACAACAAAAAAAAAGGCACAGATTAAATTCACCGTATTATGCGTAGAGGACTGACCGTTCCGGCGAGATAATCGTTAACATCTTTTTGAAGGATTATTGTTAAATCCAATTTGCAACCTTAGTTGGGTTCAGCGACGCGTGATCGGGTGTATCGCGAAGCGGCGAGGGAAAATTGAGAGTGAGTGGAAAAAGCGTCCGGGAGCGACAGAATCACAGAGGGCTGAAATGTGAACGAGAGCATAAAATCCTTTTTGACGCTCGGCTCTCGTTCTCGCCATATCTCCTCCTCGCTCCCATTACCCCTTTGGGCCAAAGTTCAAACGCTCTTTCCTACTCGCCCCTCCGACGCCCCCTTTTTTTCTACCGCCGCTCGCCGGAAACGTGCCCTGGGTATGCATATTTCGGTGGTCCAGGGGAACTAAAAGTGCAGAATTTTTCTTTGATTTCGACTTCATACATCCGCGGCGTACACACACACCCCGGTGCGCCAGCGTTTCACGGCGAAATCTCTCCGGTTTCCCGGTGCCTCTGGCGCCAATCCAACGTTTCTTTTATAAATATTAAATGTATTCACACCGCTGTGGCTCCACGGGCGCGACTTCGACTTTCACTATTCTCCGAGTTTGGCGTTGCCGAGGGTTCCCTAGACAGGGCTTTTCCTCTGTGCCGGAAGATAGCTCGGCTCGTCTACCGGTATCACGTTGAATCCATGCCAATGTTGTTAATGTTATTATGCAAGCCCGAACTTTCGAATCGAATGTTTTTCCATCTATTTTTTTTTTTGGGTCTCCTTCCTCTCCGGCGCTCATTTGTTTCCTCGTTTTCCCTCGTCGCCGTCAGTCCTCGTTTTATTTATTCATCGAATGTACAATTGGCTTTGGGGCCAATGTTATCGGGCGGGGAGGCGCGAGACGGCGCACGTGTAATCGAAAAGCCCGCAGTAAAAGCCGGCAACGGGCGACAACAGCAACAGAGAGCAGAGCGGAGAAGCGGCGCTCGTCTGTTTGTTCCCGCATGGCCTGTTTTCATTATCGAAATATGTGCCCGATATCGAATTCACACGTACCAACACGACCAGCCCGCCCGGAGTGACGCGCGTGTCCGCATGTCGACTCGCACTGATGAGCGAGCCGTGTGCGGTTCCATCCGCGATGTGAATGTTTGGGCGCGACCCTTCCCAACACTCCCGGCATAACTCGATTGCTCGTTCAGATAGGCGGGAACGTCAAGCTTTTTCCCTTTCCTTCCTACACCTCGGCGCTTTCACCTCGTTTGCTTCATTAGTCGCATCATCCGCGACTATCGTACGCGGCGAGGCTCGAAAACCTTTATCGTCTCACAGAAAACTGCAAACCGGAGTGAGACTCATACGGTAAATTCTCGAAAATTTCCCGCGAAGAATCCGTCACGGTTGTGATTCTCGGTCGATTGCCCTGTCGATCTTTTTTGCTCCTCGCCAATATACGTTGTCAACGAACAAAATTGACTCGGGCCGCCCAGCGAGATAACGCAATGCAATCTAGCCCACGCGCGCGTAGCAGCGAGAGTGCAAAAATAAATTCAACGGAGCGATGGATAAAATTGTGATTCCGCGTTCCATTAAAAAAATAAAAAATTGGACATTTCTTGACTATCTGGAGAGTATATCTGTACGGTGAAATATGCGAGAATTTTATTTCCAGTGCGTGTCGCATGCCTCACCGAAGCTCCTCCCGCATGGCGGAGCATTTTTATTTAGTATTTTTTGTTTTTCGCTTTTTCCCTTCCGCCCCTCTCTCTCTCACCCTCGATCTCGCTCTTTCGACTTGCACCGGGCGTTTTTTCGCGCTTTTGACGACCAAGCAACGCGGTACCGGTCGCAAAAAAAAATGTGGCACTCGAAGCTTCGGGGTCGGCGTGCGCCTGAGAGGCCTAAGTGTCGTTTTAGCGACACGCTTTTTAATATTTTTTTTTCGCTCTTCCTTTTTTTTTCGTATGCCAGTCGCAGCTACGGGGCTACACGGCTGATGATGCATTCCGACTGCAGCCCCGCTCCGATGCTCGACTACCGGCGTGTTTGCTTTGCAGAACGTTCTTTCTGTGCATCCCCGTGCCCCACTCTCGGTCCGTTGTGCCCGATGTATATCACTTTACGACCTCATGATTCATAACTCGACGCCCAGCGAGGGGAGAAATCTCCCGCGAGCGATTCATTAAAGGAAAACAAAATATTGTTATTGAAATAGCGCGTGTGCGCGTAACATCCCCCTCGGCTTTCTACGTTACAACGCGGGAACGCCCCTCCAGAAGCTATTCGAGGCGCCAGAAACGGAGGAGCCGTAAAGAGGAAGAAATTGATATGCTTTCGTAAAATAAATATGCTCGCGCCGGGCGCTACCGTGGATTATGTACACTCCGCGGCGCACTTTTATTTGCCACCGAGGAAGCTTTTATTACCGCCAATGAGGGCAAATGGAGCGGACAAATTTTTCTTCCTTCTCGCGAGGGGCGGCGGGGCGGCTCGGGACAAACTTAATTTTCGTAATAGCGTCCGCTCTCCGGAGACCGTATGAAATTTGAGAGCGGAGAGAAAAGTTTACTCTCGCGTATGATCGCACTTCTCGGTCTTGTCGGGAAGACTTCGCTGAATCGCTCGCACACTCTCCAAGGTGGAGCGCGAGTTCCGGAAGCGCCGTGGATCCTGCAGCCAGCTGAAGGATCATTTCTTCTCGTTGAATTGCTCTCTTTTACTCTTACTCTTCCTGTTCCTCGTCGAGCATCGCGATTTCCGCGGAGAGCGCCGTGCTTCACTCCAGCGAGATTGGATGAACTCTCGCGATTATATTTCTTCAGCGTCATCCACGCGCTGGACGCACGAGGAGCAACCGAGTGCGAAGAGGAGTGTTCTCTAAATTCGGTTCAGCTGGTGCGGTTTATTCATTTTTTTTTCGCTCTTTTGACTAGAGATTGAACAAATAAAAGGTATTTACTTTTCAATGCCCGTGCTACAAAGAAACCTTGGACGCCGCGATCGAATTTCCGACGCGAACTGGGATTTTTTGTTATTCTTGCTTCCCCGCGCTCTCTCCTCTGTTTCCTATATTTTCTGTGCCCACAATAACAGGGGAGAGCTGGGCAAAAATTGACTGTTTTCTGTGGGACATAAAAAACAATAGTCCAATTTTAAATAGAGGACTCCGTTTTGTCTCGCTCCACCCTTGGTACGAGGGAGTCTCCAGATCAAGATTGCCAATCCGAATAATATTTTTTCTCTTCGTCATCATTGCGCACCCCTCGGACGAGAGGGCGGGGGAGAGGGCATGCGCACGCTTTTCGTAAACTCTTCCGTGAGAATGCGAGGTGTCTGAATTTCGCGCTCGGCGAGGACGACGACGACGTCGTCCCGTTACTGCTCCCTGAAACATGAACGGTCCAACCTGCACGCGCTCTGTGTGCGACACTGACGATGCAAGCGAAAGTCTCGGGGTAGCAAGTTTCGGGGTGGGGGGAGAGGGGCGAAGCCTCTCGAAAGTCACTTAACTTAGATTGCACGAGCGAAATGACTTTACTTTGCCACGGGAAAGTTCTCGCTGCTGGTGGAACGTCGACAGGGTGGGGTACGGAAGAGACACGGAGAATAAAAGAGAAAGAAGCATGGAAGCTGGGCGACGAAAACGAAAGGAGAAAAAAAAGCAGCCCGAGGAAACGTTTTACTGTGTCCCGCACCTCTCCTTCTTCCCGACAGTGGCGCAATGTTGTAAATATAGGAAATTCCGAAATTTGCGAGCAGCAGGTGTTCGCCAACTTTTTGAACACAAACTTACTCCAATGTTTGACTCGTGACGGATGATAACATCCGTGCAATTGCGTTAATCGAAGTGCAGCCGGAATTCATTCGATTCGTTCGCTCGTCTTTGGGCTCGATGTTGGGATAAAATGTGGCTGCACGTTATGCTTATAGTCAGTTCTGGGAATCTGCAATATTGATTGTTAAGAAGCAAAAGAGCGTAACGCGTATGGCGTAACATGGGGAATAGAGTAGAACTTCAATTATCAGAATAAATTGGGGTCGAGTCCTATTAAATTTATCTCAAAATTATCGCTTAGAGGTGGAGGTATTGTTCGTCGAATCCACAACGCACTCAACTACGATCACCTACAATTACTTACAATAGTCGAGCAATTAATTAGGGACGTGGCGCTGTTACATTGGTCTCAGAATTCCGCTTAGAGGTGGAAGCATTGTTCGTCAAAGTCACAAAGCACTCGACTACAAAACTATTATTTAATCACCAACAATTTTTTACATGCACTGATATGAATATCTCTGCGCGTCGTCGAGAGCTGCACCCAGAAAAAAGTTTATTTTATTCAAAGAAATTTTATTAAGGACGAAGAAAAATGTTTATTTACTGCATAACCTAATAGAGCCTTCATTAATTTCTAATATATTTATTACTTTGATAGTATTATTCTTATTATCTAATGATGTTTGTTTGGATCTAATAAACACGTATTTTTGTCATATAATTTTTTATTTCTTCGTGACAGACCTTTTGGTTGCTGCTATTTTGGTTGGTGGCTACTTTTGATCGTATAGGAATAATGTGATATGAATTGTCGGAAGTGCTAAAGCGTTAAGTCTATTCTGGCTCATGCTTGCTTGTAGGTACATTTGAACCCTTTTCATAGTTGAATTGCCAAACATTGAATTACCTTGATAAGCATACGTGCGTGCTGGAACTTGCACTGTTAGTTCGCCTTACGTACGCCACGGCGCTTGATGTTTCTCAATACAATATATAAACAAAGACAAAGTTTGCTTTCAGAGAGCAGGAGGCGGGACGCGCATCTCGCGTCTACTGACGATCGTTTGTTGAACGGACAACTCGACTGAATTGCTGCGAGTTTTAAAAACGCATCATCCATCGATCCTTTTTTATCCTCTTAACTGATAACAAAGCATAAATCAATATCTCTATTACACATAAATATTATAACGCCAGTTTCTGGATTAAAATTTTCCTATTTTGACGGCCTGAAAACAACTAAATAGATTTATACAACCTTCATCATTTCCGGTCTTCAAATTTTATATTTTTCTCCTCAGCGCGGCGGCGCCTCCGGCAACTCGGCGCCCCTAGGCAGAATTGCCAACTAAATCCATCACTGAATGAAACGACATCGAAATTTTGCGCCACGGTACGGATAATAGAAATTCTGATAAAGCGAGCCGCATTTCGGATAATGGAGAGTTCAGACAGCGGTGGTTCGGATAATTGAGGTTCTACCGTAGCCCCTTTTGTCATTCAGCAGTCAATACAATGAAGTTAGGTGTGTGCTCTTGAACATTCGAAGAGGCTTACACAAATGCTTGCGCAAAGCCTGACGAGCGATATATCGTACGCGCGCGGTACAATGTATATGCGCCTTCGAATACGAATATCGTCGCCATAATAATCGATTTTGAGTGACGTATCCGTCGCGCTCGCTCGTACCGCTTTCCCGGATCGCGCGCGTCAAACGCATCGACGTCCCGTCGTTCGCGCCGGCATCGCATCGGCCGCGTTATATTCCATTCGTTTTCCTTTCAGCGAATCTCTCTCGAACGCACGATACATTCGAGCCCCGAGAGATTTATCCGGCGGAGAGGACCGTTGGCGAAAACTCATTTCGCTTCGAGTGTCGCGGCTCTCGTGGGTGTTCCACACCGGAGCACGATAAAATGCATAGCACGGCAAAGGGCCACTCCGGAGACCGATATAAACCAGGCGACGTTGCTCGGTGTGCGTCCTAGATAGCGCCAAATTGATTTTTAATTTGCTTTTTTTTTTTTTTTTTTTTTTTGGGCAGCGAGACAACCTCCGCCTGTCCGACTATCCGGCTATAGTTCGACGATTGTGTAAACGGCCATGTATATCGCGGGCTTCGGTATAGTCACACAAACGGCAGCGCGGCCGGTGTGTTTGTCGCACGGGTCCGTTAACGGTGTACATTCGCGGACGACGGAACATCCACGGCAGCGGGTATCGCGGGTTAGCGAACGCTCGACACGGAGTGTATTTGCGATGCAGTCTGGACCGCGTGCGACGCGCCGACAAACAACTAACGGCCACACCAGCCGGGAGGATACCTTTATGATCGAGCGAACGTGATCGAGGCGGCATCGAGGAAGCATCGCTTTAGCTCCCACCGATGCCGGTGGACGGGGACACCAAGTACTCCGCGATCGGGGACACAAGAGAGGGCCGGAACATTATTGCCGGACGTATTTTTCATTGATGTACACTGCGTGCACTTTGCTTCCCCATAGAACTGTTTTGATAATCATAATAGTAATAATAATAATAGAATAGAATTCTTCATGAGTAAAACAAATTTGGTTATAGATGTTCTTAAAAAAGAGGAAGCCATGGGTAAATTCAATTAAACCATTCCTATCTTTATTAAAGACAACAGAAGCACCAGCAATTTGCGGCAATTTTATTGCAGGGTTTTGTTATCGTGGTCCAATATGTGGGAATTCGAGCAATTCATTAGGGACGTGGCCTTGTTATACTTATCCCAAAATTATCGCAGTATTGTCCGATGGAAGCCCGAGCAATTTACATCAGTTTTTGTTTCGGAGTCTGCTATCCCCCGTGCCCAAAAATGGGCACTGTAAAAATTTATTGTACATTTAATGTACAGTAAGGTGAAATTCGCTTATATTGCTTATATTAATTAAACATCAATGTACTTATTTTGTAAAATAAACATTACAAATCTTTCGCCTGAAATTAACAACAAATTTTCATTAAAAATAGAAATTTCACTATAAAATCGCAATGAACATGTCTTCGAAATACCAAAAACAGTTTAAGTAAATCACCTTCCAATATCGTTCATTAATTGTCGAAAAAAATGTCTTGAGTCTGGGAATGCGGTCAATTAACAGCCTATTATATTTCTGAGTCTGCATTTACCCGCGCCCAAAAATATGGCAATCAGAGCAATTAATTAGGAACGTGACCCTGTTACATTTATCTCAAAATTATTGCAGTATTGTCCCCTCATCGGTTATAATTGTTTCGATGATTTACGAATGCGCGAATGTGTACTCGATGCATAATTTATGCAGCCTGTCGGGTGGGGGGGGGGGGGGGGGGGTTGGGGAGGAAGCGAGCAGAGGAAACGTTAGCGCATATATTTCGTGGGATATCCGGTCGGTACGACCGATGACGGATGTAGCGATCAATCCATTATCATGGATTACCCCCGGGGCAGGAGGGATGAAGCTAAGCTTCGCCGAAAGGGTGTGCGCGGGTGGGTAGGCCGGTATAGGGATAGACGCGAGCTATAACTCGGCATCGAAGGGACAGCCGGGAGCACGCTGGCTGGGAAACGGCGACATCAGTAGTGACGTCGGAGCAGTGGATTTCACCCATAGCCGGTACGAACAAGTGTTCGCGGGGACCATAAACCACGCCGGTTTACGTTATCGCCCGACCGGATCTCCCTAGTCGGCGCAAACTACTGCAATTTGGCTAACGGGCGCGCCACCCCTAACCCGCGCGCGTCAGTCCCGGGACGTGTGCCACTGGGCAAAATTGATGCAGGAATTCCGAGGAAAGGTTACGTTGGCAAAGGCCGCAGTCATTGGCATTGCTCCGCCGATGGAGGGCTCACAGTTAATGGCACGGTGAACATATTGGACGGAAAAAAATACAAGTGTACCAATCACTTTGCGGGTCGGACGACTGATGAATGAGGCAGGACGGCGGGCGATGAGGCGGGCGAGTCTAAAAGCTCGTCGGCATCGCACGCGGTACAAAGCATTCGGTGACATGCATCGATAAATGTATGTGTGATTTTTTTGCGAAATATAATTTCACCGAAAAAATGTATATTTCGAATATATTTGTGCCCATAGATTTTCGAAGATATTACGAGTTGAACCTGAATATGAATAGATATCTACGCCTCAACCAGTGCTAGGAACGTGGTCTCAGGGAATTAAGGGAATACGTACTAGCAGCGTATTCCCTTGATAGACCTATAAAACAGAATCCCCGAATTGAATACAGTATATCCCCATTTTTATACCGTGGATCCCCGTTTATCCGAAGTAATGTGGGGAGAGCCTACGTCGGATAAGTGAAATCTCGGATAACATGGATAGCAGAACAACTCCGCGCCCTGCATTGCCGCTTTATGCGCTGTATCCGAGTTGTCCGTATTATCCCAGCCTACACCTCGATTAACACGGAGAGCTTGGATGAGTTGAATGCCACGGACAACGCGGAGGCTCCGTTGATCGAAGGTCGCATAAGCGAGGTTCTACTGTATTTCACATATTATTTGATTTCCGTGAGTCATAGCAATGCCATTGAACCTCACGAATGAATAGCGAATAGTGAAATGAATAAAAAAAAACGTATCGACTTTCTCGCGACTTACCTGAAACGGTTTTCCTCCGCTGGATCGATGTTCATTCCGAGGAATGGTCAGTGTGCGGAATCGTCGAGAGAGGCACCTCTCGACATCGAAGCCGTCGTCGGAGGGTAGGAAACGAGAATGAACGGCGCCAACCAACGTCGCCGACAGCAGCTGCAACACATTCTCATATATTTTAGTGTATACATCTATACGGGCAAACGTTTCCAGACACAAAGTGTGCCTGTTGGTGTGTATGCACCTGCAGCTGTCTCTACTCCTGAATACGGTCTGCGAATTCAGTGCGCCAAACTGTAGCGTATAGGAAGTGTCGTATGTGTAACTGTGTAACATCACACGCACGTTGCCACCACGCGGTTCGCAGGGCGCCGAGCTTTGTGAAATGTAAATGGAATCGAGCGATATCGTTGCCACATATATGTATATATATTATACGTCGTTTGCGCGGTGATGCTGACTGGTGCTGCATGACGTTTACCGTGGGCGTCCGCAGCGGGAACTGAAGTAAGCTCATCAGCTTCACCGCACAGCGTCGCTCTGCACCTCGGATAAAACTTATTCCGGAAACGGCGATTGCAGACGAAGTGAGATGGAAAACTTGACCATTTTTCCTCTCACCGTCGGAAAATTCGAATTCATATCCCGACCGTAAAATATATTATGGCAATGGCATCGATAAATTATTAAAGCTCGGAATATATGAAGGTGCGGATTTGTAATTGAAATCTAGGGCTGACAAATTTAATAATCTGAAAAAGAGAGCAAATACAATATTTTGGTTGGAAATTTTCCGGATTTCAGTTAAAACCCGTGAATTTTTCTTCCATCGCGAATCGCAATTCATTTTTTGTAGCCGGCGAAGCGACCTTCCAGTGAATGCCGCAGAGCGAATGCAGAACGACGAAAGAATGGAGCGAGATTGTACTTTGGATGGAAATTTGACTCGATTGCAGTGCAACGACGTGTGCATAGGTAGACAACAATAATTACGTCTTGTAATTGAAATCTGGGGCAGATAAATGTAATAATCTGAAAAGTGGGGTAACTACAATATTAAAGTTGTACATTTTTCATATTTCACCTAAAACCCGTGAATTTTTCTTCCATCGGGAATCGCAATTCATTTTTTGTAGCCGGCGAAGCGACCTTCCAGTGAATGCCGCAGAGCGAATGCAGAACGACGAAAGAATGGAACAAGATTGTACTTTGGATGGAAATTTGACGCGATTACAAGTGTAACGACGCGTCCACAGGTAGATAACAACATGCCATCTCTAAATCTCTGCGAATAACTGCACTGCGCGATGGCGAAGGGGTTGCGACATTACTGTGTTGAATTCTCCTCCCCATCCGGGTCCACACGATTCGCGCAGTCTACCCCAACCACGCGTAACATGGAAAACTTGACAATTTTTTCTCTCGCTGTCGGAAAATTCCAATTCATATTCCCCCCAAAAAGTGTATTATCGAAATGTCATCGCTGAAGCATCAAAGTTGTACACACGAGGTCGCGGTATGTAATTGAAATCTGGGGCTGAAAAATGTAATGACCCGATAAATAACCAAATACGATATCTAAGTTCGAAATTGTCCACATTTCGGTTGAAACTCGCGAATTTTTCTTCCATCGCGAATCGCAATTCTTTTTTGCATCCACCGAAGAAACCTTCCCACGAATGCCGTCGGGTGCATCCAGAGCTACGAAAGAATAGACCGAGATTGTACTTTGGATGGAAATTTGGGGCGATTACAGGTGTAACGACGTGTGCAGACAACAACATCCCATCCCAAAAGCTCCGCGCAAATAACTGCGCTCCACGAAGGGGTTGCGACGTTACCGTGTTGAATTTTCCTCTCCGACCGGGTCCCAACGACTCGCGAGTCTAGCCCCAACCGCGCGTTCGCCAGAGGACGTCTGCATAATATTATCTGCTTAATGCAAATCGCATTGAGAGTTTCGTCCCCCGACGACATAAACTGCCGTAGACGGGAAGGGACGAGTGCCCGCGTTCAACTCGCACGCTCGCTGCTTTTCCTTTACCCACTTGCCTCACTCTCCGGGTTCCTAGACGTTCTCTTCGGGTTCGCGTAGTTGTCGTTGGCTAAACTCTATCCCGCGTACGCTTTTCCGGACGAGGACGAGAACCGAGAAACGTGGAAACGTCTTGATCGCTGAACTAGCGTACCGTGGAACTTGCTTGGCAAACTTTATTGTCGTTAATGACGGAACTCGAGTTTCTGATATCGAACCAGAGACGCTCGTTGCTTAACATCGCCTGTACAAACTGCTCGTATTCATGGGGGATAGAGAGGGAGCGAGTTAAAGGTAACCAGGCAAATTTTGCAGACTCGTCTGTGATTTCCGAGACGTCGCCTATGAAAGGAAGCGAAATACCTTCGGTAGCTGGGGAGAACGAGGGCGGTAAATTATGGATTATTTATAAGAGTTACGTGAAGTTTACGTGCTCGGGGAAAGTTAAGCTTCCGCGGTTGGGCCGGATGCGTCACGTTCGGCAATACCGGGCGAAGGGCTAGACGGAAAGGGCACACAGCCCGGACCACAGAGTATGAATCCGCCGGGTATCTCGGTTGCTGGCAATGAAATCCAATAAAAAAATTCCTGGAGCGACGGACGCGAGGTTTCACGTGGGCCGCGTGATTCGTGACGAATTCCTAATTAAGGAAGTATGGGAACTCCGTGCCCACTCCAGAGGGAACTGGCGATAAGCAGGAAATCGGATAAACTTTCCGGCATAAACGATCACGAGAGAATAAATTATACTAATTAAGATTTTTATTGTTATTTCTTTTTTTCAATGCCGGATGATTGCACACGATCGTAAGGACCGCCGTAGCGATATTTCTCTAGAAGTCCCTCAGCGCCCTTAAAATCGTTTTGCCGGTACAAACGATGATGAGAGAATAAATTACACTAATTAAGATTTTTTTGTTGTTTTTTTTTCAATGTCGGATGATTGCACACGATCATAAGCATCGCCGCAGCCATATTTCTTGAAAAGTTCCTCAGCGCCCTTAACATCGTTTTGCTGGTACAAACGATCACGAGAGTATAAATTGTACTAATAAAGATTTTTTTTATTGTTTATTTTTTTTCAATGCCGGATGATTGCACACGATCACAAGCGTCGCCGCAGCCTCATTTCTCTAAAAGTCCCTCAGCGCCCTGAAAATCCTTTTGCCAGTACAAACGATCACGAGAGAATAAATTATGCCGATTAAGATTTTTTTGTTGCTTCTTTTTTTCACTCTGGGAGACTCTCTCTAGTAGGCCACTCTCTCTGGTACCACGGAAATCCGGTCCCGACAGCGTTGAGTTTAGAGGGAGTGGACTGTAATTAAGATTCTTTTTTTCTTTTTTTGTTTGTGTCTTTTTTGTTTCTTTTTTTCAATGCCAGACGCACACGATCATAAGCATCGTTGGAGGCAATTTCCCGAAAAGTTCCTCAGCGCTCTTAACATCATTTTACCGAAGGCCAAGTCCCGGACAGCGCCGGAACTTAAAGTGTTCAATCCTGCGAGGCAATTTCGCGTCGCACCATAGGAAATAGAATAAAATCAAATGGTATAAAAAGAGGCGGAAGTGGTGGAGAGAAGAGCTGGAGCGTCGGAGAAGACGTGGGGAGGCTGACGGTGGGTGGTGTAAAGTGGAAGATCGAAAGCAACGTAATCGAGTTTCCTTCGGGGCTAAAACCGGGCCGCGCATGCTGTGGCTGGTGCACAGTCGTTTGCCGAGCTTCCTCTTGCCGCCGTCGAGGAACGAGTATTGCTTCGCGCACTCCACGCCGAGAGTAACTGCTGGAATAAGTACTCGTCGGGGCGCTGTAGTTCCTCTGGTGTCGGGGAAAGAGGAAAAGAAAGAGAGTGCGGTGGACGATAGGGAAGGTACGTCGCCGTCGCTATCGTCCGCGTCGCCGGTTTGGTCGTTCTGATGGACACTTGGACTCCACTCCGCTCGATTAACTATCGGGGGCAGCTCGTTCCGCGACAAATCGTGCGGAGATAAGCGTCTAGCGTGCTACGAGCCACGGGTAATCGACCACTTGATATAGTAAATCTTTCAAGAAAATTACTCACTCTCCGCGTATGCAAAGCGTGGCCATTTCCGTTTGGCCGAGGTGAAGTCGACAGAACGATTTTTAAGATAATTCGGAGCAACGAGACGATTCTACATTATGTTCAACAATTTGCTCGTGTTTCTTACGTAATTGATAATTCAGCTGGTTAACTTTAATTAATTCGTTTCTGTCGTTGGCTGCATTCGAGATTAATTTCAAATACATTTGCGACGTGTCACACACGATTTTTCATGCACGTTCCTGTGTTCCTTGATCTACACGACTCAGCCCACTGGGCGCATTTGAGATAAGTTCCAATGAATATTTAAACAAAATTCTCTGTAACGTCTCTTCCTGTTTAAAGATCTCACTTTTAAACCGGAAGTGACGTCACGCAGAACAATTTGAACAACTTCGTCATGACGTCACTTGGGGTTTCAAAATCTCAGGTTTCAATCGGATGTCACGTGATACGTGAATACGTTACTTCCGATTTGAGAATCTCAGTTTTCAACCCGAAGTGACGTCATACCTGAAATACGTCACCGTGGTTTGACGATCTCATTTTCCGACCGAAAGTGATATCATACCGGAAATAGGGGAGAGCGGGGCAAACTGGCACAGCGGGGCAAAACGGAATTATGAGACAAAACGCAATTTTCCAATAACTCTTGGATGGTGGCAATGGTCGTCCGTGGGTCAAAACGGGGTTGAACATTTGGATGTATCGTTGGGACAAAATCGGGCATTCAAACATTATTGGAAAATTGAGTTTTGCCCTTACTGTCCCGTTTTGCTCCACTGTCCCATTTTGCCCCGCTCTCCCCTACGTCACTTCCGCTAGATAAATAAGATTCACAAACATACATAGGATAAGAAGATTGCTAAAATCATACTATCTATTTCTTTTTTCTCCGCCTAACGAGCGAGTCGTTTTTTCCTTCAATTTTTTAATCCAGTCAGTTGCAACTTTTTCTTCGTATTTATTTTCGACTGCCTCCCGCTTTTCCTTGGTATAGCCGAGTCTCGACGGTGCCAGGTGCGTATAAAGAGATCTCCGGCTTTCATGCAGTACAGTCGCGCCCGCTGCGGTCATTCTCATCTCGAGGTATTCGAAAGCTCTGAACATCCGCGTCTGGTTATTCTATCTGTGTACCACCCGCGCGCTGTAAGTTCTCGTGTATTTCATTAAATAATTTTGCAATTACTTTTACTTCTTTATTTACCGGAACAAGCAGCAACGACGCAGCCAGCAGTTTGCACCCGGTCTCCTTTCTCTCGCTTATAATTTTACTCGTAAAAAGCGAAAAAGTTGTTGAGACTTCCACAGTATTGAGAAATCGAATGAAATAGCTTCTTCCTACTTGGTTCTTTTTTTTACTTTCACTACCGACATAAGCGACGTCTATTCATAATCGTCTTATTGGCCGCACCCTCGCTCCCTCAGCTCTCCCATCCCTTCGCGTCTCGTCTCCCCGAGTCCGCGCTCCCTCGACTTCTTCGGCCAGAGCACAATCGGACGAGTTCTCCCCGACTCGCCAGCCGCACTTGATACCTTCACTCGTTCACGCTAATTCAATTTCTTTCGCATTATACGTCGAGCTCTCGGCTTTTCTTTTTTCTCGTCTCTCTCTTCCTTCAATCTCCATCGCGAAAGTCTCGCGCCCTTTTCCCTCCACCCTCGGCCATCCGGGAAAAATCCGGCGGTGCGTGAAACTCGAACAATAAACAATCCGCTGCCAAACAATCGACTCGTTTCCGTGACGCTTTTCCGCAAACGTTCTCGCCTCGACCGGACGGAGCGAAAGCTTTTGCTTTTATGTTTTCTACGTCTCGCCTTGTTTCTCCTCGCTCGCTTCACTCTCCTCTCTCTCTATTCCTCTCTCTGTGCAATCCTGGCCGAGGTCGCCTGACACCGACAGCTGGCGCCGAGCTTAAACGCTGCTGGAACATGGGGAAAAAAATACGAACTCTCCTGTCTATAACGCCTCGACCATTATAAAGAGTCGTCGAGTCTGTTGTAGAGAATGGAGCGGCGAGTTGTGTACCGGCCGGAGAAGAGTGTCGGTCGGTTCGAGGGGTTGGCCGGAAAGTGTCAGAGCGTCACAACTGATGCGTCTGCAGTCCTCTTCGCTTCCCTCGCGCAGAAACGTTATTCAACTATTCGCTTTTCCCGCAGAGCTGCACGGGAGAATCTGAAATGCACGTGATATGCAACAGAGAAAATATACCGTCAGCAATCGCAAATGCCTGCATTCCACGGTCGATGAATCGTCTTTTTCTCCATGTTATGATAATTTCGATAAAAGATTATCATTGAGGAGTTCAATTCATAAGCGTGAATGTAACATTCGAGTGGCTTAAAAAAATGTATACAAAAAAGCGGAAATAACGAAGGCTTGCGTACAATTTCGTGAAAGAGAGAGGTTGAAATAATCGTCGAGAGAAAGAAATGCGATTGCTCGAGGGAAGTTGCGAGAGAGCGTTAATAATTTCGGCAAAAGATGATCACCGAAGAATTCAATTCATAAGCTCAAATGTAACATTCAATGGCTCAAAAAAAAGTATACAAAAAAGCGAGAAATAACGAAGCCTTGTGAACAATTTCGTGAGAGAGAGAGAGGTTGAAATAAACGTCGAGAGAAATAAACGCGATTGCTTGATAGAAGTTGCAAGAGGGCTTTAATAATTTCGACAAAAGACGATAATCGAATAATTCAATTCATAAGCGCAAATGTAACATTCGAGTCGCTTTAAAAAAATGCGTACAAAAAAGCGGAAATAACGAAGCCTTGTGTACAATTTTGTGAAAGAGAGAGATTGAAATAAACGTCGAGAGAAAGAAATGCGATTGCTCGAGGGAACTTGCAACAGAGCTTTGTGGGAGGGGGAGAAGGGGTGGAGGCGAGGTAACCACCGAGCTTTTAGAGGTATCCCCGGCCCGACCGCACACAGTGACGGCTAGAAAGGAGCAAAGTATAGAAGAGAGAAAAAAAGGTAGTTTTTGCAACCGCGACGAGCGAATGCAACTGCTCCGGGGGCAGTAACGGGTGGTAGAAGGGGGGGGGGGTATCAGCCAAGAGAAAAAGCTGGATATAAAGTAGTGAAAAACCCGCGAGAAACGCAGGTAGGAACACACAATCGTTCGTGTAAACGGACTCGCGAAAAAGCAGCTCACTGCGGAACGGCCCGTACTTTTTTTCAGCCCTGCTCGCCCCTCGCCCTTCCGCGGACGAGTTAAAAAAGGACCGAGAGAAAACGATTAACAAAACACTGTAGTGGTGCGCGTTCGTTGGAAAGGTTGGGGAGGAAAAAGGAGCGAAACGTCGACCCAGCCCCATCGTCGCAGAAACAAGCGAGTCCGTAGATGTCGGGAATAATCGTTGGGCGCGAGAAAAAGCGAAGCGGCGATGATGGTAATGGCGGAACGGTTGGGAGGGAAAAGGGCAATTGCGAGTGTCGTCTGCAATGGGAAACGGAGAAACGGAATTCTCGGGGGCATCAAAACCGGGGCTTGACGAGGGACAAGGACGACGCGAAACTGCAGCCGGAGGCGCTCGCATCTAGCCGCTCGTTAATGAGCCGAGAGCTTCTCGCGTGCAAAGGGAACGTTTGTTAACCGCGCGCGAATGACGCCATTGCTACCACCGGCGCGCTATTCCAACGGCCGCTGGTACCGGTGCTTCCGCTGTCGGTGAAAATAATTAGTCCGTCGGATTCGTTTGTCTAGCTGACGCGATTTAACTTGCCGTCGGTGAAAATTGCAAACTCAACCTGATGCATTGTGCGCCTCGCGGAGGTGCGCGCGCTCTCTGCCGATTGCACGCAAATCGGTCCGCTGCGCCGAAGCGCCCGGCGCACCGCGGCACTCGGTACGACGATTGTTCGCCGAACTGGCGTTATTGTTTGCATTATCGCGCGGTGCATATTTCCCAGGCGAATTCGTTAAATGTACAATAACACTTGAAACAATTGGCCACCGGTTCGAAGGGGGTTTGCACGGAAGCTTTTGTTACGCTAAAAAATTTCGTCGATTTGTCACCACAGGTCGGAATGATCGATTTGTGGTCAACGGGTTATACTTTTGGCGTGTGCCGCCCGGCTTTCCGCGATACACGCGTTATTATTCGTTAATTACGGGCTTTGGGCCCGGGCGTTAAGTGGTTATGCGTCGCTTTCGGAACGCTTTCAACGACCCCACTCGATGCACCGCGGCGCTGGTTCCTGAGGGTGAAAAGGGTTCGGGATCGCGGTGTACATACAGACCCGTCCGCCTCTCCCCCCATACGGCTGATTAAAAGCGCGGGCTGGATAATTGAATATTAAGAACTCCACTCGACAAAGTGGCGAGAGGGCCCTCATTGCCTGCGCTCAGCGCTAAGAGCAGCCCTCTCTCGCATAGCCCTATGTGTCTGCACTCTCTCGCTCTTGCGGTCTTTCTGTATCCTTTGCCTACCGCTGCGGCCTCGGTAAAACCGGCTGATTTTAATTAAAGACAAACATCCCTCTCCCCCACTCGGCGTGAGAGTCCTGGGTAGCACTGTTTTACGCGGAGAGGCCTCGACGCCACTTTGCTACCGTCGGGGAAACAACGATCCGCTCGCGTCACCGCTGACGGGGATGAAAGCGGGTAAAAGAGAACATTGCCGATTGATCTTTTTGTTCTTGCTTCAGGACTCTCGCTGTGTCTCCGAATCCCTCTTGTCCTACACGTGTCTTTCATCCACGGAAATTAAATGTATTCGAAATATATTACATTGGGTGTTTTCTTTTGCTTGCGCACAGAGGAAGCTTTGTTTCTGTTTCGAGATTTCCATGCAAACATATTCAGAATGTTCAAAAACGGCAAACAAGGGCATCTAGAAAAAATGTCTGGATGGATGTGAGTGTGTGCGTCAGGCTTGTATAATTCAACCGTCTATAACTCAAAAAGACTTTATCAATCGAGTTGAGATTTGGCACGGAAGAAGAGCAGTTAAGTGCCTGCGTTAGTCTGTTTGTTACTATTTACGCAATAATTGAAACATTCGTTCAGCATTTGTCAGCTTCTCAATTTTGCGAAGAAGTGTTTTCACGCTTCCGCAAATTTTGAGTTGTCGGGCTGGAACTTTCTACAGAAGTAAACCAACAGCAAAAGAAAACAATTTTCGCTACTAAATTTGGCAAGAATCGATTCACCCGTTAAAATTTTATAAGGTTTTGAATGTATTTTCTTTTATTCATACGTCACAACAGACGCAAAGATCATCATGAAAAATATCGTGAATCGCAAAAATACTCTTCGCGTTTTTCAAAGTCATATACCGCAGATATTACCGGTAGAGCAGTAAAAAAAAATAAGTAAAATACATTTTTTTAAATCGGAAAAAAATAAGTAAAATAAATTCAGAAAAAGGTGCAAAGTAATTGTCGCATGGCTTCCTAATTTATTACAACAATGGGCGTAGCTTCCTCCACGAGGAAGCCAAAGATCGATCAACAAACTTTCTCATAGAGAGAGCTATGCGCAAAATGTTTTATGATTAATTTATTAAACATGAAGTCTACTTCGAACCTTTCGCTCGACAAGCTGATTTTAGACGGGGTCAAAGGGGGTGTTAGCTGCTGGGAAACTTTCGGTTGAAATAGGTGCCAAGGGTATGAGAGTATGATGCCGAGGGATGAGCAGGATCCGCCGGGTAGGACCGAGTGTGCAGATAATTTGCAACGGAAGAGGCTGAGCCCGGGGGCGAGCTCTTCTAAGATAATTTGCTGGAGTAACTCTGCTCGCAGCTTCGGGCGAGCTTAGTTCCTTCCTCGCTACCGTTTTCAGCGTGGCGATGGAAGGTAAGCCTCCCGCTGTACGTAAAGGTATGCTATACGTAAGTGGCAAACTACAGTACGCAGTTTCGTATAGCCTGGGTACACTCGTAGACAAAATTTTCACGATCGTGCGATATTCCCCGAGAATTCCACTACCAACTCATATCAAAGGTTCCTCTCGCCCAACATCCCAAAACGCAACGACGAACGATCGATACCGAAATGCAAAGAGGCCACCATCGATACCGAACACTCGAGTAAACACTCATTAATATTAACGATCCCGAAGAGAGAATTCGTAACACCGCAATTTAATCAGTTGATTAACAACCAGCCTTGCATCGCTAGTCGTGTTGCACAAGCGAGCTTTCGGCCCCGCAGGATCCCCGATAATCGAGGATTTTGCCTCAGGACCCGAAGACGGATGGCTCCGTCCCCGATACCGCCGCCCGACTCTCTCATTACCACAGACCGAATGAGGGTGAATAGAAATAAATGCTCCAAGCCGGATTGTGCTCGCGGGCCTTCGCGATGGACCTGCGGGAGGAAAAAAATTCATTATTCCCGAAGGTTTCATCCGAAAACCGATGCATAATTATCAAAGGCAAACTGTTTGGAACCACCGATATTTGCTCTCGTCGAGGACGAGAGCCAGAGAGATAAATGGTGAATAGTGCACGATTCAAAGCCATCGGTCGTGAGTGCCCGAGCTCCGGGACGACCGCACCGGTCGCGGAGAGTTTGCGAGTGTACGTAGTAACGTGGCCATATCGAATCTCGTCCCCAGACAGAATGTTCTCCCGCAGGATGTTGTATCCTTAATGTATTTACCTTGGCTCCTAACCCCCGATCGAACAGCGCCCTCCTCTACGCCGTTCCCTCCTTCCCCCGTTATCGCCCGTCCTCCTCTTCGCCTCGTTCTCCACCCATCTACCCTACTCGTTCTTCACTCAGCGAGCTCTACTTACTCCACTATATACTACGTGCTCACCAAATCCCCTACCATCCACGTCCCAAAGATCCGTTTAGCCGCTCGTACGTCGGATTACTGATAGATATAGATATGATCCCCCTCCAGAAACGCCGAGATAAACCTGGCAAAGATATTATAGGGAGTATTTGATTGAATGTGTATCAGGGATATTCGTGAAACCGTCGACCTCAAAAAAAAAAAAAAATCTCCACTATTAAATTTAATTCCCGGTCAAGGTGTTGAATAAATAAAAAAATTACAAAATTTCATGTCAAGCATCAGAACTTGTGCTACATTCCTCGGGAATTAACCTTCCATTGTACTAATTCCGGGAGTTCATTAGCATGTGCCACCTACCGTGTCGACAGAGATTTTCCCTCGAAGTTTTCGGCAGCAGAGGTGGGGGGAAGGTTGTAAGGTGTGTTTCGTTCCGGAGGTAGTTTCCTTAGACCTTGGGGAGGGTGGGTCTGAAAGAGGGAATGTGGGAATGAGAACGAATGAGGGAATGAGAACGAGAGAACGAGCGCCCTGTGCCGAAACCTCACTCCAGAAGGAAGCTGCGCTCGTGCCGGCGAATATGTTTAAAGAGGGGTTTGAGCTTCTTCCACCGAGCCATCCCTCCGCGCCCCGCATTAGCAGTCGGCGTCTGGCAGTGGCAGGGTGCTTACCAACACGCTCGCACGGGGGGGCGCAAACGAGAGTACGGAGGCGTCGAGCAGCGGTCGCTGGTGTGTCCCATGCGCGTTCATACGCCAGACACGATTTTCTACTTAGCACCAGTAGGATCGGGCTCGTGTACGAGCGCGTTTTCCCCTTCTCGGCTGGGAGAGAATAAGGTCGTGGCAAACGGCGCTGGAGGACCGGCAGTGCCGTCTTCGAGAGGTCGTCTCTCGTAACCATCTTCTGTCTATAGAACGAGGGGGGCCCCCCGGGTCTGTGGGGAAAAAAGTCCTGGGGGAGACGAGCCGACCTGATAATATTCCCTCGATCGCACTCCGTCTTTCTGTCTGTCTAATGGCTTTCGACCGGTAGCTTTCCGATAACCTTTTAGAGGAGGGCGGCTTCGATTCCGGGTGAAATCCTTTATTCCGTCGCGAGATACTTGGTCGCTCGATCCGGCGAAATGCCGACCAACCTGGGCAGACTTATGGCGCAGGATTCTGATCCGAAGAGCCGGGGAGCTGCGGCAATTGGCATTAGTCTTTGAGTTGGATTCCCGAGGGTACTCTTGGCGTGCATTCCGGGCGTAGTGTCGAGAGGTAATTGAGGCACCCGGCTGAGGAAGGAGCTGGCAGCAGGCCTGGCCCCTCGCCCGGCTGATGTATACCTGCAGTCTCGGTAGTCGAGGCTCTTAGCGAGTCAGACTCGATTTTCTGCCAGAGAGCGGCCACCGGAACGCGCTTTGTGCCGCGTCTTGAAGATGGGTGTGAGGATTACCTGCACCTGGAGTAGGCGAGAGCAGCCCTCGGGGAACTGCAACATGCACGGAGGAGGATGTCCCGGAAGCCCTTCAGCTTATTCATCGTTTCGGATTCGCTTAGCCCTTGGCTTTGCCGCTTAGTTACCCGAACCTGATATACTCCCTTGCCTGATATGCTCGATTCTTTCCTCGATATCGTCCCGTGACCGAATGGAGAATCCCGAGTTCAAACTTAGGCATGAAAGAAAGGTCGAAGTGAAGTATGAAATTAATTTCGAAGGCGCGGCGGTTCATTCGGCCCTAAAAGCTTGACTACTTGCGATGGTTCTTCGCATCTTTTTCACTGGCAAACTCGTACGTTTCCTGGGTTTCACTCGTTTTTTTTCTTACTTCCCACGGGTAGCAACTACGATAGATACGACGACGCGTCACGTATGCTCGCTGGTCTATATGGTACACCGGTATCCACTGGTATACTCGAACGATATGGGAATCCGCGAAAGCAGAGCCAGATATCGAATTGCGTAGTCATCCGAAAAGGCGGACGGATGACGCACGAATCACACGCTGAGAAAAATTCAGAACCACCGGTATACGTCTCCGCCTATGCCGACGATACTCAGATTTTTCCCATCTCTCTGCCTCTTCGTGTTCGCTGTGCTAGCTTTTTTTTTCATTTTTCTCTCGGGGACTAGCTCTCTCGTATGATACGGCGAAGACGTCTTGGGATATGTGGGGGTGTGACGACTTCCCGAAGCTCACTTTCGGCTTGCGCGAGAATATAAAACCGGCGATGCCGGTGAACGACGAGAAAGAGGTTCATGATATGAAAAATCGTCTCGGTGACTCTCTCGCCCATCTCCATCGATATGTTTACCCGTCTCCGACAGTTCATACCGATATCGGAAAACGCGGGGAATGCCAATGTAAAATATCGGAGGGGCCATGTCTGTGATTAATGAAATATAATCACACTCGAGCCACTATCGGAAGGTCCGGGACTTGAAAACAAAATTAAATTGACCTTCGTTTTTGTCATCGTAATTTCTGCCCTACTTCTTAACCTACTTCTACTTTCGCCTTTGTCTGCGCTCCTGCGCCGTTGTACAAGTAAATAAATAAATAAATAAATAAATAAATAAATAAATAAATAAATAAATAAATAAATAATACCTCATTTTTCGTTTCAGGATTGAAGGCGGAGTTGTACTACGTTCAGGAGGGTGTCGTTAACACGTACGCCATGAACTTCGTCGTTCTGGTACCGGCGAGCATCGCCGATCTCGAATTTTCCTGGCAGAGTCTCGTCGGCTATCCGGTGAGTATTAAAAAAAAAATACCATTGTTATTGCGTCTATCCAAACGTGCCCAGTCCCGGGGAAAAAAATGTCGCTCCTCTTTCGCCCCTCCCCAATTTCGTGAGTTCATCAGCTCTATTTGAGGGAGGTCACGTGTCGATGATCCAAAAAGAGGGTGAGCTCGCGAAAAATACTTTTACCGTCCATTAACGCTCGGCAAGCTGCTCCCGTCGGACGAACCGATGCAAGTGGAACAAAACAAATATGTACCGGAGACACCCCTGCCGCGTATAACACACATGAGTGTGCGCCGCTGCGCAGAAACTTCACACTTACTGTATTTCAGCCCGGTACACGGCGGGGGGGATCGGAGATAGCCTTGAGTGCATGAATCTCGAGTCCGAAACCCAGGGGAAGGATCTTCTCTCCGACTCTCGTCTCTGATTGATCGCGCTTCTCGAAACTCTCCATATTAAATGTCCCGATATAGGTTGCGAGTCAATTCCCGGACGGGCGCGGAGAAAAAGAGGTCGGGCGCTTAATCAGTGAGCATCGGAAAGGTTTTCCCATCGACACAAGAAAGACGTGGAACGACGGACCGGAAACAGAGGGTGTAATTAGTCCCTGCCCTCGATAGGGCGAGCATCGGACTGAGTTGAAGAACCCCTCGAGCCAGAAGACAGTAAGGATCTCGTAATCGAGCCTCGGACAAGACAGCAGCGAATGGAATCGGACGGAAGTACAACGAGGCGAAACTATTATTCTCGTCGGCGTAAGGAGCTCCACTCTAGCGAACCGAGTACCAGTTTTTTGTCTTCACTACGATGATCATTCACTCCAGTCGATGGTGATTTGTGTCGAACGTTGTTACTCGGTTCGTACATTATGCATCGATTTACGAGCTAATAGGCCTGGTCTATATTCATCGCTCTTATCCGATCCCATGCACAAAAGTTTCTATTCCAACATTTCTACGATAGTAACTCTATTTACCGATTTTTAGAATTTCGTGCGCATTTTGCCGGAGCTCTCCTCGACGAAGCCACTCTCGCTGTCCCGTTTATCAAATATATGGCAGAAACAGCGAGATAAAGAAACACCGCCGGGAGAGAAACCACCGTTTGTTCGCTCGGTCGAGTTTGTAGATTGGGGATGGTTCGGGACCGCTCGCTCGGATGCAGCAGCACGCGAAGAACGGGAGATGATTGAGGGTGGTACACGCTGAATCCCGGTGGTTTGCGGAACCTGTTCGACCGCGGCTGCGATACCGGCGTGCAGTAACATCGTCGATGGGCTACAGGGGATGCTGGGAAAGCACGGCGAAACGTGCTGCGCGGAGAGATAGATACAGAGAGCGAGAGTTCGGTGGTTCGGGTATCAATACTCTATCAATATGAAATACAAACAGTGGTGTTCTGCGTAGCTATGGGGAGAGCCCGCTGGGTTTGCGCTCCCTCCGGTCACCAAGGAAACCGAATGCTCCCGATAGCGAGAGCGGTGTGCGTCGCCCCTCCTCTTGAAAATCGCGCCCCCTTCCCACCTTTTCTGCCGCCCCCTTCATCCCCGGATGCCTGCGAAGAGAATCGTACTCATGCTCTCTCGATATGCCCATCGGCCCTCGCGCCCTCAATCAAACGTTAAACGACAAGGAAATTGACGCTCCGCTACATGATGGCTTGCCACCCCCAACCCCCCCCCCCCCCCCCCCACCGAGCTCCTCGCGCCGCGGGGTGTTCGCTCCACACCGAACCCTCCTACCGTCGAGAAACCCTTAGGAAAAACTTTTTTTTCTCCAACCGCTTCTCCACGCTTCCATGAGATCAGAGAAGAAAGAGCTGCGAGGGTGTTCACGGCTCTTTGGGCCTTCATGGTGAAAATTGGAATTCCACCCCATCCGGCGAATCGCACTACTGATTGAAACAGTTATTTTCTTATTTACTGTGAATGGTGATTGGGCAAATCTCTTTATTGTCCGTTTGGATTCTTTATCGAGGAAGGACGAACGGCGATTGACGGTCGTGAAATGTATTTTCGATGTCCGTCGTTTGGTAACGCTCGGCTTGGTGCGTTGGGTGACGTGTTCGCGATCAAATTTAATCTTCCGCAGGCTTGATCGAGGGGTTTATTAATACTTGTTTGCCGCTCGTTCGTTTGGATTCTCCAGCGGCGTTGACCCGTTGAGTGTATTTACAGCGACGTCGCGCAGTGCCAAACGACCACGGTGTAAAACATCGTGCGGTTAATATGTACGCGTTGTTCGTTCCAGCAATGAATCAGGCAGTAAAAGCCGCGGCGCTGAATCGATGCGGCGAGGTAACTTTTCTTCTCGGCTCTTTCTCTCCTTCCTCCGTTCCGTGTCTCGGGGTTTTCGCAGACGTCGGAGCTGAGCGCACCGAGCGAGAGCGCTGCCGCGGACCAGAATGGAGGCTTCACCGACGAACTTCCTAATTAGTAATGTTAATAGTGAAAAAGGACGAGGGCTTCGTCATTGCTCGGGGAGAGCGGGTCTTAACTAGATTTTCGACGTAGGCGAGAACATCGTAATTTAAAGGGCAAGGGCTCTCGCGAACGTCGGAACTGGATAATAAAATGAATAAACGACAGGACTCTGCTAACTACGTTGTAAAGTGGCGATGCCGCTTCGATGATTCGGTTTTTTTTATTCCTTTTTCTTTTACCTCCCAGAACTTTCGTTCGGGAAACTGAAGGGAGTGTGCATCGATGATCCGTTAAACGGAAACTGCACCCTGGCACGGAACAGCGCTCGATAAAGACGCGGCAATTCGCGGATAACGTTTTTTTTCAGTATTGCGGCCAGCGAAACGAGATAATGCTCGCCGCGAGAAGCTTCGCGGGTTCACCTTCGGGAAGGGATAATAAAGGAAGATAGCTGGAGAATTTCTCGCGTCGGTGAATTCTACCTCGTATTACTCTAATTTCCCGAGGAAATTCTGTGGAATATATCTGGATAGAGTTCGCCGGGGCTACCGTAGCACGGAGCGGGGCGAAACGGATCACCGGGGCAAGACGGACTCGTGTCTTCCTTGCGAGATGAGATTTTTTTTTATGTCCTGGCGAAGATTGGTAAAAATAGTCGGTTTCGCTACCGGGGTTTCGTTTTGCCCCGCTATCTCGATTATTCCTATCCCAAGGCTGCCTCGGGAATACATTGTGTGTATATACCTGTAGCGGAATTTGATGGGATTCAGAGGCTTACCCGTATACGTGAAAAGATAAAAGGAAGAGGGAGATGAGAGCGGCGGAGATAGAGGCGAATGCAGGCGCGATGCACAATGCCAATTGCAATCTAAACTTCGGAGCGTGTTCGCGCGCAAGTAGCTGGCTCAAGGATCGAGATCGTCCACTGGGCGACGAGGCAAGGATGTTTATCCGCGAGCAGGGAGGGCGAGAAAGCGAAGGCTCTCTGGTTTTGCCACAGCAGAGCCAGCCGGCTATCTCCTGCGTTCCCCCGAGAGCATTTTCCATCCTGTTATCTGTGGGATTTCTCGTTCCGGCAGCGAGGTTCGTTAGTCCCAATGGCTCGAGTTTCCCTGTTGTTCGGGTGTGCTCTCAGGTCTGAAACCTGAAATCCGTGCGATTGTAATCTTCGGCTCACTTACGCAATTCCACTGTAACTGGCGTAGCCACATTATGCATGCGACTTTTTGTATAGTTTTCTGGTATCGCAGATGGCTCCAATTGTCCAGTTATCGCGATGCTTATCGAACAGTTTATATGGCCGATGCGCAACACACCTTATTAGCAGTTGGCTGAAGTTCGAAGCGCTTGATAAGAAACTACTGACACACCGGAAACGAAAGAACCAGTTTTTTCAAATTACCAACACCCCTTGAATTCGGGCAAAAATTCCAGTTTATTTAGCTCGATGATATTTGTCTTTCAACATCAAAGCAATTGACCTCCTCTCTCCTGTCTCGATACATCTCACAGATTGAATCTCTATTATGCCGCATTCAGCAACGTTTGTGTCTTGCAGCGAACTCCGCTTTAAGCCCGCTCAAATATTTTTCTCTTTCGCCTCAGTGACAATTTCCGCAGTAGGCTGAAGTTCGAAGTGCTTTATAAGAAACTACTGAGACACCGGAAACGAACGAAACGATTTTTGCCAATTACCAATGCACCCCTTGACTTCGGGAAAAAATTCCAGTTTATTTAGCTCGACGATATTTGTCTTTCAACATCAAAGCAATTGACCTCCTCTCTCCTGTCTCGATACATCTCACAGATTGAATCTCTATTACACCGCATTCAGCAACGTTTGTATCTTACAGCGAACTCCGCTTTAAGCCCGCTCAAATATTTTTCTCTTTCGCCCCACAGACAATTTCCGCAGTTGGCTGAAGTTCGAAGCGCTTCATAAGAAATACTACTGACCCGCCGGAAACTAACGAAACGGTTTTTGCCAATTACCAATGCACCCCTTGACTTCGGGCAAAAATTCCAGTTTATTTAGCTCGACCATATTTGTCGTTCAACATCGAAGTAATTAATCTCCTCTCTCCTGCTTCGATACATCCCTCAGATCGGATCTCTATTATGCCGCATTCGGCAACGTTTGTATCTTACAGCGATCTCCGCGTTAGGTCCGCTCGGATTTTTTCCCTCGCTCGCCTCACTGACAATGACTCACTGCGGCTACACGCTATTTTACTTTATCAAGATCCATCCGCAGGGGTCTCTCTCTCTCCTTGGGGACGCCGAACCCTCCGGGCAGTCCCTCGAATCTCTCGACATTTTCCTTTCGCTCTTTCCGATGCCGCATGAACCGGCAGCGATTCCGCACGTTAAGTCTAGCGTCCGATAGCAGTAAAAGTTTCGATTGCGCGACAGCAGCGATAGCCGAGGCCAGCAGAAATTCACGTTCGTTCTACCGAGAACCGAAATTATCGTCGGAGATCACACAGAGATGACTCACTTCTCCTCGCATCGATGTTCTCTCGAATTTTAGATCAACGTCATCTTTCCGGGATTACATCGTCAGAAAGATACCGATCGACCTCGCGAGATCCCAAACATCGCTCGAGACTGCGAATGATAAATTACTTTTCACCAACCCGCCAATTCGCCTTCAAAGGAATGATTCGGCGGATTCTCTCGCTCGCTTGTTTTCCTTTTTTTCTCCGCTTTTTCCGAATTTCTCGTTTCTTTTCGTCAGTTTTTTTTTTCCCCGACTACCCCAATCTTTACCCTCATCAGTCTTTAGCCTCGGAGAGGCCATGAGTCACAGCAGCCGCTGTACCGACAGAGGATTGTATCCGAGTCTATCTTAATTTTCCCGCACACATCGAGAGTTCGTCAGGCGAGGAATGAGAGCGGCGTTTGTGCGAGGAGCGACAAGGGGTTGGTCGGTTGAATCCCCTCAGGGAGTTGAAAATCCTGCTCCATACTCTCGAGAGTGGCGACACGACTAGTGTCACGGTTATACACGTAAGCATATTTCTACCGCGGCGCACACTCGTACAATCCGCGCGTATATACACATGGAAATAACACCGTGGAGACAGCGAAGTAACGAATAAAGTTCAACTCACCCGTTGCCGTCGACTGCGCCCCCTCTCCTTCCTTCCTTTCCCGCTTGTCCCCGTCCTCCTCGTTGGGAACTGCAATTGGAAATGATTTGTGAATCATCCACTTGTTAGACGAAAGTTGCCTCCACTTTAGACCCCGAAGCATCCTTCCACCAGAGGCGGAACCCGCTTGCGAGCGACTCGTCGCTGCCTAATATTCATCCCCATTCCTCGCTTCCCCGACGCCCCGAAACCTCGGCCTTTCACTGGGTTTCGCAGGCCAGGAGCCTCGGGAGCTTGGCACAAGGAGGAATCTCTCGCGCCACTGTGCGAACGAAGACGACTTTGGGATGTGTTGGCAGGGTGCGCTTGGCTCAAATTGCAACGGAGCCTGAGCGCCTCTCCGCCGCGTATTCGTGCCTCAGCTTCGGGGGTTGGTCGCGATCCCGGCGGAACACAACGCCAGGAAAATACGGGATTGAAGAAGAAGGGTAGGAATGAGAAAGTTGTACCCGCGAAGGCCCGCGGGCCAGATCCTCATCCGCGCTGCCGATTCCCGTTCCATAGCGACAATTACTTGTAATACTGTCAGCCCCCGGGGCGTTTCACGAGGGTGGATAGCTAGTTCGACACGAGGGTCTGCGAGCGAGAGAGTTCTGGGACCGACTCGATGGGGCGCACTTTTACCCCGATAAAAAAGATATTACCGACTACCACCGATCGAGACCGTCCATTGTCTCGTCGAGGGGGTGGGAATCAGAATTCGAGCTACTTTCACTGCGTACTTCTGGCACGAGCTTGCATGGAACTGCTGCCGTTTTCTCCCCTCGTTCCTCACGAGATCAGGCGAATGAGAAAAAGCCGATGCTCCGCTGTAATAAGGCCTCGAGTTTCCGCGAGGATAAGGGCCGAACGTGTCACTCCCACTCGTTTTCACTCCGTGACATGCACTCGAATCGCCGCTCGGCTACTCCAATCCTGGGAACCATATGACGGATTATATTTCGCGATGCGGTAAAAGGAAGCTCGAAGGCTGCACTGAGTCACAGCCTAATTTGGTCCTTCCGGGAGACTCGAATGAGCTTAGAGGATTCTGGGATGGCCCGATCGTCGGCTTCGTTAAGGGGATGAATTGAGTCGACCAAATTGCTGTCCCTTCACTCTTACAACGGCCTCGCTCAGTCCCTATTTCAGTTTCGGCTTCGTTCCCTTCCAAAAACCGCTGTTCAAGCTTCATTCTCAGCCCACGCATAAATCGCTCAAATCGGCTCGCTACTCGATCGCCGCTTCTACGCTGCAGCGATATTGTAATTGAAAGCTCCGGTGGCATCGCAAATTGCCAAGAGCCGGTAACGTTGATGATGGCAATTTGAAAATTAATTGCAAATTTCACCGGGATCATGGCTTGTGACGCAAGGTGATTAATGTTGAACTCGACTAGCTCGGTACTCTTCTTCTATCCATCCTCGTCCTTTCGTGTATCCCCTCGCCCAGGTTTTCCGGTGTGAGCCGGGGCTGCGCGAGTTCCAGCAAAGCTCTCGGTACCTTCCTCGCCGACTCTCATCCCCTTGGCGCAGCCAGTGGCGTGCACCCGCTCGTACACCGTACGATAAGTCCTGTGGGATAACAGCCTCGTGTTTCGGATAACATGGAATATCACGGTACACCCGACACCGTGAAACACACCGCCGCGTCGCGGCCGTGACAAATACCCCGCTGGTTCTTCCTGTGTGTGTTCTCCACCGTCCGCACTGGAAACACACACTCCTATCGTTATAGCGCTGGCTTTCGAATGTTACACAATGTGTGTGTGTGTGTGTATACGACCAGCATGCGGCAGCAAGAGCACGCCGCTATCCAAAAGCCCCGCCTGACCAACCCCATTCTCCACCGCACAGGATTATGCGACATAATCACTCGAAACCGGAGACCCAGCCACGTTGGCGGTGATGCCGGTAACTGTGGCCACGGGCGCCGCGGTTACCGGAGACAATTCACGTGAAATATCTCATATGAAATTCCACCGACGTAATCGGAAGTTCAACTCTCATCTTTCGTTGCGTTGATCCATCAGCGGGCTGTCGAGGCTCTCGCACTGTGGTTTCGCTCCGCGATGAACCGCTAATGAAATTTCTTCGAGAAAAACATGCGCACGAGCGGGCTTTTCAAGGAAAGATCTCTTTCAATCTCGAGGACTTCCGTTCACGTTCGTGGAGAGGCTGCGATGTTATTCTTATCGAGTATCGAGCACACCCCGGCCGTAACTCAGGATGAAAAGTGTCTGGACTCCCAACGAGCTTGCGGAATCGAGGTTGATGCATGTTTGATACAGTTTTTTTTTTCCTCTCCGCTGCTTTCCTCGCCACGATTTTGTCTCGAAGGGTCGAGCGGCATCGTCGACGAGGGGACTTTGAAATTTTCGTATACACAGTAACGCATAATACGGGCCTTATTATGTTAAGGTATACGAAGAGGGGAAAGAGTGACGATAGGCGCGTTCGTGCTTTGGCGGAATAAACGGTAGGATAGAAATGCATTATACAGTGCAGCAGCCTGGACAGGGTCAGGGGTCGCGAGCCGGAGAACGAGCCCCGTCGGCGGCGGTGATAGCACGACGTTCGCTATACGCTCTCTGCTCCGGATGGCGCAGCGGAGAGAGAGGAAACCGGAGGTGTCAGTCGCTCAGCCCGCCCACCCAGACGTTTCTCGGTCCTGACACCGCGCGCACACACAACACGATCCCAACTTTAAACAGGGAGCAACATTTTCAATTTGCCCGTCTGGTACCTTCCGTCTGTCTCGGGGCCTTCGACTGCCTCGTCGACGTGTTCTCCCGTTTATTTGTCCAGCAAACTGCTGTTACACGGCCTCGGCGACAAACTCGCTCTCTCTTTCCGCTCGTCCCCTCTTGTTTTGTTTTTCAAACTGAACTCTCAACCTTGCACTGGCGTTCGAGTGGCTCTCGACTGCCGAACCTCGTACATTCGCCGGTCCAGTCAGCGTCGCCCGACAAGGGAAACAACTTTTCAACGAGTTGACTCTTCGGGAACTAATAACGTCGAGTAAACTCGGAGTTCAGGGGCTCGTGCAGAGAACGCTTACAGATATCACGATGCAAAGGATATCTGGACTGAGGAACGATCTGCTATTTTTCCTTCTTATTAATAATTTTTTTTATTTTATTTTTTTATTACCAGCTCGGGAATCCGACGCTGTATAGACTTTGAGAAACGAAGGAACGATAGCCTCCGTGAGCGTCGCGCCGTCGACGACCGCCCGGTGGATGTGGCATTGAGCGATCATCTCATCTCGGGCCAGCAAAGTTAGATGAGGAAATTTGTCCCCGCGATAGGTTTCCTGATAGTTTGCCCAACTCCTGACGCGAGAGAAAGTGAGACGACGGGAACGAAGCTCCGAGAGAATCGGACGAGCGCGGTTGTGTACAAAGGTGTCCGATATAGAGACCTCCCGCTTTGCCTCGCGGTACCTCCCCATTAGTTCGGCATCCTTGCCGGACGCTTATCCAAACTCCTTCGGAAAGCTCGGATACGAGGAAGAGGAGGACGAAGAGGGATTTTTTTCCCCCCAAACAACAGCACCAGCGGAGAAGAGAGAAGAAAATAAATAAACTTAGTCCTCCGTGCGACAGATGGGGCACTTATTTTTTTCTTAATTTTTTTTTTTTTCATTTTGCTAGAATTTATGAAGAAACTTGGTGGAATTTCTACCCTGAAATGTGCAACTTCATAAACAAACATAGCGAGGCAAAGCGTCCTGTCTGATTGAGCTCCTACTCGGGGTACACAAAATCCGGAGATATTGATCGAGCGCACACGTCTGAGGGAGACGTCGAGGATGCGATCGAGGACTCTCCAATTTGTCGCATCGATGCACTTCGCGTACACATAAATATCGGTAACTCGGGTTGCCCCCATGCGCGAGAGATGTTTGGTATCTGATCGGCCGTTAACGTCGAGGCCCCTTATCGTGCCTGGGGTGGTGGTTGATCGGGCTTGGAGACGCACGGGCGACGCCCAACGACGCACCTAATTGCAGAGTCGACTTTGCCGGAGCTCCTTTGGGTGCGAGGAAAGGGGTTTCGAGGGTGCCGCAGAGAGGACACCACGATGGAGGCGAAGCGGCGAAGACGACGTAGTAAAGGAATCGCTGAGATAAGGTAAATCGGGAAAATTCGGAGTCGGGCGGAGTTCGAAGCACGAAGTCTCAAGTCTTTCGCGGTGATAACCCGACGGTAATGCATGTTGCAAAAGCCACATCCGAAATTCAATGGGTCCGCGAAGATCCGGAGCGGGTTTGGAAAGGGTGACACGGATCCTTACTACGCTATAAAGCTTTCCGGCCGTCCGCTCTCCGGGGTCGGTTGTATATACAGGAGGATCGGGATCAGTGGCTCGTTTATCACGCGGAGGATTCCGGACGTCTGTTCGGGGTGAATAGTCTTGGCGGGACGGGGCTGGGGCATTCCTGCGTAGGAGCGTCATGAATTTATCGGTTTTATAATTAAGCAGCTCTCGCCCGGCAATACTGGCGAGTAACTCTCCTCTAATTTATATCTCTCGCTTCGCCGGTTCACCTTCGGACGTCTGCGAGGATCGCGCAGGCATCCGGGAGATATTCCAGTCGGGGATAAACGAATTAACACGCGGAATGCGGCGAAAAATAGATACAATTGAGATGAAACGGCGGCGATGAGGTGGAAACAAAAATGAGGAACTGTGTGTTTGTCGCGCCTCTCGCCCGCGTCTCCGTCGCGCCATCCACTTATTTTCCACAATGGATTGATCAACTTTTTTCCGCGATCCAATTTACCAGCGCCAAGGCGAAGGTTCTTCTGTAGCTAACCACTTCCAATGACCCCGAGAACTCGGCTTGTTCTCCGGTTTTCGTTCAACTTCTTCCGGTTCTCCTTATTCCTTGGCTTCTTTCTTACCGTTGCTGCTTCGTTTCTCTCTCTCGTTTTTTTTTCTTCTTTCTTTATTTCCCAGGTGAATCTCTCCGAACTCACCGCGAAGATACGGCGCATCCAGCGCAGTGGATGAGAGAACTAAGACCCGCGCAGTTTTGCCAGTCTCGCCTTGAATTCGAAGCACGATGAGGCAGCTCGTTGCCGGCCCGTACTAATTCACGGTTTCGCTCGGCCGTCCACCTAGCGCCGTCACTACTGAGCACTCCGGTGGCGTTCCTCTTCGGTGGAAAAAGTTCCTCGTCGGCCGTCGAGGCGCCAGAGCGAAGTAGTGCAAGTCGAGTACGGACCGTCATAGAGTCGACGGGCTTCTCTCGGAGGTTTAAAAATAATTATAAATAATACGAGTCTCCGGCGTGAGTATCTCGTGCCGACGATCGGCGCCAACAGGAAACAGGAAAAATTACCTCTCCGCTCGGCTGCACCGGAGAATCCGAACGAGGCCGTTTGATGCCGCATTTTTCTTCTCTCAACTCATTCCCCCGCAATTCGTAACGTTTTTTTTTTTTTTTTTTTTTTTTTTTTTTTTTTTTTTTATTGTTCACCAGAAAATTCTCACCGCCGTCCCGAGAGATATTTTCTCGCTCGAGATACGCATTATTATCTCCGCGTTCTCTCGCCTCTTCCCGAAAGTGAGAGCCGTGATTTCCCTCGCTGCCGCCGCAGCGAATGAATTAAAAAAAATAAAATAACAAAAAATATATATATATATATATATGAAAATCAAATAAAAATACCAAGCTAAATATACGAAAGTATAATCAACTCATTCCGATCTCGATGTTTGCGCCTTGTTATGAGGTGCAGGACGAAACATTCGCTCGTCACCGGTTCCGTACGGAATCGAGTTCCCGTTGTGCGACAATACGCGAACGCGGTATGAAGCGGAGAAGCCCGGTAGACGTTAACGAGCTCTGGCGTAATTACAATGGAACGATCGGGCTGCGCAGAGAGAAAGAGTCTGCCGACGAGGAAGAGACGACTCTCTCTCTTCGTGCGGAAAGGAGTAAATCCCAGGTAGTTGTTACAACTTCTGACTCCTGAGGGTCTCCTCTGGCGTTGTCCCCGGCGTGATAACCCGGCGTTTCGGCGCACGCCAACATTCTATCTACATTCACCCCACCCGCCCTTCCATTCCCATCTGTATCCTCCTCTTTCTCCGGCAAAGTACCTCGTACCCGCTACACTCACCCGGCAAGCGAACGAATTATTCTCCAGCCCAAAACACACATACATACACGTGTTTCAGCGTTTCTGCTTCTGCTTTCGGAGAGTCCGCGGCGAATATTCTCGGATTTTACACACAATATAGCACACACAAGCTTTATGTCGCCGCGTGTGTGTTCGGTGTACGTGCGTGACCGTGCTTCAGGCACATCCTACGTCAGTGCGCTGGTTTATACATGTAGGTATGTATAATGAGAACGAGGGAGTGCAGCGAGGAGCGAACGCGGTGGGCAGGGTGAGAGCCGGATAGCGGGGAACGAGAGCAGATCCGAGGCGGTAGTAAGGGAGAGCAACTGAGCAGACAGTACCGGTGCACTGTACGGCACAGAGTTTGGGGGTTGTTTGAACAGGCGCTCCAGCCTCCGAGGAGGGTGGACCGGAGGGGCGACGGGGGTTGCTATGACGATCACGCCCCATCGAATTACGCGAAAATTGCCCTACGTGCCCCCTTCCTCATTTCGCTCCTCTCTATACTCTTCGTCTCTCCTGTGCATACACATTCGCATTTGGTATATCCAGTCTCGCTCTCAACTACGCCATTTTAACCCCCCCCCCCCCCCCCCCCCCACCCGCTCCAACCTCCTGTCACCTTCAATTCCGTTCTCGTGGTCTCTCTCTCCGTCTCTCCGCTGTGCCTCAACACGCGAGAACACTCCTACGCAGCCAGTCACTCGCCCGCGCCGCTCCGTCCTCAGTGAGCGAGGGACGATAAACGCGCGACGCTAAACTGCATTTGATAAACCTGCTGAAACGTACACTAGACTGCTCCGCTCCTACCCCTTTGCCGATGTAGTTACTGCTTGCCTGTTGCTAAAACCACAGGTGTGAAACACACGGAGACGAAGTTACTGCAGTTCGCAACTTCACTGCTTTCTGCTTTCAATGCAAACACCGCGCGCGGAGACACACATGCATATACACGGTTGACACACACGCAGCCATATTTTATACTTAACGCTCACAAATATTGTTATCGCAATAACTTTGCTTGTGCGAGAGTTTTATCGTGTCTTATTATGCGGAGTATACCGGAGCCGGAAGTACGTGAGGATTGATTTATCGCTCGCATTGTTGTTTCAGTGCTGAGACGCGACGGGCTTTTGAAAAACGTGAAAAAAATTATTCCGTACATATTAAATTGGGAGCACTGCGGAAACAAAAATTATGCGAACATTTTTTTAGAGATATATTGCATACGGTTTTTTAATATTATTAACATGGTAGCAGACTGCTGCGGCTCAGGCGCTTCGCATCCTCGCTATGGACCGTGGAATTCAGAAACTGGAAAGTCACATTTTCGGAAATGTACCGCACACACCTCACTTCCTATTCGAAAATCTCATTTTTCAACCGAAAGTGACGGCATACAAAAATTTGGTCCTGTAAGAAAATAAAATTGTACGATTTCATTTCCCAATTTCGACGATGGCCTTTTCACGGCATCGTGACTGTAATAACTACCCCGGAGGTTCCTCCGCAAAGGTGACGCGGGACGAACTAATAATGCCTGTATATCTCCACGTAAAGAAAGAGCGAACGGAAAGGCAAGCCATTTAATCACGCTCTTCGTGTTCCACATAAGCTTTATATCTCAACCGATTCTTTTCCCCAGTCGCGCGCGGGCAATAAGGCTCCAGGAGAGGCGAGCGAGCCAGGATTAAAAGATTACGCCGTCCAATATCGGTCCACTGGCTGTTACCGTAACGCGAGGGAGGAAGCAAACGGACGTCCTGGTGGTCTCGTCCAGCAGCGTCCCAAAGCTCTCACACGGAGCGCTCCTTCGGGACTCGTAGCGTAATCCTTTACGTGACTTCATCTCAATCCTTCCACACACACACAAAGTTGTAGCCTCACCGTAGACTGCGGAGGCGCAATGTTTTCGCATTACGAAACAAAGTACTGTACGGTATAGCCTGACGGAGCTTTGGCTCTACGGGAAGAAAGGAAGTGTTCCTGTTCGCACCCCTTACTTCCGCTGCGCCGGACACACTTCCTTTATTCGACCCTGGCCACCAATTAACCGGGCGAACGACGCGGGCTAACGAAATAAGTCAGCCTCGCTATTTTACGGACCCTTATTTTTTTTTTTTACTACCACCGTAAGAACTATCCTTTGTCTTTCGATAAATTGAAATTTATCGCTGCAGAGCCGGAGTTCGGTCATCAAGCGATGCCACGAGGTAATTTCTTACCGGAGGAACAATATGGATAGTGGAGAAGGGGACACGGAGAAAATATCGAGTGGCCGGTCGTCCCGAGCTCCGGCCGAGCCACGGCCGTTACTACTCCGCCTGATATACCAAGTCGGCGTCGAGTTCTTATATCTTGAATAATATACGAGCGTGCTCCAGCGCTGTCGGACGCGTGGCATTAGTATAAGTATACGGTGGGTGGCATCGAGGGGAATGGCCGAGAGAATCATATCCATTTTCTTAATTCGTGTTACAGTGGAACAGCGCATAAGTTCTGTCTCTTCCGTTCGCACATCTCCGGTCATTGAAGCTCTAAAGTCCCATTTGGTGTGACAATAAAAAAAGAAAAAAATTCCCATATGAATACTCCTCAACAGAGGAACAGAGCAGTATCCCGAAGGAAGAGCTTGCACTTTGTACCCCACTCACCCCCCCCTCCCCCCCCCCCCCGGGGAAAATAAACCGGGTCTTCAACCGGTATTCGGATACTCTCCTCGGGCGCAGAACGGAGTACCCTTCATCCATATACAACGCTTCGTACGACTACAGCTCTCCCGCGACAGCTTATTGCTTAGCGCGAAACGGGGTTCTTCCCTCAAGCCCCCCCCCACTCCCCCCCTCTCTACCGCCGTTCCCGTGAGCGAGGGTGTCTACACGATTGTCGCGTATTAACGCACTCGGGTCTTCCCGGCCACAAAGGCTGTCGTCGAGTGAGATACTCGACCGAGGGAAAGCAATATGACGAGATGAAGCCGACAGAGACGAGCGGGAATTGCGAGCTACACATATATGTATACGTACATATCTACATACATACATATACAGCACTCCTAGCCAGTATCCTTGGCGGAAGATAGCCGGAGTCCCGAAGGACCCCCGTGGAACGGGTAGGCGAGAATTGCATATGTATGTATATTCGTGACGCGATGAGCGCGTGCGTTCGTCCGTCAGACGCGCGGATGGACCGCCGGGAGACGAGCGAGCACCGAGGCGAAGGCAGACAGGGACCCGAGCAGCAGCAGGTTGGGCCCGGAGCCGAAACTCCTGTACGAGTTTCGCGGAGGAGGCGAGAGCCGGGAAACGGCGACGGGTTGTGAATCGTTCGCTCGAGTCGCTTACATCTGCCGGATCTCTGCGTCCCCCGCATACCGTTTTCCATCGCACCGTCCTCACCGCCCATCCTCCCACGACTGAACCTTCCCGTCCTCGCCGATTCTGGCCCGAGCGTTGCTCGAGCGTATTGCGTTAACGCCGAGGGTGCAAACACCCCTTGTGTCTCTCGAGTACAGTCGAGCTAATAATTAAACCGTTAAAAGCGCTCGTTAAAGCGACGAGCTCTCGGGTAGTCTCTCGCCCGAGCTTTCTCTCGATTCGAGTCTCGGCCCGTCATCGACCTCGTGTTTTCTCACTCGCTCGTCCTCTCGCGCGGAGACGCTCCACGCCTCTGGCTCGTTCCTGTATCTCGAGTGTTGGAGACTTGGCCTACCGTTACAGGGACTGTCTGCTAGGCGGTGGCGTGCAACTGTTATAGAGCTCGCGGAAAGTAGGGTGCGGATCTGTTTCTTCGGTCGTTTCGCGGTCTTGGAACTGCCATTTTCTTTTTAGTCTGGATGTCCTCTTTCGGCCTGGTGAAATTCGGATCGAGAAAATCTCACATATATTTTTTTCTGTTGTTTTTTATCAGGCTCTGTTCTACCGCTCTTCTCTATTCTCTTTTCTATTGCTGGATGAACACGGTTTCGTGACGATATACTCCAGGATTCACGATAAGGATTTACATGCTCATCGGAGTGGGCCATGTTTACCATTTTCTGCCTACCTAAGGAATAGCATGAATAATGAAGTTGCATTATGAGCGGTTATTGCTTCCATATTTCGTGTTCTGTTGCGGTAGAACAGATATCGAACAGGAACTCTTCTGAATCAATTCGTCGGGATTAATCGTCGCTCTTCACCTTTGGCTCCTTCTCGTATCTCGAGGGTTACACATTTGGCTTACTATTACAGGGACTGCCTGCTAGGCGGTGTCCTGCACGTGTTATAGAGCTCGCGGAAAGTCCGGTGCGGATCTATTTCTTCGGTCGTTGCGCGGTCTTGGAACTTCCATTTTCTTTTTACTCTGGATGTCCTCTTTCGGCCTGGTGAAATTCGGATCAAGAAAATCTCACATATATTTTTTTCTGTCGTTTTATCAGGCTCTATTCTATCGCCACTTTATTGATGGATGAACACGGTTTCGAGACGATATACTCCAGGATTTGCAATAAGGATTTACATGCTCATCGGACTGAGACATATTCACCGTTTTCTCCCTACCTAAGAAACAGCATGAATAATGAAGTGGCATTATGAACGGTTATAGCTTTCATGTTTCGTGTTCTGTTGAGGGGATTTTTTGCTCGTATAGCAGATAACGAACAGGAGCTTTTCTCAATCAATTCGTCGAGATCAATCGGCGCTCCTCGCGTTTGGCTCCTTCTCGTATCTCGAGGGTTGGACACGTGGCCTAACATTACAAGGACTGTCTACCAGGCGGTATCGTGCACCTGTTATAGAGCTCGTGGAAAGTACGGTACGTACCTATTTCTTCGGTCGTTTCGCGGTCTTCGAACTGCAATTTTCTCTTTACTCCGGATATCCTCTTTCGGTCTGGTGGACTTCCGATCGAGAAAATCTCACATTTTTTTTTCTGCCCCTTTTATCGGGCTCTATACTATTGATGGATGAACACGGTTTCGAGATGATATACGCCTGGATTCGCGATATTTACATGCCAAACGCAGTGGGCCATATCCACCACTTTTCTCCTACCTAAGAAATAGGATAAATATCGAAGTGGCATTATGCACAGTTCTTGCTTCCATGTGCCGTGTTCCATTGGAGGGGGGGGGGGGGGGGGGGGGGAGATTATTCGCTCGTAGAATAGATATCGAACAGGGGCTTTTCTCCATCAATTCGTCGTGATTAATTCATCGTGTCGTCAAAAGTGGCGCATTAAAGCTGGCGGAAGGCTCTTTGCGAGACGAGACTACCCGTGCGCGCTCCTTCTCTCTCTCTCTCCTCTCTCTCTCTCGAGAGCGAGAGAGAGAAAACTGGAAGTCCGCGAGAAACGAACCCTTTCAAGCTCACTCTGCCGTGGTACGTAAGACCATTAAGGGCTAAATATTTGATTGAAATATTACCGTCGCGGGATACGCCCGAAGGCGTCCCCGCCGCTCTCGCTCGTCGCGTGTCTCTAAAGAGGCTTTTGCCGCGGGGATGCCAGCGGAGCACGAACGCACCGTGGCTCCCGAGAGTTTTGTTCCCTTAATTCGTGGGAGACCGTCACGCGATTCTCGTACCCTGCACGAGTAAACGTATACAAATACGATAAACTCGGAACCATCGTACGCGCTACGTACTCCAGATCTTGATGTCGCGAGGACACTGCCGAGAGGAATGTATCAAAGCGAATTCCCGCTACTATGTGATTCGGGACAATCATGAAAAAAATAAATATAACAATCATTGCAGCGAGGAATTTTTTTGTACAATTTGGGAGGCATGCGGACAAGAACTGGAGGCCGCCGAGTGTAGGGGAGAGCAGGGAAAAATGGAGCCGTGTCCTCCATCCGACACGAGACTTTCCGTTCAATGTTCGTCGAAAAAAAAAAAAAAAAAAAAATAAAAAAATAAAAAAATGATAGAAATAGCGCTCTATCGCCGATCGGAAAAAGAATCTCGCGACTGTGCATCCCTGCATGGAATTCTCTCCGGCCGCTCGTCCGGAATTCCGATTCCCTCGGCAATCCATCCCTTACACCGTTTCTGCCAAAGACGCGATTCGATTTAATTTCTGTCTAACGGGCTAGCCGCAGTGGAAATCCCATGGTCGATGCCGGGCGAGTGTGCGTCTGCCGGTAGGATGCTACTGGAAGTTGGAGTGGAAGCAAAGGATTCTGCCGAGAAGGATACGCGGGATGGTACGGCGACGAAGGGAGGATTCGGTGGAATCAAATCAAAGCGTAAACTCGTAACTTTCATTCCGTTCTGCCAAGGCCCGGTTCTCCTCTCTCTCCGTCGCATCTCGCTTGTGCAAAGGCGACGAAGGGATGGGGCGACGAAGCGACGTTGGTCGAAGAAAGGCGAAGCGAGAAAGCGAGAGGTATGAAAAGAGAGCGGGAAGGGGGAGGAGAGTGTAGAGGGAAAAAAAACCAATGGCATTTCGTTATTGCGCGGAGTGGAGGACACGAGAAAGAGAAAACCCTTCAAGACCTTTGCTCCCGTCTCGCACCACTTCTATCTGCAAGCTCCTACCGTCATATAGCCACCCCGGTTTGACGGCCACGGGACGGGGAGGGGGAAGGGCGGATCTCCGAGCTTTTTATTTCTCGTCCTTGGGACCGTCCTCGGTCTCACCGCAGATCGACTGCGACCCCTATCTAGCTGCCACTACCAAACGGCACTACCTACTACCGTTCAAATTATTTTCAGCTTCATTGTCATCCCTGCTCCGGACCTTCTGTCATTCGGGGGTGAATTCCTTCGGATTAAAAGTCTGCCGGACGGTTGTTTTCCTTTGGGTCTTGTTTCTTTGAGCTCAAACGTACAAGTGCCAAGCGCCAAACTATGACCGGCTGGACTAACTTGTGTACTCGCTATTAATTATTTTTTATATTCATTCTTTGCCTGTATTCATATAAATTTTGCAGAACGAACCACTCAATGTTCGTTTTCATTCGATTTTAATTGTAACTTTCTCCCTTCGAGGATGATTGCCAATAACGAAGCAGAGACGACTGAAGACCGTCTAGATTGTGTAGTCCGTCCACGTTATTTCGGTGGATAATTATGATACGGCTAATAATAATAATAACGATAGCGATTAATAACAAGAGGGTACGCGGGCGGAAACTATGACCGGCTGGACGAACTTATGTGCTGGCTATTAATTATTTTTTATATTCATTCTTTGCCTGTATTCATATAAATTTTGCAGAGCAAACCACTCGATGTTCGTTTTCATTCGATTTTAATTGTAACTTTCTCCCTTCGAGGATGGCTGCCAATAACGAAGCAGAGACGACTGAAGACCGTCTAGCTTGTATAGTCCGTCCACGTTATTTCGGTGGATAATTATGATAAAGCTAATAATAATAATAACGATAGCGATTAATAACAAGAGGGTACCGGGACGGCTCGATGGGAAGTTTGTTCTCAGCACACAGCGCAGCCAGGGGGTGAGAGGGGCGCGGGGTTTGGGGGTGTTTGAGAGTGAAGGTTTGGGTTAGCCGGGCCAAGAGCGGGAGATCGTTTCAGGGTGCCGTTTTCAGCGAGGTGGGAAGGGGGCTTCGACGAGTGGCGGAAATGGTAGGTCGGCGACAGGGAGTATGGGCCAGTCTGACGGAAAGGCGAGGGCGGGCCCGCTCCTTGAGCAAACATTTTTACGCTATTACGGGAATCCGAGAGTGGATATTAAGCAAACGCGCTTGCAGCTGCAGAAAATCGCTCGACGCCGCTGCCGTTGCCGTTTCTCCTGCTGCTCGTTCATCCCTCCCCCGGTTTTCCACCCCTGAATCCTTTCGGTGCGCCCGCGAGAGCCAAGATAAATCGATTGGCCCGGCTCTAAGCGCGAATCACGCAACGATAGCTCGAGGGACCGAGAATCGACGACCGGCGCTCCTACCTCTGTCTCCTCCTTCCTGACTTCGTCGCCGCTTCTTCTTCTTCTTCTTCTTCTTCTTCTTCTTCATCCTCCTTTATTTTTATTATTTTCCTCGCGGCTTACTCTCTTTTTATATACGTGCACAAACGTAAAGGAAGAACCTTCGCCTGCGAGTTGACGGAAACATTGGAAAGGGGTGAGTCTTGTAGCGAGGGAGAAAGTTAGCTCCGAGGGAAACATACATTTTCGAACTGTCTCGAGGTTCCACTATACACCCGGCTACGGGGGTTGTTATACGAGGGTATACACGATAGCCCGGTGGCAAAGGACAGTAAAGAACGATAATTCAACCTCTCGACACATTCTTTATACAGAGTTTGTTTGGAGTATATTCCGAGCTCATCGACCTTCCCCGGACACAAGAAAGAAAAAAAAACGATGGCCCGACTATCGTTTCGTTATCCGCGGCATTTCGTTCTCTACAAAGCAGATACTTTTTGCTATCGCGGGTAATTTAACGCGATTTTTTCCCCCGGATATGTGTAATCGTAAAGATTTTAACAATACACTCCGAATCGATGCACGAATCGAGTGAGAGTTCGCTAAACTCCGAAAGGTCAAGGTAAGAAAAGGTAATCGCCAAGGTAGAACGGCTCGCAATGTCGGTACTAATAACGACCTCCCTTTCTCCTCACTCCTTTCCACTCTCCGGCCGTACAGCGACTCGGCAGTCCCCTCATTAGCGATATGGGTGGTTATAGTGGCGACGAAAAAGAGACATTGTGCGTGTGCGTTCGTTGTTTTTTGTATTTTATTTTTTGACGTTACGTGCGGGACTTGGTTGGGACTGGAGAAAGAGAAAATGTAAAGGGATCGAGGGAGGGGTGTTGTGTTCGTTGACCGGGGCAAGAGCGTCAGGTGTCACGCTACAAACCCGCGGGAGCGATTACACACGGCGCAAAAAAATGCGCGAGGCTCTCTCGAGGGCCGTAGTTGGACGCTGCGCGAGAAAGGGGTTGAGAGGCAGGAGAGGGAGAACGAGAGAGGAAGACAAAAACCGCGACTGGTTGACACCGCATCACGAAACACTAACCCTATTATTTATGCCACCTCGTAAAACTTGTGGCGTGCCGGAAAGCTATACAGCCGTGCTTCTCTGCGTTCGCTGTCCCGAGGCGGGGGTGGTGACCGCCGCGAGTCCGAACGAGACGGCCCGCCGAGCTCTCGCGGGCATTCCGTGATCGTCGATTGCCGACTTCTTCCCACCCCGGCCGATTCCCGGCGACCCCCTCGGAATTCCTCGTGCAATAGGTGTAGTCGTAAAACCCCGAGGAATCGGCCAATGGAGGGGCCGCGGATGTGTGTGTGTGTGTGGGGTTTGCGAAAAACATCGGCAAGGAGGAGGGAGAGGAAATCTTGTTCAGCCCTCCGTCCTGCAGAGCGTTTACGTGCCTACTCGAATGGTTACGTGCTCGTTGCTCCACGTAAACCTACATCCTACAATAAAAAAGCCCCATAGCGTACATACTTTATGCTCGGAAATAAAGAATCGCAACTGGGAGGGACGGAAAGATGGAGAAACGGTGAAAAAGTGAGAGGCCTCGAATACATTATTATATATTTTCTCGTTTGTTTTCTTGCCCACAGTTGCAATACTCGATGGAGCTGGATTACGACGTCGTGGGTATACACGGCGGAAGTGCCGAGTCCGTTGCCCTTCTGCGTCCCCGGGTGAACGTGTCGGCGAAGGGCGAGGTGCCGGTCAACCTCCAGGTCTTCAGGATCAGGCTACCTTGCTCGGGTCTCGTCAGTGCCGAGATACCGATGACGCTGAGACTGAACGTGACGGCGCCTCCCGGGACGCGGTGGAACGACACTATTCTCGTCTTCAAGAGGAATAAGATATGCTTGAAAGGTATGGTTTCATCTATGTTGAGGGTCGAATTTTAAGACGTTAGTTTGAACTTAAAATCACTCTTGGGATCGAATCTAAGATCCAAGCTTTTCCCAAACTTCATTGCGTGCTTAAGATCTATGTTAAGATCTAACCTCAATTCGAACTTCACTTCGTGCTTAAGTTTGATCTTAAGTTCTAACTCAAAGTCGATTGTAGTTCGAGTTCGAGCTTAAGATGAAATTTAAGTACGAAATCAAATTCGAACTGAGGTTCGATCTTAAGTTCGAACTTACGATAGATCTTAAACACCCAATGAAGTTCGAGCCAAACTTCGATCTTAAGCTCGATCTCAAGTTCAAACTAACGTCTTCAAATCCGACTCTGAGAGCGTCAGTGGCCGTTGAATAAAAAATGACGTCAGTGACCGTTGAATGACGCAGAGAAGGACAATTTTTGGGTACGGCGTAACCGAACGTATAAATTTACCGGCAATGCTAAACATGACCGGCATGTCGAAGCGGCGATACATAGTTAACTGGCTTCGATTTAGTCATAATTTATCCCGGTAATTCGATCTTGGGTGATCAAAGCTGTCTGACGCCGACTCAAAGCCATAATCACACGAGGAGCGACCTGCCCATGGAATGGGGGATATATCGAGATACGCCGATCGTGAACGTTGTAGTGTACAAGCGCCGGTTGTATATGGTTATTTGGGGGATGATATAATGCTCCTGCAGGTAATCACCGGATAACGATTCAGGCCGAGGTGTCAGTATCACGCGCTATGCGAGCGTGGAACAGAGCATCGATATAATGCTACAAGCCATGGAAATGCTACATCGGTCCACATACATAACACCTTGATAAACGCTGCGGGTTTAGCTTCGGCTTGCGCGCCCACCTACGTAACTCCTTCATCTTGTTGATTATACCCAACGCCCAACTAAGTCGGATAATTGTGTGGTTTCAATTATCCCAAGCGCCTCTCGTCGCTGCCGGGCGAACGATGAAAATTAATTCTAGTCACCGTTCCGATCAAATTTGCTTCATGTGGAACAAACTTGTCATTCCAGATTCGCCGACGGCCCTGCTGGGTGCTCTTTTGCGTTTTGTCTCGAGGAAAGACGTCGGGTTTAGGCTTTTGTGGATATCGAATGACTGTCAGTTCTCTGCTGTCGGTATAACTCTGTCTCACATGTACTTAGGATCATTGGTTGCACGGAGAGTACAGCGACTCGTCCTCTACACATATAACTTCCCTTCGCTCACCGCACCCCGTCCGGGAAAGAATAAGCTCTGAGGACAGAGACGACCGAAGAGGATCCCGTTACAAGGCAAGACGGAACAGGGAAAAGCAATCTGCCGGAAGGAAAATTAAATCTCGTCGTCGCCGTCGACAGGGGTGCCGGTAGCGTTTCTCGATGGAGCGAGGCCAGGATTTAATGAAAGGTATCCTCTCGCCGTCTTTGCGAAGCCATCGAGAATCAAGATCAAGAAGGGCTGCTGGTTTTTCTCTCGCGAAGATCATGGGATCTTCCTTCATCCACTTCGTTGCGGCGCCTACTGGTATAACACTCCGAGTACGCTTCAACTTTCCGTTACGCTGCGATCCGCGCCCCGACGATGGGCCGAACGGAAGGCAAATAAGAGAACGGAAAAAAGAGTAAACTTCGAGGGATTTTTTTCCATTCGTTCTTAATGCCACTTCTGTTCAAGACGCGGATGAATTACAGAAAGGATTCTAATGCGGCCGAGTCTGGAAAGTAACGATAACGAGATTTTCGAGGATTGGAAAATGCTGCGGAGTGGATGAGAGTGCGGAGCTTTCAGGACCGGGAAGTACATAGGACGTATATATACGTAACGGTCCGTCGGTGGTTTCGCCAGTTAATCCAGGTCCGGACTTAATTCCGAACGGGCGTAAATCTCGGTTAGCGACTGTTTGATCGCGGCTGACCGGCCACCGACGCCGTTCACCGCACGAAAAGCATACTATAGCTCGGTCACCGAGCTCAACCCCCTCCGGAGCAAGGGGGAGAAGCGGTCATCGGGGCTTTTCCTGGCACGGATAACAGCGAAGCGTGGACTAATCTTAACGCCTCCGTGACTCCGTTCCCGCCCTTCTAATACCACCAAAGTGATACAGGTCCGAGCACCCTTCCCGTGATTCGCGCACATTCCCGGCGGAAGTTCTTGATTCGTTTTCCTTCCTCCGAATTCCAGGTGTCCAAAGTTCGGGTTGCTTTTCCCAATGGCCGGAATCGCGGAACAACGATCAAAGTTCGGCAACTCTTCCTGTAGAGTCATCATATTTCTATGATTCCGGGCCAACTTCCGCAGGTACTTGTTTGATAGTCCCGTTCGATTTCGCCGGATGATGAGATCATGAGGACGCCAGCGCGGTTTTGTCGCCTTTAAATTCCGCAAACGGCGATCCCGGCCAGGTCACGTATGTGACCGCGCGAAAAGAGGAGCCGGCAGGCTCCCACACAGAACGATCAAGGCTTTCGCCAATTTAACGTCGAACATCGAATCCTCGTCGTCTCATCGCTTATTTACGCCGATTCCTACTACGGAAACTATTCCTCTCCATAGTCCACCTCCCGCAGTCGTTTCTCCCGTGGAATGCCGAAAAGGATTTGCGAACAGTCAATAGGAAAAATCGTAAAGCCTGATTGAGGAAACGTTACGGATAGTTTGACAACTGCTCTCTGATTATTCACAAGTCCGCGGTGCGGAGACCGAGGACTCGGTTGCGGGAACTGTGCGGACGCGAGGAGGCAGAATTTCTTGATATTGGAATTTCTCAAGCGCGCGATGTAGCGCCCGATGGCACAGTTTCGAATAAACTTTGTGGCACGAGTGCTCGTAGCTCGGGGGTTGTTTTGCGAGATATCATATAGCAAACGGGAAACGACGGAAGGAGGAAAGGGGGGGGGGGGCAGCGAAGTCTTGCTGGTTCTCGAGAATTTCCGCTCTTCGAGTTAATGCAACTCGGTGAGGCAACATCGTGCAGCCTTGCGAGAGAAACGGATATCTGGAGGATGAAAACGTGGATGGGAAGAAGAAGAAGAAGAGGAAGGAAAGCCTTCCGGGCAAGATACTATGCCGTTGAGGCGAAGGGGCCGCGTCGGGGTAGTTGCCGCTCCTGCTGGTGCAAGCTCCTCTTCGCTCTGGGTCTCGGATGGAAAGTCGGTGTAAATAAATAAAATAACAAGCATCCTCCCACGCTCAACTCGCTTCATGCCCGAGAGCCTTCGAGCCAACGATTTATTTAACTTTTTTTTAACCCCACTCTGTACTCCCGTTCCGCTTCCTTTTTTCTCGTATCTTTGCCAACGGAACGCCTCATCACACCTGAGCAAACAGGACCCCCGCTAACTTGCCCGTGTTCTCCAAGCTCGCGTCTCCTGCACTTTCGGGCACTTTGTACCTTCTTACTTCGCACAGACGAATGTGTCGCTCTTGCCGTTGTGAGGGACGTAATAATTTTAAAAGTACCGTCTGTAACTTTCACCGGGTAATCTCGATTACGCTACAGTGTCTGCTTATTTTCCTCATAGTTAATGCAAGTTTATGCGAAACCGTGGGATGTTTCCATCAGCGGCTTCATTCCACAATCAACCTCATCCTACCGAGCTGTTGTTATTTTTTCTCCCCGGCGGAGCCGCCATACCCGGTAGAGCGTACTGAAGAACGGATGGAAAGAGCCGAAGGGGGATTGGAGTGGAAAAAAACATAGTCGCAACAAGGGAGATGCCGCTGATGAGAGAAGAAACCCTCCGAACCCGCCTCCGCGAACGAGTCGGGAAGATGAAACTGTACTCGGGCACCTCTCTCGTTAACCAAAAAAAAAAAATAAAAGAACATAAAGGATGAAAGACAAAATAAATAAAACGTGAGATTCCTCGAATTTCCCAGCGGGACTCTGGGCGGTGTCGAACAAAGTCGCGTCCCGGACGACGAGAGTCGATCAAAGCGTCGTTGCCCGCGCTCACCCCCTTCGTCCCTCTGCTCTTCCAATGACTGCGGTTTTCCCTCGTCCCTCTCTCGTTTCTCGAGTAATCGAACTCTCGAACAGCGACACGGGAGGAGGAACACTCGAACACCTTCTCGGTTTGGGACGAGGCCGGGCCGCGAAAGGGGGGAGGGCACATTCAAACGGATTTCGCTGACTCGACGCGAGATTCGTTCGTCGTACACGCGACTGACTCGAGTTTCGTTGGGGAAACGCGGGTGGAAAATTGTGTGTGTTTGTGTGTGTGTGAACTTCAGTGTACTTCTTTTGTCACCTCCACCCTCTCTCCTGTTCCCTCAATCGCGGAGTGCACTAGACGCGATTGACGGAATTAAACTGTTCTCTCCTGGCGCGCGAGCCCATTAACTCGCCTCGCCGAGAGTCCAAAGTGTGCGCCAAAGTCAATTTGTTTCTCATTTATTGTTCCAGGCGTCGAGACACCGCCTAGAAACGATTCGGTGCGATTGGAAGCTGGACCGCTGGTGAACGGAACTGGAGCCCTCTACGTGGCCGCTACTTGTGCCTGCGCGCTCATCCTCGTCGTCGGAAGTGTCGCCAGTGCGCTGTACATAAGGAACAGCAAGGCGCGGGTTCAGGAATCGCAGTAAGTTCGCTCAGAGTTCATTCGCAGGCGTTTATCCTGCTCGGACCGCAACACCCCTCTTTCAATTTCTGCTGATACTTCTTACCGATGAAAGGATCCACGGGGATCCCGCGGGAAGTAAGCTTTTCGTCACTGCGGCTGACAAGGGCAGAGACGCCTTCGTATACCTCCATGCCGTGCCGGGGATCGGCGAAAATCAATGACGAACAAAGTAGGATGGAAACTTGGCGAATCTTTGGAAAGAGGATGCACAAGGAGCGAGATAGAAAAAAAAGCGTCAAGACTTTGCCCGCCGCTGGTTTCGCGTGCGTGGGGCGTTCTTTCTATCGCGAGGTAGCAGTGCGCGATGGTGAAAGGACGCAGATTTTTGGAGCTCTGGCACACCCGCGGGAAATTCGTAGGATAAGCGTCTGGGATACCTTCGAGGCAGGCAGCCGCCTCCTTCGCCCTCGTTTTCCACTCTCCACTTTGCTCTCGTCGGGTTATCCTCGCTCTCTCGCTGGCTACAGTAGCCCGAATGAAATATCCTTTCAATAAGCCGGGTGATCTGTCGGTCGCTTGGCACCGCTCCCGACATTTTATTACACGACCGCGCGGCTCCTGTTCGAGGATTTTCCTCTCCTCGAGGACTCCGGGGCTGGCTTCCGTGGGCTTTCCAGACTGGGATATAAGACTGCACGCGAATGTCCTCGAGAATGGAGGGAGCCTGCTGTAATGCTGCTGCTCCACACGGGAAGGGAAGGAGAGAGACAAGGGATGAGGATGATGTGGAGAGCGTAGCGTGTACTTAAGGGGGTTGCGAGAATGCGCGATAGTAGCGCACGGGACTCCGGGAGGACTTGCGGAACGAGACGATTGTCTCTCACGGGAAATATTAGCTCTTTCGAGGGTCTTCAGCTTGGATACTGGGACGAGAAGGTTGTTTAACCGTATCCTAGATCGGACTTTCGGGCAGGAAATTATCCCATGCCGAGACTGGAGATTGGTCTTCGTTAGAGGAGAGCGGGCGAAGACCGGACGGTGGGCGATACGCCCAGAAAAATAATTTATTTGACGGCCACCGTTTATTTGGTTTAAGGAAAATATTTATTTGATTTAAATAAATATTTATTTGAATTAAGTGAATAGTTACTTAAATCAAATAAACGGTGGTCGTCAAATAAATTAATTTTCTGGGTGTACCTGCCGGGATGGTTTTTAAGAATTAAACATTGATGGCAATAATAGTCTTGACTTATCCCTTTGTAAGTCACACCTCTATCGCCACTCTTAGGCGCTACCGTCGCAACGCGTCGCCCCCACTGCGCAGCCGTTAGTCCCGTTTCGGTACGGTTTTGGGCGCTGTGACTTATAAAGAGTTGCCGTGTACACGCGGCTCAGATATAAAGGTTCCTCCTTAAGGGACCGGTTTTCGGCCGGTCTCGACTACTGAACATCAGAACCAACGACAAGGAATTGCGAGGGTATTAATGGGAAAATTCCAATCGGTCCATGGATTTGATCTGAGCAACCACCGGTTTTTTTTTTTTTGGTTCGTGGGAAAAAGTTCGATAAACACATATCAGACGAGTCTTTGATCTTCTTTCGATCAACGACGTTCGTGAACCGTTCACATACCGATTGCTAGGACGAATTGGCAAGTGCCCGATGACGAATCGGTTAGAATTTATTTCCTCCCCACATATCCATAGGTATAGAGACGCGATCGCCCGGAATATTTTAGTCCTCCCTCTCCGATCCATCGTCCTTCCGCCTTCAATACTCCCTTTTACCGATACGTGTACAGCAAAGTAGTAAAGGGAGCGATGAACCCTCAGGGCTCTTTGAAAATCTCTTTGGCCTCCGGGCAGAACGGTAATTTTTTTCAGGAGGAGCGGATCGACGCAACACTCTAAATAAAATCCATTCGACGCAAAAAGATCCTTCAGCAGCAAGTGGATCGTCATTTCCAGCAAATAGAGTCCTCTTGCATGAAACGCATTTTATCTAGCGTGAAGAGATGGCCGTACGGACTTTGAGCCGCAACCTGCCCGACTAACGGAAAATGAAAAGATGGAAGTAAAAATAACAAGGTTAAAACGTGACTGTAATATCCAGTAGGAAAAGTAGAGTCCAAGGGTTCACTGTTACACGGTCATTCAATCGACCTTAATGATCAGCGACGTTACGAGAGCATTCTCATTACCATCCCTCTCTTGTGCCCTCGCGCTAATGCCTTTAAAGATTCACTTAGTATAATGTACTCTCTGCCCCCGTGGAGCGTTACTTTGAGGACAATGGGTTCGGACGCTCGGGGGCCAGGGAGGAAAGTCGGGCAATAGTGAGGTGGACGACGAGAAATGGATGGATGGTAGATGAGAGACGGAGAGGAGAGTAGACCTTACGGGTCGAGAGACTGGCGATTTGCTGCCCTCAGGGGCGTATGCAAATTGCTTGACAATATCGTGTGCAACGCTCGAAGGGGAAACGACGCGCTTCCGCTCCTTCTTATCGAATCGAGAGAATAATGTATGTACCAGCTGGCGTTATCCGATAGAATAGCGAAAGATTCGAGCCAACTTTTACCCTCCTCCCGCCCAATCTTGTCACGTATAGTCGGGAAGATCTCGGGAACACGTGTCCCCGGAATATATCTTCCCTTTACCGAGCGAGCCAGGCTTAGTTTCGATTATGATAACGAGAACATGATGCCATGTATAATGCATTACAAAAATGTGCACGCAGAGTGTCCGCAGCCGAGAAATAAAAAATCTTGAGCCTTTCGTATTTTCAGGAAGACGCTACCTTGTTGCAGTTACTCGGCAGCCGGTACCGGCGGACTGACCGGAAGTTCGGTCCTCGTGAGGGTCGACCCGAGGCCGGGAAGCGCCAATTCGGGAAGTTACGCGACTATCGCCGACCTCGAGCCGCTGTACTCGAGACCTTGCGGTTCCAGAGCGAGTTACTACGCCGCCAGTCACGTTACTCAGCTCAGTCACGTGAGTAATGTCATCATTCAATTTCGTAACGTAGTTTACCCGTCGCATGACGAGTATCCTTTGACGCATGCGCGCTGCATTCTGTTTTCGCTAAGAGTGTTCTTAAACGAGGTTACGAGACCATTTGCGACGGTCAGTCTCGATGCGGCGCTTTGGCAGAGGGTTGCCGGCCGAGCCTTGGCGATCGGTACGACGTAACCCATGCATTGCAAAGAAAGACAGGACCGAGGTGCGGTTTTAGAGCCGGCCTGACGATGGACCAACTTTGACCGCTTGAGTTAGAAAATCGACCCGACTCTGATCGCCAGTGTAGATCCGACGTCCAGTTAACTTGGGGATGGTAACATCGGTCCAACGTTATCAAACGAACTTGCCCAAATGTTGGCTGCCGATGTCCAGCCAATGTTGAATAATAAAATATCATTCATTAATAATAAAATAATGAAATATTATTCAACATTGTCCAGCCAATGTTGAACAATAAAACCTGGTCAAACGCTCGAACAAGCAAACAATATGCACGGACAAGTTATTGCTCTTCAATGCGAGCTGAGCTGTAACGTCGATCATGCAGCGATGAGCGGTTGCCGATGCAACCGGCCATAGTGAAACGTAAAAAAAAAGAATGAATTCACAATAACGTAACCAGAAAGTGTCCCAGCAAAATTACAATCTCAAGCACATACCTTCCGCACTTGAGCCGGAAGTAGGTACTCTCTTTCCCCGAGCGTCTCGAAACGCCTGACCGCTTTGCGTTTCCCTCCGCGTTCATAAAAATATATTGCTATCTCGCTGAGCATTCATACCTTCCTCTGAATTGCGCGAGCGTCGGATGAGGGGCGGACGTTAGCGAAAAAGCCCAGGAGATAAGGCGAATAATATCGCGCAGCGAAAGGAGAGCCGTCGGAGTGTGTCGGTCGGCGAAGCGGCAATCGCGGAACAAGTGAGCAAGCTTGGGTGGAGGGTGGCGGAAGGTTTAGAGAGAAACGAAGCAAGGTGGACGGAGAGGGTGTGTGGGTGTCGCCAGTGGCGTTGTGCGCTGTCCAAAGGGCGTCGAGCTTCTCGGGGCTTCCCGACGGCTCGACGAGATGCAAATTCAAGTTCCCGGGGAATCCCCTAGACGCCGGTCTGCCCACGGCCTGGGCGTGTACCCATGCATGTGTGTGCGGGCAAATTGCAACGGCGGTGTCGCTGGGCGTTTGCCTCGGTGGCGCATCGCGGAGACAAACGCTTCTTGGTAACCATGGAAAGGGATTTCCGGTTGTGTGACAAGAGCATCACCAGGGAGAGGCGTAGGTAATGGTAGACTACCACTGCAGAACTGCTCTACCGGTTGAGAGCAAGCAAGCAGACAGTAGTGACTGTGTATGCGGCAAGAGCTTGGCCCGGCTGGTACACACTGGTGTTCTCCTCTTGCCATTGTACATTCTATTCGGCACAGGAGCCGGTGTACACTTGCGTCGTCGCCGTGTTGTCTCTGGCCTGGGCCTATTGAAATCACAGACTCAAAGACGTTATCTCTCCGCGAAGGGGGTTGAGTAGGGAAACGGCAGAGTGGGAAGCAGGAAGCGAGGGCAGAGCTTCCACAGACGCTTGAGGCACATCGTCGTAGAGTACGGTGAACAACGGTACTCCGGTTGTCGTAGTCGGTTGTAGTGGTAGCCCGGTACCCCAAAAGAGCGAGGTACGTTGAGTAGAAAAGCGACACTCGTGGCGCCTCGGCAAATCCGATTTCATCGTAACCGAGCAATTTTCCTTCGGCGAAGGAATGAGGGAGATGAGGTGACGCGAAGATACGGAGCTGGTGCAGCACTTCCTCGCTCATTCCCATCTCGTTTTTACGCCCATCTTTATCGATCACTTTTCTCATTTATTTTCTTATTCTCGCTACACCCATCTTTTCCTCTCCGCTCCTGCGCTACGTGTTTTTCTTACATTGCTTTGCGGAGTTTCTTCGCTCTTTCTCCGGTTGCTCTTCGGGGCTTCCCGGTGTAGCTACCGGAAACGGAAACCCTCCGAGACGAGAACTCCCTCGTAGCCTCCGTCGCAGCTCCAAGGTGGATGAGCAACGGAGAACGAAAGTATTGAATGGTATTTATAGGGTAGTTCGGGTCGCTGACTGGCGGGCTGCCCTACACGCCTCGTCGATGCTGCCCTCCCGCCGTTGGTCCAGAAGCTCAAACTTTATCGAGTTTGCGGTCGAACGAGTCGCTCTCCACGGACAACTTTTCGTCCACCCTCTTTGCTCTGCCTCTCTTTCTCTCTCTCTCGCGCAGGCCCACATCGAGTCTTCGACGACTACACGGCGTAGCTCTCTCAACAGCGGGAGGCTCTTCCACCCTTTATACAGCCAGTTCAAACTCCCGACCTTCCGCCTCTTCCTTCCCACTCGAGTTTCGAACCCTCCTTACCCTCTTCGCCAGGCTACACGCTGCTCGCCGAACGTTTAAAAACAAAGGAGCACACTAAAGACCCTTCTTACGTACTGCCGGAATCCAAGAGTCAATGTTTTACATTCACCTTCATCAGAATTTATAATTTTCAGTAAAATCCGAGACAGCTTCGCTACTTTTTCCAATTATCGCCGTAAATCCCTACTGCGATGGAAGGAATTTCAGAGTCGTCGATAAAATCGTTAAAAGGCGCAAAAGAAATAATGTATTCGACGTATATCTTCGACACGATTTATCGGCTACCGGAGCCGACAAGCAGTCGCAACGCGCCGGTAATCCCGCGAATCATTCTCAATTCCGAGATAGGGAGAGGAGGCGCATTTTATATTAATTTCACTCGTAAGGAAATAGGAATTTGAGAGTGGAGCGATACTGTATAAAGATATACGCTGCCGTTCGAGGAATCGCGTACATATCTGAGCGCGTAGTATTCCGCTGGGACGTTGAGTGGAATGGAGTGGATCTCGAGGTTGCCGTGGGCGAGCGAGCTCCGATGGTGCGTCGGAGGGTATAACCGAGAAGCGAGAAACAGAGGGGGGCAAAATGGGAAGGAAGATCGAGAAGGTCGGGGTAGCCGGGAGGTTACACACGCGGTTACCTCTCTTCTCGGGCGACCCTCGGCGTTCGTCCCTCGCAGTCGTCGATGAAAGGGGCGCGAGACGACGGGGAGAGCCCCGAAGGAAGGTTGCTTGTCAACCTGGAGAACGGAAGGCGGAAGCGAGATGGAGAAGCCGGGGACCGTGAATCGAGCTGCTGCGAGGCTGTAGCGGGAGATCCGCCTCGGAGAGTATGCCAGCGTGTAGTCGCGGATGGAAGGAGAGACGAGAAGGAGAGCAAAGAGGTCGAGGGTGAGCGGAGGACGGCTGGAAGTGGGTCCTGTGATTGTTTCGGCTTTGATCTTGGATCAATTTACCGGGTATACGCGTATGCCTCAACCTTCCGTCCATCTCGCTCGTTTCCACCCTCATGAGAGAGGCTGATGGACCAGTGGCGCCGTCTCAAAAGCACCGTCGGCTCCGCGTTCTCGACCGTGTTCTTCTCCTCTGTGTGTATGATCGAGACTCGCCCCCAACTCCGCACAAAAAATTCCACCCTCCCCCCACGAGGCGGGCGAGGAAGCTCCTTCCTTCTTTCTACATCCTGTTTGAATCCTAGACTTGTGTGCGAAACGTTCCACGCTCACCGTTTGCCTTCACTTAAATTCCTTCCCTCCTCCCTTTTGCCTCTCGTTCTATCTCTCGATCCCGCCGTTTCCTTTGCGGAGACGCACGTACCTTCTCGCTCCGCGAACTCACATCCAGTCGGCAAAGTCTTATCAACCCTGTAAAACGATACGCTTGAGATCCCATAGCGAAACTTATTACCCGACCCGCGCGTCGCTACGCGGAGCTCGTCCCCCGTACTCACCCTATAACTTACCCGTCAGTTCCGTTCCTCGCACTGAACGTAACTGGGAATACGATCGCCGGTACAATATTTGCTAGAACTTTCTTTCTTTTTCGTACCGGTCGCAGCATCACCTCCAGTGAATGATCTGAGACGGTAATCGTCACGAACAATATTATTTTTTAGCTTCCGGCGCGGGTTTTCGAATGAAACATTGAGCTAGTAGAATAAGGAGCTCGTATGGAAGCTGGTAGAGAAGAAGCTCATATGGTTTTATTCTCGACTAATGAAGCGAAATTTCGAATTTCATGGTTCATCTCTTGAGATGCCATTGCGAAACTTGTTACCCAAACCCGCGGGTCGCCATATGGTTCTCGTCTCACGAAGTCACCCTATAACTTCCCTGTGAGTTCTGCTCCGTGCATTGGCCGGAACTGGAAATACGATAGCCGGTACAATATTAGTTATTCTATAATAACTAATTTTATAATATTAGCAATTTTTTCTTTCATGCACAGTAAAAAACAATTTCGTAAAATCGGAATGCGAAGTTTCGTAAAAATAATTTTGTTAAATAAGTGACAAACTACTTTGTTCAGGTTTGAATATACAGACCTGTCGGTTTATCTCCCGTGCCGTGGACAATTTTAGTGTACCTTTGTTTGTAAAACTGGAACTGGACGGTGCGATCGCAGAATTAACAATTAAAAAACTGTGGAAGTTCGTGGACGATAAGTTGTAAAAAGTGAAACCTTCATTTTTACTGTGTGCTGGTAGCAGCATCGCATCCAGCGAACGATTCGAACCCGGTAATCGTCTCGAACAATATTATTTTTTATCTTCCGGCGCGTGTTTTCGAATGAAACATTGAGCCAGTAGAGTTGGAAGATTAACCTCAGATAGTTTTGTTCTCGACTAAACAAGTGAAATTTCGACGAAATTTCTAACTTCATCGTTTCGAGAGCGACCGGTTCTGTGCGTTACGGCTTAAAATTGTCGATGGCGATGTTAATCCCCTTAAGCCAAAATTGTGCGTTCGCTCGATCGCGAGTTCGGCCGAACCCGCCTACATGTTTTATTAGTGCCCGAACGAGGGGGTTTATCAGCCCCAATGAATTACGCCCGCGCAGCGGATAACAAACGATGACTGACGTCTCTTAATCTCGAGAGTGAAATTGCAGGCGCGTTGCGCGCCGGTGCGATTTTCCAACATTTGCCGGTTCAATGTTATCGGGCCTCATTAAGGGCGTACGCCACAGTAAATGGCTAAAAACGTACGCATATTTCGTGATTTTTTTTTCTCGCTAAATATATGCTTTATCAATTTGATTTTTTTAGGGTGGAAGGAGGATATATTAATGAACATTTAAGCATTTTTTCATACAATTTTATTCTTATTATTTTTTATATATATAATTTTGAAAATGAAGTTTTGAGAAAAACGCGTTCAAAGTTCGGCCGTGCCGCTGCTCGAGCACTCCGCCACTTTCCGCATAACGGTCTCTAAATTTCGTAATTCATTGAATTTCTACATACAAATTTAACCGAATATTCTTGACGCTATAAACTATAAGAAAATTGTAAAAAAATAAAAAATTTCGAAATTTTACTGTGGCGCAAGCCCTTAATAAACGCGACTGTCTGCCGAACGGGGTGGACTGTGGCGTTTGATTAAAACATTTGTACACGGAAGTGCCCGTTGCCGGCAGTCGCACGTTACTCGCCAGGACATTAGTGCAAAACACTGTTTAATTAAGCGAGCTGAATATCAGAGACGAAAAGAAAAAAAAATACGATTATCGTCGGGCCACAGTAGGCGTACAAGTGCGCTCGCGCGAATTCATTTCTCACCGGGCGCTAATTGCACCGGGAATATCCCGGTTCGTGCTGTCACACAACCCATTAAAGTAACCTGTGCAGTCATCGAACAGCCGAGTGTGCGTAACGAGGGTCTCAAATAATTACAGACCTCGCTCGACGATAAGCCGCCCGGAATTAGCGTATTTGCATTTTACGCTGTAGGACGAGAGTGTGGAAAGCGCGGGACGCGCACGCCGGCCGTGTACGTACTGGCCCGCTACAGTGCGAGTGCGGTTCGTAAATAATTTCCGATTCCAATATCGGTTCACGGTTGCCACTCGACCTGCCTTTTCCCTTTGCCGATGGGAAACATCGAGTGTCGACTCACCTTTCGAGCGCGCTATCTACTCGCGAACCAAAAAAGAAAGAAAAAACAAATACAATTTCGCTCTCGCGTGACTCTTTTCGCAGGCTGATTAAAAAAAAAAAAAAAAACAAACAAAACAAGAAGAAGAAAAAAATTCGTTATCCGTTGGGTTGATATTTCCGCGAGACTAGTTAAACTTTAATTGGAAAACCGATCAGCCAATCTTCGTGTACACACGAATGCCCCCGATAATACATCGCGCGGTGGAGGGTGTGCGATAGGCTAAGCCCTTCGCGTTGTTGAATTAATATTCGATTCTCTCATTCCCACTCCATCGGCCGCTTAATTCCAATATATCCGCGAGCGATGCCGTCGCCGCTTCCGGATGCACCTCCGGCGAGCGCGCTCCCTCTCCACCCTCGAAAATACCCCGAATGGACGCACGCACGCAGGTCATACGCTAATGCGTTTCGACGCTCCGATATTTGCCTTGTTATATTTTTTTTATTTTTTATTTTTTTTTTTTTCAAAGGGAAAGGACCGACGCGAGGCAAGGTTTTATCCTCGTTCCGCTGCGATATCCCTTTGTGTATAATGCCACCGACGCGCGCACGTTATCGGTATTAGTCGCGGAGGCGGTGAGGGACTGGGCGGGAAGGGCTCGCCGGGCCGGAGGCAAAACTCCGGAAAATTGAAATTAATGAATGGCCAGGTCTGCGAGGGGCGGAGGGGTGCGTGTGCTTGGCGAGAGAAGCCCCCTGACGCCGGGGAGGCCAATGGGGATCCATCCGCGAACAAAGAGGGATTGATATCCGGAGTGCCGCGAGAGGATGGAGTGCTCGACGACTGCGAGCGGGGGCGATGAGCGAGGAGGAGGGAAAAAGCTCCCTCGGTTTCCCTTTGCCTGATGCGCTTCGGGCGGAATGGCGGTGGAAGAAAAAAAGAGGAAGCGACTCCGAGTACATATCTCCGGCTATCCCCTCAGACTCACAACACTTCCTCAGAGCGATGATAACGTTATTATGGATTTTTTCCGGTACTACTAATAAAACGAGGGGGTGAAGTAAAATATTCGTTTTCTTTCGAGCTCCCGACTGGCGAAGATGAGCCGGAGGAACCGCGCTCATCTTTCCTGATGCTACTCATTCATGCGTGTAATGAAGACGTTTCTTCGGATAATTGAAGAAGTTGCTTGGGCGTTTTTGAAAGAGAGAAAAATATATGTACACTTGGGTGTTTCAAAAAAGGCATTTTTTTATTTACTTTTCTCCCACCTTTTTAAATTACAGATTTTGATCTCAGATTAAACCTCGCGAAAGGCGGTGCCTAGCAAAAATGCTAAGAGGTACCGCGCTCTACGTTTTAACCAAAAAATGCGGCACCTCTCAAACTTAATTGTCAGCGACCGCCATTCGCAGGATTTTTTTTATCGTTCAAAATATATAGTTCTACGAGGTGGGAGCTTAATTTTTTATCATTTTTTTGTATTAAACACAAAAGACTTCGATTTTTAAATGCGTATAGTGAAAATTCGAAAAATGTGCAGTAGGGTGAATTTGTTGAAAAAAAATTCTTCCCACCCTCCATGAGATTCAATTTGAGATCGAAATCTATACTTTAAAAGGGTGGGAGGAAAATTTAAAAAAAGTCTTTTTTGTGAAACCCCCTAATGTACACGGATTTGTATTACGAGATATTTATGCGAATGGTGTTTTTTAATGTATTACGAGATATTTATGCGAATGGTGTTTTTTTATTATTCACTCTAGACGACTGATCCGTGCGACAAGGCGAGAGCATTGGCAGTCTCGAGATCGGCGCTCTACTGCAGGAGTCTCCTTCAGGAGGGCACTTTCGGGCGGGTCTACAAAGGGGCGTTGAACGTCGCCGGGAGGGAGCAGGAAGTCATCATCAAAACTGTTACAGGTGAAGTTTTGTTGATTTTCTTGATCCTTCGACAGTGCGGTTGGAACTGACTTCGGATAGTGCAGAGACGTTTCGCATCAGATCGGTAATGTTTCGGACTTGAAGAAAGAATTAATTAAACGACGAAAAAATTGCAGAAGTCGCCTCGGCGTACCAGGCGTCGCTGCTCGTGGTCGAAGGTTCGCAATTGGCTGGTCTCGTTCACGCCAACATAGCGTCGTTGGTAGCGGCGTGTTTGGACAGTCCGTGTCCGCTGCTCGCTTACGCCAGTGCACCGAGCGAATTAAATCTCAAGACCTATCTCACCGACGGCAATCATCATCCGGTCACGAGAGATCTGGTGAACATCGGAGCACAGGTTGCGAGGGCCGGGGCATTTCTTCACGGGCGGGGACTCTTGCACAGGTAAACGATCATCCTTCAGCCTGGTTGTCGCTTCGAGATATGACTGTTCTATGTGCTTTTTTTTAATGCCCAGGGACATTGCGGCGAGGAATTGTCTCATAGAACCAAACAGGCTACGCGTGAGACTGGCGGATGCAGCACTCGCGAGAGACATCTTTCCGCAGGACTATCACTGTCTGGGCGATAACGAGAACCGGCCGATCCGATGGATGGCTTTGGAGAGCCTGCAGCACAATCAGTACAACACCGCTACCGATGTGGTAAGATACTTCGCTCTCTCTCTATCCATGTCAACCCCTTAGTGTTTTAATGAGAAAAAGATATGGTTCGGTTAACCAAGACCCGCTGATGTGCGTTCAAGAGCGTTACTTGGCAAAAAAAAAATGTTGTATCATTCGAAATATTTTGAATGGACTGAAGTGAATAATCGGCCAACAAAACAATGCTTCAATTGCACCAAATAACAGTTTGAACTTTTGGTTAACCCAACCATTTTTCAAGCGCGTTATTTGGTACAATAAAAAATGTTTCACTCGAAATATTTTCAATCGACTGAAGTGAATAATAGGCCAACAAAACAATGCTTTAATTGCACCAAATAACAGCTTCGAACTTTTGTCTAATCCAACCATTTATTTTTCTGAGTCTGCACGAGAAGTGTGAGTCTCCGAGTGTTCAATTGCATTGCAAATTTCGGCTTTAGACTGTAAACCGAAACCCAGCCGAATTCGGAAGACGATACAGTGTCTCCTCTTTCCCGTTGCAGTGGGCCTTCGGCGTCTTCCTGTGGGAATTGGTGACAATGGGACAGCAGCCTTACGTCGAGGTCGATCCATTCGAGATGATGGCCTGTCTGCGAGATGGATATCGACTGGCTCAGCCGCGTCCCTGCCCGGACGAGCTATTTGCCGTGATGGCTGTCTGCTGGCTGGGTCTGGCCCGTGATCGCCCGACGATGCCGCAGCTGCTCGCCTATCTCCAGGAGTTTCACGACGCTCTCGGCGGTTTCATCTGAGGATCTTTATAAACTAACGAGCCCAAGAGCCATCACCGAGCGGGCGTTGAGTCCTCGGCTCAGCTTCGCGTCTGCATTGGCTACACCTTCGGAGGAAATGGGATGACTTCATTTCCCGATGACGTCGGATGACGAGGCTGCACGGATGACTTCCGCCATCAAAGACCCTCCTCTATTTACACGTCTCCGGAAAAATGATAGCCCTGAAAAAAATGACGCAGCGTCTTCGTACGGATGAATCTTTCACACAAGTTCATCGCTACGATGGCTCTCACGGACCAAAATATTTTCCGAGATATTTTCGACTAAAGTACGCACACGATCTGGGAGAATTCGTGAAGGACCCTCGACGCATCCCTCGCCCCGGAAGAGATCTCGTGAATAGCGTGACGGCCGGATGGGAAATCGGTGATTTTTTATTCAAGTCGATTTGCCACAACGGGTGTTAGGAAGAGGGGGGGGGGGGGAGGATCTGCTGGATGACCGAGTCGCTGTTCCCTCCTCGGCACGGGGCCAGGAGAGTTACAAATTGCGTCTCGAAAGTGGCGCGTTGGGGTCCAAAAAAAGAGTTGGATAGAAAGCGAGCGGGAAAGAGCGAGGAGCGAGAATACGCTGGCTTGAGAGCCCGCTCGGTAAGAGGTGTGATGTAGAACGTACGCTCGCTCTCGGCGTCTCTTATCGAGGAAATTCGTTGATACTCCGAGAAAGGATTGAAGATCCGAGCCGGGAATATTGATAGGAGGTGGATTTATACATTCGCGTATTTTTTACCCCACCTATCGCCCGTACGGGTTTATGTATGTGTACCCTTCGATCCTGTGGAGCTACGCAGATTCGAGCGGTAAAGACCCGTTGCGTGTCTCGCGGGATAACGCCATTCAATCAAATCGAACCGGAAAGTCTGATTATAATCAAAGAGCGTGCTGGAATTGGAGGTCAACGTCCGTTTGCACGATATTCGGATGATCCGTCGGAGTCGTCGAAAACGAAAACAACGAGCTCGCTTGAGCACTCGTTGCACGCTCGTCGCTTGAGCATTATCTATCAGAAACCCGAGCGGTGAGGAAAAGTAGTGACAGCGAGCGAGCGATCAGACGGGCGCGCCTGCAGCACGGCAACCAACGCTCGCGCCGGTGCGACGTGTCTCCGTTCTACACGTCGTGATGCTTCCCTATCCGGAGCATTTTTATCTCTTCCCTTTAAACCTTCAAGCCCGAAACATCTTCGTGAAGACATTGTGCTCCAAAAATGTATTAAAAATTTATCGGTCTTTGTAAAATCTGTTCCAAATTTCTTGCATATATTTTTTTACAAATACTTTTCAAAATTACCGTTCCAACCTTAGTACTAAAGGGTTAAATAACAAACTCCGAGAGACGGGAATTTAGCGGTTAGCAAAAGTAGAGTCTCCGATTGTAAAGAAGCAAACCGACGAGAGCTCTTTCGCGATTGACGCGGATAGAACTTTGAGGTTGAAAAAACACGCGAGACACGGTCGTCGTTAACCCTCCGCGGTAAATTTTTCTTACCCTCGAAGAGCTCCGCGACGTTCGCAACGAGCATCGACAGAATCGAGCGCCGGTGCTCGTTCGCGCTCTGTCCTCAATTACGAAACTCTTCGGATATTTGCAAGCGGAACGAAGGCCCGTAGTGCGATACCCCTCGCGCAGGCAAAGCTCTCGAAGCCAACAAACACGAACAGAGAAAGAGAGAATGAAAGAACGACGGCGTACAATTCCATTGTCGCGGGCGACCTTCGGTGGACGACTATTGCGCAAACGGACGGCACGGACCTCACACATTATACACGTACTATTCATAAATAGAAATTCAAATTCGTATATACTATAGGTATCGCTCGTATAGCAACATTGATGAAAGTCATTGCGAGATTCGTATTGAGAAGGGAAAAAAAAATTAAACAGCCTTTCATAATTATTGTACTCGTTCGCATACTGCAAAAAAAGAAAAATTGAAAAAAATAAATAAAATTAAAAATTAAAACACAGCCGGGAAAGTATACAAGTAAAATAAATTATTTCGTTCTTACGAATTCAACTCGATGTCTAGATGTCGCATGTTTCATTCTACGATGAACCTTAAACAATTTCGCCCTCTCTAAGACTCCCCCCTCCCCTCACGTGTTTGTACTACGAGCCCTACAACACTGCCGCTTTTTAAGTGAAATCTAAAAAAAAAAAAGAATTGATCCGGACACTGAGACGATTGGCGCCAAGACACAATCATCGCGCTCGTCACTGTAATAATAATAACAATAATGATATTCGAAAACTCATTTCCTACGACTAGTATCGTACACTATGTGCGCAGGATAAAGCGGGGCAAAACGGTCCATTTCACCAATTTTTCGAGGGGCATAAGAAAGTCTCTCATCGAATGAACGACACTGGTCCATTTGCCCCGCTCTCATCTGCGCAAACAAAAATGTAACGCATTAAGTAACCCGCAATCGCTATGGGACTGTCGAGCGCGACGCGTATCAAATAATATTTATCGCATCGGGTCTCTAACTCTCTACGTCGTACTATAAAAAAAAAATAATAAAAAATAAAACATACTTGATTAACTACGATAAGCTATCTATAACGCTATTTAAAAATATTCCTGAATGTTTTTTATTATTGGAGGAACAGGGTAGGCTAGTGCTGCACACACTTATTTCGCTGTTTCGCTGTACAATATATAAGAATGTAATAACTCGCTGATCGATTGTTCCCACGAGTTTCACCCTCGCCCTCTCGATTATTCCGCGCGAAAAGCGACAAGTGCGGAGGGGTGATTCCGGTCCTCCACGGGGATGGCATATCGAGGGAGACCCGAGGGTGAACTCGCTGTTCTCCGCATTCAACTGCTGTACACCTTCCTACGAATTTCTCTCGAAACTCTTTCTCGATAGACGAGAGACACCCCTCACGTTAACCTCCCTGCCCCGTATAGTGTCTACGGTATCCGCGAGAGAAGAAAATAAGAAAGACAACAAAAAAAACAAATGTAAATACCTAATGATATGGCGAATAATAGTGGTGCGCCGAGTAAGTTGATTTGTGCAGATTCTATTATTTCCTATAACGATGTACGGCATTATTTTTCAATGGGATAATAAAATATACGTGTTAAATCGACGCCTCAATTATTAACCCTTTACCGCTAAAATTAAATAGTTTTAATCAAATACTGATTGTTGCAACTCGGACGACTCGCACCCTCGCTATGGACTATGAAATTTAGAAACCGGAAATTCAGATTTCTAAAGATTTACCGGAAACGCATTACTTCCGGTTTGAAAATCTCGTTTTCCAACCGGAAGTGCCGAAAATTCACATTTTAACCGGAAGTGACGTATTTTCGGTATGACGTCGCTTCCGGACGAAAAAAGGCTGCTACAGAAAAGAAAAGAAAGTAAAGATTGTGAGAATTCAACAAACTCTATCCTGCGATATTCTTTCAAAACTTCTGGAGATACGAGCAAATTTCACCGGATTTCTCATAGTCGTGTGCGAGAGCTGTTAATAGCCAGGCTCGGTAATCCACGTAATATACAACGGCACTCGACGCGAGTCTACCCAGAGAACCTACGCGAGCAGCGGGTTTGCGTACTCACTTGGTTAAAGGCAAGGGTAAGGCGCGCGAGGAAGCGAGGAACGTGGCCCTTTCTAAAATCGCGGGAATGCTCGCGGGTCGGGCAAAAGAGTTGAACTGCGAGCGAGAGGCCTCCCCCCCTCCCCCTCCCCCCCTCATGTTTCGACGACGGAACGAATACAGCGAGTCTCTCGGGGCAATCGCAGGGTACGCATTATTTCCTAATCTAACCGAGGGAGAGCGAGAGAAAGATAAAAAGAGTGAGATAAACGAGGGTACGGCGAGAAGAGGGGGGGGGGGGGGGTAGAGGGGGGTGCCCAACCGGCCAACGAAAACGAAAGTGACGGAGAAAGTTGAGCATTGTTACGAAGCGTAAAACTCGACGTGCCCGGGTGGCAATGCGAATAGGCGGAGGTGAAGGGAAGGGAAGGGGGGGAGATAAAAAGAAAAGAAGGGGAAGAGTCGGGCCCCCTCGAGGTTACCAGTGAAAACGAACGTCTCTCTGCCCACGCACGTGCATACGTTTATACAGATAAATACATGCACTCCACGAGCGTATTGTACCGCAGACAATGCACAAAGACAGTTCTGCAACTCGTGCGATTATAGTTTCGTTCGTTTCCTGAACGCTACTTGTATGCAAATTAATTAAATAATATACGCAAAAGAGTATAAATACGAAGTCGTAAACTCGTTGCGGAATCTTGCCGTTTAATTCGCGGAGGTGAGCGGGGTAAAATGGACCGGTGTCTTCCATTCGGGATCTGACTATTTCTGTGTCTTCCGCGAGACATTTGTTATACATTGTCCGTTTTACTCCCCTCTCATCTTGCACGTAATATAAATTTAATTCGTGCGTGTGAGATTTTGTTATATTTGACTTTTTGTTTAACTTCTTATGGGAAATCGATGTTTTTTCACGAGAAATTTGTTATACATTGTCCGTTTTACTCGCCTCTCATCTTGCTAATATTATAAATTTAATTTGTGCGTGTGACATTTTGTTTTATTTGATTTTTTGTTTTTTTAATTTTCTATGCGAAACCGATATTTTTCGTGGGTCATAGCAGCAAAGTCCTCAGCTCGATGGGCCAGCACGTTCGCGAGCTCGGGTCGTTATCACAATGGATCCGCACGTAGAGAGAGAAACGCGTCCTCTCAACTCGGGAGAAGCTTTGAATAGTCTCTGGCAATCGTGTCCACACAATACGTATTATACTTACCTGTGTGTATGTAAGTCTCTCTCGGGTATGTACCACCTAACTTTCTCCTTCTCGTCGTCGTCCTCGTCCTCGTCGCGGTTTCCTCCTCGAAGTACCAACTATATCGACCCTGTCGAGTCGTCGCCTCAATTCTCACGGCCCAACCAGCCGAAATTGAGGTACTCCACCATGCATTCGAGAGTGCGTCGCGCAATCGGAATTTCTGATGCGACACAATATATCCAATAACCACCCCTGCCGCATCCCCTTAATCCTTCGACGGGCAAACCTCTTTTTATTAAAAAAAAAATTCTCGTACGCTGAAGACTGCTCTATATGTGTGAAAAATGTCGATTTGAAACAGTCATTTTTCTCATTTTTACAAACAAATTTAATACAGCATAAAAATCGAGATTTTCACTAAGCTTTGTTATCCGATCGACTTTTGTGTGCAAAGCTTCTATGAAAAATTATTTTCCATGATTATTTGGCTTCTTCGTAGAGGAAGCTTTGTGTCGGTAATGGAAAACAATCACGTTTGAAAAACGTGATTGTTTTCTATTACCGACAAAGTCCCTTCATGTACAACGTTTTTTCCGAATAGTTCAAACATTCCAAGAGCTAGAGAGCGCACAGGATTTGTTTTAGCGAATTTCAAAACCGCGTCAAATTTTTATGACTGAAAGGATTTTGCTAAACATTTTATCACACATCGAGGATCGGCTCCTCGATCTACCTTAGAAATGTCAGATTAATAGCTCAAGCCGTTCTCAAAATTCTAAACATACCAATTTTTCGGGTCTGACACACACACAATTTGCTAAAATGATTTTCCGATGTTTTGGAACATTCGAACACATTTTCATTAAAATCTCGAAATTTTGTTTTTTTTTTTTTTTTCATGGAAACGAAGCTTCCTCGATAAGGGAGCAAAAACATAAAATCGATTTATGAACGAAAGACTTTCAACGGAATGCCATAGGGCTAGTCAATTTTTTTTTCAGAATTACAAAATTAAAATTTAACAACATAATTTCAATAATATTTTTTCCGCCATTATAGCAAAAGCGCTACACCAGCAGCGTTAATTTTTTGACGTATACTCTTGATAATTAAATAAAATTAAACGGGGCAGAATTGTTTACTCGCAAACTACCGTATTAGGAGCACATTATTAGATATCTGATTTAGCGTGTGTCCCCGATGGGAACTCTAGCGCATCGGGCGATCATAGAAAGAGAGCGTCGAGCAAGTTGTTGTACTAACAGCCGAAGAGCGTGCGGTAGCGCACATGAACGCGAACGTGAGAGGCGTCGACGAAAGTCTCTCTGGTCTTACATAATTCGAATGCGGGACGTCCGTCCTCGTGGGCTCTCGAAAGAAAGAAAAAAAAAAGTCAGCAACAACTGGCTAACGCTCGCCTCAACGGCGTGCGAACGAGGAGTACAGCGTATTATGCGAACGCACGAGGTATCCGCGATTTCCAATTCAAACGCATTTTTTTTACTCTCCCCTGTCCTTCTCCTCTTTCCCGCTCGTTCTTACCTTGGCGACTTTTTTCCCGCGTCCTCGGAATCGAGTGAAACGCAAATTATAAAAAAAAAAAAAAACGAAAAAAAAACCCCAACTACTCGGTAACGCTTCGTTTAATTACGAAAAGACAAACGAAACAAGCCTTCGCAAAGAACGCAATTGCAGCGATAATCTTTCTTTTTTCATCATCGATCCAGTGAAACCGCGAAACGCAAAAAAAAAAAAAACAAAAGCCTGCCACCTACTTGACGCAACCGATTTGTTTAGTTATTGAAAGAGAGTAATGAAATAGGGTCAACTCTCCGGTTGCACGTTTGTGTTAGGGCAACGGCGAATTAACTCGCCCCTTTATCATCGAATAAGCTCTCTCCATCTCTCGTAACTCGAGAGATAGTCGGTCGAGAGTGACTCGACCGAGTTATACGTCACGATTGTTTCAACGCTGACCGCGTGGAGTGAGGTAATAGTGATATAGTAACATTCGAGAGGGCGAGGCGGCGGGGGGGGGGGGGGGGGGTGAGGGGGGGGGTGGTTGGTTGGTCGCAGCAGACGTTATAGCAAAATATGGGAGCAAACGTGCCCGCTATAATGGAGAGCCTTGGCCAGTGTATTAGGTCCCTACGTAACTCACAATGGGTTTGGCAGGCACTGTCCTCGGGTGTGTGTGTGTGTGTGTGCGCGCGTGTGGGTACATACATGGTACACGTTAGTCGCGTTACCTACGCGCAGATCAGCGCTATTCTATTCACCGGCGCGCACATGTGTGCGGAGCTGTGCGCTCCATTGGCGCACGGTCGGGAGGAAACGGCGGAGGCATCGTCACCACGACCGAGCCGTAAACCTCCGACACCGGCGGAGAACACACGTATCGGAACGTACGAAACAGCGTAGCGTCTGTTCGAGAGAGTGGTGGAGCATAATGGGTTGGCCCTCGATGGGTATTAGTGTGTAACGAGATGATCGCGCGAAACCGCCTCCTGCAGCCTCTCCGCCGTGGCTCGCGAATACGTGACGCGAAAAGAGATGCAGCAGTTACAGAAATTCTTACACAGAGACGCGCCAAAGTTCACACAGGCTCTCGGGGACGGATTAATAGAGAAAGAGAAGAGGAGCGGTTGCAGCGTCGAGCAGTGTAACCGGTGACAGTATAGAGTTGCACCGCCAAGGACGGCCGAGAGCTCCAATTGTATATTCCGCTCTGCGCATATTCGCGGAGTTACACATTCGATTCGCTTCGGTGGGCAATGAGATGATCGCGGGAATTCTTCATGCATGCTGGATTTTATTTGCACATCGTGTCTGGCGGAGCGGGGAGGGGCGAGACGGAAGGACGTTTTTTTTTTCATGTTTCTCGAAAGGAATTGGTTCAACAAAAGAAACGGTCCGTTTTAGGGCTGTACAGATAGGCTGACCTAGCCGGCTGAAATGTCTCATCCGGCTAATGGATTTTTATAGTTTGGCCGACTAAGCCGTTTTAGCCGGCTAATACGTCTTAGCCGGCTAAACTATTTTAGCCGGCTAATCCGGTTTAGCCGGCCAAGCTGTTTCAGCCGGCCACGCGCATAAAATCGAGTCCCTTAATGTCGCATCGTACTTTAGTCCAAAAAGGCCAGCGGGTTCGTGTTCAGCGCGCAAAAATACGTTGGAGTACGTGGCAGTTAAAAAAAAAAAAAGAAAAAAAATTTCGTCAAAAAATTGCAAGGCTACCCCTTTAGAGTCCATTTTTGGCGTTTTTCAACGTCCTCAAACGGCACGATAAAACGATTGTAAAACTTCGGACAAGACCCTATTTTATGTATTTTTTTCCGTAGAACACGATGGGCTCCCTGGATTTTCCGTAGATTCATTGGGAGCCGAGATATCGACCTTTGAAATTCACGAAAATCGACGTTTTTCCAAAAGTGGCTCAAACATTGAAAAATCCTTGTTCATTCAATTTTTTTGGTTTTAAAGCTATATTCGATGTATTTTTTCCCGCTGATCACGAATATAACAATTATTTTATTGCCAACCCAATATTTTTCATTTAAATCCCAAAAATACGATTTTTCGTGCATAAAATCGAACCCCATAATGTAGCATTGTACCTTACGCCAAAAAGGCCGGCGGATTCATGTTCAGCGGGCGAAAATACTTCGGAATACGTTGCAAGTAGCATTAGAAAAAAACATAACAATTCGTCAAAAAATGCCAACACTGTATGAGCTGAGCCGGCTAATATAGCTTAGCCGGCCAAACTATAAAACCCATTAGCCGGATAAGATATTTTAGCCGGTTAGGCCGGCTTACCTGTACAGCCCTAGTCCGGTTTAGCCGCGCTGTTCCATTTGGCCCCGCGGCGGCCTGCGACGGTGTGCGCAATCTCGGCGCTGCTGACTTCATAGATTCATACGGTGACCGGTACAACTGATTGTACGAACGATTGGCAGAGAAAGAAGAGGAACTTAGAATGGCTCGAGTACTATAATGGCGACGGGCAACCTGTGCAGCGCCAAGGACGGTGCCTGGGCTCGACTCCGCTCCACGTGCACGTCGTGGAAGCGGAGAGTGTCGGTCGAGTTCGCAGATATACATACGATCGGTGACACCGCGCGGTGTCGATGCGTATGGGCAATAAGGACGAGCGCAGCGCGTTATTCGCCTATCCGAGAGTCGAAGTCGCGCGAGTCATTCTGGTCTCCGAATGACTCCAAGTAGGTACGTCTCATCATCCGCTGGGAGAGTACGTGCGAGAGCTGCAGCAGCGGAGAGGCTCGGATCCGGACTGCAACTGCGAGCGGTAGGCGCGATTGCGAGCCAGTAGTTGCGGACCTTACGAGTCAGACGCGATAGCGTCTGACACAACGAAAGCCGGAGACGTCCGCAGAATTCGTGTCTCCGACTTTGGTCGAACACTTGGAAAGGCGGCCTCGAGGCTCGTCTAGCCTTGGTCGGCTTTAGATTGCCCAATATTCATCGACTTCGGCGTCGAACAGTTCGACCGTGCGTATATATATTTACAGTCTGATAAAGAGGTGTCGAACGAGGTGTTCTCGTCGCACGGTTTTTCCTTAAAACGGTTTCATTTTCGATCGCAACGCTTTAACCGTAGACGATAGAAACTACGACACGAATAAAAAAGTGACGACCGAGGCGAAAATGGAGGGGGTTCGCGGAGAGAGAGAGAGAGGAACCGACCGGGGCCATGGCAAAAGGGTAAGAGACAAGAAAATCCGAAAGAAAAGGAAACACGTGAAACATGACGAGAGAGTCGTGCGGCTAGCTGACTCCGTTGACTTATGGCTTCAGACGGTCGTTTCGCAAGACGCCGAAAGAAATTTTTTTTTCTTTTCTCTACTGTACATCGAGAATTAGTCTTCGTGTAAAATACAATTACATTTCATGGTCGAAATTTATACTCTATTTTATTCATTAATTTACTCGATATTATTATTGTTATTACTATTATTGTTAATCGATAGAAATGTATAAATGAATAAAATAATGGAAGAATAGTCGAAACACGGAAAGCCAATATTTTCTCTTAGACAAAAGCCTTTAATTGCAACTGAGCGATTTTCCTGGTTACAATTGCGCGTGCACGTTCGAATGTTTCTTTTTTACGAACAATCGAGAGTCGCGAACAGAAAGTACAATCGCGCTGTCGTGTGTTCTAGGAACTCATTCCTAGGTAGGACAAAAAGATCTTTCTCTCCGTTAACGTCAGGCTATTATGATACGGTAGGCTCGGAGCGCCATAGAATCTTTGCCGCAGCCTACAAACGCCATTTATTCGGTCTGAATGCTCGGTCGAGAGCGAGAATTGAAAAGAAATCGACGAGAAGCGTGTTCGACTGTATGGACCAGACCGTATCGCCGCTCGCTTCGACGCGGACAGAGAAACAGTCAGATAAGTTTGAACGGCGCTTCGACCCTGTCGCGTGAGAATCGTAAAGAAAACTTTCAATCCCGCGAGATAGCCCACTCAATAGCGATGCCGATAATAATAATGTTTAAAAAACCCCAAAGGGAACATCGGAAATGTAGCAAAGCATTGCACTTCGTTTTCCTGCACGGAGAGATCCAGTAACAATTACAATGTCTGTTGTGGTGTTTAGAATAAGTGCGAAATTTTATGAGAATTTTTTTCACTTAGTAAGCGAAGGGTCGGATAGAAATGATCATGAGAGTAATGAGAACCGACAGAACTTTCAGGTACATGGGAACTATAGCGACATCCTGGGAAACTCTGATATTAAACTGAACACATTCTGCTGGAAAATATGGTAATTTTCGATATCGCAGATATTACCCGAATATCCCGTAATTTCGGCTACACTGAGAGAAGGATCTAATAAAAATTACCATAGCACATAGTAGTAGGGCGCGAGAGCGCCACCTATGGCAGAAAGTCTCAGATTTCCAAGAATTTTTACCATAATATCCAAGAAAAATTCTTATAAATCCGGTACTTCCTACCATAGGTGGCGCCCTGACGCCGTACTACTATTTGCTATGGTAATTTTTCTTAGATGATCGGTAATTTTTACTAGATCCTTCTCACATTGTATGCCTCGACTCTTTCCCATATATGACTTGGTAATTTTTCCGAGTTCCTTCTCTCAGTGTAGGTACTATGCACGGCTATTTAAGGATTACGTTTTACTGAACATGTTTCATAATTACGGTGAAAATTCTTGTAAATCCCACACTGGTTGGTATGTAGCGAATTTTTGCAAAGCTGACTTTGTAATTTTCTTTACTGCCTTCTTCGCTCCGTGTATGCACACTATTCCGTTGATCCCGTCGTCCAGCTTGATGTCCCGGCTTCTCTATCTCGCCGCAATTTAACAGACATCCTGCAACCTAATCCCTCGAGTCATACACGCTGGCTAATAAGGAGGCATGTACCTGGCGAATTGTCGAGAGTAAATCCGTGGTACTCGAAGAGATATCCAGACATCCTCGACTGGTTACGCTGTAGTTTATACGGCGAGGGGGGGGGGGGGGGGGGGGGGGTGAGTATTAACAGGGAGACGAGGGTATTAGCGAAGGGCTCTCTCGGCTCTTCGCTCTCCATCAATGTAGTGGTAGGTATATGTATATAAGAGGGCACAGGAAGCCGGAGATAAGTGGATCCTCGCGGTCGAGGACCAGGCCGTAAGGGGAGAAAAGGACTTTTCTCTCGAAACGCGAGCGGACCCCTTGCTTAATCATCCTTTCAGCACCGCGACGCGCCTCCCTCATCGGATTTCCACAACTCGAATTTATCCTATAGCCCGTATGATTTATACCTTGACCAATGCGAACAAACCCTCGAAGAAAATTCCTTGAGGAGGTCCGTCGATTTCTACCAGAAAAAAAGTATTTCACTTTTTTTCTCGGTAATAAAATTATTTGGGTGGAAAATTCTTCTACTTAATTTTTCCTAACCGTGTTGTGGTCATGTGTGATTTTTTGTATGTATAAAAAAATTCAAATAATAATATCGAAAAAATTAAATCTATTCTACAATTTTTTATGTTGGAGCTCGAGGATTTTTCGCGCGATCAAAGTACCTATGCGAAAAATCCACCGCGGGGCATTTTTTTTAATAAGAAATCTTTGTAACGGAAAAAAATTAACAAAACAAGCTTTTGTCTAAATTCCACGGTCCTCCCTCGGTCGTTTGGACTGTGTGTCGTGTTCCGTTTGAGACCAACGAGCGCGAACGATATACAGTGCGAGTGCTGTATATCGAAGTCGAAGAAAAGTTTGCGAAACTTCGCGGTGCCCCTTTCCCGGCTCTTCGTTCCCTCCGTCTATTTCCTCCGTCCATTCCATCGTCCGGCTGGCCGCCCGCGGAGTAAAACCGCGCTCACGGTTAATTAATCGCTCGGTCATTTACTTTATGATTCTCTCTCTAAATCGCTCGCGCGCGCCCGGTGAGTCGTTTCACTGACGCGATGAATATATATCGTACAGCTTGTAATTGACTGTAGAGAATTAAATTATATCCCCGCCAGTCGATCTCTCGACTATCCTTCATTCTTACTTCTATTAAAATAGTAAACTTCTATTAAATATATATAAAGTCCGTAATTCGTCGCAGTGTGTGTAAATTCGTTGCAGTCGATTATACACACGGTATAATGGTTTATACACACGGGATAAATAAATGGATCGGGCTAATTCGCTCTACTGCGATATTCTATGACTAATAAATACAGTGGTCGCTGTAATAACCGGCCGCGCACACACCGATCGAGGAAAACTTCGAACCGGTTATTCCATTGCCGACACGAGATCGATATTTACATCAGACGTCGTTAAATAATAGTGATACGTGGCTATCATAACATCGCGCGGGTATTACATCGACTATCTTTTATTTTTCATGTTTTTTTTTCTTCGTCTTCAAGACATTTCCGATGATGGTTTTAGCGGCTCTCTTAATGGACACGAGAATCGAGTGTTTTACGAGACTTTTATGAGACTCGATAGAAGTCGAAGAAAATAACATTGTCGCGAATAACTAACGACTGGGAATAATTAACTGTTATAACGCGTACACGACACGGCAGTTGGGACGAGTCGAGGATTCCGCTGTGTGACATAACTGCTTAATGCATGCGTTTAAAGGAGACCGGGCGCACGCTTGTACGGGGGAAAGCAACGAGCAGCGTGTAGTCTACGGTACACTCACTTTCACCGCGGAGCGTTCGCAGACTCGCGTGTCCGCCGTCCAGCCGCAGGAGCACGGTGGAGAAGTCGCATTGTGTGTACAGTTCGCTTGTGGCCTCACGTGTACACGTGACGTCTGACGTTCATTGAGGGGACACTTGAGCTTCGCGTTGAAGCAAATACGATGAATTTTCTCGATACGCGACAGTCCGTGCGTACGAGAAAAGTAAATGTTACAATTTTCTAAAATCGCTGATTTTCTAAGAACTAAATAATTTCATAAATAATCATCATATTTATAGTCCATTCATCCGTCAATTATTATAATAAAATTATTTAATAATTGCGACAGTTACAATAAATATTAATAATAAAATATATAATCTATAATATATAATATATACAATAATAATAAAATAATAAATAAATTACCAGTATCTGCGTGCAGTTGCATCAATTTTAGCCGATCTCTTGCAGTTCAATAGTTTAAATAATAAGTATCTATAGGATACGAAACTCGAGAGTTCGGGGGACTCTCAGTAGCTCGAATATAATTTTTGTCAGTCATCGTTCGTTCCGTGATATTTACGATCGACGATATATCACCGGCTCTCACCTGATCTCCGTCCACCTGTAACTCAATCCTCAGCGCAGAGGCTCGACTGGACCCACACATACACACACGAGCGTGAGTACGAGTAATTAATAAAGCTTAATGCCGTAACGACCGATTTATAATCGCCCGGTATATCCGATACCGTTATTCACGAGGCGAGATGCAGACATTTCGTGTACATTAATTCTTTCTCCATCGTCAGTTATGCCAGTTCTATTATTTCCATGAAGAATAGAATTTTCCCATCGAGCGGAGGAGATCCGAAGTGATCTACAGCCCCCCCTGCGAGCGAGACGTGTACGGCGAGACGCCGGTAGAGTCGAGGATCTCGTCTATCAGGGACGAAGGGAGTGCCCTTTAATAGCTTCGTCACGAGTCTCGGAAAGTCGGCCGGTGTATTTCTCTTTCTATTCCTTTATTTCACATCGAAAGAGAGAAGGAACGGCAGCAAGGGACGTAGAATCGAATGGAAGTGCCAGCGGCGGTGGCGGCTCTTCGGGGGCCTTTGACTCTCCAAGTCGTTGCCTTCGCAGTCGTCATCGGCTCGTCGCTCCTTACCGGGGCATTTATCGCACCCCACTCGAGCACTCTTCTCGACCTCGCGATGGACCCTCTGCGAGCGTCGAATTGCATGCCTTGAGAGTATCTTGCATTGATCACGAACTAGGGGAGAGCGGGGCAAAATGGCACAGCGGGGCAAAACGGGGTAATGAGACAAAGCGCAATTTTCCAATAACTTTTGGATAGTGGCGATGGTCGTCCGTGGGACAAGACGAGGTTGAAAATGCGGATGCATCGTTGGGACAAAATGAGGCACCCAAAAATTATTGGGAAATTGAGATTTGCCCTTACTGTCCCGTTTTGCCCCACTGATCCATTTTGCCCCGCTCTCCTCTACTCGATAATTGTCGCTTCGGTTTTTAAGGCTCGATAATCGAGCTTCCGCCGAGGCAGTAACTGGGACAGTCGTCCAATATCAAGAGACACTGTAATGTTCCGACCTCAAGAGTACAAACAAAAGCCGGCCGAGCGTATTTCTCTTTCTATTCCTTTATTTCACATCGAAAGAGAGAAGGAACGGCAGCGAGGGACGTAGAAGCGAATGGAAGTGCTAGCGACGGCGGTGGCTCTTCGGAGGCCTTTGACTCTCGAAGTCGTTGCCTTTACAGTCGTCATCGTCGCTCCTTACCGGGGCTTTTCCCATGTAGGTTTTGCCGATAGAACGGACGCGGCCGATGGTTGGGCCAGTGTTGGCGTGGCGATTGTCGAATCTGAGCACTGACTCGCAGGTGGTTGGTTTGCCAATTTGCGGTCAATTCTCAGCAAGGTTTGCCAATTGTTGCTTCGACGATTTGGGGCCAACGTTCTGACTAGCATGAACTCACGAATCATTGGGCTACCAATTTTAGGCCAATGTTCAGCCGAATATCGATTCGCCGAGCGTTGGTCTGTTGATGCATGAACTCACGAATCATTGGTCTGCAGATTTTAGACCACCGTTCGGCCGAATATCAACTTGCCAATCGTTGGTTTGCCGATATGACGCCAACATTTGGCCGGCGATCAGCGCCTTTGGCCGCCAGATGGCGCCAACCCAAGTTATTTCTCGCAAGCGAAAGTGTAGGCGAATGTTAATATCAGAGCATGCGGAATGACACGTTCTTTAACTCTAGCAAAAGATGCGTATTTTTTTTGGGTTCCGTACTTCATTCCGTAGTCAATAAATGCTTAGGGAAGGCATTGACTGAGTATGATCGCTTTGAAAGTTTTCGCAGGAGAAAATATTATCTCTCTTCCAACTTTTACAATATTCAAAAAGTACACGTTACACCCACTCTCGACCTGTATAAGGAACTTATAGAGAGCCTTCATGGAGATTGTCAGTCGATCCTCTTGATCGACCTCAGAGCCACTGTTGGCAAGTAGTTGCCATCCAAGACTCCCTCGATGATTGGGCCAAGCTCGTATGCCAGTCTTGGCAACATCGTTGCCCAGCTTCGCCCAAGCATTGGCAACATCGCTGCCCAACTTCGCCACATCCGATCACCCTACATGGTTTATCGCACCCCGCTCGGCTACTCTTCTCGAGCCCACGAGGGACCCTCTCCATGCATGCTTTAAGAGAGTATCTTGGATTAATCACGAACTACTCGATAATTGTCGGTTCGGTGTTTAAGGCTCGATGCATCGAGCCGCTCGGTAATCGAGCTTCCGCCGAGCCAGTAACTGGGACACTCGCCTAATATCTGTACCTACGGCAGAACCCGAGCCTCGACACTCGCGCACTACCTGGGTACAGTGTTTCTTTACACGTACGTACGTGCATACACAGCAGCGGTCGCAGACTGTACGATACGTAAAGTAAGGCGGGCACTTTCCAATTGCATAACCCCTCGGGCCCGCGCCTTCATTCGGTTATGTCAGAAGAAAGTTGCCGCGTCGGAGGTCTAAGCAACGTGCGCGGCTGCTCACCGCCTGGGAAATGTGTGTACAGCGAGACACTCGCGGGCTCTCAGGAGTTGGCCCGCGTGCTGAGTCGGTGTCTCCGAGATCTATATACGAAGAGATCTTCGAGCCGGTCTCCCGACGTTTATAAATAAACGAGACGGGGAGACACACGAGAGGCGCACGCGTGTGTAGGTGCGGTGACGGTGGACGCGGACACGGGGTTGCCCGCGCATTTCTCTCACTTGTTTACAACATTTCTCTATCACTCCGGTCTGACGACTTTCCCGAGCCCGGTATATTCTCTCGATGACGAAATAACCCGTTCACCCCCTTTTCCTTATTAACGGGGGGATTTTGGAATATTGTTTTTTTATGCATAGCAATCTTCTCGCAAAGTAATGTGCAGATATGGGTAACCAGGTGACAGTTATAGAGGGTCAATCGTACGGAGGAAAAAGGGTTTGTGGATTTAACAAACATTTCTGGACCAAGATCCAAATTTTTCTCTTTCTCGTAGAGGAAGATTTGTTTTGGTGAAAATTTTTCGTTTTTTTCGTCGCAATTTTTCGTATTAAATATTCAACTATGAATAAAATAAATGATAGATTCGTGATCAGCGTTGGAAAAATACATCAAATATAATCCCGGAGCGACGACTAACGAAAAAAGTTTATCGGTCATTTTTATATCCCATATGGAAAAAATGTGTGACTTTGCGTATTTTCAAATAGCGATTTCTTTGCTCTCCGATTACATCGCGGAAAACCCAGGTGTCATTATGTTCTACGGCAAGAAATACACAAGATGATGGGGAGATCAAACATACAGAAAATGCCTTCCCATAGAAGAAGCATTGTCAACAAAGAAACATTGTGATAAAGCGATATGAAAATTTCAATTTTTAACTTAAAAAAAAATGTCTTTATTTTCTATTCTTTTAGTTGCATGTGCAAGCCTTTTTTACTTCGTAGGATAGAATTGGCGAACATGACCCGCTTGATTTACGTCCTCCATTCGAGGTGGTCCATATTCCCAACTTGTGCCCTGTACATGAAACGCGAGCGGATTCCCTCCGCCGTGCCCTGAAAGGCACGAACCCTCCGTGCCTCCCTTTTTTCATTCATCAACCATTCAAACTCCGACGGTCGTTCATCCTTTTTTCCAGGAAGGGAAAAGATCTCGCCGGATATGGAGATGATCGGGCAGAAGCGCACGCGCACTGTGACCGAGTTTCGTCCGGGTCTACCTTGTTGTGTACCTGTTTGTCGAAAACACTATTAGCGCCCCGCAGCGTGGCCTGGTCCGCCATTCGGAATCCCTTTCGTCGGCCCTTCGTCGGGTTGAGCGTCGAGAGCCTCCGCCAGAAGGTCGTGAAGGATCGAATAGCCACGCGACCTCCTCTTGATTTACTGCCGTCGATCGTTCCTCCTCGATCTTCGCGCAGCTTCGTTGTCGCGCGAGAAACTCTCCGAACACTTTTCACGGACTCCCACGGCGATCGGACTCTTCGAAATTGCTTCCACGATCGGGTGAATGGCACGAAATCGGTAACAAGGTCGGCAGCACGCTGTCTGTCCAAACTGCTCGTCGGTCGAGGGTCAGCTTCGAACTGGCGTGCGAATTTATTGCGCTGCAATATCTCGAGTCTTGGACGTTGCACTCCTATTGTCGGTAATGATGGCTTCTACGGTAGCAAAGGGCAGAGGGCTTCGCTGTCTATTTATCTATACGCTTGCTCTACCGTAGTACGACCGGTACACTGAGAGAAGGATTTGATAGAGATTACCATAAATCTGGTAAAAACCGACAGAAGTTTCAGGTATATTGGAACTACATCCTGGTAAACATTCGCATTAAACTTATAACAGTCTGCCAGTAAAAATGGTAATTTTGGCTATCGCTGATATTACTCGGATATCCCGTAATTATTGCTGGAATATAAGTTCTTACTAGACAATATAGTTACCGTTTGCAGGTTATACCGACATGTTATGTCGATCAAAATTTTTTGATGTGCACATACATCAAAAAAATTTGGTCGACGAAATTCTCATTTTTTATACACAAAATTCTTAGTTTTATCCACGAAATTCTTAGCCAGATGTGCAGAATTTTGCCAACCCGCCCTCTGGAAAAAAATGGACATATGGGTTGGCTAAGAATTGCTATAGCCCATGTGAAAATTTCATATACCGCAAATAGTGGCGCTGGTGTGTCATGTTGATGGGTCGAAATTTACCATATGACTTGCTAGTTTTTCCGAGATCCCTCCCTCAGTGAATGTGTGGATGCTTGCGAATTTCCGAACAACAATTTTCAGCTCGGCAGAAGGCAAAACAGGATATACTGCCGAAAGTGATTGGATTAATACAGCAAGACTGGACGTCTTGCCAGATGTCGAGCTGGATATCTTGCTCGATATCTTCGATCCCGTTTAGACCTTCAGCAAGATATCCAACAGGACAGGATAACAAGAAAAAGCAGGCATTGACCTGGCACTGCACCACCGCCATGTGTGCATTTTTGCAAATTTCCAACGAACAAATCTCAGCTCGGCAAAAGAGAAAACAGGAAATATTATCAAGCGTGATTCTACGATAGCAAAGGGTGGAGAACTTCGTTGTCTATCCATGTTCTATCTATACGTTTACTCTCTCGGACTTCGCTATGTGTGTTTGCCAATTTTGGAAGAACAAATTTCAGCTCGGCAAAAGACAAAACAGGATATATTGTCAGATGTGATTGCATTAATACTGCATTATCGGATAAAGCCGCCGACAGTCCGGGCCGTAAACTCGTTTAATCGCACCCGGGGCGCTGAAAATGCGATAATAATGTGTCTCGAGGTTTGTAAATGTTCGCTTATCGCTTGTAATACTTCACTATCGTTTACCTGAGTCTATACGCGCTCCCCACACGCTGATGTACGCACGAGGATCCGGTATTGCGCGCAACGCATGATAAAATCGTTCGAGAAAGAAATGTGTCACCCTTTATCTTCCTCGAAAGTGTCCTCGATCTTTATCTAATTTTCACGTCCTTCATTAATACTGCTCCATTTCACTGTAAGAGATCTTTCATGCTAAACATTTTTATTTGAATTCACGGAACAAACCCGTTTGAAAAAATAAAGATTATGCGCAAGCGAGAGTGCTATCGAAGTGTTGAGTCACATAATTGAGGAAAGTAAAAAAAAATATATTAAAATAACAAAAAGTTGAATACGCGATGACGAATTCCCGTTTGCACCGTCCGAGTTCATAAAGATTTCTTTTTTTTCGCACCGGAAGTTGACAAAAGTCTCTTGTAAATATGACTATTTTTCCTTTTCGCTATTCACCTGCCGATGAATAATGGAAGGGTTTGCCGCGATCGAGACGGATGCATTTCTCGTAAATACGCTCCAAGCTCTAGCCGGAAGATGGGAAAAAAATACTAGGCAATAATTTTTCTCGTTCTATTTTATTTTCACTCGACGAATAAACAGAATTACGCGGCAGCGACCGCAGGCGGCTAATCTTAACTACCGCTATCGTGCGTCGTGGCCTCGGCCAGTAATATATCGCTTCTCTTCTCCCAATACTTCAATATTATGCGTGCACGCTGTATAGTCTCTCCCTCTCGACTCTCGATAGAGTGTGACTTTTGTTCGGCGGAAAAGTGGGTCAAAGCAATCGCTGCTCTTCTCTCCTACCGGAAAGATATGATCAGTGCCCTTCGAGTTTTTTTTAAATTACATTTTACTTTGATGTAATATCAATTAACGATTGTCTGATCGAGCGAAGTCCCGAAAAGTCTCTTCGTTATTAAAAAGCCGTGATTGTTCCCCTCGGACATATATTTTTTTTTATTTTACTTTCATGTAATATGAATTTACGATTGTCTAATCGGGCGAAGTCCAGAAAAGTCTCTTCGATACTGAAAGCCATAATTATGCCCTTCGGCAATATATATTTTTTATTTCATTTTTATGCAATATTCATCGACGAGTGTCTAGCCGAGTAAAGTCCAAAAACAGCCGATTGGAAAATTCGTCGTTCGCATTATCTCTCCGGTTACGCATAATCTCTCTCGTCCGATACAGTGTCACAGTGCGTGTTTTTTCCGGCGCGTGGCCTGCGCAAAGCGTCGCGACACTGCGCCGAGTAAAGAAGGTCACGCCGTCGATCGTGAGGGAAACTCGTCGAACACGCGAGTTCACGAGTGTGCTTCGTCTCGGGTTCGCACGCAACGAGGGGGGAATCGGGTCAAATAATTAAAATAGGCCATCATAGCGGAAGGCATCATCCGCCTTCCCGCGACGGCAGCGCGCCGAGTTACAAAAGAGAATATCCCGCCGGGTTCCCCGGCTCACTTTCTTTGCGACCTTCTGCTGCTTCTCCTATAAATAGAGGCTGCTGCTGCTCTTGCCTAAGCACTCATGACGAGTCGAAGAGGTGGTGCTTTCGGAATCGCAGAGACGCTGGTGCGTCATCGGCGAACTCGCGAACTTCGCACTTGCGCACCGGTAGCTTCGCTCCGCAACGGAAAATCTACATGAAATTCTACCGAACTATGATTTTTTTCATTTTTGCTGAAAGCTACTTTTTTTAAACTAAACAAAGCTTTCTCGATGAGAAAGCAAAAAAAAAAACAAAAAATCCATTTTACCGGGCGAACTATCGATCTTGGCTTGGCGATCGATACGCGGACACGAAAAAGATATTAATCTGTCGAAAAGTTTAATATCGTTTTGGTAGTTTGGTGACCTGTTTCAGAATGTTTGTATTTAGGATATTTCCAAGTGTGAAAATGATGAATCCCGATCTCTTCACATCAATAATTCGAGGTTTTACCTTACATCCCCATTTTCGGGTAAAATTCAGATTCTCAGAATTTTTCATTGACATTATTTATAACCTTATTTATAAAAAATTTCATCACTTTTTTATACGCGTCTACGAATGACCTCTATCGTTTTCCGTTTCAGAGATTACACGTTCCCACTTCCCTAGAATCGAGTTTCTCCCGTTTATTGTGAATAAAAAAAAAAGGAAAAAAAAGTTCCACTCTTATCTCCGACAATCGTTGGTTTTAAGGTCGCCGATTGAGAGCGCAGCGCTATCGATGGCGCGGTACGTTCTCGAAACGGGTGACGAGGGGGCGGGCCAACGACAGCGTTTAGGGCCGCGGAGAAAATGCGAGGAGGTGGAGGAGTCGCGCGCGTGTCGACCGGGATACGAGGAAAATATGTATGGTGTTATATATAGGTCAGCGCCTGGTTAGATTACGGGGGGCGCCGAAGAAAATCGTCTTTGGAACGCGGGGCGGAGGAGGGCGAAGGGACGGGCTGGCTTTCTTCCCTCGCGCCTCCGCGCTCCGGCCTTCCGCCTCCAAAAACTTAATCTATAAATAAAATTTTCGGTTCTCTCCCGTGTGTATTTTCCACGTGCGCTCGGTGGCCTCTTACGTGTCACGCACTCGCACGCAATTCACACGCTCCTATCCGTGTGTACGCGAGCAAACAAGCGGGTCTTCTCTCGCGTGTTACCGCGCGTCGTTTCGACGACGATGTTTAGCGTCAAAGATGTTATTGCGACAGAGAGAGGAGCGCACAGAGAGCGCGCGCCGCGAGAGCTGGCTCTCCTCGTTGCGAAATTGCAAAGCGGAGACCGTATCGTGTATATAAAACACATACACGATATGTGGGAGGAGGAGGCGGAGGAGGGGAAGAGGCCATCAGGCGCGGTGACGGTACAAACCGTGTACCGAGTACAAGAACTCTCCGTCATATATCGCTGATGCTGCTCCCATGTACCGGCGCTCCGGCTCTCCACTCCTCGACCTTATCCGCACCTTCTTCTCTAATCGACAGTTTATAATATATATTATCCCGCGATGAATTAAACCTTACTACATCCCATGCGATAAAAAAATAAAAAATAAAAATATAAAAAGTTACCCTCCAGGGTTGTCACGCTGTTTGACGAAATTTTAATTGCTTCCATCGCAGCGGCTCCGGGATCCTGCTCGTGCCGCCCGATCGCTATCGGATCGAGGATAAAGTTCATGCCCGGTCGATCGATCGACGGCGATTATCCGACGACGATCGGCCGGGCGAGCTCCTCATCTCCTCGATATGTTACATTAAAAATTACTTTCCAATTCGCGCGACCGCTCTCGCGGGCCGACCCTGAGCCCGAGTTCTTCGCGCGACGAGATCTCGCTCTCTTTCGCGCTACGCGCAACCACGCTGGCGATTTATTCCGACGGCGTCGGTGCGTGCTTTTCGCGCACCGGCCTAGCTTCGCTCCTCGCACCACATCGCGTCCCTCCGAGACGCTCTCCACACAATCGTTCCCTTTGTTACACCGAACTTTCTCGTTGACGCGCGACTATCTGCGATCTACGGAGTTTCTGCGATTCGCAGTCACACTCCTCGCGCAACTTCGCGCGGACCGGAGGTTTTTCCACTCGAGTCAGTGTCTGCAAGGAGTAGACGCGAGTCTCGCCGTCTCTATGTTCGCCTTCCCTCGGGTGTAATCGCTCACGAAGCGGCGAGGAAGCGGGGCGAGGAAATACCCTTTCACTTTCGTTCGAGGCAAAATATTTCGGGACGCGCGACCGAATCGTTATCTTCATGTTTTGGTTGTCACCGGAAAAAATACATCGGCGCGAGCAATTTTTTTTTTTCGATTTTTTTTTCTTCTATCTGAGTACATAACGATGAAAAAAAATTATACTGTTACCGAGTCGTAGAAAATATTGATTGGTTTCAATTATAATTAACGGACAATGTAGAGTAATGAGTATTTGGTCAAGGCTCGATTGCGTCGAGTAGTTGAGCACATAAAGGCGTACAAGTACTCGGAGTAATCGCCGAGCTCCAGAATTAATTATTCACTTACCATCTCCGTTGACTCCTGAAACTGCATTTCTTCCGAATCCATCTGTAAAACATTATTTAAAAAATCGGTAAAATTTTATAATTCGGTCTCTTATACAAACAAAATAATTTATTATCGATAATGCTGCACTGAGAATAAGAAATGGTTGGATTAACCAAGGTGCGGTAACGTAGGTTCAAAGGTGTTAATTGGTTGGTGCAACAAAAATGTTTGTTTGAATTGACAACTTTTCAATCGATTGAAGCAAATAATCGTTTAAGAAAACAATGATTTAATGCTTTGCAATTGTACCAAACAAATAACAGCTTTGAACCTACGTCACCGCGACTTTTGGTTAATCCAATCATCTTTTTCTCAGTGTGCAGATAATATATTTTTAAGTTTACTTATATTCAAATAAACGACTCGTGTCCTTTTCCTCGATACTCCAACAACAATCTCTTTTGTATGGCAGAAAGGGTTAAACTTTTGGTTAAACCAACAATTTTTTTCTCAATGTGTGGATAGTGTATTTTTAAGTTTACTTATATTCAAATAAATGACTCCTGTTCTTTTTTCTCGATACTCCAACAACAATCTCTTGTGTATGGTAAGACGAGGGGGGGTAATTCATCGTTCAGCGCGAAGATTGTTCGCTGGCTGAGACGACAACAGTATGGTATTAGCTATTAGGTATGCGATCTATCGTGATAAGGTTGTAAGATTTTAGGCATTAAGGCTCAACACTCTTCTTGGCAGCCTCGAGTTACCCCGTTGGAATACTCCAAAGGGGCAGCAGCAGCAACAGCAGCAGTACAGCAGAGAAGCCAGGCACAGGCGGTGCCTGCAAGGTACATAATAAGAGTGGCCACCATTATTTCGACACGACTCTCTCGGTCGGGTCGGCACGGAGCTTACGTAATGCCCTCGCTGAGCTCGCGCGCGAGAGAGCCGACGAAATGAAATTGAAAGTAAAGTAACCAAACGTTCTTAGCCAACCGAGCGAACGAACGAACGGGGAACGAAAGAATCATCGACGTTCGAGGTGGGTATAGGACAGCGCGAGATAGGATACAGTACAGAAGGTATGCCGAACAGCGACGTGACTCTCGGTATCACAACGGCGAAGGTGTGTTAGCAAAGACGATCGGAAAGGATCGCTCATCCGTTTCCTGAGTGGAAAGTTCAGTCGGTCGGGCCGCGCACTACAGCTGCCACGAATTTGCGTGCTGAAGGAAATAATTCCATACGGTCGGATCGAATCTTTCATTTCCTTCGGAATGAATCGATTTTTAGGGAAAAAGTGTTTTTTTTTTAATCGGTAAGGAAAAATCGGATCGCAAATCCTTCATGATTGATCTTTCTTTATGGGATTCCGAACATCGAAAAAAATCCCTAAGTCCGGGTATAGAAAATCGCTGAAGAAATTCAATTTTTATAAAATATTGTATATGGTATTCGGGCTGAAGGACCCAGGTCGATGGCCCTTTGCCAAGGTGTAAAATTAGCATTAGGTAAAAAATTTAGTATATACTGTATGAATATTAATTGTATGAATATTAATTTTGGCAATAAATCTCTTTTACTGCTACTACTAATATATAATTAAAAATCGTATAGAAAATCCCCCATTATTGATCGTTCCGATCATGTAAACAAATTTCTAGATCCGGATAGATAATAGAGCATATAAAAAATATTGAAGGCTGTGGAATTCCTCCCACAGTTTTGTTCTTGCATTTGGACCTAGCGATTTTTTTACACGATCGGAGCACCGATCGATCGTGGCGATTTTCGATTTGATCTTTAGCTGCCACGAAATAAAGTAAAGCATTCAGTTTTTCTTTTTTTTGCTGGGAATCGATGATCGATTGATTCGAAAAAGTGTTTCAAACATGGAAATAATTTCCTAGACCCTGATATTTAAAAAAAATCGCTGATGGAATCCCATTTTTCTTTAAGTAGAACATACACCATATAAAACAGAACATATAACATATAAAAAATATTGAAGAAAATTGAATTCCTCCCAAAGTTTTTTGCGATTTTTTTTACACGATCGGCGCACCGATCGGTCGAGGGGATTTTCGATTGGATCCTTAGCTGCCGCAAAGTAAAATAAAATAAATCATTGCGTTCTCTTTTGCTGGGAATCGGTGATCGATTAATAAAAGGTTCCTTTCTTAAATCGCGCGGGTATTATAACTTCTACTATACGCGCTCACCCCGACGAAGAGCACGCGATATAAACTCGGGCGTTCTATTTTCCCACTTAAAGTCAGTAACTTGGCCAACGGTTGGCCAAGAGCCACCTATTGCACCTTAGCAGCCTCTTCCTAACTCTCCGGACCTTGCTCCCATTTCTCCCCGAGGCGGCCCCCGCTGCTGACTGCCGTGATGCTGCGATGCCGCTGCTCAGGCTCGCGCGCGAGAGAGAGATTACAAATAGAACGTGCTACGCGTCGCGACGGCCGAGTTAACGGTGTGAAAGGCCCTTGCTCGCGATCTTCGTTTTCCTCGGACATTCGGCTCGCGGGCCAAACCGCCTCCCAACTTCTACGACATTCGCCGCTCGCCTCTCTCTGTTTCGCCCGAAGAAGACCCGGCGGGGGAGGAAGAGCGACACGCAGCCACGAATTAATCATGAATATTCAACGAGGACGGAATTCACGAGCATTCCCGCGGCCGTAGAATAATAACACAAGCAAAAATAATATGTTTCCGAAGCTGAGGATAGAACCGGAGAGGCATAGTCCGCGATGCGAGTAGAAAGTTTTACGAGGCACCGGAAGTCTCATAATATTTCCCTCGGACTGCGTTCTATCTGCCCCGTCCAAGGTTTACGAGGTCGGCTTCCGCGGCACGATAATACACGGATTGCCGACAAAATTATCCTCGACTCTCGAAGAATATTTGTAATACTTTTTTTTTTCATTTTTCCTTCGATTTTTTTTCTGTTTTTAATTTATTTTTTTACTTGTTGACCGTTTGGTTTTTATCGCGCGCGCGATCGCTGCTGTGATCGACGGGTTTGGCAACGCGTACGCAGTCGACTGCGCACAAGAGCTGGCTGGTAAACGAAGTAAAAAAAAAAAAAAATGTAAAATTGAGTTTACGTTCCTCGCTGTTGCTCGTGAACGAGAACGTCTCTGGAAAAATAATATATTCGCGGCGGGCTTGTGCCATCGTCGTAAAGACGTTAAAAGTCGCGAGCATGCGGTTTTCAAGCCGCGCAAGAAAAATCCTGTGAAATTTTCGTTCGAGCACCCGTACGAAGAGGATGTCCTTCGATCTTTTTCGCTGCGCCCCCGTTTTGCCTCCGCCAATCCTCGAGACGCTTACCTAATCTCTCTCCTAACTCTTACGTTTCGCGTCCTCGGAATAAGAGTTTACAACACTTTACGTATATGCCAGCAGCCCCGCTGCCGCTTGTTCGCCGCGGTGCCCGATAGCCGATACTGCAGGCACGCGAACTGCGACGTCGAAGCCGGACGAAAAGGACGAGAGATTGAATGCTCGGCTCTTCATAAAAATTACTGGTAACTTGGTAAACTTGAGTTGCTTGAAAAAAAAAAATTAATTACATACCGGAGTCTCTCTCGACAATGTGGAGAACAATATCGTTCCCTGTCGTCGAAGAATCGACTGGGATGTCGCGTTTACCGCACTATAGTATCAACCTGCACCCAGAAAAATAATTCATTTGAAGGGCAGCAAATAAATATTTATTCAAATTCAATAAATATTTATTTACATAATAAAATATGTATTTAAATCATAAAATATTCATTTAAATCATAAAATATTTATTTCAATAATGAAATATTTATTTTAATCATAAAATATTTATTTGCGGAGCGCACGCGAGCTATGACGTGGAAGCCGGACGCAGATAGAAAAATGACTGGCAACTCGCTAAACTAGAGTTGCTTAGAAAAAAATTGAAAAAAAAATAACATACCAGTCTCTCTCTGCAATGTGGAAAAATAATGTCTTTCCCTGTCGTCGAAGAATCGGCTGGGATGCCGCGTTCGTCCCTGAGACAACACATTGCAACTCTAGGCTTACAGCGAAAGCCGCTGCCCCCCTTCCGATCTTGAAGCGAGGCAGATAATAAAAATCCAATAGAAAAAGGAAGCTCTTCGTAGAATTTGCGTCATATATATTTTTCTACTGTTTTACGACATACACAAGCCTTGGTGGAAGTGGTCAAGATTTTCACGAGATAGAGACCGAGAGAGACCTTCGGCTTGGAAATAGTCGGCGATTGGAAAAACATGGTAGATGGAGGAAAAACAAAGTATCGATGGGGATGCCAATATACTTATTTACTCAACCTGTTAGTCTTGTGCTCGTACATTGCGGGCCAGTTTTTTTTTTTCAAGTCCTTTAGAGTTATTAACGATATGACGGTCAGGGCACTTCACCTAAAAAAAGATCGTTGCAACTGTTAGAAGAAAGGGACCAGCTAAATTGCTTTAAGAAACAAAAATCATAAAAAAAAGATGTTGCAATTTGCATGACATCTTCGGCATATATCAATCTCGTTATAGTAAATCAATAACCTTCGATAGCGCGGAGAGACGCATCTTCACGAAAATGATTAAATACTAGCTTATAACTGTGATATTTTTTAAAACTGTTATACTTGCCTTGCACTCGTACAGTGCGAACCAGTTGTTAAGTCCTTTACAATTATTAATTATATGGCCGTCAGAGCTCTATACCCAAAGGAAATTGTTAAACGTAAGGGTCAAGCTCAATTGCTTTAAGAAACAAAAATCGTAAAAAAAGATATTGGAATTTCCATGGCTTCTTCTGCATTTATCAATCTCATTATAGTCAACCAGAAAAGCGAATCACGTTCGATAGCGCAGAGAGACGGATCTTCACGAAAATGATTGAAGACTAGCTTATAACTGTGGCATTTTTTTAACCGTTGTACTTGTCTTGTATTAGTACAGTGCGGACTAGTTTTTAAGTCCTTTGGAGTTATTAGTGACGTAGCCGTCTTCACCAAAAAAAAGACATCATTACAATCGTTTAAATTAAGGGTCCAGCTAAATTACATTAAGAAAAAAAAATCCTAAAAAAGGTGATGGAATTTGCATGACGTCTTCAGCGTACATCAATCACGTTATAGTGAATCCGTGACCTTCGATAGCGTGGAGAGATGAGTCTTCACAAAAATGATTAAATACTAGCTTATGCCTCGGTCTTCTTTCTCTTTTGGGGGGGGGGGGGGAGCGTGCGAATACCAGAGACACGGAAGCGAGGAGTTCGAGCCGCGCCGTGTCATGTGCTGTGGGAATAGCGTGAAGGCAAAGTTCACGAGACGTCGTCAATCGGCCATCGAGAAACCCGGACGTTTCAAGGATGAACTTTCAGGCGTTTCTGCTGCTTTGCACTAGAAAGGCTCGAGAGCCTATCAGTGCCGGTATCAGTTGCATACTAAATGAACGTTTCGCTGAAATTCTTCCACTTTGTAACGCGTACCTTACAATAGTCGATATGGCGGTAAAAATAAAATTGTACATTTCTCGCAGCAACGCGACACATCTTTCTCCGTCGAAATCTCTCAAAAATCTCTCTTAATTTTTTTCTTCTCACTCCATCGATCTTCCCCGAACCCTCGACCGAAACAAACTGGCATTTTAACTTTACAACGTACTATATATTATAATACCTATTTCATCTCATCCGTTGAGCAACGAAACACACGGCCGCGTAGCGAAAGAGCCGTGAGCGTTATAAAAGCGCCGCGTCGAAGGCCAATTTCTAATCCCCCTCGCGCACAGTGGCATGGCTCAAGGATAAGAGAAACGGGCGCGGTCCTTGTCGTTCGGAATCCGCGTTCGCGGGCGGTGAGAGCAATGAAGAAAGAAAAAAAAACCAAAAAAAAAAAAATATCGTTAGAAAAAAATAAGAAGTATTATAGCAGTCCGGCTGGGAGAGTCTCGTTGAGCGGCCCGCAGTCGGGGTCGTCTTGCGCTGGTAACGAGACGAGAGGAGATCCGGAGCCGAAAGAGCGAGCAAAAAAAAAGGCAAAAAAAAGGCCGAGCGAGCAATTTCCTTTTCCGCCCTTCTCGGGCCCGAGAGCCCTGCGCGAGAGAGTTGCGTCGAAGCCGAGGACTGACGCTTGTGAAAATTGTGAATATATATTAAAAAAAAAAAAAAAAAACGAAAAAAAAATTCCCGACTCTCGTCTGACCCTTGCGCGCTCGAGGTCGGGGACGCAATCCTTTCAGTGAAAAGCGAATACGCGCAAGAGTCCCGCGCGAGAGAGAATAGACTCGTGGAAGAAAGGATCGAGCGTAAAAACTCATAATCTCCTGTCATTGTAGAGGAGACCGGCTAACCGAGAAAGAGAGGAGGAAGAAAGGAAGAAGGAAAGAGGGAGGGACAACCCTTCCGGAGTAACATTCAACGAGACGACCACTCGTCCGGTGAACGCTCGTAAAGTCATAATGTCGGTACTTTTGACTGGGCGACGGAGGTAGAGCGTGTGTTCGTAAAAGCGAAACTTTCGGGGTGACCTCGGTTTTCGTGTTTCGGAAACTTTGCGGACATGGGAGTAAAAAAAAGGGTTCGAAAGGCCATTCTTTTCCGGTTTGTGTTTTTTTTTTTTTTTTGGTGTTTCTCGGTCGAGACTCCTAAACTCCGACATCCCTTTCGGTGGTAAAACGATAAAGGGACCGGTAGAAATTTCGGGACGCTTTATTGCACCCAATAAAACGGCTATGACGCATATTTAGGAAACTCGCAATTTCGCTGAAGACCTCACTTGCAATTTCGCTGAAGAACTCACCCGTCGCTCAATGTTGCGTCGTCGAGGGAGAAAACTCTTTTGCCGTTACATTAAATTGATTTATGTCTCCCAAAAAAAAAAAAAAAATAGTTTGTTACATTTAACAAACGTCCACAGCTTTCTTCTCCATAATTTTACAATTTTTCTTTAATTTTTAATTTTACAATTTCTATGCCAAAAATCCGGTGCCTTTGTAGCTTAAAATAAATATTGTAAACCAAAAAATAATGGTAATCAAAATAAAATTGCCGAATTAAAAAGAAAGTGTACGATAAAAAAAAAGTTATGGATAAGAAATGTTAAACCCAGAAATCAATTTTACTGTTCAGCTCGCTAACGTTCTCCCGTATCTCTCTCCGTCCTCTCAGCTACTTCCCATTCGCGGCAATCGCGAGCAGCGCGTCTTTTACGGCGCCAGAGTCGTCTCGGGCACCTCTAAGTTGGCCGAGGCTAAGTTCTTACGGGCACAAAAGTCTTCGCTGTCTCACCGAGCCGTAAGTTCCTCCTATCTGCGTGCTTCGCGCTTTATTCCTCATTCCGCTATCTCTCGTCCGACGCGTTCCCCAAGGTTGACTCTTCTTTTCGTGAGGCGTATAAAAAAAAAAATAAAAAAAATGTGCGTGCCTCTGGTCGTGCCTCGCGCAAGTGTAATGCCCTCGGAATCGAGCCCTGCTTTCTCGCCTCGCGGCGATTTCGATCGACCCGACGGCTTCACGAAACAAAATACTCGTCTTCGGCGATCGTTCGAACGATGCTCGACGATGCTTCCTTCGGCTGATAGGCCCGAATTGTTCATTCTCTTTAGCGCGCGTGTATCAACGAAACTCAACCGGCTGATCGCCGATCGCGAGGCTTTCGGTTCCTGTTATGCTGCCGTTGCCGATCATTGCGTAACGCGAAATTGAAATTCTCCTCGGTCCGGCGGGACCGAGAGCCTGACTCAATCTCGAAAGTGTTATTCCGGAGAGAGGCCCGGGCTTGTGGACATTCCTGCGAACTCTCAGCCTCAGCTTCTAATACACTCCGAAACGAATATAATTTCTGGCTTTTTTTTTTTGCTCGATGGATTAATTTTTTCATGTTGGCCAAATGAATGAACCAAGTCACAGCGACGTACGTTCAAAGTCGTTATTTGGTTGGTACAACTGAAGCATCGTTTTATTAACAGTTATCAAAGAAGGTAATTATAGAAAGGCAGTTCTTGACGAGGCGGGCATTCACACGAGTCAGGCCTCCCCTTTCTACGCCTCTGCAATTCACACAATTTTTCCTAAGAAAATCACGAAAATCATGTCTTTCGTTTGTGGAAAGTGTGCGCAGAAAGGCACTTTCTCGCACTAGTGCGAGAAAAAGGACCGTATTGCGTTTCTACGCATGCGCAGTGTATTTCTCGCACGCTTCGGTCGATTCGATATATTTTGAGTGGGACAAACAATTTTGTTGAATAAACCAAGCCTTTGAACGTGTGTTAAAGCGTCTCGGTTGATCCAACCATTTCTTTTTCTCAGTGTAGAGTATGGGAAAGAAATTCCCATACGATTTTTTTTTTTTATGCCGTATCTGCGAAAATTTTCCTCGCTTGTAACACGCGCTTCGCGACAGGCTCTGATACAGCGTCGCAAGATAGCGTTAGTTTGTACACCTTAAAGGCAACGTGTGGCTGCACGCCGTATAAGATCGAGGTGCTGGTGCTGCTGGCAAGCAGACTCTGGCTGCTGCTGCTGCTTTGCTGGCTGCGTTGAATTTCTGTCGACCCAATTTCGCAATGCGTCCGACTCGGGCCTCACGCACACGCGTGGCCACGGAAACTGTCGCCCGTTTGTCCACACACTCGCTATACCCACTCTGTACCCCACATAGGTCTGCCTGTGCACTCGATAGAATAACGTTGGACCTCGAGACCACGCGCTCTCCTCGCGAACCATGAGTTTCGGGCTTTCGGGGAGAGCACGACGGATCACTGAGGTATTCCTTAGATAGATTGACGTGGAAGAGTCTTCTCGGCTCGAGGCGGAATGGTAACATAGACTATACATTATAACAATAATAATAATATTTTATTTTATTTGGTTGATTCAGGCACACAACATTTTTCAATGTGTGTACACTGATAAAGAAACGCAGTTGAATCGACTAAAGATTCGGGCAGGGAGGTTCAAATGCATATTTCGCTGGTCGAATAAAATCTCTTAATGCCTCAAAAATATTTTATTTATTTATTTATTTATTTATTTACACGGGACGAACCTTTTTACATTTACAGTATTTCGTGAAATCATCAAAAAATTTGTTGAACTAACCAATCTTTTACCTGTAACAACAATATATTTATTTGAACGTCCCTGCCCAAATCTGCTGATTCAAGCAAACGATATTTACCGATTTTGTCTGGAAAGTATTTTGTATAATATAATTACATAATATAATTGTAAAAAAAAAGGTTTGACTGATGTTTGACAGAGTGGAGCTCGTGATGTCGTAATCTCTCCGCTGATAAGCTCGAATTTTCCACGAAATTTTTTTTTTTTTCCCGCACAATTTCTCGATATCAAAAAAGTGTCGAAATGACTTGTACCAGGTACTTTATCCAAATGGATATCTAAGATATAGTTAAAATAAATATATATATCTTTAACACGTATCCCTCGACAGATCTGATGGATAAGGTGAAATCGATACACGTAAAGAGCGAAGGGGATATCGAGAGGTGCATTATAGGTGGATATATATTACTATACATAAACTATTGACGCTCGGATCTAATGGTACTGCGAAATATCGCGCTGAAACGTTATTGACACAAGAGAGCACGGATACTTTAATACGCTATCTCTCCATCGTCGGTTTTGCTATGGTCTATCGTCTAACAAACGGGAGGAGGAGAGAATCGAGCAAAAAGTCAAGGCCCGAGTCGCGAGTTACCCAACGAGAGAAGTGCAGCAATAACGCAGCGGCACTCGGCGAGAGAGCGCAAGCTCGCGGAGCGTTGTCATCCCTCCCACGTAACACTTTTCGTTGTACTCACCGCGCGACTCTCGGGGCCACTGCGCTGTATCCTAACTGGCTCTCTCGCCAATTTGATTCGATTTCACTCAATTATCATAAAACCAGGCCTGCTCCTCGTAAACCCGAGGTTATCAACTTGCTGTTGTATGAAACATTAAAAATAATTTAAAAAAAATAATTAAAAAAAAACGGAGAAAAAATTTAAAAAACTTAACTGAACCTCGACCAATGCCATTTGGTGCAAAAATAATGTGGAGCAAATAAAAAAAAAATTATTTTCATTGAAATCGTTACGATTCGTTGGTCATTCTCGAGAGAGACCTACTGCAGAGACCCTGAGTGCAGCTCGCCTCATTTCTCGTCTACTACAAAGTGGGACAATCCGACGTAACGATTCCCTTATCGCGAGAGAGCGAGCTCGTAAAAAAAAAAAAAAAAAAAAAAAAATTGAAGAAAAAAAAGATCACGGAGTGTGAAATAGAGAGTGTCGTTTCGTCGATGTTTGCCGACGCTGACGATGGAAGAACGATTATCGGGAATTGCGCGGCTGCCGGAAAAAATATCGTTCAGTAAAACTCGGACAAATCGCTCCGGTGAGAAATAAAAGAAGCCGAAGCATTTCTGGATTACAAGCGGAATAATATACAAACTTGGCACCAACAGTCTCGTACTGTTTCCATCTCCATAATGTAACAGCTTCGTGTACGTAAGGATAATGCATAATACATCGCAGCAGCCATTCGCACACGCGTGCGTATACGCATGATTCGCTCCGAGAATTACATATTATGCGCGCGCACGTCGAAGTGTCTTTGGGGACGACGAGAATTCGCTGAGCCAGTGCTTCGAAAAAGAAATAAAAAATAAAAAAAAATAAACGCCTCTTTGTTGCAATAAATTTTTACCAACGGCATACAGTAAAAGCGTCTTATACATTCAACAGTATTTGCCGTCCACAAAGAACCACATTTCTTAATATCCTTAATCGTATAATTTTTGAAAATGAAAAATCGAGAAATTAACGGAAGAAAAAATAAATGACTAAAAATAAAGGCCTCTTTGATGGAATCATTTTTTACCAGTCACATACAGTAAAAGGGTCTTGTACATTTAACAGTATTTCCGGCCCACAAAGAACCACGATCTTTTTTCTCTTTAGTTTTATAATTTAAAAAAATTAAAAATCGTAAAATTAAACAGAGAAAAAATAAATAAATAAAAATAAACGCCTCTATGTTGCAATAAATTTTTACCAGTTGTACATACACCAATTTTTACATTTAACGCTATTTCCCGTCTACAAAGGACCACTATTTTTATTCTCTTCAATTTTATCATTGTTTTTCTTTTTAGTGAAAAATTGTAAAAATAACGCGAAAACAATAGCGGACATTTCTTGTCATACTGACAAGAAATGTTCCTCAGACATACAACCATTTTTTTTTTTGTTTTACCGTGTATGCATCGAGTGGCCACACGTGTCGTAGTCGAGCTTGTTGATTATACGTTAGGCATTCGACGAGTTGCGCGGCTATGTCCGCGGCGCCAAACTGTGACTCGGGACACCGACAGACATTGTGGAAAGACGCTGAAAGCGCGAGTCACGGAGCACAGCCACGTGTGAAGCTCTCGCACGTACGTGCGCGAAGTAAGTAGGCCACGGTGCTTTCACACACGATAAGGCCTTATCAGGCCGTGCGTACGCCGTCCGTGACGCCGCCGGAGAAGCGCCGAGCCTATGCGGCGTTCGTCTTCCTCTTTCTTCGACCAGCGCATTATCGTTTCTTTCCCCTTTCTCTCCGTTCCTCTTTCCCTCGCGGGTTTCGCGGGGCTTGCGGCGCGTCGCCCGTCTCGTTGCTCTCCTCTCCTCTTCCGCCCCGCGATAAAACTCTCTTCCCACGCGTTCTATCGTCGATGTACAGTGCGAGTCCGCGTAGCAAAAGAGCAGCATCGCAGTCGTTTTTCTGCAGCGCACCATCGGCCGCCTCTCGACGTTCCACACGAGGATTTGTAAAGCCTCACGCGTGAATGAGAAGGAGCCAGAGGATTTGTAAACCCACTCGATTCGCCGGGACTTCTCCTTACTCCCTTTTTTTTCCTCTCTTTTCTTTTCTTTACTCGTTCCAGCGGTGTTTTTTTTCTTTTTTTTTTCTTTACTCCCTCTCGCCGGTACGCGCACGCACACACGTGGCCCGAGCTTTGCCCCGCGGCGGCCAGCGAACGCTCCCGCCCTCGAGGATCGTACGAGCTCCTTCCCTTTGCTCGGCAGCTTGCGGGCCCTGCGTGTTCTTTCTCCGGGCGGCGGCATTCTCTGTGTCGCCGCTTACCTACACTACCAACCACTTCACGTGCTCCTCTCGCGTCCCTACAAGTTTCTAAAGCCCCTGCACGGAGATACGTGCATGACCCTGTGTACCTCCTCTCTTCTCGCCCTTATTCTCTCACTCTCCCTTTTCGCATTTTTTTTCCTTCTTCTTTTTTCTCTTTGAGAAACTTCCCTCGCAGCGGAGCCACTCGAGGCGCGAGCCTGCCTTTCCTCCCGGTCGCTGCGCGTTCACTTTCATCCCGGCGACGGGCGAGTGCGCGTCCGCCGCCCTTTGGGCCGGCGAAGAGCACCGCTGCCCGGGAGGCAAGCATTTTTCTCGATGTATTTTACCTTTGCATTCGAAAATGAAAAAAAAAAAAAAAAATTGAATTCACCGGTGCACATTCCATGAAGGAATGCACGGGAGGAAATTTTTTTTACAAAGACAAAAAGGGTGAAAGGGTTGAAATTAAATTAAATTTGGCGTGTGCTTTTACGTGAAGTACATTGCGATCGGATTTTTCTTTTTTTTTATGGATTATGAAAGGGTTGAGGGAAAAAAAGTTAAAATCCGTCGCGCGGAGAGTAACACGCACTATCGGTATCCGATATACGTCCCTGCAACTGCATCGCGATGCGACGACGATTCGCTAACCCGACGGGTAAACAACAATGCTCGCGAACCTTGAAATCGCAATGGTGCGGGACAACGAGTGTATAAAACGGACTATAGCGTAACGTTATGATATTACATAACGATGGCAGGCGCGGGATGTGCCATACTCCCTCGTTGCACGCCGTGCGTATACATCATAATCGCTGGCGTTACTCACACAGGCGCGCCGAACTGTGCATCTACCGTGCACGACGCGATTCCGATATCGTTGGGTGTGAGCCGGGAGAGCGAGAGTGCCGCTCGATGAATCAGGTAGGACAACGTCGTATCGATTAACCGAGAATCGTGCGACGCTACTGGCCAATGCTACCAAACCAAATGAAATTATTTTTTTATTTTTTTTATTTTTTATTTTAGTTATATTTATAAAAAAAATTTATTGAAATAAAAGAAAATTGGATCTGAGAATTAGCATTACTTTGCTGAGATGTGAGAGTGGTCGCGGCTCTTCCTTAGATGCAATTTTCGTGGAGATCGAGTCCCTGTTAGAGATTTGAAGCCTTTTTGAAATTTTTGGAAAATACTTGGTAGCTCTAACTGGCGTTAATTTTGAGCTGTTGTCCTTTTTTTGAAAAATTACTACTAGTAGGCTAATTCTAGTGAACATGGAATTAACGAGTTCAAATTTGGCTAGTTAGTGAATTAGCGCTGTATAATTTATGGTGTTAAATTTGGTGAAAATGTATGTAACCGTTTAAATTGTATAAGATTTTGAATTTTTTACATTTTTTGGAAAAATTGTATTTGACGCCCTGCACGTGTGGCTGCGTTAAATATCACTCTACGAGCAAAATATCTGGGATATTTGTAACCAGCAAGGAATAATGCATTAGACGAAGATGACAACGGATGCGAAAAACCATCGAATGCTCAAAGAAAAATGGTGCAATGGAATTTGACTTCTTCGTATTTTACTGTTTTGCGCACTAGTTCCAAGATCCATTTATCGAAAAAAAGAGAAACAGAAAAATGGAAGCTAGGAATTAGCATTACTTTGCTCAAAGCTGCAATTACTGTCAAGGTTTAACTCGAGTTCCAGTCTCTAAAATTGTAATAATAATAAAGTAATTAATAATAAGTAATTATTCATAACAAACGACAATAACGACGACGTCGTATCGATTAACCCGGAATCGTCCATCGCGAATCGCCAACGCTACTAAACTCAAGGAACCCATTTGAAAAAATATTTTTTAATCATTTTCAATAACAATATTATTTAAAAAAATAATCAGCATTTTTTATCGAAAATAAGAGTAACAAAAAATTGAAGGTAGCAATTAGCATTACTTAGCTCGGAGCTGCAATCACTGTCAAGGTTCAGCTCGAGTCCGAATCTCCACAATAATAATAACAATAAATAAATGAATAATAATTAATGATTTATGAATAACAATAATAACAACGCATCATCATAATTATTATTTACAGTCTATCTTAACATTCCACTCGCGCCGCGTGTGAAAGATTTGTCTCGGATACCGAAGTGAGAAGTAGAAACAGGTAAGATATCCCGCGACCGTGAGCGTGTCTAATAAGCGTACACGCAACACGACTCCCGCTTCTGCGTGCGTACAGCGAGCGACACGTACCCCGCTGAGTACGCGTAGCACTTCTCGTTGCATTAACTCGGGACAAGTGGGAGCGCGGTGGTCGGTGGCAGGCCTTGAAAGTGGTCAGCAGATAGTACGAGTACAGAATCTTACACGGCGTTCATCGGAGCCGTCCCGTCGATCGGACGGAACGCTGTCCTCCCCCCTCTCACCCGATTATTATTTATTTCCTTTTAACAGCGAGGCCCGAACTTCTTTATTCTATTTATCTTTCTCGCAAATCTTCGTTTTCTTGCACTATTTTTTTTTTTTCTTCGTACTCGACCGGACGTGGAACGTCCGAGGCAGAAGGGCGTATCTCGTATGGCTGCGCGCGGATAAATTCGGCCCTTACGGTTTCAGCTGCGCGGTACATCGAGCGTTGCTCCCACCGGGCAAAGGCCCTTATGCGAAACTTTACCGGCCTTTCTTTACCTCTTCCTTTCTTTCTTTCGCATATATTTCCTACAACCTCTCCCTTTTCGCGTCCTTCGTTGCGCCGCTGTGTGTGTGCGCGAGAGCGAGCTAGCTCGCTGTTGCGCGCCTCTCGCAAACCGGATTCGCAATAAAAGCAGGCCGCTCCGGTGGCAAGAGAGCACAACGAGGAACGAGAGACACCGCGGGAGAATACAGGGTGTAGTCGGCGGCGGGAGCGGGAGCAGCGAACAGAACAAACGGGAGAGCGGACGTTGTGCGGTGCACCGGATCGCGGTTGCCGGGAGAAAGAACGATGAAAAGAGGAAAGCCGAGCGAAGTCTCGGGAGCGTGGAGTCCTTCGAGTTTGCACGCTCGCGCCGCAAACTCGAAGAAGCGAGAGTCGGGAATCGGCAAAGAACTGGATATTTCTCCCCTCGCAAGTCACCCCACCTTCGGAAAGCGGGCAAAGCACTGCGAGGAGATCGAAATTCGATTTTACGAGGCATTCAATTAATAGCGATGTTTCTGGCGATTTCATATTTTTTAGATCTTTTTTTTTATGCTGTTTTCTGAATGGATAGTATCGTGCGATTCATTGATGGCTCGAGAACATGAATGGGCCTGACGTAGGGAAATTGACCGTGCATTAATTAGGCGCTGTCTTACCTCGTACCAAGATCGTGCTTCGGTTAAACATTTACCATTGCGACAGTTTTTTGATTATTAATTTAGCGATGGAATTTTAAAACAACCTTTGGAAAGGGGGCAAAGCACTGCGAGGAGATCGAAATTCGATTTTACGAGGCATTAAATTAATAGCGATGTTTCCGGCGATTTCATATTTTTTAGATATTTTTTTTTTTAATGCTGTTTTCTGAATGGATAGTATCGTGCGATTCATTGATGGCTCGAGAACATGAATGGGCCTGACGTAGGGAAATGGAACGTGCATTAATTAGGGGCTGTCTTAACTCGTACCAAGATCGTGCTTCGGTTAAACATTTACCATTGCGACAGTTTTTTCATTATTAATTTAGCGATATAATTTTCATCCCACCTTCGGAAAGTAAGTAAAGCACTGCGAGGAGCTCGAAGTTCGATTTTACGAGGAATTAAATTAATAACAATATTATTGGCGATATTATACCTGCAAAATATTTTTTTTATAACGCTATTTCCAAATAGCTAGTACCGTGCTATTCATTGATGACTTGAGAATATGAATGGGCCCGCGGTACGAAAACGGACCGGGCATTAAAGAAGGGCAGTCTTACCTCGTACTAGGATCGTGCTTCGCTAAAAATGTATCACTGCGCTAATTGTTTTATCGTTAATTGAGCGATAGAATTTTATCGTCTTGCGAGTCATGAGAATCGCACCGGTTCTCATAGAGTACCAGTTAGGTGTGCAAACATATAAAAATAAAAAAAAAAAAAAAAAGTAAAACTGGGAAAGTAGAGTGTTTTGGTATCAGAATTCCCGCGTAGATATTACGTTGCGATAAGGATCGTTAAATAATAAAACCACCTTACCCGATTGCGCAACGCGTTCGCAGGCTGCGTGGCCTTCTATTAGTCGCGAGCCGCACACGAGCTCGTGTGCTCTCCCCCCCCCCCCCCCCCCACAAACCCACCCACGGACTTTTAATTTAGACCATGGGTAAATAAATAAATATCGTCGCGGTCCGAGATAAATAACTCGTCGACTGGATGCGACGGAAGAGTGGCAAAAAAAAAATCGGAGCATAAGATAGATTAATGAATGAGTGAAACGATTTCGCTCATTAATCGCAGCTAATTAATACCACTCGGTGCCCGGGCGCTCTGATAGCGGACCGGCGCACGCCCGACAGCTCGTAAAAGCAAATATTTGGCGCAAGCGTCACACACTCTCTCTCTCTCTCATTCTGCCTCGCACGCCCGAGAGTCGCGTGGGAATCAGCTGACCGGCTCACGCTCCCGTGCGGCCTCGCGCAAATGCAAAATAATGTAGCCGCCATCCGTTCGTTACTCGCCTCGTTTTTTCCCCATTTTCTACCTGCATGACTCTCGCTCCAATCACGCTGATTAAATCCGATTGAAAATTCGTCGCGTCGACGAAAAACAAAATGCACTCGCCGAATAGATTGCTTATCCATTCACCATCAAATTGTCTGCGGCTTTCTGCGTCAGGACAGACAGACGGACAAATAAAATCAGTGACTTTTCATTTATATATGTACGAATGGGGAAGAGATAATTATAATTATAATATTTAATTATCATTATCATTATTTACCTTAGATAATAATAAGAACAATAAATAATAATAATTAAAAAATAATATGGGAATGAATTTGTTGGCGAAGCAAAAAAAAAATATATATCTAGAATGCCTCGAATGGACTAATCGGGGGTGGGTGAAAATATATTGCAGGGCCATCAGCTATGTACTCGATGGGTTTCTCGATGGGTGTTGTGTAGAAAAATGATGACGGGTTCACCCCGGCCGCGCACGATCGTCCCAAAGCGCGTTGCTCCAAGTGGTAACGTCTACGTGTAGCACGGACATGTTCAAGTCCGACTGTGTGTCCGATACATGAGCGAGTATCGCGATCGGCTCGTTCGTCGAGCAGTCCGAGAGTGGTGCGTGCCGGCTGAGCTCAGCCGGGACCGTCTAGAGCGCGGAATCGCGGAGCCGCGTCGAGCGAAATACTATAAAAATAGAACGCTGACTGGCCCCGCTGGAGAGTGGAGAGTGGTACAAAATACTCCGAATAGCTAGAGAGCCTTGACTATATTCGTGATCGCACACAGAAACGCGAAAACAGACACGGAGAACGGAGCGGCAGAATGAATAAAGAGAGAGAGAAGGAGAAAGAGAGGAAACGTCTTCGGAATGGAGAAATAATATAATAGTAATATGATTCAGTATAGTAAAGTCTCTGCGTAAAGCTATATATAAAAATTCAGTGTGTTTATCCACGCGTCCTCTCACTCGCGCTTCACCACTAAATCAACTGGTTGCTCGTTAAATTTCAAAGAAAAAAAAAATAGAATCGGACGAAAATGTAAGTTTTTTTTTCTTTCTAAATTCATTGAGCAACTCGCGAACGTTCGAGTGGAACAGCCGGTGGAGCGCGTGTACCGGGGACAGCGTCGACTTCAAAGCGAACGAGAAAAGAGTGTCAGGGATGTTCGAGCGATAGATCGAAAGAGAAAACACAGAGGCCTAAAAAAAAAAGAGATAAGCGAGAGTCCCAAAGTTTACTCTCACTTTCACCGATCTCGGACGAACATGACTCAATGCCCGACCGCTTCGGCCCGCAGCCGCGTAATTGAACCGATACAAATCCGCGTTTCATTAGCGGTCGTCAATGCGCGAGATATTTTAAGACGAGAACAATAATAAGAGACTGCGTCTCGATCGAGTCCGAATTAATGGGGCGCGAGCTCGCGTTTGTACCCACGCATATATACATATATGCATGTACACGTGTTATGGAGGATACACAAGTACTCCGAGTAGTCCGCGTCAGTGGGCCACATTGCGAAAGTCCGTGACCGAAGGGCCGAGAAAATGCGGCGAGAAAAATTGGAGAAGCGGAAAGAGCGAGTGAGAAAGAATTGTTGAAGCGCGGAGCTCTAGTTTTCTTATCGTGGCTCGGTCGGGCCCCGTCGCGAGTGTGTATCGTCGCGCTGCCGACGCACACCGAAACGCACAGCGCCTGTTTGTGTACCCGGGCTGGTGGCTCGCACGTGTTACCGCTCCGCGTGTCGCGCGTCGGTGTACATGCGTTCACACAATCCGAGCGAGCTTCATCGATGTATTGGGCTAGACTTCTGTGTGTCCCATCCATCGGTGGCTCTTTCTCCCGTCCGCCAGGCGACGGCTCGCTCCGTTGATGCAGCGGTGCGAGAGGCGCGGAGGGACGGAGTAGGTTTTCCTCGAGTGCCTAGGAAAGGGAGAGTACCGGCGTTCCGCCGAGGGTGGGGGAGGTTCGGCGGTGACGATGTCGAACGCCGCTGGAAAGAGCATAGCGCAGCGGGAGAAGTCTGGTAGGAGGACGAGGATCGGAGGAGGGGTCGAAGAGAGGCTCGTAGCGCGCACACACGGAGATAGAGCCGAGTGGGGTAACGACGATGAAAAAGTTAAAAGAGAGGTGGAAGAGGTTGAGCGCGCGGCGGTAGTGGATAGAGCAGAAGCGAGTGGTGGAGGTGTCTGAGACCCGATGGACTGAGAGAAATAGAAAAAGATAGATAAGAGCGCGGAGGAACGATCGCGAGGAGGCTGGATATCTAAGACTAGCAGACGCTCGAGAGGAACTCTGAACGGCCCGAGTTCCATACGAAACGAAGCTCGCTGCGGAGAGTAAGTACCGAGAGAGTGGCCGAGTGGCTGGATGGAACGGAGATGTATGGACGCATGTATAGCGACGGGCAAGAAACGGAAGGGCGTATGTCGGGCCATTTTATGTGCTCAACGGCGTAGGATACGCCCTTCTGTTTCTTGAGAGTCGGTGTGAGCTACATCTTATACTATACATAATACTATGCACTATACTATACACTGTACTATACACTGTATTATACACTGTAATATACACTGTACTATACACTATAATATACACCATACTATACACCAGAGCTGGGCAAATACCCTAAGTACTTGAAGTACGTATTGAAGTATCAAGTACTTGAAGTGCTGAGCGCTGGCTAGTTCTTGAGTACCGATGTTTTGAGTACTGACAAAACTGAATTGCTGAAGTTCTGAGTACTGACCACTCACTCAGTATTTGATACTTTAATACGTACTTCAAGTACTTAGTGTATTTGTCCAGCTCTGCGATACACTATTCTGTACACTATACTGTACACTATACTGTACACTATACTGTACACTATGCTATACACTGTACTATACACTATATCATGCAATGTACTATATTCTGTGCTATATACTGTACTGTGTACCGTACTTCGCACGATTTCCTATACTATCCAGGCTGTTCGGATCTCCATACACACATCGACATTGCCTACATCCTCGCTGCAAAGAGAAGGAAGTTTCCGCCGTATCGGCACGCCCGTTTGTCCCTCGAACCGACCCTCCACAGCAGTATAACCAACCCTTTCCCAAAGGGTCCGGTACTCTTCGCTAAGACGTTGAAGAGTCCCTCCGAGACACCTGGTTCCCCGTCCCCCACCGCTCCAGCTTTGCGCTCTGCCTCTCTGTTCTCCGGCTCTCTTGTTCTCTCCGCAACACCTACCTGCCTTTCTCTATTTCACTCTCTTTCTCCGTGCCCCTCCCCGCGCGATCGCCCTGCCGCCACTTCTGGCCATCGCCGCCGCCTTCCTCCGTACCGTCCCACTCCGCAGGCCAATGCGATTTTGACGCGCACCAACTCTGTAACCCTTTCGTTCATGCGCCACCGAAGCGCACTCTATTTCGTCTAAGCTGCGCTTCGCACAGAGTTCTCCCCCCCCCCCCCCCCCTTGTTACTCCTACACACGCAGCCAACGACGAACCGCTCGGCTACGCAGACACGACACACAAACCGTTTGACCATCTCTCTCTCTCTCTGGTTTTTCCCTCCCTCGCCGTTTCAGCCACGAGGAAACGCACCGACACAGTTATCGCCTATGCGACTCGATAGAGCCGTTCGGCGTTACGGCTCACCACCACCGATTCAAAGAGCTCGCCGTTTCCTCGTCGCTCCGATAGCGCGCAACGCTCCTTCGCCTCTTCTCTCCTGCACTGCTTCACCGGTCTCACCTACTCCGACTCGCCGTCTCTGTCTCGGCCGGCGGGGCGCGGATAGCGAGAGCTTCGGGTAGGTGGGAAAGCGAGCGAGTCGACGAGACACGCCGAGAGAGAACCGACAGAGAGGGAGAGAGCGAATTCAGTAAACCGAAGGCTTTGCGCAAAAGTTACGCCGCGGCGAGGAGCGCAGTAGTGAGACACACCGCGAAGACCGGAAGAGAGGCCTCTCTTCCGAAGACACCCACTGAACGTGTGCGCGCTCGGGTCAGATCCGTCGAGTTTATCGCTTCGGCGGGCTGTTATCGAACTCAATTCTTTTTTTTTTTTTACTTCGTCACCTATGCTGGTCCATGCTCGGAGGATGACTCGAACGACCTTCGGAGGAAATTTCATCGATCGGTAGACGGTTTCGATCACGTCGCAAGACGCAGTGCAGTTTCGGCGAACGAGCCTCGAGGACGGAGGGAATTTTCGAGTGCACGCGATAGGAGATAATCGATATCGCCTCGAACGCAATTTTAGAGCCGCGACCGATATCGCCGGGGGAAGATCGCTTCCCCCTCCCCCGCGCAGAGCGGGACGTAGCGATCTAGCGCGCATGCGCGCACGTGCGCCGTCGCGCGGATAGCGAGTAGAAAGTGAACGGAAACTCATCCTCCGTCCCTGTTGCGATTGCACTTTGGGATCGGACCTCAATTTTTTTTTTTTTGTTTTTTCTCCGTTTTCTTAATTCGATCCATAAATCGATAAGGAATCGGCGAGGGGAGTAGCGAGAGAAGGAGGGGGGGCAGAAACGGAGCTGAGGAAAAACGTGATAAGCGAGCCCACAGCGCCGGCCGAGTTATTCGCCAGCGTTCCCGTGGGTTGCCCGGATAATATAACGCGGTGCGGTTCACGGATGCCTGTGAGCTCGTTCGCCCGCTCCGACGCCGGGCCGCGGCGGCGTTTGTTGTGTAAGAGCTGAAAGTAAAAGTTGAAACCGCGCGCGCTCGGCTGCTAGCCGGCCCGCGAGAGCGAGCCAGCCAGCCAGCGGCGAGCAGCAGGCAGCGCGCTCGCGAGCTCCGCGGCTACCGCGCGTGAGCGCGTTAAAATCCGATCCCGTAGGCAGCGAGCGGATCGGCGAACCGGGCGAGCGACGGAGAAAGGAAGTAAAATAATAATAATAATAATAACAATAATAATAACAATAATAATAAAAAGTAAAGAAAGAAAAGAGAGACAATAATAATAATACTAAACGTATAGAGAGATAACGTACGCGCGAGCCGAATATTCCCTTTCATTTTTCGGTCGCTTTCTCGCTACAGCGGCCCAAACTCTCGTCGTTGCGAACGGCGCGGCACGAAACGAAATCGTCTCTCGATCTGCCGAATACAAGTGAAAAAAAAAAAATAAAAAAAATTGCATAAACAATAATTAAAAGAAAAAATTAAAATATCGAAGAAGGAAACAGTTGCAGTCGATCGGCGCGATCGGTAAGAATTCGCGGATAGAGGAAGCGAAGTGAAGGGGTTGAGAGAGAGATCGCGAGCTCGGGCGCGTAGATGGAACACTGGTTATGCCGCGGCTGCTGGTTGTCCTTGAAATATAGTCTCTCCGGTGGAGAGAAAGTGAGGAAGAATCGAGAGGGAACGTTACAGAGAGCGAGCATTTTGCTCGGTGAGCCTGGCACGGAGTCGCCGCGATCGGCGCGGTCGAGCGAGGGAGAGGAAGAAATAAAAGCGGCCCGATAGAGAGCGAGGTGAATAACGAATACGAGCAGAAGAGGAGGAGGAAGAGGAACAGGAGTAGCCGAGGCTCGCGCGCGAGCCCGCGCTGCTCTCGGCATTGCGTAACCCGAACCTCGCTCAACCGAGAGCTCGGAGCGGAGGAGAGGACGAAGCGGCAGCGGAAATAAAAAAAAAAAAAAAAAAAAAAAAAAAAACGCAGAAACTCAACAGAGCGACCGATAATCGGGGGTACAATGAGAGATCACGGGACGAAGATGAAAATCACCGATAGCCTCGCGCGATCCTCCGTCGGGCGAATTTCCACGAGCCCCGCGATTTCTCGCCTCTCCCACCGATAGGGAGCTGCGACTTGGTATCTCGGCGAATCATCCGCGCGCATCCGGAGGAGAGCGGAAGCGCCCGGGCTCGAAGCGATCGCGAGGTGGCGCGCGCAGGACAATAGAGGAACAATCGCTCTTCGTTCGCCGAACGAAGAACCGGAAGTGGCGCGCGGAGAACGGAAGTTGCGGGCTAGCGGGAGTTTGGCGTGAATTGGAAAAAAAAAAAAAAAAATAAAGATTGAGAGTCGAGACGGGAGAATCGGTAGTACGAGGCGAGATCGGGAGAGAAGCGAGCCGCGGCGGCTTATCGCAGAGCGCGAGGCGGACAAGAAGAAGTTCCGGAAGTCGGAAGGTCCCAGGCGTGAGAGGCCTCGTGTCGCCGGAAGAGTGGGAAGAGTGTTGCTGGCAGGGCAGGCAGAAACCTCGCCGGGGTAATAGGAGCTCCTCTCGTTCGCCAGTCGGTCTCTCACCGCGATCGTCGTCGAGTGGTATAGTCGTCGAGTTAGACCGAGAGAGCCCCGGCACAGCTCGCCTCGACGACTTTTACTTCGCGCACACAGTGGCGGTCCGCCGTGCCCGAGAACCACCGCCGTTCCTGCCGCCGCGCGGCGAGTTTCGTAAAGGGATTACAAAATCGTGTAGAAAGAGAGAGGAGCGCCACGATTTTTAAACACACGCGAGAACGGCGAACGGCACACGTACACGCGGCCGCGGAGAAAGGAGGGATAAGAGGCGACGGGAGAAAGAGGAAACGAATCGACGGAGGTGACGAACGAGCGAGAAGGAAACTCGGGAAGGCGCGAACGGGACGGAAAGAGAGCCGCACAATCGGGCGAAAGTGAAGTCGCGCACTCCGCCTGCGGTCTACTCCTCGTGGTCTTTTCGTCTACACCGTCGTTTCGTCGTCATTGAGGCTCGCGGAGTTCGCGCCTCGCACGCGCATCTCGACGGACCGACGAAGTTTAAAAAATATATATATATTTACATATATATATATATATAAATTAAATGAGACAAAATTTCGTATAAAAAATTTGTTTGACAAACACGACAGTGGTAATAATTTATCGAATCAATAGCGAAAGGATTATCGGGAGAGAGGCGAGGAACGAGTGAATTTCCGACGAAAGTGCGAGAAATAAAATAAGATTTTTCAAAAATTTATTTCTACTTCGGGTGAATTTCATTGCGATTGCAAGGTGCGCGAACGTGCTGCGTTGGTTCTTCGTGAAAAATAAGTATACGAAATACCCTACGATAATTCGCTAACCCGAGAATCGCAGCTGCTCGTCATCGACAGTGCTTTTTCCTGACGATAAAGAAAAGTGTATGTATATAAAAAAATTGAAATACACGTAGCGAGCGCCGCGCCTTTTCTTCACCTTGGAGTACTCTCGCTGGCGGAGCAGAACGCCGCGTCGGCCAGCCGGAAGCGGACAAGAGGAGGAACGTCTCGTGAAGCGGCCGAGCGGCGAGGAGAGTCAGTGAGGAACGTGCGCTCGGTCGCGATCGTAAGTCGCCTCTGGCACTGCTACGACGGGCGCGCCGGAGTATCTCAGCCACGAGACGGGATTCACTCCTCCGCGGAGTTTACGCGCCCGCGCACTCGACAACGGAGCCTCCGCTCTCGATCGTGCCGTCCACTTCGGCATCGACGGATTTAAACGAATGTCCAAACGGGATTCGAAAATTCGAAACTACAAAAGTTTCGTCACCGACCGCTGCGAAAAACTGCTCTACGTGAATATCGGACTGTGCATAGAAGAAGAAAAAAGTCTAGCGGCAAAGTGAAACGTCGAGTGTTACGTGTTCGCAAACACACATATATATATATGTATATTTATATATATACAAATATTTGTATACAACTATATAAATACACATACAAGCTCTCGGTACCTAAACATAAATAAGTTACATCTGCGGAGTGTCGGAAGTTTGTGTGTCTTTTCCCCAGTTTCGTTCCGCACAACTCGGTACGCTCCGAAAGCTTTCGGATCGCCCGTAAAGCGCCTAGCGAAGAAAAAAAGATAAAAAAAATATAGATATATCTTTTTTGTAACCCCATCGAGCTCATACTCCGGCCGTAACGATCTTCGGCGAGGTGCGTGCGAAGAAAAACTGCGTACGGACGGCGTACAACCGGCACGAACGTTCGTACCGGGTGCGCGCATGCGCGTGTGTTTGTGTACGTGCGCGCGTTGCGCGACTATAGTTTGCACAGTGTGCCGAGAGTGTGTCGGGGAATTAAAAGTTCGCTTAAAAAGGTTAGCGGGATAAAAAAGGCTCGCGCGAAAGGATAAGAGAAAGGAATATAGGAGACTCCGGAGTCCTTGAGAGTAACCAGCGGGTAAAAGTGCTGCCGTTGCTGCCGCTGCTCGGCTGTTCTGCCGCCGCCGCTGCGAGAACCGCGAGTGCCAGCCGGCTGACCCTGGGGAGCCCGGACCGACGGCTCAGGCGCGCTCGTATGAAGGAGCGAGAGCCAACCAGCCCCCTCCCTGCCGGCCAATCAAAGAAACTGAGAGAAAGGAAGAAAAATTAGAAAGAACGGAGTGAGAATTTTTTTTTTTTTTATTATATTTTTTTTTCTTCCCCACCGCCACTTGTGAAGGTATCTTCGTTCAATCCATGTGTATAAGTGCGCAGTGGAATATCTGTATACACGTCGACGCCTTTCTACAGTCGCGAAATTCTTCCCGATTCAAGGACCATTTCACGCTCCCCTCCACCCCTGTGGTCACGTGATTCAGATCGGATATCCTCGATCGAAGGGAGGAGATAAGCGAGGCAACGAAAGAAACGACGAGGAAGTGACTGTGAAAAGTTTTTTTAAACAAAAAGTATCGTAGGAGAGAAAATAAGTATTGAGGGAAAGAGGAGAAGTGGGAAGTGTTTCGAGTGCTTCGAGAGCGAGGGGCCGATAAATCGTTGTCGTTTCACAATCGACAAATTGGCGACTGAGCGTGTGTCTTCGACCGCGCTGAAGCGACGAGGAAGGAATAAAAGGAGGGAAAGAAGAGGAAAATAATTTTTTGAAATTATCGAAGAGAGAATTTCCAACAAGTGTTGTTTCAATGTACGTCACGTGCCGACGTGTTGGGCCCCCCCGCGCGATCGCCTGTCGCCGTGTACCGAGCATATCGTTACCAACGTCCTCGTCTTCGCCGCAGGACATTCCCAGTGTCGTGGAGATGCGTCGGGATTCATCGAGAGAATCCTAATTAATAATCGATCTTTCGTCTGATACGCGGCCGACACGCCCCCTCCTCGCACCCCGCCCCGGAAGTCGACGATAAGGTCGTCAACGGGGTAGTCTGGGATAATTAAAAAAAAAGAATACAAAAACATAATAACCGCTAAACGGATTTGACAGTGTGGAGGATCATACAAAACAAGGTTCGTAATTCTCGAGTTTTTTTTTAATTATCCGATTAGGTTTAATCGTCGATAGTTTTGAGATAGAGTTAATGAGGAAGGTATAAATGTCGGTGAGGTGTAAATTGCCGAAGCGGGGCAAAATGGACTGGGAGGAAATTTTCCGAGAAATTAATCGCAAGACTTTCAGTGGGGTAAAATGGTCGCTCAGGACATTAAGGCGTATAATGAAGGGCGGTTGGGTATCCAAATCGGGACGGTCCAAAGAATCTCCGATCGCGGTTCCCGCGAGACTGAGAGTCACTCCATTTTGCCCCACTAGAAATGTTCCTCGGATGCTCGGATTAATGATAGTAACGAATTAAATTTGATCGTTAGTAAACAGTCAATTCATAGTTCCGGACGGCTCCGAAAGGTCTTTCATTTCTCGGCTGCCTCGTTTCGTTCCAGTCTCGCCTATACATATGCGCACCCTCGCCGGAACGATGATTACTTATGTTTAGGACGTAAGCGCACCGGAGACGCATGAGCGAAGAACGAGGAGAGGAAAGAGATGGGAAGGTCGCGTCGCGCGACAGACAGAGGGAGATGAACGAAAAAAAATCAGACACACACACACTCGTCACAGACTCGTTGTACACACGGGGCAAAATGGACTACCACGAATTTTTCCGGAAAATTAAATGCAACACTTTTGGAGATCGAGGTAAAATAATCACTCCGGATTTAACACGCGTAATGGACACGATAAGGAATCTCCTTAATCGAGACGATCTAAAGAATTTCTCATTGCGGTTCCCGTGAGACTGAGAACTCCATCTTGCCCCACTTGAAATTTTTCTCGGCTGCTGTTCACAATAATGATAACTAATCAAATTTTATCGTTAGTAGAAAGTCAATTCATAGTTCCGGGCTCCTCCGAACGGTCTTTATTTCCCTGCTGCCTTGTTTCGTTCCAGTTTCGCCTATATATGTGTGTATATATATATATATATATATACACATATGCACCCTCGCCGGAACGATGGTTATGTTCCGGACGTAAGCTCACCGGAGACGAATGAGCGAAGAACGAGGAGAGGAGAGAGATGGGAAGGTCGCGTCCGGGGAGAGAAAGAGGGAGATGAAAAAAAAAAAAATTAGAATCTCACACACACTCGTTATATTTATAAGTGTCGACGACCCTATAATCTCGACGACACGGTGAGTGATTTACGAATGACGTTTATCGCGAATCTCACGCGTTTGTTTCTCTCTCCTTCACACGCATATAAACAAGCATACAATCATACACGCACACAGACGAAATCCCCTCGATCTCTCTATTGCCAAGAATTTTTCTGAGATGAGTGTGTCACATCGGCAATCGTATCTCTTACCGGTGTTGCTTTAACGCTGGCCTCGACACGACTCGCTAGTCAAATGTGAAAAGGAGGTCGACTTCACCGAGACAATAGAGGACTATAAAAAAAATACAGAAAAAAAAATTCGATCCGATAAGATCATTACCGATTTATCGTGCTTCGAAAAACTACCGAAAGAAACCTTCGCCTTTTTCGAGCCAATGTGGAAACAAGCTTTTCCATAATTTTCCATTTGTAACACTCGCAATACGACACGATCGGGCAGTGGAGATTTTTGCTCCGAAATTATTTTGAATTAATGGTTTAAAAATTTCGCGAAAAAAATTAACATCGTTGTTTTAAAGAATACAACGAAGTTTGCGAACACAGCAAAATGAACATTTCCACCGCGCGAAACATTAAGTGGTGGGGTTTGTCGACTGTTTATTCATTTGCGGCAAAAGATCGATATTTCGATACCAACAATTCAGGTTAACATGTGATCCACTTTGAAAATCCTCCAGGAAATATCAAAACTGATCCCCAAATGAATGCAACAGTGATCCATAGATTATCGAGAAAATGCAACAGGTGCGTCGGAGGGGGGAGGGGGGAGGGCTGCAGTTGCAACAGCGTCAAAGTAAGCGTGTAATGCGTCGAAGAAGGATCGTAAAGGAAAAGTAATCTCCCGTCAAGGTCGCGAGGAGAAGGGGGCGGACGTACGTCGAAAGGCGCCCGAGAACGACTCCGTCACATTTCGCATTCATCGTCGTGTTGTTATCTCCGCAGAAAAATGAATATCGTTGTAGTTATTGTCTGGAGCGGAAGATCGATAGCAAAAATTCAGGTTCACATACGACCCGTCCATTTTAAAAATTCTCCAGAAAATATCAAAATTGCTCCCCAGATGAATGCAACGCACCTAGAAAAATAATTTATTTGACGGCCACCGTTAGTTTGGTTAAAGTAAAATATTTATTTGATTTAAATAAATATTCATTTCACCGTATTCATTTAAGTAACTATTTACTTGATTTAAATAGATATTTATTTCATTTAAGTAACTATTTACTTGGTTCAATTAAATATTTATTTAAACCAAATAAATATTTTACTTGAACCAAATGAACGGTGGCCCTCAAATAATTTTTTTTCCTGGATGCAGTGATCTATAGATCATCGAGAAAATGCAACAGGTGCGTCGGAGGGGGGAGGTGGGAGGGCTGCAGTTGCAACAGCGTCGAAGTAAGCGTGTAATGCGTCGAAGAAGGATCGTAAAGGAAAAGTGATCTCCCGTCAAGGTCGCGAGAGGAAGGGGGCGGACGCACTTCGAAAGGCGCCCGAGAGCGAACTCCGTCACATTTCGCATTCATCGTCGTGTTATTATCTCGGCGAGTAGGAAGAGGCATAAAGCGGCAGGGGACCGGGAGGAATGGGTTCCTCTCTGTCACCTATATATATCCAGCGATAAACTTCGCGGCGCTACATAACACACGCACGCGCGCACACCGAAACCCACTCCGGCCCGACCGAGTGTCCACACCTGCGTGCGTACAACACACTTCCTGGTCGGCCTCTCGGATCGTGAAATAAAAATGTCTGGAGAATTTTTCGACACGTGGGATTTGGCCGAATATTGTTATCGAGCGCCTACTACGTCCATGACGTCACGACGTTCTATATATACCCCCGTAGTATTCGACACCACGCGCCGCGGAGGAATCTTCAAAGCGAATTTATCGCGGCTGCGCGACGCGATTTTTTTTTTTTTCTCTTCTCTTCCGTGTAATATTTCGGTCCGGATAAGAATTTGAATGCAAGGTAAAAATGATTGGATACCTAAATTTTTTTTCGGATTTTTTTTTTTTGCACAGCAAGAGATTGCAGTCGTTTCGTCGGACGTTTAAATCGTGCAGCTGCTCGAGTACACCCGGCCGTCGATCGCGGGATCGATGCGCGACTCCTCGCGCCCCGGGAATCACACGCGGGTGAATAACTAATTAACGAATCGTTTTGTCACGGAAACGGATCGGTGGCTCGTGACTTCGCAGCCGTCGAAGGTGATCGTAAGGGGGGGGGGGGACTATTAATTAACCAGGGCTGTACATCTAATTAGCGCCACTCTACGAAAGCGAGACTCGCGGTTATCGGGATCCGCGGCTCGTGTCGCGCCGCGCACACGCGGCGTTTATCCTTGATCCGGAAAACGCGACTTTGGCCGTACGGCTGCGCGGAAAAGTAAGGAATGTATCTTTGAAACATTTCTGCTCGATACACACATTTTTTTTTTATTGGTCGATAATAAATTAATAAAAATATATATATAATTTTTTTTTTTTATATACTGACTGCCTGATAAGGTGGGAGAAAAGAAGATATGGGGGAAGGGGCCTTATCATCGATTCCCAAAACTACTTTGGGCCGGCGATTACGCGGAATAAATATCACCGATAAGCGGACAATTAGTAACTCGGTATTTGCTAATCGCGTGTATTCCCACATGTCATTTCGTGGAATGGAAAGGAACCGCGAGGAGCTGAGCAGAGAAGAAAGAAACAATTTTCGTTAATATGTACACTGTAAACTAAATTTGCTTTGAAAATTAATTAACGGTATTGAAAGCTTTTTTACATCAACTGATTCTGAAATTTCAAATACATGTGCGTTGCAATCTTTCAGTAAAACTTTTATTTTTAAATGTCGTATTTTTATTTTTCAAAAAAGAGATTAATGTTCAATCAATGTAAGTAACGTAAGCAAATTTCAAGTTCCAGTAAATCAAATTCACAATTTTCTTTTACAGTCTACATATAATTTTTTGTATATACATCGAGATTCTGATAAGATGAGAGAAAACAAGATACGGATGAGTAAAAAAAATTGTACTCTTTACAACAACTTATTGTCCACAATTTTTAGTTGTCAATTCTCCGATAGCACCGTCCGGTTCTAGTTTTAAAAACAAAAGTACAAATTAAGATTGTTAATGAAACTGCCAATAAAAGGCCAGGTTTGTATATGCAAACTTGAAAAAACGAATGTGTCACTTATTTAACAAAATAATTTTTTACAAAACTTCGTATTCGGATTTTCCAAAATTATTTTTAACTGTCTATCGGAGCCACATCATCGATTCCAAAAAGGACTTTGGGCCGGCGAATAAACGATAAGCGAACAATTAATACCGATTAAATACGTTAACCGTGAAATTCCCGCGGTTCCGAGAGGTATTCTCGCCAATCGCGCGAATTCCCACATTTAATTTCGTTCGGTGGGCGATAAGAGCCGCGCGCATGACGGATATCACGATGGAAGGCGGGTGAAGAGGAAGGCACGGAGCGAAGAGACCGCGGATGAGTCGGCGAGAGAAGAAAGGAAGAGAAGAGAAAGAGGCCGAACAGGAGCGAGGGAGGCGAAGTGCGCGGAAGCCGAGAGAACGATGTGGGAAAAGAGGAAGCTAATCAGAAGCGGACGTACGCTCCGACGAATCGCGGAGAGCCGGGGAAAGACGCGCATACGTGCACCTCCACCTTTTAGCACATTAATTGCAACTTCTCTCACTCTTTTCTCTCGTTTGTGCACGTACGTGCGGATCCGCGCGCATGTGTGAGGGAAGCGTGTTCCCTTTGCTGGCTATTACCTACACTGTACGTGATGCGAAGCCATATCTCCACTCTTACTTCCTCCCTCGGGCAAGCAAGGCTCGTAGACGCCGCGAACGCTTTTCCCATTGCTACGGCGATCGGCGGGAACGAAGGAGCCTGCTTAAGGGGCTTTAATGACGAGAGTCATGCGAGTGAGAAAGCGCGACGCGCAATGTTTCGATGAACTGACGTGACTCAACAGGTTGACGATTAAGGAGGTTGGAGAACTTCACGCTAGTCAAATTAAGTCTGTTAGTAAAAAGTCATTTCGTAAAATCGGTATACGAAGTTTCGGAAAAATAATTTTGTCATATAAGTGAAAAACTCGTTTGTTCGGGTTTGAATATACAAGCCGGTCGTTTTGATTTCCGTGTCATTAACTATCTTAGTTTGTAACTTCGTTTGTAATGTAAAATGGCAGCCCTTTATTTATTCATCGACGAAATTCCTTCATAAAGGAACAGCTGTCATTCTCAAGCGGGGAATACTATGGAATATCTTTCAAGGAAGAGAATGAGTCGTAATACATCAAGATCGAGCGAAAATGATGGATTATTCTTTGAAAAAACTGAACGAATACGTACCTTTTCGAAAATCAGCACAAATCCGTTAATCCTTTCGCAAGTTAATTGCAATTAATCTTTCTCTAGGATGAGGACATGCGCTGTAATACAAATATCCATCACTACAATCAATCGATGCGTAAAAATTTGTATAAAACGACTTTAATAATGTAGCACTCATTTGACTAGTGTGAAGCGCTCCAACCTCAACCTCCTCTACACCCGATGCTCTTGAGAGAATCAACGAAAAAAAAAATTACAAACACGAACCGGTTTTTGCAGTATTGTAAATTAAACTCGTAGGGCAATGTGAGTAAACATTTTTAATTGGGACCGCGAAATTTTTATGGCGGGACCGTCATAATTGTTTTTTTTTTTTACCGAGGTGTATATTTCTTTTACTGTACGTTCTTTTTTATAGATTGGATTGTGCAATATTGCGAAAATTGGGCAGGGAATTCTGTTTGGAATTTTGGGACTGAAATGAAATTCAGGTATAAGCGATTTGCTGACGATTTCCTGTCGGATGAAGCCAGCTCGGGGCTACATATTCATGAGTCGTGTATACTTTAGCATTCGTGTCCCATAATCCTTCAAGTTCATTGCTCGTTCCACAATTAGCCGGGGAGGACGGAGACTGTCGTGCGAGCGGCGCGCGCGCGCGCACGGGTTCGTAAATATTTCAACTGTTCGGCACGCGACGAGTCCCGAGAGTTTGACGGGCCCGCAGCCGGTTGACAGTCACGCGCAAATGAAACCTTCTCAACGGTAACCCAGGTATTTTCATGTGAATAGTATATATAACTATACCGTCCTTACTGTCCCTCGACTCAGGTAATTTTACCTGTTGCACGGAAAATTTGCATCGCTACTCGTACTGCAAGGCTCGACGAGCGATTCCCGAGGCCTCGGTTCTGCAAGGTTCTCGGTGAAACGGGGTAATTAAATTTACGTCCCGCTAACCCTTTAACCGAACCTTTCTCGTTCCCCCGGCGCGTACCTGAGCTCGTGAAATTTAGGGACCGGTGAAATTCTTCCATAGACATTAATCCTCCGTAGTGTAGACGGTAAAATAGGTTTGCACTAGGGCTGTAGAGATAGGCCGGCCTAGCCGGCTAAAATATCTTATCGGGCTAATGGATTTTATAGTTCGGCCGGCTAATCCGTCTTAGCTGGCTAAACTATTTTAGCCGGCTAATCCGTTTTAGCCGGCCAAGCTATATTAGCCGGCTAAGCTCATACAGTCTTGAAATTTTTTGACGAATTGTTATGTTTTGTTCTAATGTTACCTGCAACGTATTCCGAAGTATTTTCACCCGCTGAACATGAATCCGCCGGCCTTGTTGGCCTAAAGTACAATGCGACATTGAGGGGCTGGATTTTATGCACGTGGCCGGCTAAAACGGATTAGCTGGCTCAAATAGTTTAGCCGGCTAAGACGGCTTAGTCGCCCAAACTATAAAATCCATTAGCCGGATAAGACATTTTAGCCGGCTAGGCCAGCCTATCTGTATAGCCTTAGTTTGCACATTTAATAAATAACTGTTGTCCGCCAACGTCCGCAATTTTTTTCGTCAATTTTAAAATTATCTTCCCGTTAACTTTACTATTTTTTCTTTTTTTTACATGGTTTGCCGATGGGCAAACAAATTATACAAAAAAAAAAAAAAAAAATTTGCGAGCCATCTCCGAGCAAGCATACAGTACCCCTTAACTGTAGGAGCGTTTTTTATCGTGTGGCGTTCGTCCATCTATCGATCGCGCCGTGGAAAAAAATTAAAAACAAAAAAAAAGTGTCTAAATAAAAAAATGCAAAAAGATTGGAGCAGCAGCAGGTTTCGAGTCGGAATCGACGGCGAGCAGGATCGAGCGGAGGATTGAGAACGTGTGGCGTATAAAATACGAGAGTTGTTTTCGAAGACGGCGTGTGGCGTCAGGGCAGCCTGGCTCTTTCTCTCTCGTCCTCTCGGTTCGTTCTCCGGGAACGATCTCGAGCTCTCGCTCTTTCTGCTCTGTTCTTGCGGCGTACCTACGGTATTTTGCCCGGTTCCGCGCTCTGCTCGGTCTGCCCGGTCTCGTTGGCGATTGTAAAACTCCCCCCTCGCGAGCGTACGTTTTATCCAGCCACGCTCCGTACAGCAAGTTGAGCCAGACTCTGAACGAACGGGCGAGCTGGCGGAGAGGTAGCAAAGAGCGTGGCCGAGGAACTAGGCAACAGCACAACAACCCTTTCTACCTTCCCTTTCACTTTCATCTATCGCTTGCACCGTGTACACCTTCTTGCGAGACTGCGCTCGGTATTGCCTATCCGATTGCATTGCCGCTGCACGCTGTTATTGCTGCTCGTCGGTTGTACCCGACTTTTCCCAAGCTTTCAATGTTTTTCGTTCCGAATCGTTCGGATGGAAAATAACACTGTTCGGAGGGCTCGGAAGGAACTTATTGCTTTTCGTACCGATCACGAACATTTTCGACGCCGAAGACAAGACAATCCGCCACCTATCTTACTCAACGATCAATGTTTCGACAAAATCCGCTGCGTAGCCAATAAAATTATTATCTTTGATGTTCATAATTTACAAAAGGTTTCCAAGTACTCTGATATTACTTTATTAATTTTTATTATTTTTTTCTTTAATAGACGGATTAGCTAATCTCTTGTATAGAGTACATTTGCTTTTACTTGTGTAGAGTACATTTCTTTAAAAAATACTAGTGTCGTAACGAATAGCCAGATAACAAGAGTAAACGATGTTTCAAGAAAACTCACCTGGATCAATATCATCCTCGATGAATAGTTCATCAAAAAATCCGCTCCAGAAGCCAAGAAAATTACTATCTTCGTCGTTCATAATTGACAAAACGTTTCCAAGCAAACTGGCACTACTTAATTTAAGTTTTTCTTTTTTCTTTGATACACGGATTAGCTAATCGCTTGTAACGAGTACAGTCCTACAACAACAAAAAAGTTGAAAATTGACATTTTCATACGGCTTCCTCATAAAAGTCAATAGCGGACATTGTTTGATGTTGGTCTACTTCTATAGAAAGTTTCAGCGCGATGACTCAAAATTTGCCGAAGCTACAGCGCGAACACGCTTTGTGCAAAAATTTCAATATCTGATAAAATATGAACGAATGTTTAAATGATTGCTAAAATTGTAACAAACACCCAACTGCTCTACATGCGTGCCAAATTTCAACCCGATTGATAGAACCGTCCTCGTGTTATAGACGGTTGAATTTTTGCTAAATGTAATTTTTCCACGTTTTGGAACATTCTGAATTTTTCATTAAAATCGCGAAATTTTTATTTTTTCATCGCAACAAAGTTTCCACTATGAGGAAGCACAAAAAAAAAGTATACCAGCCTCGTAACGAATAGCCAGATAACACGAGCGAACAATGTTTCAATAAAAACCGCCGCCACGTGTATTTCCCGCGATAACCCGTATCTGGAGTTCCGAGGCTCTCTTCAGCGTTAAAAAGGTCCGCGAACGGTGAGTGCAGCTCGTACATCACTAGAACGCAATTTCACCCTCCCGCCCGTTGGCCAGAGCTCGTTGCGGGCCAATATAACACTTGGCTCTCGTTCCCGGAGCGTCGGCTCGGTCGGCGAGCTAGACCCGCGACCCAAATACCAAATTTTCGTGGTGAGCGTGACGCCCCCTCCCGCTTCGCCTCCCCCCTTTGCACAAGGTAATACAATTTGTAACGACAAAACTACAAGAAGAAAGTCCCACGCTTGGGCTCTCGGAAACAATCGTGCCTCGCCAAAATTGCCCCCACGACGATTCGTCGGGCTCGAACGATTCTTACGCGAATATTAACATAAATATTGTAGTTCCTCGCCTAGCCCGGACAACGGCGGAAAGAACGAAAGAACCGGCAGCCTCACGCTGTAATTATTCACGAACGGAAAACACAACAGCTATCCCAACTGCGCACGGCACACACACCGCCACGGCCTTAGGAGAGTTATAACTTCCTAATGACCTGGCAACAAAAGACTGCTAATTACTCTTACCCAGCAGAAAATATGTACACACGACGGAGAACGGCCGCTATCTTGTTTCCCGGTTAAAATTACCGCGGAGAGAGGAAGAAATAATAATGCGAGATTGACGGCGAGAAAAGACGGAGAAGAAGGCTGGAAAAAAAGGAGGACAAAAATCAACAGTCTATGGAATTCGACGGTAAATTAACGAACACGACTCACGATCTCCGGACAACGCAGCCTACACTCCACCATCCTGTAATCCGATCGATCTTTGATTTTTTTTTTTTTTAATCCGATGAAACAATCATTGCGGAGGGAAAAATTGTTCACAAGATCTGCCTCGAGCTGGTCGTCCCCGTGAAAAAATTTCAAGACGATTCCTTTTTTATCTTCCGATTAAGAAGTCATTCTAAAGCGAAAAAAATTGATCACAAGATCTGCCTCGAGCTGGTCGTCCCCGTGAAAAAATGTCAAGACGATTTTCTTTTCACCCTCCCATAAAAAAACCATTTCGGAGCGAGATAATTGTTCACAGAATCTACCTCGACCTGAGCGTCGCCGTGAAAAAATGTCAAGACCATTATTTTTTCATCCTCCGATTGTAAATTCATCAGGGAGCGACAAAACTCTTCACAAGATCTACCTCGAGCTGGCTGCCCCTATAAAAACATTTCAAGACAATTTCCTTTCACCTCCCGATAAAAAAAAAATCATTCCGGAGCGAAAAAACTCTTTTCTGTTTCACCGATTGCCCCGGTGAAAAAAATCTCAAGACGATATCCGCAGGAACTGCGTCCATCGGCGCTGATGTTACGGGCGCTGCGCGCGCCCTCCATCTCTCAAGGTCCGTCGGACGGACGGGAGAAAATAAAACGCGGCGGGAGGACGACAACGAGAGTAGAGCAGCGAGCACACCGGTGCATGGCTCTGCATAGAGTAGAGTTAAGTGGTAGGATAGGAAAGTGAAGCGAGCAAGGGGAATCCGTCCCTGCGGATGGTTTCTGGTGGGCGCCCTCGGACTCCCCCGCGTCGGGGGGGGGTCCAGTTGGAAGCTGTTCACCGGGGGGTGGGGGGGAAGGGGGTACCGGGGCGGGCCGGGGGGGGGGGGGGGGGCAAAATGAGTCTCCGGCACGTCCGACACGGCGCGATGCAGCGGCGGCTGCAGCAGCACGCTCTCTCGCGGGTCGCGGCCGCCGCGGAGAGAGAACTACACACAGCAAGTCCCCACCTACAACGTGAGATCACTCTCGATTACGTAAGTGTCCAGCAGCAGCGGCAGTCGCAACAGCGAGAGAGAGCGCTCTTTCTCACTCGATGTGCTGCAGCGTGGAAGAGGCGAAGCGTGTGCGAGTATCGTGTAGCGCGCGGTTCCAATATACTTGTACTCTCGCGAGGGGGGGGGGGAGGGGGGGAGGCACATACCGCTCCTCTATCCACGACATATCGCAGTCGCTGGTCTACGTATACCTATTACTTATTTACTGTGCATATGGACGAATTGCGAGCTCTCGGAGGAGAGCATGTGAAACATATGTGGGGATATGTATGTATACATTTGTTTATGTATATGTATATATGTGTGTGTGTGTGTGTGCGGGCGTGTATATATGTGGATAGTGGGGTATTATGTTCCGAGGTATTAGGTACTCGACGTGCCCAACGAGTTGCGCCGTAATTTCTACGCTCCAAGGGGCACCTCGTTGCGCGGCGGAATTTGTTGCTGTTTTTTTTTTAGAGTTCTTTTTCTTTTACGCTTTTTTTTAACTCTAAGGTCGGTATCTCACATTGACTATGCAGGAGCTGACAGCGTTTAACGATTGTAAATTATAAAAATGAGGCTTTCGCGCTGCCCTGAAACAATGGCCTCGGCGGTTGTCAATGAGACAAATCGTTTATTTTTATAGCTTCGATTAGTAGCTGATCGAGAGATTGCGCAATCAATAGTTTATTTTTTTTTTGTGTTTTTTTTTTTACATGAAAATGGAAGAAATCGCGTCGATGGAAATTGAGGCTTACCGAATATTTCGTAGCTCCGATTATGGTGGATCAAGGGATTAAACGGCGATGATAAATTTTTTTTTATATATTAAAAAAAAATTCTAAATTCACGATACTGATGTTATATATTTTGGTTTCTCACGAGTGTGAGTTTGCAACATGAGCCGAACGCGAATCTTGCAATAACACGATTCAAGAAAAACTTTTTCGCACGAGTATCGTGCAAAATTTTATTACACTCGGTGCGAAAATGGCAGTTTTACGCACAAAACCCCCTTTTTCACACTTTGTGAAGTAAAATTTGGAACGACACTCGAGCAAAAAACTTTTTCTGAGCTCGTGTGATTGCATCACTCACCTTCGGCTCGCGCTGCAAACTCACACTCGTCAGAAAACGTTTTATCGTAAATTACTATTATTTCACGAGGCGTGAAAATGGGTTTTTACGCACGCGAAGCGTGCGCAAAACTGCCATTTTCGTACCGAGTGACATAAATTAATGAAAGGGTTCCGCGCGTCCCATATTTTCGCGCCGTTACCAAACAGTGGACTGGACTACATAATCTAGGGTCATCCGGGGGGGGGGGGGGGGGGAGGGGGAGGGGTGGAGACGTCACACGCCCGACTATCAGAGCGTGCGACGAAGTCACACGAGACACTCGTCCGTGTACTCTCGTTTCGTCACACCGCACGGTGAAGTTAACGCGTGTGCGAGATTCAGCGATGATTATACTCGCCGCCCATCCTCCGCTCTCGATTTCACGGATCGAAACTATGCCGTTCCCTTTCGATAGAACATTATTTTGCTTTTTCAATTATTTTCTTTTTTTTATCATTCGAACTCAATTTTGCATTTTACTCCGTGTTTCAATGATAAGTTTGTGCGAGATTCAGCGATGATTCACGAAGAAAAATAATTCTGTTTCTCTAACAAGATGTAGATCGTTAATAATTTATTGTTGCTACAGCAAAGTATTCGCTGCCACAGCAAAATATTTAGTTGGCCCTATGTTAACCAGGTAAATCAGTCATCGTAACAAAACTCTCATTGTCCCATCAATTTTTTTTTCTCCGTTATATACTCACCGCCCATTTTCCGCTCTCGATTTCACGGATCGAAACTATGCCGTTTCCTTTCGATTCGACACTGTTTTGCTTTTTCAATTCATTCTTTTATTATCACTCGAACTCTATTTTGCATTCTACTCCATGCTTCAACGACAAGTTTTTAATGACCCAGCGGTGACTTTCGTCACAGCGATTTTTTTTTCAACGCTTAAGACCCGTTAAATGCTCGCGGTTATTCGCACAGTCTCATTAACGGCTCGAGAATTATTAAAACGCGATAAAAACGCCGAAGCGAAAAAAGAAACAATTTCCAATGTTTGCGAACAGATAAGCTTCGCGGGAGTCGCGAAACTGCTACAATTTTGAACGAATGCGGCGACGAGTCCGGCAATTATCCTAAAGCGGGGTCAGCGTACACGATTATACGTGGTTAAAGTGAAAAAAAAACACACGCAATGTCAACGATGGAATAATTAGAATGGAGACACGTGGAGGAATATCTTAAAGCGGAGGAGCCGAACGGGAGGGAAATTTTCCTGCCAGAGGAATGGGAAAAACAGGATGAGGATGTTACAAGGACGCTCGGACGCTGGCGAAGCAGGTGGCGAAGGAGGGAGGAAGCTCCGACGGAGCGAGCGAAGAAGGAGGCAAGAAAAAAAAAAAGACGCGAGACGTGGGAACGCGACGTCGACGGCGATGCAAAGTGAAAGGATTACAATGGGCAAAAAACTCGCTTTGTCGAACTTTTTCTATATCTGTATATACATTTTTTTTTATTCTCTCTATCACCGACCCACCCCCTTCCTCCGCCCCGTCTATCCTCTCGCTCTCCTGACTGCATTATTATGTATCGTGCGGCACGATCGGCGAGTTACGTAACGAGTGGCCAGCAGCAGCGTACACACAGACGCTGGATATGCCTTCGCGACCGCTGCCGGCCGATGGGAGATGAACGAGAGGCAAAATTGAAAAAAAAAAAAAAAAAAAAAAAAAAAAAAAAAAAAAAAAAAATGAAGAAAAAAAAGGGGGAAAAAAAGAATGGCGAGAGGAAGCGAACATTTAGTGGGACGGTGGAGTATCGTTGCGAGCTACGAAGGTCGCGTTCTTCTTCGTCCGGAACGAGCCTCTGGGAGACACGTGTCTCGTCTATAAGTGGACGTAGCGCGTCGCTTTAAATTCGAAAATTCATTGTTTCCTCGTTGTCTGATCGAGCGGGGCGTCGCATTTTCAATGAAAATATTGACAAGGCCATATCGGGAATGAGCGGAATGAAAATTGTGGTGAGTGGAAGAGGGGGGGGGGGGGGGGGGGGGGGAAACGACAAAAGTTTTATAGTGGAAAAGTCATCGTTTCCGGTTTAGTCATCGGCCGGCGGATAGGAAAGGGGGACGAGGGAGCCTAGAAACGTTCTCTATTGTCTCGAGGTTCGAGATGCGTAATCGCGATTTACCCGCTCGACGATTTCAAGGTGGCCTGCATAATTAAACGCCTGCACCGAAGCGAAAGACGGAGACGGATGAGGGGGGGGGGGGGGGGGGGAAAAAAAAAGAAAAATAGACGAAGAGAATCTCGCACCGCTCCGCGATCATAAGTGATTGAATGACGCGCGTGGCATGGCCGTTGCGTGCCCGACTATATAGATATTGCAATGGCTCGGCCGAGCGGTGCGTGCACAACTAACCGGCCCGGATCCATTGAAAATTGCAGCCGGAGCTAATGAGTTTCGCTATTGCGCAACCGAGAAGTTCCAGCTGGAGAATGTGCACATGGCTCGTACAAATATATTGACGCGTCGGAAGAATGCGGAGAAATTTATTGAATCCGAGTCAAGCGAGCTTTCGCGAATGGCCATTGATGAACCGAAAAAATTTCTATTGACGCAAGACTCGACGCGAGTGCATAAAAAAAATTTTTAACGAGCGAGATCGAAATTTACTCCGAAGGCGAGGAAATTAATAACGATATTTATCTTTACTGTTAAATTCTTTCTTTATTTTTTTTGCAAAATTATGAAACTTTTGTAGACAAACCCGGTGTATTAAATTTGATATACAAAATTGAGGTAAAATTGTTCGTGCACTAAACTCGTCCTGAAAGCTCCGTTCGACACACCGAGCGTTAATTTTAACTCGCGCTTGTATGTAAAATTTAATCTATTCGGTCTATGCGCAGCAATTTCGTGTACGATAAATTTTCATTAATAAGTTCGTAACAATGTCTGTAAACTTCGGAACGAGAGGCGCCATTGAGACAAAATTAGTCCCATGAGATCGCAGGAAGGATCGGCTATGAATAACTATCGCGGATCTAATTGGCAAAAAAGTTCCAGCTAGAGAATGTGCACATGGCCGGTCCAAATATATTGACGCGTCGGGAGAATGCGGAGAAATTGATTAAATCCAACTCACCCGAGCTTTCGCGAATAGCCATTGATGAATCGAAACAATTTTATTCGGCTCGAGGGCATAAAATTTTTTTTTTAAAGAGCAACATTGAGCTTTACTCTGAAAGCAAAAGAAGATTTATAACGATATTTGTCATCACTGTTAAATTCTTTTTTTTGTGCAAAATTAACATACCGAAAATTATGAAATTTTTGCACACGTATCTAGTCTATTAAGTTTGGTAAAAAAAAAATTGCGGCGAAATAGTTCGGTGCATTAAACTCGTCCGGAAAGCTCCGTTCGACACACCGAGCGTTAATTTTAACTCGTGCTTGTACGCAAAATTTCATCTGTTCGGTCAGCAACTTCGTGCACGATAAAAGTTCATTAATAAGTTTTTAACAATGTTTATAAACTTCGGAGCAGGCGCCATTGAGATAAAATTAGTCCCATGAGTTCGCGAGAGGGATCCGCTGTAGAATAACTTATCTCGAATCTAATTGGCAATGGCAATAACGATTGGATGGCAACTCTCGTCCCGTCCCTCGCCCCGCACCGCACAATCCCTCGTCCCATCCTTCAGTAAAAGGCTTCACCTTTCTCGGATTTTATGTATATAACATTCAACCGACAGAATTTATTATATTATATCTCCGCGGTAGTGTAACGATACACAGAAATGTGTGCGATTCACGAAGAGGCATATCGAGAGTCGTGAGAGACAGGATGACCCGTTACGAAACGTGATAGCGCAGTCAGGTAGTGCTAGGGTATAGTGCATTACTTACATACATCGTTAGCGTGCTGTGCGGGCCGCACCAGCGTCCTCCTTGTCCTCGGCACACCCACTCATCACCTGCAAAAAAAGTATGAAAAAAAAATACTCAACTCAACTTTTTCTCCGTTCTTGCTGTATACAAATTATATATGTATATATGTCCATACATATCTCACAATAATGTAAAAAGATTTCGCCGCCGCTGCCGTGTTCAAGAATCGAGAAGACCGGGATCAAAAGAAACACGCAGACAGGGGTCAAATGAAACAGGCGGATATAGAATATTTCAAACCCCTTCTTTATGGGTGGTGGGATTGATATTCTAAGGGTTGAATTTTAAGACGTTAGTTTCAACTTAAGATCGCTTTTGAGATCGAACTTCAGATCGAAGTTTGGCCCGAACTTCACTACGTGTTTAGTATCTGTCTTAAGTTCGAACTTAAGGCTGAGCTCAGATTCGATTGTCGTTCGAGTCCGATCTTAAGTTCTAACTTTGGTCTGAACTCAAATACGATTGTCGTTCGAGTTCGATGTTAACTTCGAACTTAAGTCTGAGCTCAAATTCGATTGTTGTTCGAGTCCGATCTTAAGTTCGAACTTAAGATGGATCTCAAGCACAAAGTTTCTTTGGGACACGCTTCGATCTGAAGTTCGATATCAACAGCGATCTTAAGTTCAAACTAACGTCTTAAAATTCGAACCCAAGTCCCTATTCTAAGTTTCGAAGACACTCGAAAGGAGCGCGCGACCCACCAGAAGCCCCAAAAAATATACAAAAATTAAAAACTTTCACGAGTCTATAGCACCGCCAATGCGCGTGAAAAGTTTGAAGAAAACATGGATCTAGAATACTCGAAGAATGGAGCGATAGCCGCTACCATGGGAGGGGACGTAGAGAGAACGATCGCGTAATTGTCTCCGGCGCGCAAGATCGGCGTGCCCTTCAGGATCCACAATGATGGAACGTCTATTAGAACGAGCGATTGTTCTTATATAATGAATGGATCATGTAACTGGCCGCTTTGCGAAGTACACATATAGCTCAACCCGGGCGGGGGGGGGGGGGGGGGGGGGTGAGGGGCGGCCCGATGGCTACAGTGCTAGAGCCATCGGTATAGACGGAGCAATCGCACAGTGGACGAGAGCGCAGGCTCACTTGCACTTCCATCCGCGACGTCCTCGCGGGCAAACTCGCGCGCACATTCGTGTGTTTATGCCTCACATTTGAAATTGCACACTTACTTATGCGAATCGCTTGCACATTCGCTCCGTTCGTCGTGCGCGCGAGCGAGCCCCGGCGGTTGCATCGCGCCCACGGTCGAGTGTGCGCTCACGCACACAGACCCGTGCGAATTTCCTCTGTTGCACTTAGCGAGCCGTCGCTCGGCGAGAGAGGTAAGAGTGAATGGGTACGAGAGCGTGTACGCACGTACCGCCTCACACCGGCGGGACACACGTGTGGACGAGGACGGAGCGCGGGGATAGAGTTTGCCGCAGCATACTTTACGTGCTAGCTCGTCTCGGTGAACTGCTTCTACTTCTCCCGAGACCGCGATGATGTACGCTCTCGCGCGATGATGTGCGCTAAGTTTCTTCGAGCGTACGCGCGCATCGGTGTGCGTCTCGCTCGTACGTCGGTGGTCGTCCAGTTAACCGAGTTGAGCCTCGCACATGCAGAGACCGACGAGCGTACGGGAGTGCGCGCGTGTGGGAGCGCGCTCGAAAAGGCTTTTTACTTCTGGCCTTGAACGAAATGTATCCGGCAGAGCGGCAACTCGTCGGCGCAGTTGCGAGGCGCTCTACGTTCCGACGGTCACCGCTTTGCTGGATAACTCACGGGAATGGCGCATCGAGGACGAGATCGTTCAATGACGAAGTCGCCGGGATTGAATGGAGGAGGAGCCGGTACGTTCGCCGATTTGGCGCTCTATGGAAAGCGAGGTGGTCGGGTGACCCTTAAGGACACGTCAAACGACCCAGTCGGTAACCAAAATCTGCGATGACCGTAGACTTTTCGGGAAAAAGCGAAGCGTTAGCGGATTTACAATTTAATATCGCGTTCGATGATATTTTCTTTTTATCCGAAACGTCAACCGGTTTTAAATGACATTGATTCGAAAAATGCATCTGTCTCTCTCGCACTCGTATGTCACGTGGTACATCTTTCACTTGGCCTTAACCCTTAAAGACCGAAGCATCTTTGCGGTAAAAAAAAAATCTTTAGTATTTTCTTTATTTTTTTGTTTTTTTTTTATTATTATTATTTTTTTAAGTAGATGGTGAGAGTTCAGCATATTTGAAGAGGTCTTCTTGAGCAGCCTTCGATTAAGACCTTTGAAATTAGCGAGACGAAAACACTCTGATCTACACCACTTTGAGTCGTCGCTGCTGCTGCTGCCGCTGCTGGTGCTGCAGTTCGGGGGCTGTGAGAATATCACGACCCACGCGCGGCCGCGATAAGCGATACACGAAACCGAGATGAAAAAAAAGGCGAGAGATGAATGCCGTTTGCGAATGAGAGAGAGATAGAGTGCCGAGACGGAGTGGGGAGAGCGGGCAAATGGGGAGCCGTGGGGCAAGATGGACCACTTTAAACAATCTTTCCAGGGACGTAAAAAGTTAAATGTCTCATATCAAATGGCGGTCCATTTTACCCCGCTATGCCGCGTTGCCTCTGCCCTGACCCAGGGCCACGTGATGGGAAAATAATAAAATAAAACAGGTCGATTATACATTCGAAGTTTAACAATGTTCTAAACTGATTACATACGATTGCGAACGTCGTGTAGATTCACCTTTTCCGCTCACGGTCACAAATCGTCACTTAACATTTATACGATACATGGAAATTCTAAACACAATTCTGTTTTTTTTTTTTTGTTTACGAATGTTTCCAGAGACGCAAGAAATTAAGTGTCTCATACACTGAGAAAAAAATTGGTTGGATTAACCAAAAGTCGCGGTGACAAACGTTCAAAGCTGTTACGTGTTTGGTACAAATAAAACATTGTTTTGTTAAACGATTATTTGCTTCAATATATTCAAAATTTGTCGATTGCAGCAAACATATTTGTCGTACACTGCTGATCAAGACTACCTGAATTTCCTTGCGTCTTGCTGGATGTCTTGCTGGATGTCTTGCCGGGTGCCTTGCTGGATGTCTTCCTTGGTATCTTCGACCCGGTGAAGACATAGAGCAAGATATCCAGAAAGATAAAAAATCAGAAAAACCAGGCATTCATAAACAGCAGTGTACCAACAAAGTACACCTTTGAACGTATGTCACCGTGCATTTATGTAATCCAACCATTTCTTTTTCTCGGTGTATCAAAATGCGGTCCCTTTTGCCCCGGTCTCCCTCATCGCCTCTGCCCCGACCCAGCGCCACGTGACGGGAAAAATAACAAATACAAAAAAACAGGGCGATTATACTTTCAAAGTTTAACAATATTCTAAACTGATTAAGTACGGTTACGAACGTCGTGTAGATTCACCTTTACCGCTCACGACCACAAATGATCATTTAGCATTTATAGGATACATGGAAATCTAAACACGATTCTGGTGTTGTTTTTATGGAACAAGGTTTCTGGCCAACGTGCAATGTTCACCCGCCGTCGGTCTGGCGCCCCCGAGCGCCTATGTTAGGCCCCCATTCAAGCTGGCGAAACGTAATTGGGACCAAAAAAAAATTGAGCGGATACTCGCTGGGCCATTGCGCTCCGTAACGAGTTCTGGGCGATCTCGTTTGCGCCGACTCTCCGCGTGAGTGTACGTACTCGCGATCTCGTTGCTCAATCCGCGTTACAGCGACGTTGGAGCTCGCAGCTGTATAGGCAAAAGCGGCAAACTCCGCGCGAAGCTGTGCGTTGCCTCGCCTTAATCAATGCCGACGAGCACGCCAGCGCGATCGGGCTCTCTTTCACGGCGAACATGCGATATAATACACCGTCCGATGCTGCATACGAAATTCACAGCCGCGAACGTCATCTTTTTTGAAGAGGCCCGGTCTTATCGACGCAACCGGCGAAAAAGGATCAACAATTTTTTTTTTTCGCTTTTTTCCCCCAAGGATCGCACTCTCACGCGAGTGTTGTATAACGAGAATCCTTGAAATACTACCACGTAACGTTCAGATACCCGCACGATTATCCCCTAAATGATCTCCTTTCACGAAACAATTAATCATTTCTGCGAAATTCTCACAGGGATTTGTGTGTACGCTCTTCCGTTACAGATTAAAGAATAAATGCGGTGAGGAAAGGTTTTTACGTTCAACAAGCAACTCTAGTTCACGAAAGGTCCACTATTTTTTTCTCTTGATAATATTGCAATCTTTTGCGTTTTTCGCAAAAATTGTGAAATTAAAGAGAAAAATAATGGTCGACATTTGCAGACGGGAAATGTTTCTTAAATGCACGAACCTCCTTTGCTGTGCAGGATAAGACGATTGAAATTTGTAATAAACGATCAATCTGCATTGACTACGCTTTTAACAAATAATCAATTCTGCATTGATTTCTATAAATAAATAAAAGATAGAGTAAACGATCCGTCCGATATCTTCCATAGTCTGCATTCAATTGCAATCGCCCTCCAATTTCGAAATCTCGCGGACGAAAGATCCAAAGGACGAGGCCTCGAAGTCGCGAGGGCGTGCCAGCAAAGATTCTCCGTTCGCGAGGGCACGCGAGCAAAGATTCTCCGATCGCGAGTGTGTAAACAGCAATCGCGTTACAGTACAAGTGAGGCCGCCTTAAGGCATGCATTTTAATTTCCCAGCCTCGACATTTGCGTAACCCAGTTTCGCCATTGTTCGATTCAATGGTAGATCGTAACGTCCGCCGCGAGAGTCGGCTCGTTCGCGCGACTGTGCGAGATTACAACGAGTCCGTATACCGATTTTCTACTACCGTTGTCGCACGAACGTGTACATATGTAATTTCACCAAGCGCTTTGTGCGAGGCACAAACACTCGCGCGATACAAATAACGGAGTGCTCCGACACTTGTAAATAATGCAGACCTATACGTATATTTGTTACGACGATTCTATAAAAACCCGACAGTGACGGGGCGCGTCGAGCGATAAGCCCTCCGCGACCCAGACTCAGTTGAACAGGAATTTACAAATTCATGGACTTTCTCCCCTTATCGAAAAAATCTCTCGTCCAGTAACGGCGACCTCGTGAACTCTCTCTCGCGCACGGTGCGCCCCGTTCCGGTCTGCGGTTTTCCTACTTCTCGTCGAATCATCGATTATTTAATTTTTTTTTTTTCACTCTCTCAATGTCCGTCATTCTGTCATTCGGCGTGGAGTTCTCGTTGACATTATCTCGAAAGTGCCACACTCAAAGTGCAATTCACCTCGGCCGTGCACGAGGTAAATTTTACGGGCGATGAATGCGAGAGAAATTATTTAACCCGAAGCGCAACTACCGGCTCGACCAGCCCTCGACGGCAGCGGGATTCCGGTTGTGAAGGATAATCAACAGGTGGTTCTGCATTACCATGGTACGAGTTACACACTCGGTAACTTATGGCTCGTAATCGAGAGATAAGAGTCGGAAGAAACGAAGAATACATCTATATATGTATATATAAATATATACATATATAGTAAGCGAGTGAGACACGGAAAGATTATGAGTCACACTGTTGTGCTGATCCGTGGAGTTTGGAGTACATTATTTATAACGTGCTATTGTAGCCTTGTCGCTCGTATGCAGCAATAGAAAGCGCAGACGAGACCCTGAGCTCTGCACTCCAGTGTCTCATTTATTCCTATAATGTATGCCCGCGAACGAGCTGTGGAATAAACCAATGTGATAGCTTGTTCGTTCCTCTTATCGATTCATCGAAGCATCGGAACGTTCATTCCAACGTTAGTCATTTAATTATTTTTGTCGTTTCTCTATTTCCAAGTGTTCTTCTTTGCCTTTTTTTCGATTGTTTCACGACGATGTTTTATTTAATGACTGCGAAATCGTCCTCGACCTCTCGAGGCGGCGGTTATCGTCGGAAGCTCGGCGAGAGCCGATTCGTGGGCGCGCATGAAAATTCTCGCGATTCCGACGAGCCATCTCTCGTCGCCGGGCGACACTCTGAGTTCGATGCAGAGGCGCGTCTCCGCTTACCGACCGCGCTGCGGCACCGCGCTACGTGGTGCGCATGCGCTGTAGATCCTCGCGCCAGAGCGCAGCACCTGCCCAGTCAGAGGCCTCGCGCGGCGAGTGGTGGGGGAACGGGCCCGTGCCGCTCCATCCCCACTCCGGCCAGGGAAATCGGCGCTTCTGGTTCTCCCACCAGGAGGCGGATAGAGCGGCGCGGACTGCACGGCTTCCACTACTACGCAGATCCACGCGGTCGTCAAGGCCCAAATAGAAGAAGAAAGACTAAGGAGAGCGCGTGGCCGCGTGCCGCTGGTGCTGGACGTAATCCGCGCCCAGCAGCGTCGATTGACCCTGAACTTCAGGCTCTCGCGGCAAGAGGCAGTCTCCCGGCTCTCCCCGTCCAGGAGCCCGAGTGGAGAATGATATATACGTGTATATACGCGTGTATATAAATCTCAGAGAGAATGAGAGAGAGAGAGAGAACTCCGCACGGTGCTCGCTGCGCACAGCCAGCAATTTCCTTATTCAGCGATTTTCTCGGTGCATAACGATCATTACGTATGCGCGCGGGTATGTCACGACTCTGGCAACTATAACTCTTACCCAAGGCCGACTCTTTTTAATAGGCTCGCAGCGAATCTCGATTGCAGTTACGCATTATTACGCTCGGCAAAATCGTAGATCCATCACTATCGAGCTTTCGAGGAAACATGGCGACGAAGCGATTCCATTTTGGAGGGACGGCTTTTTTTGTCCCCGGCAATCCTTCGATTGTCGGACTCCGGGAGGATATTTCTTTAAACTCCTCACGCAACGGACCATCTATGATGGATTTTTTAAAAAGATTTCACTCGTCAAGTGAGTGGGTGAAAGTCGGGGGCCGCGGCGACATAGGCCCAGTTTTCCGGGTCCGTTCCAACGCGTCATACCGCTCTGCCGACCGTGTCCTTGGTAATTTTATTGCGCTCCTCGGATACACTCGCGCTGGCAATCTAACGCTCGCTTCTCGCGCACTCGCAGGCGAGGATACACTCGCTATCATGATTCTAAATCGTTATTTTTTTTTTGCCATTTTTTTTTTCTCGAATATCAACTCTCGCTCCGATGCATCACCGGTTGTTTCTCGTTAAAGTTTTCCCCGTTCCGTTCACTTATTCCGATTCTCCGCTCGGGAGCTCGCGGGGACTTTGTAATTGATGCTCACGTGTAGGTGTTGCTCGCGGGATAAGTGGCCGAGTTATCGGCAATTCTGCCGCGATTAGTCTGCGAATGACGCCGAGCGAGATGCGGTGATGATCGGAGGCTGAGATCTTTCATCTCTTAGATGGCCAATCACTGGCGCCGCTCGATCGAACACCTGTCCGCGAGACCACTTCCCGTTCGATCAATCAAGCGGTCGCTCATTGCCGTGTCCCGACGATTTGCATCTCGCACTTGCTAATTAAACGGCGAACATCGACGATCCCACCTAACGCGGGGATCGATCGAAGATATTCTCTTCGCCATTCAGCCGTTCGGTTCTCGATACGTGTGTTTATTTTTTTTTTTTTTTTTTTTTTCTCTTCGGCTCCTCCCGCTTTATTACCTTTCCCTCCGCGCATCGACGACGCAACCGCTCGATCGATTGCTCAATCGAATGCAGCACGTAAATACGCAAGTGTTACGTGGCGGGACAAAACATCGGAGCCGCGATCTTACATACAGATGAAATCGCGCGGAGCTCGCGAGACCGAGCCGGGAATCGAGGGAGCGGGAGTGTGTGACGCGATCATCGAGAGCTCCGTGACTCTTACTCAAGGTCTCCCCTTTCCAATTCCTCACGATCGAAGGTCGCACACTCTGCGGCACCGCGATTTTGCCCCGCGCAGCCGCCACTCTCGAACTCGTAACAACGAGAGGACTTTTCATTTCCGCCTAGCAGAGTTTTTCTCCTTGCTCGACGAGACAGACACACATGTCGAGAGGCGGATCCGAGTCTCTTCGTTGCCGCGATCGGAGTTCAGGTAAACATTTTTCGCGGGATCGAACCGTCGCGAATTTATATATTTTTTTTAACAAAAAAAAAGTCACGCCCGGAAGTCGACTCTCCGATCGGTTTCCACTCGGGGGAACACTCATGTAAATCATTACAAATTTCATAATTCATGAAATCATTAAAAAAGTGACTTTCGGAGTTATTTTCGAAGAAACGGTACGAGCGGCCCTTTTCAAATTTTAAGGGTACGTTGATGCATGTTATTTAACATATTTTTTTTCTTCATTTTAAACATGCATTAACATACCCTTGAAATTTGAAATTCTCTTGATTTTCAGTGATTTACGTGAGTCTGTCGCCTTAATTATCGTATGTATCGGATGTAAAAACGAAATAAATAAAAATGACTATGCGTGCGAATAACGTATGATTTATCGGAGTCGCGCGAGATGCTGCATCGCGAGACGGAGAGCGATAAGCTCGCATCCGGCTCGCGTGGTCTTTAATTAAATTAAATTGAAATTAGCGCCAGTACGGCATAAATTCTTCGTGGATATCTTCTATCTTGATTAGCGTTAATATTTGCATAATCTTCATTGCAGACGATGTATACGGACGGTCTGCTGACCCTCCATTATGGGAAACATCCGGCGACCCTCGCCGCCGAAGTCGGGGCCTGGTACAGCGGGGATCGTCACGTCGACGTGACCCTGGCCTGCGACGACGGCTCCGTCGTCAGGGCCCACCGTGTCGTATTAGCCGCAGCTAGTCCCCTACTGGCTAGTCTACTTCGTAACCCGGCCCTGGACCACGTAGTCCACTTGTCCGGCGTTAGGAGGATTCAACTCAGTCACTTGCTCGAATTTCTCTACAACGGCGAGGCTCTCATACCGGTAAGAAAGTTTCCTCTTTTTTTTTTTTTTACTTTTTTAAACCCTTCACGTAGCGGTGCTCTGATAAAAAAAAGTACAGTTCAATCAAGTAAGATTCGGGCAGGGACTTTCAAATATGTATTTAGTTGGTCGGACATTTGAATGGTTGGTTGAATATTGTAATGACGCAAAAATATTTTTGTGATATCACGCAACGAATTGTTGAACTAACCAATTTTTTAGCTGTACCAACAAAATATCTAGTTGAACGTCCCTGCCCGAATCTTGGTTGATTCAACCGTATTTTTTCATCAGTGTGTCCCGCCCAGCGAGAACCCAGAATTTGCTAAGACGCAACCTTCGACCGATTCGAGTAACAAGTGTAACGTGCTAAAAGAATCTGAAACAAATCACAGACGTACCTTTAAGTGTTGTTTTTTAATAAAGCAGAAGAAAATCTATTACGACCATTAGTATCGTTTTTTGTGCTTAAAAGAAAGCATGGTCGTTTGCGATTGGAAAAAATCCCCTGAAGGTTTCAACACTTTCTTTACACTGATAAAAAAAATACGGTTGAATCGAGCAAAGATTCGGGCAAGGACGTTGGAATAAATATTTTGTTTGTAGAGCTAAAAGATCGGTTAGTTGAACCATTTTTTTTATTATTTCACGGAAATATTGTTGAGGCAATCAAATATTTTGTTCGACCAACTAAACATTTATTTGAAAGTCCCTGCCCGATTCTAAGTTAGTCATACTTTTTTTTCTAAATCAGTAGGTATGTCGGTGAAAATAAACATAAAAAACTACTACCAGAAATTTATTGAAAAATTGTCGGCTATTCTCGTCTTTTATTTATCTATTTTATATCTTTCGCTCAACTTTCGCAGTCAACGGAGCTGACACCGTTGAGGGAGCTCTTCGATCTACTACAAATAAAATCGGAACTGTTCGATCCTAACCAGCCCCAAACCTCGAGCGATTCCGACGCCCTGAGGATAGCGACGCCGCAGGCGTCGGACAGCCAGGAGAGTTCGAGCTACGAGTCCCAGTACGACAGCAGGTATGCAAAAAATGAAGACAAAAAATTAAAAATATATTTTCCATCACTCGGTGCGGAAATGGCCACTTTTCCGCCCGTTTTGCGTGCGTAAAACGGCCATTTTCGCACCTTGTGATGAAAAATTTCGTCCATCCCTCGTGCGAAACACTTTTTCGCCCTCGTGGAGTAATTTACTATTCCACTCTGACCGTTGGATTGGGAAGACTAATTTTTTTTTTTTTTGAAATCTCTAGGCAATCGAACAACCCAGCCGATTGCTGCTCGGTCCTCATAAAGAGCGAAGGCTGCGACGAGGAGCCGGAAGTCGATGTTGAGGGTGTCGAGAGCGAGGCGATGCTCGCCGACAACCGAGAGAGCAGTATCGAACCTCCACGGCGAAGGGATAGCTCAGATCCCGTGAATCTCAGTCTCAATTCTGGGATCTCGACTACCAGTGATAGCTCCCACGATACAACTCACAGGTCGGTATTAATAAACATTAGGATAAATAAATATTTTTTAAAAATTTGAAAAAATTAAATACTTTTAAACCACTCTCACATTAACGTTATCTTATGGGTAAAGAAAATAAAGAATGCAATTTTTTTTGCCGACACAGGCCAGAAAAAACTCTTCTGGAGAGGAGAGAGTCGATGGACGAGGCGGAAGAGAGACGACGGCAATTAGCCGCTCGTCTCTCGCTGGGCCTCGAGCCCGGCAAACGGAAACCCGAGGAGATACCGATCCCACCGGCCGAGGCGTACGTCGTGACTCCCCACAGGAAACGGAGACCGGGATTTCACAACGCGCCAGCCCAGAATCCCGCATTCGTGCCCTTCAACCCCGGATTCGAGACGCCGAGGAGGTTGCAAGCGCCACATCCGCTGAGCGTCTCGGCACCGCCTTACCTGGTTAGTTTTTGCAGAGTTCAACGGTACCGGTCAAGGCTCTTTCCCAGATTTGAAACATCCGAAAACGAAGCGCGTGTCAATTTTTTTTTTTTTTTTGTCAAATAAATTAATCCACTTTTTTGGGTCGATTACCGACCGTGGTAATATATTTTTTTTCTACGTTACAAGACTTGACTCCATAATGATCGGTCAGGCGACAACATCCTACTGAACTGCAGTTTCAGTTATTTATAGAAACAAATATATATTTCCGTAGTTATATTTTTTTATGAAAGGATAATCTGTTTGGTAGTTATTAAATTTTGAAGACTTGATTAGTACGAAAAGAGAAAAATCATCTCGATATTGAGATCAATTTTATTGGTCCAATGTTTTGTTATTATTCCCTAAGCTCCTAAAACGAATCTGGTTGTCGATTTTTTTCAAATAAATTTATCCATTTTTTTGGTTCAATTACCGACCGTGGTAATATTTTTGTTTCAACGTCACAACAGATTGGACTCTTTAATGATCAGTCAAACAACAGCTTCCCACTAAACTGCAGTTTCAGTCGCTTATAGAAACAAATATATATTTCCCTACTTGTATCTTTTTATATAAAAACATATATAGATAATCTGTTTGTCACTTATTAAACTTCGAAAACTCGATGAGTACGTGAAAAGAAAAATCATCTCGACATTGAGACAAATGTCTCTCGAATAAAAAATAAATTTGTTTATTGAAGAGATTATTGATGATAAAGATTAAAAAAAAAATGTTTTTACAGCAAGACAGGTCGGTGACGCCACCCGGAGGTTCCCACAGGCCGCCCAGCGCCGATCCAGCATCGGCAGCGAGTCTCGAGCCGCCATGGGGTGCGTGGACGTTGCCACCTTCGCGAGCTCCGCCGGCGCCGCCCGCCGAGGACCCACCAAAGTCGAATCCCGTCCGGGAGTATCGTTGCACCTACTGCGGCAAGCAATTCGGCATGTCGTGGAATCTCAAGACTCATCTCCGAGTTCACACCGGTGAAAAACCTTTCGCGTGTCGTCTGTGCGTCGCCATGTTCAAGCAGAAAGCACATCTGCTCAAGCATCTGTGCTCGGTCCACAGAGGAGTCATCGCAGCACCCGACAACACATTTACCTGTTGCTTCTGCTCGCTCAGCTTCGACAGCCTGCAGGAGCTCATAAGACACTTGTCGGGGCCACACAACAATTTACTCCTGAGCAAGAATCTGCACGACTAGCGACGGGGCTGAAGGTCGGCCGGCTGTGACGCTGTCGGAGTCTCGCAAGATTTTTTCCGCTCGAGAAAAAAAAAAAAGAAAAACCCTTCGAGATTCCATGAAAGGTTTTTTTCTTTTTCTTTTCCGGATGTGGAAATTGGCGGATCAGCGTGGAATCGCTTCGGAGGGAAGAAGACGGAAGCGAATGCGCAATTTCGACGAATTTTCTAATACTCGACGATGATACTCGTCGAGGGAAGATTTTTTTCCACTATGTGAGACCCTACGAAGACTCCGACGACTCTCATGGCGAAATGAACTTCCGTTTGGGACGCAGGGGAGAGCGGAAGCCGGGACGACCTTCAAAAAAAAATTATGAAAAAAAAATAGAGAGATACATCAGAGTATTTGGCGCTGCACTTTTTTGCTGCCGATGGACGAGAAAATTCCCGAAGAATATATTGAATACCGAAAGGAAACGAAAACTCACCGGCGCCTTGCAATCGGACCACCCACGGTACAGGAAGAGGCCGACCGGTAACGTTTAGAGAGAGAAATATCGAACGCCAGCCGTTCGCACGAGTAGGTTAATGGATTAGAATAGAATATATAAAGAAAAACGAAAGAAACAAAAAAAAGCCGAGGAAGACACGAGTAGCGAATTAACTGTAACGATATATCGCACGGTGAAAAAAAAAATCGTATGTCGAAGGTATAATTCTGACGGTACAAAATTTAACTCGCCGCGCACTCGTTTATATCTTGTATATAATGTTACATATAGTATATTTTATAGATACGAAAGGACATTATTATTATTTATTTAACAGTTGCAAAGGGACCAACCGACTTTCCACCGATTTCTGTCTTAGGTAGTTTTTTTTTTTATTAGATAGTGCCTGCCCGTTAATCGCCACCAACCAATTGACCGTAGGTGAGCTTGAAGAAACGAAAAAAAGAAAAAGAAAGATTCAACAATTATGGCTTGACTCTATCGATCGTTAACGTCGAACGCTGAACCAATAGATTCTACATGGAATGCCCCATACGGTGCGCCAAAATTGTTCGTAAACGCCAAAAAAAATAAAAAAGATTTTAAAGAAAACAAAAAAAAAACGGGAATTAAAAAAACGTTGTTTCCAAAGTTCAGCGATCTCGCGTGCCGTTTGTGTACAATGGGTCCAAATTGGTCGATTGGGCAGTGATTTCATGTGTTCATAGGCTTAAGTGTGTACGGGATGTAATGCTCGCGCTTAGGAGACCGTCAATAATCGCGTAGGCAGGTTAATTAATTAATTAATTAATTAGGACGATTAGTTTTTATTAGCGTCGTTTCAGTTCCAATTCGCAATTGGTAGCCCCAACTCCCCCCTCCCGTTAGGTCGACGGATAGCTTTTTGGCGCGGGTCGTCAGATTTAGGGTAAGCCTCAAGGTGCCTTTGAGAGCTCGGCCTAGCGTTTTAATATTTTTCAAACGTTATTATTGTTTTTATTTTTTTCTTTCATCGCTTAGGTTTTTGTTTTTCTTTTCGTTTTCGTCTCGACGGAGCTACGTCCTCCTCGCTCGCGACTCTTGACAAAACAATTGCCTTAAACTCGACGACGAAGAGAATTTGTATATTTAGAATGTCGATCTGGATTATAATGGAAGAGAGTGCAGTATTTTTTTTACTGCATTTATGCGTTTACGTACAAATTTGTTATTTCTAATAAAAGAGAGAAAATATTTAAAACAAAAAACAAAAAAATAATGAAAAAAAAAGAATCTATCGCAAGTAAGGTTGCACGGTTTTTATTGACGTGCATCTCTCGTACGTTGCGAATGAAAATTGCAATCGCGTTGACGGAAGATTGCAGAGGGATAAAGAAAATATTTTTCACGGTAGCGATATAAAAAAAAAAAAAGAAAAGATTAAAGTTTTAAAAGAGATGAAAGGGAAGAAGATATTTACTATAAGATGAGAAAGATGAAACAGTACAAGAATATGAAAAAAAATAAATAAAAAGAAATAAAATAAATAAACTCGTCGTGCCGCGTAAATACCCCAGCAGAATGCATAATCAATAGAGCACATAAATAATACAATAATTCTTATTTCCGAAGCAGTACACCAAAGATATGTTCGTAGGGCCGTTCGAGTGGGTAATAAATAAGTTATTTTCTGTCTTGCGAAGAGAATAAGAAAGAAAGGCAATTGTGAGGCAATCATATTTTTTATTTTTATTTTTTTTTCGGGACAGATAGGAGACGGGCTGCGAAGTGTTTGTGAAAAGATAACAAAGAAACGACGAGACCTGAAAACCCTGTAACGAATTTTAAGACGATGCCTACGACAGATCGCTGTACACGCATAATCAATGAAAAAAAGAAAAAACGATTAGAAGATAATAAAAATAAAAAACTTTTAAATACGATCCTTCCTGTTATGCACTCTCGTTCTTATAGCTTCTGAAACCGCCTGTGTCTTTCCTGGCATTGTGAAAATATGAAAACCCAATTTTTCTTCCGGACACGTTAACTTCGTGATTAAAAAAAAAATGAAAAAAAAGATTGTTAAATTAAAGTGCCTAAAAAAATGTATTAATAATAATATGAAGGTAATGAGAAATCTCGAGAGCCAGGAAAAAAGCCAGCACAACAGTGAACGCAATGTGATACTAAATGATAAATAAAAATAATTATTGTTTATCGCGCGCGCGAACCATCGCGGCGGGCACAACAACTTGCAATTAGCGATCCGTGGTGATTTATAAGCCCCTAGCTTTCTTTCGAACCTAAGCGCACTAGATTACTATTGTATTTTAATTCATAAATAGATTTTATTATATTTACAAAGCCGTCGTTGATCTGACGAACGCGATCTTCTAATGTACATATATTGCACGAATCTCGTCCAGATTCTTTGTCCCCTCCCCTGCATTTCCATTTCGTGGCAATAATTGAACAACAAACTCGACACATAATTTTCGATCTCGATAACGAGTCCCCTTATGGACAAATCCATGTAAAAATAGAAATACAATTTAAAAAAACAACAACAAAAAACATGAATTCCTTTTCTTCAGAAAATTGCGAAAAAGACAATTTGTCAAATAATTCGTGACAATCGACTTGTATTCGTCCCCGTCTTCTTCCTTCCCTCGAATCCGACCATATTTTTCAAAAATCTGGGCGAACGACGTAGGTTTTTTCTTTTCTTTTTTTTTTCTAAGCATCAACTTCCGAGCGGAGAGCTTCTCCGCGTGCTTTCTTAGTGTTCATAGGTTAACGAGAAATAAATTAATTGAGAAACGATTGTGTCCAATGAGTACCATTATCTTCCTCCGACGCTATGTTCCATCTCCCGAAAAAATATCAAATTTATATCGCCTAATCGTATTATTGTATGTGTGCCCTTCAACCCCGGTACCGTTTTGTGGCACACAAAAATTTAGAGGAATGCCTACGGGTTATTGCTTCTTCAACCGCATCGTACATCTCGTCTGTTGCCCCGAGGAAGCCACCGGGAGGACTGAGATTCGAGAGAGGCGGCCGTTACCCAATTCATTGTCGATGTCTCGAGCCGGCCGCAGAGATTGCGCCCGCGGGCCGGTTCTCCGATCGTGGACTGTACTCTCGCGTGCTCGTACGAATCTAACGGTCCGAAGTTTTACTTTTGTAGGAGAGAGAAGAAGGTACGAAAAAAAGGACGAAAAAAGAAAAAAGTACCATTACTCGCGCCGAGACCCGTTACCGGCTGGGCTCAACTCCAGCGAGGCGTAAGCGCGTATGCAAAGCACACGACTGGTTTTCATCGAAGCGTCGGAGCCTGGGAGCAGCCGAGTCTCGGCTCGCCTGTACACACTCGCGCTCGATAAATAATTGATGACGTCCCGGCGCAATAGTCCTCTTTTCTCTCCGTGCAGCACTCGACTGATTCTCTTGCAAAAAAGTAAAAAAAAAAAAGAATAGTTTTTGTTTAAGTAAAGAGCAAAAAAGAATATATAAATGTTTATAACGCGTTCGCCCTCTGGTATTCCACGGCGGATGGCAAAAAAAAGAAAGAAGGAAAGATCGGCTCCTCGTTAACTCGTCTTTGCGAATAGTGTTCACTTCGCATAAGTTTCGGAGAAATGAGGGGAATTGCAAACACTTATGGGTGGTATAAAAATCTGAAAAAAAATCAAGCATATTAAAGGTGATGAAAAGATTAGTTTTGTGTGATAACGATTCCAATATATTATTAACAAATTGATGAAAAATTAAATTATTCGACAAATCTCACGAAAACCTAACTTTTTTAAAAATGAAAATTATTTGTTTACTTTTCTAGATAGGTATGAATTTTTTCAGATTTTTAAGTTCACTTTGAATGTTTCTCTTTGTATGGGAAAAATCTGTAAGAGTCACAAAATTCAAAGTGAATTTGAAATTTTTAAAAAATTCATATTCAGAAAAATTGACGAATCATTTTCATAAAAAAATTAAGTTTCCGGAAGATTTGTTGAACAATTTTATTTTCCATCAATTTTTTGATAACATTTTAGAATTATTATTATGCAAAATTAATACTTTCAGCACCTTTAATACGCTTGATTTTTTTCAGATTTTTATGCCACCCAGAAGTGTTTGCAATCTCCTCTCACTTCTCTGAAATTTATGCGAAGTGAACACCATTCGCAAGAAGTACATTAATTCCTTCCGGCCGGAGTGTCTTCCCCGATCGTGTGTGTAATTCGCATGCGCGTAAACGTCCGAAGGGTTCGGAAGCGAGAAGAACAACAATCCGAGAGTCCCTTTGACAGTGCCCGGATCGTTGATATTTTTCTCGAAGCTTGGAAAAGGGTTCAACAGCCAGCAGCGGCGTGAGCTGTACATCTTTTTGTCGCTCCACCGAGCGTTCGTTCTATCTCCTGCCTGCACGTCCTTTTAAGTGCCTGCAGACGTCGTGAGCCCGAAGAAATTGCAGTTTGCGAGAATGGGAAAAATATAAAGAAGTAGAGACGGGAAGCGGGAAGAATTCAATGAGGAAGCGTCGAAGTTCTGCTAATAAGGAAGAAACTTCTCCCGACAGACTTCCGAAGAGCAACCTCACGAGGCTCTTCGCACGAATGAAAATAGAAATACCGCAGAGACCTCCCGCCTTCTTCAATGACCACAGACTTCCAGCGAACTGCGAGACGGAGGGAACTACTAATTATAATTATAATTATCGTCTTCGAGTTTCGTTTTGCGGCTCCCGGTTGCACGGGTCGTCGCACCGGTGTCCAACGTTAAGGGCACGTGTTCTCCGCGTGGACTCTTCGCTCTTCAGCTTCTCGTTTATTTGATTCGCGAAGGAGCCTCATCGGCGAAAGAGGCAAATACGCGTTGAATACCCACGTGCTGGACCCATCAGCGGATGTGTTGACCAATGGCCGATGGAGCTCGTGCCTGCGGGACAGCCGGATTCCCTCTGCCTTCTTCCTCCGCTTCGTCGTACGCTTCCATCTATTTTTCTTCTCGCATCCGGAGTGGTTTTAGCTTACGCGGTATGTCGCCGATGGTACCGTAACGTAAGAGCACGACGCTCACATGCACATAGGTGGGCACGCACGTATGTACAGAGCTGGGACCCTCGGCATGGGATGTCGACGAACGGGCTGCCCCACGGGCAGACAGGAGAGGTGGAGGGACGACACTCTCACGTGGAGGGGAAGAAACGTGTCCGGTCATCGCTCCTGCCCTCCGCGGCAAATGTATATAAGACCACGGTAACCGACGATCCTTGAGCCATATCGTCCAGAAATGCTGAAGAATATCCTCTTCGTCGTGTCCGCCCTGGCCATCGCCAGGGCACAGATCCCGAACCTGGGATGGTGCCCCGACTACGTTCCCAAGGCGGACTTCGACATGGCCAAGGTTAGTCCTCCGACCTGTTCATTTCTTCGATCGTTTCTTTTTTCTTCGTTTTTTTTTTTTTTTTTTTTTGAATTTTATTATGTTTGTTAATTAATGTACTGTCGATGCTTGATTCAAGTTCATGGGAGTGTGGTACGAGGCCCAGAGATACTTCCAGCTATCCGAGGTCGTCTCGCGATGCGTCATGGCCAACTACACCAAGGGACCGGACGGCAAGCTGCGCGTCAGCAACGAAGTCACCAATCGATTGTGAGTTTTTCCCAAAAATGCATTCTGAGTATTTAGTAAACCGTCAGTCTGATGGCAATTTATTTCTTGCTTGGATGTGAATTGTATGATTTTAAGCAGAGCTGGGCGAATACACTAAGTTGATGAAGTACGTATTGAAGTCTCGAGTACTGAGTCAGTACTCGGAACTCAAGCAATTCAGTTCTGCGAGTACGCAACACGTCAGTACTAAAGGTACTTTGGATACTTGCGAGTTCAGTGCGTATTTCAAGTACTCGGAGTATTTGGCCAGCTCTGATTTTTAACGTTGTCAACGCATCGAGAAAAGATATCCCGCCTCGGCGAAGAATTCTCTGGGACAGCGAATTTTTAGCCAGAGGAGCAAACAAATTTGCTGTCGCTCAGAGTACATTTTCTTCTCCGACTACGGTTTGAATGTTCAAACGAGTTTGCCATCCGGCACAAAGCGCGCGACAAGCTAACGGCAAAGCTTTTCGCTCGGATCCACCGATGACGCCACTTGTTCGATTCGCCAATGGAGATAAAATCAAATGAGGCGCATCCAAGGCGCGACAAATTGCCGACTGACGTTTGGTATAGAACGACTGAACGAAACTATCTGAAGAGGCCCTAAAACTATTAGATCGATGCCTTGTAAAATAAATGAAGACCTCAGAGAGGAAAAAGCAATGTCGATCAACGATTAACGATGATTTTTTTTCTTTTCTTTGTCAATAGCACCGGAATCAAGAGAATCCTGGAGGGCGAGATCAAAGCCGCGGAGACCAAAGACGACGAGGGTAAACTCCACGTTAAATACACGACCATACCGTTGGCCCCGGAAACCCAGTACTCCGTACTCGACACCGATTACGAGAATTTCGCTGTGCTGTGGAGCTGTTCTGGCATCGGACCAATTCACGCACAGAGCGCTTGGCTGATGACCAGGTCGCGTCGACCCTCCGACGATATATTGCAGATGGTACAACGACCCGTTGACTAATCATCGAATATCCGTAAAATTATCATCGTATTTTTCTTGAAGTTTAGTCGATAACGCTTTCGTATTATTATTTTTATCGCAGGCTTACGGCGTCCTCGACAAGTACAAGATCTCGAAGAACTTCTTCGTCAAGACCGACCAGGACGACTGCGTCTATCTCGACGCTACCGCCGATACCGCGAAGCCGGGCAAGAAACCCGACGAAAAGCCGACCGAGGCGGTCACAGTCGAAGAGGCGCCCGAGAAAGCTCAGGCCCCGAAAAGCGCCTTCAATCTGAGGTCCGCTATAACTCCCGACGCGCCAGCTATCATAATCGAAACGAGAGAAGCCGAAATCGCCGCAGCAGAAAAGGCGGCAGCATCGAAGGAGCCCGAAGTTCAGCCCGAAGCTGAGTCCGAAGTTCCGATCGCCGAGCAAGTCGAGGCTCTCCAGGAGCCCGAGAAGGAATTGAACACGGTGGAAAAGGTAGCCGAACCGGAAGTCGCCGCTCCTCCAGCTTCCGTACCGGAAGTGATCCTCAAGGCCGCCGAGCGAGCCAAGGAGGTGGTCGAATTGACCGTGCCGGAAGTGCAGAACCTCCAACCAAACGAAAGCATCAACGAGACTTCGGAGAAATCCGCCGAGCAGTCGGAGGAAGAACTGTCCAAGCCGGCGAAAGAGCTTCCGGCAGCTCTGCAGAAGCCTCTTCAGCAGCTTCAGGATGCTCTGCAGAAGCCCGCTGCCCAGTTTCAAGAATTCATTCAGCATCCGGTGCAGCAGTTTCAGGCGGCTCTCCAAGGACCCATTCAACAGTTCCAGGCTGCTATCCAAGGTCCGGTAGACAAGTTTCAGGCGGCCTTCCAGCACAAGCCGGAGACGCCAGCGGCTGAGAAGCCGGCGGCTGAGAAGCCGGCGGCTGAGAAGCCGGCGGCTGAGAAGCCAGCGGCTGAGAAGCCAGCGGCTGAGAAGCCAGCGGCTGAGAAGCCAGCGGCTGAGAAGCCCGCGGCTGAGAAGCCAGCGGCTGAGAAGCCGGCGGCTGAGAAGCCCGCGGCTGAGAAGCCAGAGGTTATGCTACCACCTTTCGAAGTGAGGGAGCAAGCGTTGGACACGCCAGCTGAGAGCGCTCCTGAAAAGTTGCCCGAAGAGACGTTGGTGGCTTCGCAAGAAGCTCCCAAAGAGGAGGAAAACAAGAACGACGCGAAGAAGATCGAATCTTGAGCGTCGTGAAGGCGTCAATTCGATGGGCAGACGACATCGGCATTATCCAAGTGGTCAAACGAGGAATTCATTTGGATTCTCAGGCTCGCAGCGGCTCATCGTCTATCCCACGTTCGTTAGAACGAGGTGGACGGCGAAGCAGTCTCGCCTGATGAATCCCAAATTTATTATTATCTCTCTAACTTTTTTTTTAACTGTTTCGCCAGATAGAAAAGACGGGGGAGGTAAACTTGAAGAAGCATATTATAGATTTTAAGGAAGAAATGTACAACGACAAAAAAAAGATAAACGAAGCTGTTATTACTGTACAAAACGAAAAGACAAAAATAATTGTGAATAAATTGTTACATAAAAATATTTTGCGCGTTAAATTATTGACATTTGGGACTTCCGATACTCTGCGCCGGCGATGCGATACGGGAGGGCAATGGCCTCAGCGGGCATTTGTCGGAGGCTCGAAATTTCGTAACTTTCCGAAAATTGACAACGAACCGAGTGACCTGCAACAAATATAAAGATGGTCATCTATGATCAGCTGACAATCGCATCCAACAGTGCCGCACCGTCTTTTGCAGATCCGCCCAAGTGGCCTATTAATTCCAATTCTATTAATAGTTTGCCACAAGTGACACCGCAAACTGGGCCAGGTGTTTATGACGACCATAGAAACGAGATATCTTGACGCAGACCTACTGGCCCCTATGGCGCCTCCGAAAGGCCCCGCAGATAATCGACAGACATCTCAATGATTCGTATTCTCTTTGGATTCATAAATATTCTTAAGCCGATAGAAAGTTCCGCACTTCCCAGGCCTTTGTTTATCGTACTACATCCAACGTTTCTTCAACGTACACTCTTCGCGAATGCCTCGTCAGTTTTCCTATAGCGGCCCTATTCAGATATTCAGATCGTTCAGGTATTCATGAACAGCCCCGTACAAGCGAAGTCACGCACCGTCAATGACGTAAATAAGGGAAAACAAACGAGAATGATCGTGGCAGCGTCCAAGTTCTGGAGAACCTCACCGATCGTTGCCAAACGGGAAAGATCCAGATTCCAGAAACAGAAGAGAAAAAAAAAGACATGACTTCGCACCGATAGCGGGTTCTTGAGCCGACATCCGATTGGACACGGCCCGTATCACTGAGTGACCGGTATTGGTGAATTCGAGCGTGGCTCACTTGGGTTTCTTGAACTCCGTTATTTACCGTTCGCTGACCCACTAACTGACAAACACCTCTCTCGGGGCCTACAACGAGGAATAAGAGAGCCGCCGGATCGGGAGGTCGATGACAATCGGGTACGTTGGTCCCCAAGGCCAGTCAACTGGACGCATCGCCGACGGAAAGTTCGCTCGAAGGAACGGAGCTTCGTAATAGCCTCTCGCTATCGCGTATTCTTGTTACGTCTCCACCCGTTGAGTAATCGGTAATTGGACGCGAATCGGCGACGGTCAAGGTCAGCATGTTTGGAGGATCGATAGGTGATAAATTGCTAGCGATCTTCCGCATTCCGGACTAACAGTGTGTTTTGGCAGTCGAGACGCATGCGATATTAACTGAGCGCTGCTAATTTTACTGTATTTAGGAAGGATGCTGTGGGTACCATTGGTGATGTCTTTGGCGACCGGAGTTTTCGGGGTGTTGCCAGATTTTGGCGGATGTCCGAAAGTTAAGACGGTGGAAAATTTCGACATGCAAAAGGTTAGTGCCATCGATTTTTTTTTCTGCACTCCTGTCATCCAAAATATTTTCTGTAGAAATAGCGTACGATGGGAGTGTCGGCTTCAGATGACTAAAAAATATGCCATTGTGATACGTTTCGTCTTGCTTTTATTATCGTTTTTAACTTTATTTTTTTTTAATACGCAGTACTTGGGAAAATGGTACGAGGCCGAGAGATACTTTTCGTTACTGTCTGTCGGAACAAAGTGCTGCACCTCTAACTACACAATGGACGAGGACGGCGCGCTGAACGTCATCGCGTCCCATATTTCAACTATGTGAGTGTTTCACTGGGAAATTTTTAAGTTACAAGGTCAAGGCTCACTCCAACGAGGTAAAAATAATGGCAACGCGGAAATATTTAATTTCAACCTTCGCAGATCAAGGGCGGAGTCGAGGGCGGTTGGCAGAGGGGAACCGATCGGCAAATCTGGCGAACCGAAGCTGAATGTACAATGGGACGGCATAGGATTTCCGTACACGACAACCTACTCGATTTTGGCGACAGACTACGCTAATTATTCCGTCGAATGGAGCTGCGCGAATGTTGGAATTATCAGGTGAGATTGGGAAAACGTTTTTCCTTTTTTTTTATAAATATAACAAAAATCGGAGCTGCCCGATCGTCCGATTATTTATGTTCCGCTGCAGCTTGAAGAGTGCCTGGATCATGACGAGACAGAGGACACCACCAGTATCGGTGCTCGAGAGCGCTTATCAAGTTCTCGACAGAAATCAGATCAGCAGGGCGTACTTGTTTCGAACCGATCAGAAAAATTGTCCGGAAGATTATTGAGAGGAAGAAAAAAATATATATTCTTACGACCATAGTGTTTTCGCTAAATCATCTACTCATGCTGTTATCACACGTATAGCCGACACTCATCGCGCAAGAAGATTTGCGATTCGCTACAGGCTTGTAAAATCCGACATGAACACATTTTGTAACGCGTGACTCACGAAAACTTCATGTATCACTTGTTTGTTCGGTTGAGTGAGCTGTTGCACTGCACGAACAGTGGTGTATTTATAGTTTTTACAGTTGCATTATCAGCGCGGGCGAAGCGCTTGAAACTGCTTCGTAGGTGACAAACACCGAAGATAATATTCCTTTCGATTCTGCCGCGTATTTTTGTTTGAAAAAAAACAATATTGGGCAGCGAGTAAAGAATGATGAATTAAGCCTGACCCAAATTCAATATGAACGATATCATTGGAGATTTTAAAGTAACTTTCAATTAGAATAGATTTTTTTTTAGGTAAGATTACGACTGTGTTACAACGATCTCCGTAACGAATTGCAAAGATTTTTCGTGCAGGGCCTCGTTATCGTCCATGACAAATACAATTTGGACGTGCCATTGTTATTTGTTAATCTACTTCGCGTTGTGAAATTTGTTATTTATTAATTTATTTTTAGTAATAAAAACGATGTATAATATTCCGTATCGGTGTATTTTTCCCACTGTCGTGATCGGAAGCATTAAAGCGAAAGATAGGAAATCACCGGACAAACAAACGCTGATACGATCGTAATTACCGATGATGCAGAACTTTGAAGGTCGACCTATCTTGCCGATCGCCTTGGCATCGATCGTTTTATTGTATAAATATATATCGTTAAAAGTAAATCATTTGTTGTACGGTTACATTTATTCTTTTTGACATAAGGACTTTGCAGGAAAAAAAAACAATTGGTAATGGCAAATTATAATACAACGAAGGTCGGAGAAAATATTATGTAATCTATACTCGCGCAACCAACTAAAGCAACGCGTGAATTAGACGCATGGTCATTTACTGAGATTAACATCAATTTACTCGGAAAATGTAAGTGATAAGCGTGATTAGATCAACCCCACATCGCTTGCCTTTGCCATGTCGTTTTATCCGGTCTGGATCAATTTCGAGTGGGAACGAAGGTAGAATACAAAGGTCGGGGAAAATATTATATAATGCATACTTGTGCAGCCAACTAAAAGAACGCGCGAGTCAGACTGGCGGTCATTTACCGCGATTAACATCATTGTCTAAATGCTTTTTCAATTCCTCGATACGAATATGCACGCTAGACTGCCTTCAATTTACCCGGAAAAAAAATCAAAGCGATAAGCGTGATTAGATCAATAGCACATCGAGGTGTGAAAAGTTTTTGTCGATGAAAGCTTGCGCTTGCAATGTCGTCTTATCGGGCCCGAAGCAATTTCGATTGGGAACGAAGGTAAGAAATCTAAAAGCTTTATGTATTTTTTTTTTTTTTTTTACAAAAGCTCGATTTTTGTAAAGTCATAAAATGCACCAATCTTCGGGAAGATCGGTTGGATTCGGAGCACGGACCGCGTGTCACTGGTTGCCAAGGAAAGTGGGGAAAATCTCGGCTTGTCTAGTACGATTGTTATCATTGTCACTGTTCGGGCGAAAAAGTTATATCGGGGCGATCGCAACGAGCGATGAGATAGCGGCACGAATGAAGCGTCGCTTTCGATAATTCGATTTGAGATCCTTAAATAATGACTTTATCTACTTGGCCCGAAGCGACATCCGCATTACAAAGAGATAAACGCGCGGTGATCTCGAGAAATATTGAAAATAAATAAAATCGCCAAACTGCAAAGTCGAGGGAATACCGGAAGAGTATTCCGTCGAGGCCGAAATCAATCGCTCACGTTTTTGGACGTGCCTCGTTAAGCGATGCACGTTTCATATCCGATCATTCTTCATCGATGAATATAGTTAACGGCAATGTTTTTTCCGCGGATCCTACAATGTCCGATCCGCTAGAAAATAATTATGACCTACCGCGATGACAATTGTTCTCTATATCGATTCGCGATAGCGACTTCCATCGAACAACAGCCTGAATGAAAAAAAGTTACATCAGATTGGCCAGAACGTTTCATTTATAAGCCGACGGTACGCCAACTGCGCTGACAGTGCCTGTTGGATTTCCTTTTGGGACTCGTGCACACTGCGCATTGAGTAACCTAGGCAACGACCAAATCATTAAACGACATACATCATGTTGATGTTCTACGCGCTGGTGGTTTTGTGCTTTTCGGGCGGCACCATGGCTGACATAATCGGATGGGGTGCTTGTCCGGACGTTCAAACCATGCCAGACTTCGATATTGCCAAAGTAAGTTCGTAGGGGAAAAAAAAAAATTTTTGATCGTAAAACGATGCTATTTTTGATTACCGATCTTCGTAAATTTGTTCACAATTTCCCAAGTACTAGAAACTTTAAAAAAAAACAGAAAATTCTTATTTATAACAATTTTTTCAGCTGCGCATTTTTGCAACAAAAAAACCCACAGGATATTCTTTTATTAGTGTGAAACAACATGCGTAATTTTCAGAATGGGTCGGGATTGCCTTCAATTTTCGCATGCGTCTAACCATTTTTTTAATATGCCAATTTAATTAAATATTAAATTAAATTTTAATTTCTAAAATATTTTTACATATCATTGTCCCGTAAAAAAAAACGGTTTCGTGCCGTCCGACTTGACGCAGAATGCCCCGTATACGTATATATCTGTTTTTACATCGAACGAATTTTCAGACTGCGGGAACGTGGTACGAAGCGCGAAAGTACTTCAAGCTGGACATGGTGTTTGTCAGGTGTGTGAAAACCGAAATCAGGCAGGGTGACAACGGCACTATGTTAATGGACGGCTACGGGACGTCGCGCATGTAAGATGGCAATTAAATAGTTCCGATGATTTTATTATCAACGTGGAACGTGTTTTTGGTAAAATGACCGATTGACTATCAGAACCGGAAAAGTTGGGGTCATCGAAGGAATAGAACTCAAAACGCTTAATGCATCCGACCCCGGTAAGGTCCTGATCGAGTTCCCTTTCAAGAACTGGGTGAGTGAGGGCTGGGTTTTGGGAACGGACTACGACTCCTTCATCGTCGGCTACAGGTGCAAGAACATGAAACTACTGAAGTGAGTTACAAACATTGTACAATCAACTTTGCAATGTTAATCTTTTATCGATAATATTACTATCATCCCTGTCCTTAGCCTGAAAAGGTTGACGATCGCGACCAGGGACCAGCATCCTTCGGAGGCCGTAATCGCCAAAGCCATCGAAGTTATACAGAAGCAAAACCTCAACACCAAGTTTCTTTTGCGAGCCAACCAAGAGAATTGCGGGTCCGAACAGAATTCTACGCTGATAGAAAGTGCCGAGGAAATGAAAAGTTTTTAGTGATTCGCGAAACTAAAACATTTATAATAAGAAGTTATGCAGTGATTCGTTCGTAATGTATTACAATTTATGCGTGTTATGTTTTTTTTTTTATATAAAAATTTGTAACAGATATATATAGTTTGAAGGCAAGGAAACAGGAAGTGTGTAAGCTTCGAATTTTTTGGAATTGCGAAACCAACAGAATTCTACCCAGAATTCTAATCTAACGAATGGACTGATTTTTATTTTTTTACTGTACCCTAAAAAATATCACTTCAGGATGCCAACCGAAAAATCGCGAGGCTTGTGTGTGACCTTGGATTGTGAGTTTTTACTTGTTTTTACATTATGTCGAAGCATTATCGTTTTACGCCAAATTCAATATGCTTATGAACAAAAGTATAACTGCCTGTAATCACTACAATTATATGCAAAAAAAAACCTTCTGTAGCTTTGCAACAGAACCCTTGTTCAGACATGACCCACACCCCCGAGCCGGGTCCTGATTAATATATAAATCAGACTATCTTCCAAATATTTGCAGTAAGAAGTTAATTGTTTCAACAAGTATAAACCTACACTGAACAAAAAATTAGCTTGCAGGCTGCCAAATAATTTTTTTTACATCACAACGTCTTTCAATTCTTCCATTTCCATGTGATATTGAAACAACAACGGCCAGACTTTCAGGGTGACATGTTATTATTTCAATCCCGTATGAGATTGTAATAATTGAAAGAAGGATTTAAATTACAATTTTTTTTTTCGCAGCCCGCAAGCGAATTTTACTTGAGTCGTTGATATTTTTTTTAGCGCATATGCTACGTGTTACGAAACGCCCATCAGGCGGCACGTAAAACCACCGAAACTGGTTAGTCGTGTTATTTGTCAGGTTTTTCTTCGACGCAGGAGATAAGTGGAAGATTTAAAAGGCGGCGTAGCCAGGCCTGCTGTCGATTCCCCACTTTTGTACGTCGAGATTGGTACTAATTTTCCAAATAATAATGGCAGCGTTCTACAGATTTGTGAGTATATGCCTCTTCGGCATTGCTTTGGCAGAGCCGCATCTAAAGGAGTGCCCGCACATTGAAACTATGCGAGATTTTGAAATTGAAAAGGTAAGCTCATACATAAAAAAAAAACGAAAAAAAGTTAAAAATGAAACTGGAACGTTCACATTGCAATCGATAAGATATTTCGTCAAACGCCTTTTCAGTTTTTTGGAAGATGGTTTGGGATAAAGAGATATGTTCAGGAATCCAGCATGGTGGATGTTAAATGCGTCATGGCCGATTACGCTTTACGCAATGACAGCGGTGTTAAAGTCCAGCAATTTTATATAAACTCCTCGTAAGGCAGCGTATAGTAAGGTAAACGGCCCAGTTTCCGCCACCTTTAGTTGAGTGGCCGAGTTTCCGCCATCTTCAATTTTCAAATAGAACGTTTTATAAAAAAATATACGTATTGCGACATTAATCAAGAGCAAAAACCGTTCTTCAACATGTCCTCAATTTCTTTTGTATTAAAGAAAAACTGTATTTATTGTTAGTGTAAATTACGTTCGATGGCGGTAACTGGGACAGCGGCGGAAACTGGGCCGTTTACCTTAGTAAGGTAAAGGGCCCAGTTTGTGTCACTCTCCCAGTATGTGACAGGGGTACCTCTAGCATAGTCGGCTCCCCCCACCATTTGATATGCAGCCAATGGGTAGTGCGTCTTCGGGGGGTCACAAACTCCGACTCTTAGTCGTCCTTGTTTATCCCTATGGATTTACACGCTCAAAGTGAGAGAACTGCGTAGAAGTGTCATAAACTCGGCCCTTTATCTCAAAGGGCGTTGAATCGGCCAACTTCCCGATAAATTGGAATAACGCAAACGTTCGATTTTCAAAAGCGGAAAACCGTTTACCTCTAATGGAAGCCTCCATCGACGTAACCCTAACGAGCCTGGAAAGCTCAGAATAAAATTCGGTATGAGAAGTAGTGACCACTGGATTTTAAGAACGGACTACGAGACCTACGCCGTTGTCTACAGTTGCAAGCACCAACTGTACCCGTGAGTCACTTATTCGTTACACTGTATATTCTCAATGAGCTTCAACGTTCTGTCTCCAGCAACTTTGTTGCTTGGCTGTACGTTTAATAAAACGATAAATACAGCCCAGTTGGCATTTCACTGATTTACGTTTTAATCCGGCTGGGTCTTATTCGCCACTTTTACTCTATGTAAATGTAGGGGAGAACGGGGCAAAATGGGACAGCGGGGCAAAACGGAATTATAAGATAAAACGCAATTTTGCAATAACTTCTGAATCGTTGCAACGGTCATCCGCGGGGAAAACGGGGTTGAAAATCCGGATGTATCGTTTGAGACAAAATGGGGCGTCGAAAAATTATTGGGAAATTTAATTTTGCCCTCAGTGTCCCGTTTTGCCCCACTGCCCCATTTTGCCCCCCTCTCCCCTAATCCTCGTGTGACACTGCGAGGATGATTCATGCTATTCTATTATTTTCAAGCATCCAAGCCGCGTGGATTTTGACAAGGGAGCAGAATCCTTCGGAATCCGTCATCAACCGTGCTCTCGAAGTTGTGGTCAAGCACAATGTGAATACAAAGTCCGTTTATACCTTCGATCAGACGAATTGCGTAGTGCAGACGGAATAAGAATTCACGACTTGCTACGAAGATTTGACTGCATTCCACCGAACAGTTGTACTGTTTATGCTCTTCGACAAGGTTTAGCTTATTTCAGAAATCAATAAAAAATATGTAATTGATCTGTATTATCGGTCTCGGGTGTCGGTGAAAAAATCCATGTTAACCCTCCCCCGGTCGGTCTACTACGGTGTAAAAATAATAAAAAAAAATCGTCTGTATAATTTTACACCCTACTTTTTTATTTCGACTGAATAACTTCTGGGTCACGACCAACACAACCCACACACCTCAAAAGGAGGAAAAAATATGTATTAATTAATTTATCTATTGAAATTTATTGAAATGTCTGAAATCTTATCAACCCATTTGATAAAATGAGTACGACCAGAACCAGAAAACCGAGAAGTTACCTAACGTAATTAATTAATAATGGAGAAAGCATAAAGGCTATCCGTATGGAAATAAAGCAAAAAAAACTGTTTTCAAATCGCAAGAGAGAACCTCCGAAGATAGGAACTAGGACCCAATAAATATTGGCCAACCGGCTACAACGCGGAAGCCAGCTATGGAAAACATTATTCACTCGGAAAAACGCAAATATGCAAAGTCTGTGAAAATAAGGAAATCTCGGAAGAGCATTTGTTCAAGTCTGACCGACAAAATTACCCGTATTTTTATCTTCCATCGTCAATTCAATTTTATCTTGACTAATTCTTCATCGATAAACATAATGGTACACCGACGATACTCTCGTTAGCGATCGCACAATTTCTGGTGTGCTCAGAAATAATTTTAATCCTGTCGCGATAAAAGAAAAAATTAATTGGTATATTTGTGATAGGAACATCTATAAAACGACGCTCACTGTATTTACGTACCTGTACATCATTCGGGTAACAAAGTTACATGAGAGTAGGGTGAACCTGTTCCTTATAAACAGGCGGAAAGAAAAGCTAATTAACAGTCTCCGCTGGACTTTCTTCCGCGATCGAGCTACACTCTGCATCGAATAACCTTTGCAACAACCGAGTAACCACATCAACATCCATCATGGTCATGTTTTACGCATTGATGGCTCTGTGCTTCTCGAGCGGTGCCCTGGCCCAGATTGCCGGATGGGGACCTTGCCCGAAAGTCGAGGCCATGAAAGATTACGATCTCCGCGAGGTAAGGACTTCGATTGTTATTTTTTAATCTCCACATTTCATGTATGCTGTATTTTATTTTTGTCGAATTTAATTTTTAGATACAGGGAAGATGGTTCGAATCGAGAAGGTACTTCGCGCTTGGCGAGATGACTCTCAAGTGTGTGAAGAGCGATTTACTACACGGCGGCGGCCACGGCATTATTCAGATGAACACCACCGCAATTTCGCGCATGTAATACAGCAATAAGAAATAGCTTTTTGTTTTTGTTTTATTGTAGTAAAACGTTTTGTTGATAAAATCATCCATCGATTATCAGAACCGGCAAAATGGTGTCGATGAAGGGAATAAAAGTCCGTGTGGCTGATCCTGCCGAGCCCGGCAAGCTCGAGGTCCAATTGCCTTCTTCGGAAGTGTGGCGCAAGTACTGGGTTTTAGGAAGCGACGCCCACGACTACATAGTCGGCTACAGCTGCGTCGATTTGATATTGATACAGTGAGTTGAAAACGTTAGACGACAGCGCTTTAAACGGTAACGATGCAATCGATTAAATTGTGATTGTCTTTTTCCTCAGCCTCAATTACGTTTGGATCTCGACCAGGCAGCAACAACCTTCGAAAACCGTAATCGACAAGGCCGTCAAAGTCATGGAGAAACAGAATCTCAACGCAAAGTGGCTTATAATCACCGACCAGGAAAATTGCGATGCCGGCTCCGGTTCTGACGAGTCCGAGGAAGAACGAGATGCCGAGGACGCGCATATTATATATTAATTCGTGACAGCGAGACTGTTCACTATGAAAAGCTCTGTAGTCGATCACGTATAATATATTAGAACTTATTGGCATCATAGAACGCTCATTCATGTTTTTACCAGATGTCATTGCCGTGCGATTAATTTTTTTTTTTTTTTTTTTTTTTTTTTTTTTTTTTTTATGTGGGTCGAGAAGAGGCAGTTCTTCGTGTGATACTCCAGCAGTTAATTTGTACCGATCAACGATACATCGATCGGATACTACTGCTCCGGCACGCGAACCCACTTTTTTTTAAACACCCGACAGAAAAGGAGGAGGCATTCCCGTTGGACAATTTCCCCGATCCGCAAAACTATTTTTTATACCACATACACAAAAAGTCCCAGTTTTCGTGTCTGTATTTTTGGTGAAATGACCGATTGTTTATACGGACCGGAAAAACCGGAGTAGAACTACTAATCTCCCTAATCCCGCCATAATGCCTTATCCCGCTGAGCCCGATAAGCTCAAAATGGAGAGTACCCTTCCATGCCGTTATTGACTGACTACTGAGTTAGTCCGTTAGGAGCCTCGGACAATTAACTTAGCACTTTACTGTTTCATCGATAATACTATTATTATCCCTGTCTGTAGCCTAACAATTCTGTCGATCTCGACCAGCTCTCTTCGGACGCTGTAATCGCCCGTGCCATCGAAGTTATAGAGAAGCAAGACCTCAAGACCAAATATCTTTTGACAACCAACCAGAAGACTTGCGAGACCAACCAGAATTCTACCCAATTACAAAATTCCGAGAAAATAATAAAAATTTACTGATTGGCGAAACAACACCATTTATAATAAAACCCTATATAGTGGCTCGTACGTTATATATTAGAATTTATGAGCAGAGAATTACGCGTGATATGTTTTTTTTGTAATATAAAATGTATAAGAAATGTATGGAGTTTGATGTAAACGAAGCAGAAAGCGACAATGTACCCGAATGCCTTTGTAATCCATTGAAAGAAGACCGCATTTTTGAAATTTTATGTTTTTTTTTTTTACTGTACTCTAAAATATATCGTTTCAGCATGCCAACGGAAAATCGTGAGGCACGTGTGTGACCCTGGATTGCGAGCTTTTACTTTTTTTGCATGACTTTTTTTTACAGAGAATTGCGAGACCAGCCAGAATTTTACTACCAAGTTACAAAATTCCAAGGAAATGCATTTTGACACTGATTGGCGAAAGCACACCCTTTATAATTTGAAGTTATGTAGTCACTCGCATGTTATATATTACAAATTATGTGCAGATAATTACGCGTGTTATATTTTTTATATAAAAAATGTCTAACAAATGTATTTAGTTTGCGATAAACGAAGCGGGAAGCGCTCATGTGCTCGAATACCTTTGAAATTCATCGAAAGACGATTGCATTTTATTATTATTTTTACCGTACCCTAAAAGATATCGCTTCAGTATACCAACGGAAAATCGTGAGGCATGTGTGTGACCCTGGATTGTGAGTTTCTAAGCTTATTATCAAAAGTACAACTGCGTTTAGTCACTACAATTATGTGCGAAAATACCTTAAGTACCTTTGACATACAGAATTTTTTCAAATATAATCCTCCCCTCCCCTTGCCGAGGCCTAATTATTACCTAAGTCAGACCTCCCAAATATTTGCAGTAAGAAATTAATTGTTTAAATAAATGTAAACCTATTGGCAACGTGGCATGAAGCAACAATAAGGAAGTACGTAAAACCACCGAAATTGGTTAATCGTGTTATTCACGTCACGTTTTTCGGCGAGAAAGGAGTAAGTGAGGGACTTAAAAGGGAACAAGCCCGATGTTGTCAGTCCCCCATTTTTGTACGAAGTATAAGTTGAGATTTAAACTGCCAATTTAAAAAATTGCAATGTCGGTGTTCTTCGGATTTCTGACTGTATGCCTCTTCGCCATTGCTTTGGCAGAGCCGTCGGGCCCTTGTCCGGATATCGAAACCATGCCTGATTTCGAAATTACCAAGGTAAGCTCTGTAAGGTAGATCCGAGTAGGCCCTGATTCCTTTCATCTTTCGAGAGAGCGATGCGCAGTTCATTTCATAGAGAGACGTTGACCGTTTAACACCATCTGTGTATCGGAGCATCAATAAAGCCCAATGATTCCCAATAACCATTGTCATTTAAGTTAACCCTCTATAAGTCGGACCTCAATCTCCACTCTTGGGCGCTACCGTAGCAACGCGTTGCCCCCACTCCGCGGCTGTTAGTCTCGTTTCCGTACGGTTTCGCCCGCTGTGACTTATAAAGGGTTAATACCCCAGAGAAGGGCTGTCCTACAACTCATACCTAAAAAAAGAAGCAGAGAAATGAACGGTTTAAAGTAAAAATTGTACATTCCCATTGTTATCAATAATATATTTCGGCAACCACCCTTGCAGTTTTTTGGAAGATGGTTCGAGGCAAAGAGATACTTTACGGAATCCGAGAGGCATGCTAAATGCGTCACGGCCGATTACGCTTTACGCAATGACAGCACCATTAAATTCGTCCACTCTCAAATCGACACCTCGTAAGAGAAGCGTACAGAAAAGGGCGTTGAATTGGCAAACTTCCCGATACTAATTGGAATAATGCAAACGTTTGATTTTCAGAACAGGAAAACCGTTCTCCTTTGAGGGAAGCCTGTTACAGCCTAATAGCAGCGAACCTGGAAAGCTCAAAATTAAATTCCCTGGGATGCCGGTGAAGGGCAATTACTGGATTTTGGGAACGGACTACAATACCTACGCTGCTATCTACAGTTGCAGGAACCACGAGCCGTCCCAGTGAGTCGCTTATTCGTTACACCGTACATTCCCAGTGAGCTTCAACGATCTAGCTCTCGCAACTTTCTTGCTTGGATCTACGGTTAAGGGAGTCCTTGCGAATCGTGCTTACTTTGTATAAGTTTCAGAGAAATCAGAGGGAATTGCAAACACTTCTCAATTGTATAAAAACCTGAAAAAAAATCGAGCATTTTTAAAGGTTTCTGAAAAGATTTATTTTGTAGAATAGTGATTTCAAAAGGTTATTAACAATTTGATGAAAAATAAATCTGTTCAACAAATCGCCCGGAAACCTAACTCTTTTAAATGAAAATGATTCGTTCATTTTTCTGTATACATATGAGTTTTTTCAGATCTTTAAATTCTCTTCGAATTTTGTGACTTTCTACATATTTTTCTCATACAATAAAAAATCCAAAGTTAATTTAAAAAAGTGAAAAATGCATATGTATTCAGAAAAGTGAACCAATCATTCTCATAAAAAGGAGGTTTCCAGGAGATATGTTGAAGAATTTTATTTTTCGGCAATTTGTTAATAACATTTTGGAATTATTATTGTGCAAAACTAATATTTTCAGCACCTTTAAAATGCTTGATTTTTTCAGATTTTTATACCATCAATGTGTTTGCAATTCCCTCTTATTTCTCTGAAATTTATGCGAAGTGCACACTTTTTACAAGGACAATGTTAAAAACGGTGAAAACCTGGTCCGTTTTTCATTGACTTACGTGATAATCAGGCTGGGTCAGATTCGCCACTTTTACCCTATACAAATTTAACCCTCGTCTGTAGCTACCCAAATGATTAATTGTATTTTATTATTCTCAAGCGTCCAATCTGCATGGATCTTGACAAGGGACCAGAATCCATCACAATCCGTCATCGACGCTGCTCTCGCAGTTGTGGTCAATCACAATGTGGATACAAAGCCGTTCTTGGACACCGACCAAACGCATTGCAACCCGTGAGTGGAATAAAAATTTTCGACGCACTACGACGATTCGGCTACATTTCACCGTACAAGATTCATGTATATGCTTGTCAGGAATGTATAGTTTACTTCGGAAAACAATTCTTTTCAAATGTATCCTGTAATAAAAGCGTTCCCCTTTAATACCCTGTAATTCGTCTCGGGTTTCGGTAAATCATCCGCGAAACCTACAGAAATCCTAAACCTAAACCTAAAGAAAGAAGTAATAGAGAGCCTCCGAAGCCAGGAAATAGGACCCAATAAATATTGCCTAGCCTGCTACAGTGTGGGAGCCAGCTCTGAAAGGTGTAATTCACTCCGTGAAACGCAAATATGCAACGTCTGCGAAAATAAGGAAATATGGGAAGAGCATTTGCTCAAGTTTAACCGAAATTTTCCCCGCATTTTTTATCATCCTTCGTTAAATGAATTTTATCTTGAATAATTCTTCATCGATAAACACAATGGCATGCCGACGACGCTCTCGTCAGCGATCACACAATTTCCGGTGCGTTTAGAAATAATTTTAATCCTATGGCGATAAAAAAAATCCTAGGTACACTGATTTGTGATAACAATACCCATAAAACGGCGGCGTCTGTATTTGGGTATCGAGATTGCAATCGCCGGTGCATATTACTCTATACATCATCCGGGTAGCAAAGTTGAATCAGATAAGGGTGAACCTGTTCTTTATAAACAGGCGGAAAGAAAAGCCAATTATCAGTCTCCGTTAGATTTTCTTTCGCGACCGAGCATCGAATAACCTTTGCAACGACCGAGCAACGACATTAACATTCATCATGGTAATGTTTTACGCATTGATGGCTCTGTGCTTCTCAAGCGGTGCCCTGGCCCAGATGGCCGGATGGGGACCTTGCCCGAAAGTCGAGGCCACGAAAGATTACCATCTCCGCGAGGTAAGGACTTCGATATCGAAAAGGCCTTGATTGTTATTTTTTAATCTCCGCATTTCATATATGCGGCTATATTTTATTTTCGTCGAACTCCATTTTCAGGCACAGGGAAGATGGTTCGAATCGAGCAGGTACTACTCGCTTGGCGAGATGACTCTCAAATGTGTGGTGGACGATTTACTACACGGCGGGGGCCACGGCATTATTCAGATGAATAGCACCGCAATTTCGCGCATGTATGACAGCAATAAGAAATAGATTTTTGTTTTTGTTTTATAGTAGTAAAACGTTTTGTTGATAAATTGATCCATCGATTATCAGTTCCGGCAAAAAGGTATCGATGAAGGGAATAAAAATCCGTGTGGCTGACCCTGCCGAGCCCGCCAAATTCGACGTCCAATTACCTTCTTCGGAGGCCTGGCGCCAGATATGGATTTTGGGAGGCGACGTCCACGAGTGGGCGGTCGGCTGGAGCTGCACCGAATTGAAATCGATACAGTGAGTTAAAAACGTCACATGATAGCGTTTTGAGCAAACCTTGGCGATACAATCGATTAAATTGCGATTGCCTTTTTCCTCAGCCTGACGTACACTTGGATCTGGACAAGGCAGCAACAGCCTTCGAAAACCACAATCAACAAGGCCCTCAAAGTCATGGAGGAGCAGAAGCTCAACACAAAGTGGCTTGTAACCATCGATCAGACAAATTGCGATGCCGACTCGGGTTCCGACGAATCCCAGCAAGAACAAGATGACGAGGACTTGCATATACTTTTCTAATTCGCGACAGCGACAGTGTTTACAATGAAAAGCTTTGTACGCGATCATGTATAATACATTACAATTTATTGGCAGCATAGAACGCTTGTTCATGTTTTTATCAGATGTCATCGTCGTGCGATTCCTTTTTTTTTTGTTAAGATGGGACGAGAAGATCCAGTTTTTCGTGTGATACTCCAAGCCTTCTGGAAATACTGAATTTTCTTTTGACGATAAATATATTAGGCAAAGATGATAAGTTATATAACACAATTGATAAATAACAGAGAAAGCATAAAACGTATGCATATGAAAATGAAGCGAAAATACTGTTTTGGAAGCGCAATAGAGAGAAAGGTGTAATTCACTCGGTGAAACGCAAATATGCAAAGTCTGCGAAAATAAGGAAATATCGGAAGAGCATTTGCTCAAGTTTAACCAAAATATTGTCCTCATTTTTAATGATCCATCGTTAAATGAATTTTATCTTGAATAATTATTCATCGATAAACACAATGGCATACCGACGATGCTCTCTTCAGCGACCACACAATTTCTGGTGCATTCAGAAATAATTTCAATCCTATCGCGATAAAAGAAATGCTAAATATACTGATTTGCGATAACAATATCCAAAAAAACGGCGGCCTCTGTATTTGGGTATCGAGAATGCAATCGCCGGTGCATATTACTCTATACATCATCCGGGTGACAAAGTTGAATCAGATAACAGTGAACCGGTTCTTTATAAACCGGCGGAAAGACAAGCTAATTATCAGTCTCCGTTGGATTTTCTTCCGCGACCGAGCATCGAATAACCTTTGCAACGACCGAGTAACCACATTAACATCCATCATGGTAATGTTTTACGCATTGATGGCTCTGTGCTTCTCGAGCGGTGCCCTGGCCCAGATGGCCGGATGGGGACCTTGCCCGAAGGTCGAGGCCATGAAAGACTACGAACTCCGCGAGGTAAGGACTTCGATTGTTATTTTTTAATCTCCACATTTCATGTATGCTGTATTTTATTTTTGTCGAATTTAATTCTTAGATACAGGGAAGATGGTTCGAATCGAGAAGGTACTTCTCGCTTGGCGAGTTAGCTCTAAAATGTGTTAGGAACGATTTACTACACGGCGGCGGTCACGGCATTATTCAGATGAACACCACCGCAATTTCGCGCATGTAAGACAGCAATAATAAATAGATTTTTGTTTTTGTTTTATAGTAGTTAAACGTTTTGTTGATAAAATGATCCATCGATTATCAGTACCGGCAACAAGGTGTCGATGAAGGGAATAAAAATCCGTGTGGCTGACCCTGCCGAGCCCGGCAAACTCGAGGTCCAATTGCCTTCTTCCGAGGTCTGGCACAACTTATGGATTTTGGGAAACGAGCCCCACGACTGGTTGGTCGGCTACAGCTGCACCGACTTGAAATTGATACAGTGAGTTAAAAACGTCACATGATAGCGTTTTAAGCAAACCGTAACGATACAATCGATTAAATTGCGATTGTCTTTTTCCTCAGCCTGAAGTACACTTGGATCTGGACCAGGCAGCAACAACCTTCGAAAACCGTAATGGACAAGGCCCTCAAAGTCATGGAGGAGCAGAAGCTCAACACAAAGTGGCTTATAACCATCGACCAGAAAAATTGTGATGCCAACTCGGGTTCCGACGAGTCCGAGGAAGAGAAAGATGCCGAGGACATGCATATACTTTACTAATTCGCGACAACGAGACTGTTTACAATGAAAAGCTCTGTAGTCGATCATGTATAATATATTACAATTTATTGGCAGCATAGAACGCTTGTTCATGTTTTTGATTTACATGTTGATCGGGCTGGTCCGTATTCGCCACATTTACCTTATGTCAATCGAATCCTCGTCTGCCGCTATGCGGATGATTCACTGTGTTCTACTATTTTCAATCATCTAATACGCGTGGACCTTGACAAGGGCGCAGAAGGATTTGGAAACCGTCTTGAAATGTGGTTACGAAGTTGGGCCACACAATGTTGTATTGAATTTTAACTCCGACCAAACGACTTGCATGCCGTACGACGAACAAAAATGCTCGACGCCCTACGAAGATTCGCCTATATTCCACCGTACAAGATTAATGTATATGCTTGTCGAGAATGTATAATTCACTTTACAAAACGATTTTTTTAACCCCTGTAAAAAAGTTAAAAAGGATCTACGTTAACTTTTTGCTAAATAATTTTTTTAACCGATTCTCGAAAAAAATACCATTTATAATAAGAAGCTATAGTGTGACGTCTCATAGCGCGCGAGGGCGGAGCATAGCGACGCCGGATGCAATCACAGCACTGCTTGAGTGTGGGTGAATGGGAATGGTTGGCCAAGAGCCGGCCGGTTCTGGTTCGCGATTGCCACTTTACATAAAGCACATTGTCTCCGGATCAAGTGCGCTATGAAAGGCTCCACTGTATGAAGTGCGTCGTACGCAATATTTGCGCAATATTTGCGCGTGTTATGTTATTTGATTTTAAAAAGCCTACCAAATATATGTAGTTTGAAGCAAACGAAGCGGAAAGTGCCCATATACTCAAATACCTTTGTAAACCATCAAGTAATTACCGAAATGTTTATTGATTCTTTTTTTACTGTATACTAAAATATATCGCTTCAGGGTGCCAACGAAAAATTGTAACGCAAGTGTCTCACTCTGGATCATGAGTTTCGACTTTATTTACGTCATCTCGAAGCATTATCGTTCTTCGCCGAAAATATCTTTGGAAGCCTTGTAACAAAGCACCTGTTCTAACATGGTCGCCCCCTCGCCCGCCCCGGACCTGGTTATTACCTAAATGAAATTGCCTCCCACATATTTGAATTAATAAATTAATTGTTTGAACAAGTGTAAACATTGTTGATTACGTGCCATGAAGCGAAGACTAAAAAGTTCACAAAACCACCTAAATTGGTTAATTGTGTTCATCGTCACGTTTCGCATCGAGACAGGCGTAAGTGGAAGGCTTAAAAGGAAGCGACGTTAGCAGGCTCGTTGCCAGATCCCCATTTTTATACGAAGTACAACTCGAGATTGAGGCTTCTAATTTTCAAAATTGTAATGTCCGCGTTCTACGGTTTTGTGATCATATGCCTCTTCGGCATTGCTTTGGCAGAGCCGCTTCCAGGCGTTTGCCCGGACATCGAAACTATGCCAGATTTCAACATTACTAAGGTAAGCTCCCACGTGAAAAAGAAGCAAAAAAAAAGATCTGCTTAAAGTAAAAATTGTACATTCTCATTGTAATCGATAATATATTTCTTCAAACTCCCTTGCAGTTTTTTGGAAGATGGTTCGAGGCAAAGAGATATTACCACAAATCCGAGAGCAATGGCAAATGCGTCTCGGCCGAATATGGTTTACGCGATGACGGCAGTGTTAAATTCGTCCACTCTCAAATCGACACCTCGTAAGGCGGCGTATTATAGTAAAGGACCTTGAGTTGGCCAACTTCCCGATACTTATTGGAATAACGCGAACGATTGGTTTTCAGAACAGGAAAATACGCCTCCATTGAAGGAAGCCTCCGTCAGCCTGAAGTGAGCGAGCCTGGAAAGCTCAAAATGAAATTTCCCTGGATGCCGGTCGAGGGTAACCTCTGGATTTTGGGAACGGACTACAAGAACTACGTCGTTATCTACAGTTGCAGAACCGTAAAGTCGTCCCAGTAAGTCACTTATTCCTTACACTGCATAATCGTCAATGAGCTTCAGCGGTCACTTTGGTGCTTGGATCTGCGGTCAAAAACGGCGATTATCGCCTAGTCCGTATTTCATTCATTAACGTTTCAATCGGGCCGGGCCATTTTCGCCATTTTTGCCCTATGCAAATTTAATCCTCGTTTGTCGATGCGCGGACTCATTGTATTCCATTATTCTCAAGCGTCCAATCTGCGTGGATCTTGACAAGGGAGCACCATCCTTCGAAATTCGTCATCAACCGTGCTCTCCGAGTTGCGCTCGACCATGATTTGGATACGGAGTCGTTTATAGACACCGACCATACAGATTGCGGATTGCAGATGGAATAGGAATTCTCGACTCGCCACGAAGATTCGTCTACATTCCACCGTACAATATTACTGATTATGCTTTTGGAGAGTGTATATATAGCTCAGTTATTGTAGCTTACCTCAGAAATAAATCCTATAATTGTACTGTATTATCAGCCTCGAGTGTCGGTGAGTCATCGGCGAGAACTAAAAAAATCCACGTTAAGCTTCCGCCGGTCAGTCTATTATAAAGGTAGAAAAATAATAGAAAAATCTTGATTCTTGGGCGCCCAAAAGACGCCCTGAGAAATAACTGTCGAGGAAACCTGCGAGAACATCGGTTTATTGATTATTATAATTATCGCCGATCAAGGAAAAGTTATAGCGCAGCGATCGCATCGAGCGAGGAAATAAACATCACGCAGCAAGCGTCGCGGTCGATAAACTGATTCCGGCTGATTAAATAATTAGGCTAAAAGTGATAAATATGGCTCGGTCCGTATATCACAGGCTTAGGTGCTTATCTGGGTGGGCCATGTTCGCCACTTTTACCATGCGTTTTTTTATTTCGATTGAATAACTTCTGGATTACAACAAGGTAATAATCCAGACACCTGAAAAAGTGGAAAAATAATTTCTTTATTTATTTATTTGAGTTAAAACGGGCCAAAAGCCCTATTACAAGTTGATGGGAAACCTCATCGACCGATTTGATACTGCGAGGTGACCAGACGCCAGAATGATAGTAGGCGAATTACAGGAAAACATAAAAGCTGTCCATATGGAAACAAAGCGAACATGCTGTTTTTAAAGCGTAACAGAGAGCCTTCGAAGAGAGGATCTAGGACACAATAAATATTGCCTAAGCTGCTACAGTAAGAAAGCCAACTATGGAAGGTGTAATTCACTCGGTAAAACGCAAATATGCAAAGTCTGCGAAAATAAGAAAATATCCGAAGAGCATTTGCTCAAGTTTGACCGAAAAAATTAACAGCACTTTTTATCTTCCATCGTTAAATGAATGTCATCTTGAATAATTCTTCGTCGATACACACAATGATATACTGACGATGCCCACGTCAATAACCACACAATTTCTGGTGCGCTCAGAAATAATTTGAATCCTCGCCATAAAAAAGATATAGGTATATACTGATATATATCTAGTATATATAGTGATATATACTAGATATATATGCTGATTTGCGATAACGACATCCATAAAACGACGCCCTCTGTCTTTCCATATCGGCATTGCAATCGCCGGTGCATTTTGCTCTATACATCATTCGGGTGACAAAGTTTAATCAGATTAAGGTGAACCTGTCATTCACAAATAGTCAGAATAATACTTGGCGAAAACGGAAAGTTACATAAGAATTAATGAATAGCAGACAAAGCGTAAAATCTACCCGTATGGAAATAAAGCCAAAATACTATTTTTAACGCATTAACAGTGAGCCGCCAAAGAAAGGAATTAAACCCAATAAATATCACCCAACCTGCTATAACGCGAAAGCCAACTATGGAAGGCACAATTCTCTCAGTGGAACTCAAATATGCAAAGTCGGCGAAAAAAAGGAAATATCGGGAGAGCATTTGCTCCAGTTTGACTGAAAAAATTACGCACATTTATTATCTTCCATCGATCAATGAATTTTATCTTGAATAATTCTTCATCGATAGATTTAACGGTATACCGACAATGCTCTCGCAGTGGTCACACAATTTCTGGTGCACTCGGAAATAATTTTAATCCTATCGCGATATAAAAAAATTCTGGCTATTGATATGCGATAATGAAATCCATAGAACGACGACCTCTGTATTTGAGTATCGGGATTGCAATCGCCGGTGCAATTTGATCGATATATTACCCGGCTGACAAAGTTGAATCAGATTAGGCTGATCCTGTCCTTTATAAGCATCCGGAACGCCAAGCTAATTAACAGTCGTCGTTGGATTTTCTTTTGCGATCGCGCTGCACTCTGCATCGAATAACCTGTGCAACGTCCGAGTAACCACATTAACCTCCATCATGGTAACGTTTTACGCATTGATGGCTCTGTGCTTCTCGAGCGGTGCCCTGGCCCAGATCGCCGGATGGGGACCGTGCCCGAATGTCGAGACGATGAAAGATTTCAATATCCGCGACGTAAGGACTTCCATCTCGAAAAGGCTTCGATTGTTATTTTTTTAATCTCCACATTTCATGTATGCGGCTGTATTTTATTATTGTCGAATTTAATTTTTAGATACAGGGAAGATGGTTCGAATCGAGAAGGTACTTCTCGCTTGGCGAGATAACTCTCAAATGTATAAAGAGCGATTTACTGCACGGCGGCGGCCACGGCATTATTCAGATGAACACCACCGCAATTTCGCGCATGTAAGACGGCAATTAGAAATGATTTTTTTTTATTGTAGTAGGTTTTTGAAATAAAATGATCCATCGATTATCAGAACCGGCAAATTGATATCGACGAAGGGAATAAAAATCCGTGTCGCTGACCCTGCCGAGCCCGGCAAGCTCGAGCTCCAATTGCCTTCTTCGAACGTCTGGCGCCAGTACTCGATTTTGGGAAGCGACGCTCACAACTGGGTGGTCAGTTACAGCTGCACCAACTTGAAATTGATACAGTGAGTTAAAAACGTTACATGAAAGCATTGTAAGCAAACCGTAACGATACAATTGACTAAATTGGGATTGTCTTTTTCCGCAGCCTGAAGTACGTTTGGATCTCGACCAGGCAGCAACAACCTTCGAAAACCGTAATCGACGAGGCCGTCAAAGTCATGCAGAAGCAGAAGCTTAACGCAAAGTGGCTTACAATCACCGACCAGACGCATTGCGATGCCGACTCAGGTTCCGACGAGTTCGAGGAAGATAAAGATGCCGAGGACTCGCATATACTTTACTAATTCGCAACAGCGACACGGTTCACAATGAAAAGCTCTGTTGTCGATCGTGTATAATATATAAAAATTTAGTAGCAACACAGACCGCTCGTTTATGTTTTTACCAGATTTCAGCGTCGTGCGATTAATTTTTTTTTTGTCAAGATGGGACAAGAGTAGTCCAGCAGTTATTTTATACCTATCGACCATATATCGATCAGCGAATGCGCTTGCACGCGATCCGATTTTTTTTTTTTTCGAAATGTCTCATTTTTCGGTTGTTCGTCTCGATAGCTTCGTACGGTTTGAGCCTATCCAAAGCCCAAATCGGCAAAGACCACTTCGGTGGTGTTTAAATAGTGCGTTCCCTAACGTACGTTTGTCCGAGGATGCGCGGAAACTTACGGATGGTATTCATGCGCCTGATACGCGAGCAAATCACACGACCAGTGAATCTCGTTCTCTGGTGGCTTCCCCGCCAAGTGTGAGTCTATCATACGAGGTTCTATTTTATGTGTTCTTACCGCGGTCGGTAATAAAACTGTAATCAACTTTTTGTCACAGGCGGTGGCACGCACGATCGAATGAGAAGTCTCATCGAGAGCGTACTGAAAAAAAAATCGCTGGCAGGCTGCCAAAGAAAATGATTTCAATTCTACTTTAAATTCATACAATTCCATATGATATTGAAAGAACGACGGCAAGACTTTCAAGGTGATATGTTTTCGTTTCAATCGCAAATGGAATTGTAAGAATTGAAAGTCGGATTGAAATAACAATTTTTGTCTTTGGCAGCCCGCAAGCGAATTTTACTTGAGTCATTGATATTTCTTTTTCAATGCGGATATCATGTCAGTTTTCAATGAAACTTCTCTCTGGAGCGTGCACAGCGATATCCGTGAAAAAAAATTGATTACGGTGTACGATACCGACCAGGGCCGAGTCGGGCGGGATGGACGGGTTACGCTTAGTCTCGATAGAAGATAAAATACAAGGCAGGTTGTATATGCTGCGAATCAATTTTAATGTTTTACGTACGAGCGATTGCTGAGCTCATTATTACAACAAGTGTTGCTTTACTGATTACCAAATTATGTGTATCTCTTCGGTATTGGACTTCGGGCCGTTGTTTGGCTTGGACACGCAGTTCTTCTGGTCGGTTACCGAAAGCCACTTTTTGTTGAGGTTGTGGTTGTCGACAACCTCGTGGGCCTCGTCCATGACGGCCTCCGATGGTTCCTGCTCCCTGGTCAGAATCCACAAGTACTTCATGCTGAGGACAATGAAAATCAAAATTTAAATTGGATTCGTCGTTACGGTAAATCGTGAAGCTTCTGGAATACGCTTGCAACTAACTTCAAAACTCCTGAGGGAACGCAGTTGTAGGCAACAAGGTAATTGCGATAATCGGTTCCCAAAATCCAGTAGTTGTGCCACTCGTTCGTCGTAGGCAATTGGAATTCGAGCTTGCCGGGTGCAGCTGGGTTAGGCTGTCGGAACTTTATTCCCGCACCGGATCTAAGATGGCCCGTCCTGATAATCAGTCAATCATGTTATTAATACGTTTCAAAACAGGACAAAAAAAATTATCCAAGTCTCTTGTTGTTATCTTACAAGCCGGAGATTGCAGACGAGTTCTGTTGTATTATGCCGCGTCCGCCGCCGTGCAGGAAACTGTATTTCACACATCTGATGGGTTCCTCCGTAGGCATCTGGTACCTTTCAGCTTCGAACCATCTTCCCTGAATCTGAAGAGGGGTTCGATGAAAAAAAATCAATCGATCAATCGTGGAGAAAAAAATAGAGAAGCCTTTAATGGTAGCCCAAAAAATGCAAGTTACGTCTGAAGGGTTAATGTCTTTTTCCTTCGTGTGAACTTACCATGCGGAAGTGGAAGTCGGGCATAGGCTCGATATGCGGGCAAGAGCCCCATTGGGGTGACTGAGCAAGGGCACTGCTCAGAAAGCACAGAGCCACCAATCCGTAAGACATCACCATGATGTATGTAGTGCGATGATTCGATCGTTGCACAGATTGCCCAATGCAGAATGAAGGTTGGTCACAGAAGGAGGGCCGACGGAGACTGGTAATGAGCCTCGTATTCGGGCGGTTTATAAATGATTTGTCCGCGCCCGTGCAAAATTACAACCCGGGCTAATGCATCAAATAAAATACTGCGATTATTGCAATCATAATACCGAAATACCCAAACGAAGTGCAAAACATAAATTACGGGATGCCCCGTCGCGCCGCTTGTTTTTTCTTTCCCGCCCCTTAGGCAAACGTGCCGATACCCGGCTATGAACCAGTGATCGGCCACGTCGTTTGAAACTATACCTATACATTACGCTGCAGATATGGCTTGACACGACGCGGCCGACAACTGGTTCACGACCGGCGTCGACCGCGTCGTGTCATTTACCACGCGCTGAGCGTCATACGCGGAAAGTTACCATTAATGATAATGCACACTTATTATTACAATCTTAATGCCGAAAAATTTACGACCCCACAAGTATTTATCGTTAAACAATTATTCGTTCGTCGTTGAAAACAACTTGTTGATTTTAGGATACAATAATATTTTGGGAGAAAAGAAATTTAAAGAAAGAATCCCGACCGAATAGTCGTTAATTCGCAAAGAGACTAAAGTAACTTTGCGAAACGGGAAAATGGTCTCCGATGCAGTTGGCGAACGGTAACGCCTCCTCCTTTAGAGTCAGGCGCTGAAAAAATAAGATCGCACGCAGGACTAGAAGTATCCGCCGATCGATACATCGCCGATCGGTATAAATGAACAGCTGGAGTATCGCACGAAGAACCGGCTCTTCCCGTCCCATCTTGACAAGAAAATAACGGCATGACGATGACATCTGGTAAAAACAATAACGAACGTTCTATGGTGCGAATGAATTGCAATATATTAGATACGATCGACTACAGAGCTTTTCATTGTGAACAGTGTCGCTGTCACGAATTAGTAAAGAATATGCGAGTTCCCGGCATCTTCGTTTCCCTTAGAATCGTCGGAACCGGCTCCGGCATTGCAATTCGTCTGTTCGGCTGTTATAAGCCACGTTGCGTTAAGATTCTGCTTCTCCGTGGCTTTGACGGCGTAGTCGATTACGGTTAATTCCGGAAGTATGGCTATCCAAATGAGCCATATTTCCCACTTTAACCATACATTTTTTTATTTCGACTCAATAACTCTTGGATCTCGGCTGGGGAATGATCAACACACCCCAAAAAGTGAAAACAATATGCAAAGACTACGAAGATAAGGAAATATTGGAAAAGCATTTGCTTAAGTTTGAATGATAATATTACCCACATTTTTGTGTTTTACATCGTTAAATAAATGTTATCTGGAATTATTCTTCACCGATAAACACAATGATACATCGACGACGCTATCGTCGATATATTATTTGTGTTTAAAAAAGCTACATCAATTTGCGATAACGTTATCCATAAAACGATGACCGTTGTATTTGCGTGCCGGGATTGCAATCGTCGGTGCATTTTGCTTGATACGTCATACGAGTGATAAAGATTCGCCCAGATTGGGGTAAAACTGACCTATATAAAGCGGCAGAACACCAAACTAATTAAAAGTCTCCGTTTGAATTTCTTCCGTCACTGACGTACACTCCGAATCGAATAACCTGTGCGACGACCGCATAACTACATTGACATCCATCATGGTGATGTTTTACGCATTAATGGCTCTGTGCTTCGCGAGCGGTGCACTGGCCCAGGTAGCTGAATCGGGACGTTGCCCGAAAGTCGATACTATGCAAGATTTCAATATCCGCAAGGTAAGTTCGATTTCGAAAAGACTTTGATTATTATTTTTCAATGTCCACAATGCATTGTAACGACCGAGCGAATGAATAACGCGCGTACTTGGTGATGAGGCGGGTATTATTAATAATGATAAACGTTATTCATCCCGATCACGTAACGTGGCACGTCTCTTCGCTTTGTCTCGTCCAGACTCCCTGACATGACGATCGATCTTGTATCGATCGAAACTTAACTAATATCGAGTGTCTTAACGAATAGTCCGCTACATATTTTTTACAGTATATATGCAGCTATATCTCATATCAATCGTACGCTCTTTTCAGATCCAGGGAAGATGGTTCGAAGCAAAAAGGTACTTCGCGCAGTCCGAGGTGGATTATAAATGCCTGAAGAAAGATATTCTGCACGGCGGCGGCGAAGGCATTATGCTGATGAACATCACCCAATTATCGCGCACGTAAGACAATAAGAAATGGTTTTTGTTTTTGTTTTATTGCAGTAAAACGTTTTGTTAATTAAATGATCGTTCGATTATCAGGACAGGCAAAATGTTGGTGGTCAACGGCGTGAAAATTCGTGCGCCTGACGCTGCTGAGCCCGCAAAGCTCGAGATCCAATTACCTCATGCTCCCGAGTGGCAGAAGTACTGGATTTTGGGCAGCGACTACCACGACTACATGATCGTCTACAGATGCGTCGACCACGAATCGACAAAGTCAGTTGAAGACGTTATACGACAAACTTTTCAAACTAACCGTAACGATACAATCGATGACATTGTGATTTCTTTCCTCAGCCTGAAGTCCCTTTGGATCTTGACCAGGCAGCAACTACCTTCGAAAACCGTAATCAACAACGCGGTCAAAGTCATGGAGAAGCAGAATCTTAACCCAAAGTTGCTTATCGACGCCGATCAGACAAATTGCGATGTCGGCGAGGGTTTTGACAATTCCAAAGGAAAATAAAATTCCGAGGACTCGCGTATTTTTTACTAATGCACGACAGCAACACTGTTCACAATGAAAAACTCTGTAGTCAACAGTATGTAATAATATATTGCGATGCAATTGCACCATAGTACACTGGTTAATGTTTTTACCCGATGGCATTGTCGTGCCATTAGTCGTTTGTCAAGATGGGGCGAGAAGAACCGTTTCTTCGTGTGATACTCCAGCTGATAATTTATACAGATCGGCGATATATCGATCGACGGATACTACTAGCCCTGCACGCGATCCTATGTATATATATATATATACTTTTTTTTTAACACCTGACTGAAAAAGAGGGAACATTCCCATTTGAACATTTCCCCGTTCCGCAAAATTGTTTTTTGTGAGACATGCACAAAAACTGTCACTTTTAGTGCCTGTATTTTTGGTCAAATGAACGACTGATTATCTGGACCGGAAAACCTGGAGTCATCAAAGGAATAGAACTCAACACCTCATCAAGCTGAGTCCAGTAAGCTGAAGATCAAGGACGATTTCATCCCCGTGTTGACTGACTGCTGAATTTTGGTACATTTTGATGCAGTTAGTTACATACATCATACAATTAACTTTGCAATTTACAGTCTCGTCGATAATATTGTTATTATCGCTGTAGTTAGCCTAAACATCATGTGGTTCTCGATCAGGGACCAGAACTCTACGGGTGAAGGAATCACGAAAGCCATCGAAGTTATAGAGAAGCAAAACGTCGAGACTAAGAATCTTTTGACAGCCGACCATGAACTCAAATGCCTTTGTAATCCATCGAATGAAAAATACATTGTTCGTCATTGATGAAATATACCACTTCAGGATGCCAACGAAAAATCGTGAGGCACGTGTATGACCGTGGATTGTGAGCTTCTATTTTTTGTACACATCCTCGAAGCATTAACGTTTTTCACCGAATTGAGTAGGCTTATAGATAAGAGTACAACTGCGTGTAATTACTGCAATTATATGTGAAAATGAGGGTGAGCGTGACCGAATGAATCGGAGCGCGACTCACACGCCTTAGGCCCGGGTTCGATTCCAGGCAAGCACCAAGAATTTTCTGTAGTGCTTTTTCTGCGAAAAAGTGGTTCGGAACCCACTATAATAGTAGGTCCAGAAGAAATGTCCAGCGGCTCGGTATGGGAAACCGAAAGACTGGAAAGTGTCGCGGGTTTGATTTCCGAGACTGAAGTCCCGTAGGCGAAAGGAAAACGGACGAGGACGTAGTTCCGAAGATAGGAGGTACGAACTACGACTATACACACTGAGAGAAGGATCTAGTAAAAACTACTATATCACTTGAGAGATATTACCATAGCATATAGTAGTAGAGCGTTAGGGCGACACCTATGGTAGGAAGTACTGGATTTACAAGAATTGTTCTTAGATATTATGGTAAAAATTCTTGGAAATTCTGGGACTTTCTGCCATAGGTGGCGCCCTGGCGCCGTACTACTATGTCCTATGGTAATTTTTCTTAGATGATTGGTAATTTTTACTAGATCCACCTCTCAGTGCACGTATGTCCGCGAATAGCGACACCTGACGGGGCGGTACGAAGCTCCGGACCCAAGAATCGAGCCGGTAACAACGGATAAGGAAGGAGGAAAGAGAGAAAGTGAAGAAGCCCGTAACCCTCAGGGGATCGATGTAATCACACAATACCCAAATACCCAATATTTGTGAAATAGTATATTATGCTACTGGGGAGGAAAATGCGTCTTTTCACCGAGTGTGAAGTTTGAAGTTCGAGAAATTCACACGAAGTGAAAAGGCACTTCCTCCCGAGTGGAATACACTATGTATTTCCCGACTGTGCTAAAAAGTGGCCATATTTCTATGCCTGGGACGGGGTTAGAAAGTGGCCGATTCTTGACCGCGGGAGGAAAAGTAATTTAGCGGGAGGAAAATTCACTTTTTCTCCTTCGTTTTATTGCAGTAAAACGTTTTGTTGATTAAATGATCGATAAAGTCAGTTAATCAGGTTCTATGACAACGTTTTAAACTAACTGTAACGATACAGTCGATGAAATTGCGGTTGTTCTTTATCATCAGCCTGAAGTTACTTTGGATCTCGACCAAGCAGCAACCACCTTCGAAAACCGTTATCGCCAACGCCGTCAAAGCCATGGAGAAGCAGAGTCTTAACGTAACGTGGCTTATAACAGTCGATCGGACGAAATGCGATGCCGAAGCCGGTTTCGACGACTCCAAGGGAAACGAAGATGCCGGGAACTCGAATATTCTTTACTAATTCGTGACAGCGACACTGTTCACAATGAAAAGCTCTGTAGTCGATCGTATGTAATATATTGCAATTCATTCGCACCATAGAACGTTCGTTATTGTTTTTACCAGGTGTCATCGTCATGCCGTTATTTTCTTGTCAAGATGGGACGGGAAGAGCCGGTTCTTCGTGCGATACTCCAGCGGTTGATTTATACCGATCGGCGATGTATCGATCGGCGGATACTTCTAGTCCTGCACGCGATCTTCCTTTTTTTAACGCCCGACTCTAAAGGAGGAGGCATTACCGTTCGCCAACTGCATCGGAGACCGTTTTCCCGTTTCGCAAAGTTACTTTAGTCTCTTTGCGGATTAACGACTATTCGGTCGGGACTCTTTATTTAAATTTCTTTTCTCACAAAATATTATTGTATCCTAAAATCAACAAGTCGTTTTCAACGACGAACGAATAATTGTTTAACGATAAGTACACCGAGATACCGTCAGTGTTCGTCCGTTATCGTACAACGGTCTATCTTTGGAAATATTTTTTTTCATGACAAATCGCGATGTCGCTTTTTGGGTCGTAAATTTTTCGGCATTAAGATTGTAATAATAGGTGTGCATTATTATTAATCGTAACTTTCCGCGTATGACGCTCGGCGCGTGGTAAATGACACGACGCGGCCGACGCCGGTCGTGAACCAGTCGTTGGCCGCGTCGTGCCAAGCCATATCTGCAGCGTAATGTATAGGTATAGTTTCAAATGGCGTGGCCGATCACTGGTTCATAGCCGGGTATCGGCACGTTTGCCTAAGACGCGGGAAAGAAAAAACAAGCGGCGCGACGGGGCATCCCGTAATTTATGTTTGCACTTCGTTTGGGTATTTCGGTGTTATGATTGCAATAATCGCAGCATTTTATTTGATGCATTAGCCCGGGTTGAAATTTTGCACGGGCGCGGCCAAATCATTTATAAACCGCCCGAATACGAGGCTCATTACCAGTCTCCGTCGACCCTCCTTCTGTGACCAACCTTCATTCTGCATTGGGCAATCTGTGCAACGATCGAATCATCGCACTACATACATCATGGTGATGTTTTACGGATTGGTGGCTCTGTGCTTTCTGAGCAGTGCCCTTGCTCAGTCACCCCAATGGGGCTCTTGCCCGCATATCAAGCCTATGCCCGACTTCCACTTCCGCATGGTAAGTTCACACGAAGGAAAAAGACATTAACCCTTCAGACGTAACTTGCATTTTTTGGGCTACCATTAAAGGCTTCTCTATTTTTTTCTCCACGATTGATCGATTGATTTTTTTTCATCGAACCCCTCTTCAGATTCAGGGAAGATGGTTCGAGGCTGAAAGGTACCAGATGCCTACGGAGGAACCCATCAGATGTGTGAAATACAGTTTCCTGCACGGCGGCGGACGCGGCATAATACAACAGAACTCGTCTGCAATCTCCGGCTTGTAAGATAACAACAAGAGACTTGGATAATTTTTTTTGTCCTGTTTTGAGACGTATTAATAACATGATTGAATGATTATCAGGACGGACAATCTTAGATCCGGTGTGGGAATAAAGTACCGACAGCCCAACCCAGCTGCGCCCGGCAAGCTCGAATTCCAATTGCCTACGACGAACGAGTGGCACAACTACTGGATTTTGGGAACCGATTATCGCAATTACCTTGTTGCCTACAACTGCGTTCCCTCAGGAGTTTTGAAGTTAGTTGCAAGCGTATTCCAGAAGCTTCACGATTTACCGTAACGACGAATCCAATTTAAATTGTGATTTTCATTGTCCTCAGCCTGAAGTACTTGTGGATCCTGACCAGGGAGCAGGAACCATCGGAGGCCGTCATGGACGAGGCCCACAAGGTTGTCGAAAACCACAACCTCAACAAAAAGTGGCTTTCGGTAACCGACCAGAAGAACTGCGTGGCCAAGCCCGACAACAGCCCGACGGCCAATACCGAAGAGATACACATAATTTGGTAATCAGCGAAGCAACACTTGTTGTAATAATGAGCTCAGTAATCGCTCGTACGTAAAACATTAAAATTTATTCGAAGTATATACAAACTGCCTTGTGTTTTATCTTCTATTGAGACTAAGCGTAACCCGTCCATCCTGACCGACTCGGACCTGGTCGGTATCGTACACCGTAACCAAATTGTTTTCACGGATAACGACGCGCACGCTCTAGAGAGAAGTTTCATCGAAAGCTGACATGATATCCGCACTGAAAAACAAATATCAATGACTCAAGTAAAATTCGCTTGCGGGCTGCCAAAGACAAAAATCGTTTCTTCAATCCGACTTTCAATTCTTACAATTCTATTTGCGATTGAAACAATAACATATCACCTTGAAAGTCTTGCCGTCCTTGTTTCAATATCATATGGAATTCTATGCATTTAAAGTTGAATTGAAATAACAATTCTTTTCTTTGGCAGCCCACCAGCCATTTTTTCGGTGCGCTCTCGATGAGACTTCTCATTCGCCTGTGACAAAAAGTTGATTACAGTTTTATTACCGACCGCGATAAGAACACATACAAAAAAAAAATAGGACATTTTTGTGAAGCGAGACCGGCACATCGTTAGATCCCTTTTTTATTTTCTACTTAAGTATATTATTTTTCGTCTTTAAATTTCCATTATCCGAATAATAGGTAATTCAAACTAGACTCAGCCCCAATTGATTCGAATAATCGAGATTCTACTCTACTGCCAATACCACGCCAATTAATCGAATACAAACCGCGAGTCACATTTTGCTCTGGCAAGATGGGACGATTGTCGATTATTCGTGCAATTGTCGAGCCCTTAATTCATAATTCTTGTCGGAAAGTTGTCCCTGAGACGCGCCTCTCGGTCGGCTTCAACTTGTCCAGGCGCTCGTCGTCTTTACGTCCCGTGACGAATCACGCGGCGCGAATCTACATCGAATAGTTGTTTGATGATTATTATCCACCGAGAGACCGACAATATTTGTCGGTTATCGTACAGTGATCTATCGCTGGAATTTTTGTTTGCGACGATACGTCATGTCGGTTGTTACATCCACCAGCGATAGTGACATCCGCGACACGATACCGTAAATTGTATCGCCATCAAGTTTGCAATCATCGGTACGCCATTTTTTTTTTCTTTTCGGTTTATTATTGCATTGTTCTGGATACGTCACTCGGGTGACAACGAGGCTCGGGACAGGCCTGCGGAGAGGATTTAAAAACAGGCGGCACGTCTAGGCGTCTCGTCAGTTCCGTTTGCGCCTCGTTCAGGGACAGACACTAGCTGTACCTACACAGGCAATTACTCGTGCGACGCCTCGACTATCGGCTCGGTCTCATTGTTATACAAAGCGTAACTCAAGATCGCAACTGCTCATTTAAAACAAAAAACAACGTCATGCAAGCGTTCTACGCACTTGCAACGCTATGCCTCTTCGGCAATGCTCTTGCACAAATGCCGGGGCTTGGGAGCTGCCCTGCAGTTGACGTTATGAAGGATTTCGAAATCGACAGGGTAAGCTCATACACGATTTTTCAAAAATTCGAAAAAATGAAAAATTAGAAATCTGAAAAATTGAAAAATGAATAAATTAGGAAAGTAAGAAATGAAAAAAATTGCAAAATAAAAAAATTGCAAAATTAGAAACTTAAAAAATTAACAAATTGACAAATACATTTTTTTAAGTTCCAAAATCGAAATTTGACTTTCCGATTATGACCGATAATATTTCGTCAAACTCCTCCGCAGTACTTGGGAGTGTGGTACGAGGCGAAGAGATACTTCGCGGCTTTCGAGCTCGGTGGTAAATGCGTTGAGGCCAATTACACCGCCATTGACAACAGCACCATAAGAGTAGTGAACTCTCAGATCAACAGCATGTAAGGAAGGGGACGAGAAACTAATCGGATTCGTCGCGAATTTCGCCACACCACGGGGAATGATTTGACCGATTGATTTTCAGAACCGGAAATCCCACGTCCATCAACGGAGTCGCCCGAGTTGTCGACACCAGCGAGCCCGCGAAGCTCGAGGTAAAATTCGAAGGGGTCCCGGTCGCGGGTTCCTACTGGGTTTTGGGAACGGACTACGAAACCTACTCAGTCGTCTATAGTTGCACCACGGTGGCTTTTGTGCAGTAAGTCGTTATGCAATAAATTCTCGTTTAACTTCGACGATCAACCTCCGCCAACTTCGCTGCCCGACCTATGCAAATACACAATCGTCGTCATGCGCATGCGCGTCTAATTAACTGTTTTCCATCATTTTCAAGCGTCAAGTTCGCGTGGATCCTGACGAGGGAGCGAAATCCTCCGCAATCCGTCATCGACACCGCTATCGACATCGCCAAAAAGAACGATGTCAACACGATGTTGTTTTTGACGACCAATCAGAACAATTGTTAAAAGCACAAATCGACGGAACGAAAATTCGCGACTCGCTCCCCTACAACCGGCGCGACTCTTTCCAGGCGTTTAAAGCGTTCCGGGTGTAACGTATGGTTCGTTATCTTCGATGATGTAAAGTTTACTTTGTAAGTCAATAAGAAGCCTATGATCGATCGTTCGTTCCCGGTCTCCGGTGTCAGTGAGTCATCAGCGACACTTAAAGAAAAAGAAAAATAAAGAAAACAGTGCGAATATAAAATAGCACAACTGCGCACTAGTCGATAATGATATGTCTGCGAGCGTCGAACGAGCTTCCCGCTGCACCGAGGACACACGGTAAAAAATGTGTCTTCACAATATTCTTGACCGTTAATTTTATGACAAACAAAAAATTAATTAATATCGTTAACGGCACGGCGAGCGAACAAGCAAGTCCGCGGGCTATTTTACAAAGTTTTTTTTTCCTTCTTTTTTAATTCATATACGCACTTTAAAATATGTTTGTACATTCGACAAAATATGAACCGCCCACAAAAATCTTCACGATTAATTGTCATATTGATCAAAAATTCTTTTTCATTTTCTCCACTCGACTTGTCAACTCCACTTCCAAACTCCATTCCGAACTCAACTTCCGAACTCAACTTCCAAACTCAACTTCCAAACTCAACTTCCAAACTCAACTTCCAAACTCAACTTCCAAACTCAACTTCCAAACTCAACTTCCAAACTCAACTTCCAAACTCAACTTCCAAACTCAACCTCCAAACTCAACCTCCAAACTCAACCTCCAAACTCAACCTCCAAACTCAACCTCCAAACTCAACCTCCAAACTCAACCTCCAAACTCAACCTCCAAACTCAACCTCCAAACTCAACCTCCAAACTCAACCTCCAAACTCAACCTCCAAACTCAACCTCCAAACTCAACCTCCAAACTCAACCTCCAAACTCAACACTCAACAGACGAGAAATAGTTGTCGACTTTAAAAACAATTTTTCTTACCGTGCACAGTGCACCGACTTGACGACGGTCGGTCGGCGAATCCACCAGATGGCGTGGCGCGTTGACCCTCCGCGAAGCCTTTCGCTCCATCGAGTGAGACGCTTTGCACGGCGTCGCTAAGATGCGGTAGGAAACTGCAGCGCACCTTGATAAATTTCCTTTCGACGGTACACGGCGAGCACCGCACTCTGCCGCTACCTACCGATGGCCCACGATAATCAATATCTTCCTCGTTCCGCCATTGATAAATTTCCCATGAGTTATCGCAGTTCGCAAAAAAAAAAGAAAACCCTATTCACGACAGATTACCGCGGATCGTCGATCCATCAACCCGTAGATAGCAGTCGCTATCCGCCATTTATTCCAGACAACAATAATTCCATCCTCGTAGCTCGCGCAAATTTATTCGTGATTAATGGACCGTAAAATTTCATTATCAATGTGCACCGATGACCGGCCCTCTCCATACGAAACGAGCCAGCCCGCGATAAAGCATCGAGCTACTCGCGCACGGAATACATACTTTTAATCGAAACCACGAACATTATTCACACGGAATTTTTTCCCCTCCCCTCCCCACCGTCTCCACCATGAATAAGTTATGGCGGTAACTCGAGTTATCGGACCCGGTCAGCCCTTTCGCGTCCTTCGCGAGAAATAAATCAACGCCCTTTTCGCCCCTCCGCGGTCCCTCGAACTTTGCACTCTCGGCTCCCACCGACAACGTGCATGCTCTCGGACTAATAAAACTACGCGAAACTGCCTCCGCGCGCTGGGAATTCGCGACGGGAAATATGAAAAAGAAATAAAAAATAAATATCGCCGCATAACGTAGTCCAGGTGAATCCCCAAAGCGCTCGCGGAAAATATGACTTCGGTGGTTTTGGTTGGCCGGCGCGCCGGCGTTATTGCCGATACGCGCTGCAGCGGGGATTAATTGGAAAGTCGAAATTAAACATCGCCGAAGCAACCCCCTCGGTCGCCGGTTCGATACAGACCAGAAGCGGACGCGGTTGGCCGTCGAGCCTGCCGCAGCTCCACTTCGCGCCGGTTCTCACCCCCCCCCCCCCCGTTGTCTCTCCCCCGACCGCCCCTTCGATCTCCGTCTCTCCCGCGCTGCGGAAACGGGAGGGAAGAAGAACCTACGTTGAGCCAGCGCGGATGAATAACGGGTCGTTGACGCACTCGCGGCCTAAACAACGAGAACTCCCGGCAACAATACGCGTTAAATTGAACAAATAGAAGAAGGAGCGCCGATGTGCAATACGAGCGAGAGCCGCGGGGCGGGTAAAAAAGAATGATAGAGGTGAGAACGAAGGAGAATCTCGAATGCGAACGGATGATAGAGTAACGCGTGCGAGAACGCGCCGTGCGTTCCCGGTTGGGCGTGCAAACAGACACTCCATTCGATTTTGCAGCCGCAGGATACGTCGGTACGTCATCAACGGAGCATTGTCCGACGATAAAGAGACTCGCCGGTGCGATGCCGGTGGTTGTTTGCCACTGCTAGATTTTTCTCCCCCGGGGTGGACGCTGGGAGTTTAATTTGCAAGCCCCGCGGGCCGCGCGTGCGCCCCTCGGAGCGAACAACCCGGTGGCACGGAAAAACGTCCCATAAATATTGTCTCATTCCCGGCGTGGCGCGACTCTTCCGAGAGTCCTTCGTCGCACCCTCGACGCCCCTATGACGCTCCGCTGGACTCGGATCTTTTATTGTGGCGCTCGTTGGACTCGACGTATTATTACATCGCGGGAAGTCTATTTGACGAGCGCTCTTTTCCCACCTACTCCGATGTGATGCGCGACTTTGGGAGGGGAGACACGGCTCTGCTAGGAAAAATTATAATATTCCGTGGAGAGTTTTATTACTGGATATGGAGAGGCCGATAAAATTTGGGAGGACGGAAGCGCCATTGACGTTAAGTACCGGCGATTGAATATTCAGTGACTGGGACGCGTGAGAAAATTCTTCGATCTGTAAATAATGGAATGATCGGTGCTTGGGACGGAATAGTAATGAGGTTTTTTTTTTTGTCGTCAACCGCGTCGGGGGAAAGTGAGTTGGGGCGGAGAAGCGACAATGGTGGTCAGTGAGAACTGTGGTGAAATTCACTGTTTTTCCTGACTTTTCTTGGCGCATTGAAAAAAATTCCTTGATTCTATAGTAATTAAAAAAAAAATATGGCAACGAGAGACAAATCTACTAATAATGGAATGATCGTTGCTTGGGATGGATTAGTAATGAAGATTTTTTGTCGCTAGCGGCCTCGAAGAGAAAGTGAGTTGAGATGGACAAGTGAAAATGGTCAACACTGAGAACTGTGGTAAAAACTTTCAGAGTTTTTCCTGACTTTTCCGAAAGCATTGAAAAAAATTCGCTGATTCTATACCGATTTCAAAAAGAGGGAAAAAAAACAAAGTTGATGCGTACTAAGCTTCGCTTCCTAACAGAAAATGAGTGAAACGCAAGGAAAGTTGTAACGGTGAATGTAACATTAAAAAAAAAAAACGAAATAAAAAATAGCAACGAGAGACAAATCTACGAATAATGGAATGATCGTTACTTTGGATGGAATAGTAATCAGCATTTCTTGTCGCTAACGGTCTCGAAGAAAAAGTGAGTTGGGATGGACAAGTGAAAATGGTAATCACTGAGAACTGTGGTAAAAATTCCCAGAATTTTCCCTGCCTAACACATAAAAAAATCTCTGATTCTATATCGACTTTCCCGATGATCAAAACAGTTGTCTTAATTTTCATATTTTGCCTAACCATTAACCACCACCGTCGCCTAAAAACCCATCACCCAAAAAGATCTCCCGATTTACCGATAAATTGTAACGTTGCATGTAACCAAGCGAGTAGCATTAAGCAAAGATAATCGACGACAGCGAGTAGTACGCAGTCTCTCCTGCGTACGCAGGCCCAATAAATCGCAAGCGGAATCTTAATCGCGATCTCAGAAAAGAAAGAAAAAAAAAAGCCTCCCCCCAAACAAAAAACGGCCGATCCGCTATTTGGCCTGTCTCGTTAGTTATTTTTTATTATCTCCCCCCTCCGGCTCTTCGCCTTGATGATTATTTCGTTTTCTGGTGTAAACCCGGTAACGAAGAGAGGATCGCCGAGCCCCTCGAGGGAGTCCGCCGGCGGGCCGTCGGGCTCTTCCCCGCTTCTGGGAGTTTTAGTTTCGCGACGTATGGCCGAGCGAAAACGAGAGGGACGACTCGGTCCATCCGCCGGGGCGCTGCGGGACGAAGAGGACGGAGATCGCGGGGCGCATCGCGGGCTCCGGCACGATCGGTTCGCCGGTCGTTCGGCGGAGGGCCCGCTCCTCAGCTTCGCCTCTTCTCATCACGAGGATCGAGAGGAAGGAAGGCGAAGAGGCGCGCGCATGCCCGAGAGGAAGGAGCACGAGCGAGATGAAAAAGAACGTGCGCGCGCGCGGACACGGTCCTAATAACAGGGTAGGATCGAGCTAAACAAACATACACGCCCATGGCATGTCTCGCTCGGGCTATGCATATACGTACGTAAGGCCGGATAAAAAGACGAACGGTGCCGAGAGATGGGAAGTAACCGTCGAGAAAATAAAAAATAAAGGGGGAGGAAACAAAAATGCACTACGAGCGCACGCCAGGATGCAACGTCTACGTACACAGACCGTAAGGGCTTTCACGTACGGTCTGTACGTGTTCACCGGCGAGCTCTCGCGCGAGATCGCTCGACCGAACCTGGGTGAGGCGGAGATCGAATTTTTAAAAAATATTTTTTTTCTTTTTTTTTTTTTTTTTTTAATCGAGAAAAAGAAATTTACCGATGTACCGAGAGGAGTTACGTGCGGAATCCTCACGCTTCGAGATTGAGATCCCCCGGCGAAGCTGCTCGAGGTGGATGCCGTGGACGGGCGCCAGCTCGGCCAAGAGCGAGCTCGCACACACGCGGATACGTTCGCTCTGAGTCTCGGAGGCCGACAGCCGATTACGCGAGCGTGCGGACGAGCATGAAATCTGGATTAACCAGTAATACTTTAGCCCGCGTGCTCCTTTATGTGGCCTTTGCATATCTACGCACGGAGTTCCGGTGATTATTTTAATGGGAAAGGCACGCTGGGAAATTGTATGGTTTTTCTTTTTTACTTATCGACAGTAAGAAACAGGGTTTGTGTAAACAATTTTCATTTTTTTTTTTATTGAAGCACTTTTAAAGTGACTACTATGAAGCGCTCTGGCGCTCTTTACTATTTCGTAGCGATGTTGTTTCTGAATAACTCGTTCATAATTTTGTTCGAATTATTCAAATTTGGGCGCTACCGCCCAAATTCTCTTTCTCTGTCTCGACCTGCGTGACCGAAAACTCGACACCGCGTATTTGTACAATGTTATGCAGATCGGTCGCGATCGCCGCTCGCGTCGAAAGCAATTTGAGAAGCCGAACTAACGGTCTCTCATTTCACGTCAGTCAAAACATACGTGAGTTTCTTTTTATTTTTCATTTTTTTGGCTCGGAGATTTTTATTACCTACACACACGCTCGGCCAGCACACCTGGACGGTAACCCTTGGAGCTACGGTCGTCACGAGAATTATCTTTTTCCACTGACTGATCGACAGAATGCAGGTAAATGTTCGGTAGCTGAGATCCCAGTGAACTTACAAAGACGAAAAGAATTTTGAATTTGAGAAATAGTCGAATTATTGAATAGTCAACTTTTTTTATAAGTCGAATTTTAAAATGGTCAAATTTTTTTTTACCGTAAAATAAAAAAAAAACCGATCTTTTAAAAAACTCAATCTTTAGAAACCCAACCTTTAAAAGATCCAAACATTTTAAAACCAAAACTTTCAGAAACCGAAATTTTTTTATGCCTAAATTTTGTAATTCCCAAATTTATAAAAATCCATATTTTTAAAAGGTCGAATAAAAAAGTCTGAATTTGAAAGTCACATTTGGATTGATCTCTGAAAAACGGTAGGGAAGCGTAATCGATGGAACCAAAGTATCCGCCTTGGAAAAGTTTCAATCACACAGACACACACTGACAGGCCAATTACGCGTGGCAATCTCGAAGATTAAATCGTCCGGGAATCGGATAAATTTAAAGAAGGGTGGAGTAAGAAGAAGAGGGAAAAATTGCGTGAGGGTCTGACGTGAAGCCGAGGCCTTTCTTCAGGGTGGTCCACCGGCATGATACAACCCCACTATACTTGCGGACTTAACAACCGACCTTGAGACGAGCAGTCGAAGCTGCTGCTCCGCGGACTCTCTGTGGAAAAGGGTTACGGGCTGTCGGAGCATGCAAAAACGGGCAAATCACCCTCCTCAATTTTTTTTGTCTAATTCTCTGTAGAATATACAGCGCGGAGATTATATAAAAAATTATCTTTCAACATCCTGATAGATTCGGTGTGGTCCAGAAACATAATCGCGCACTCGTTTGCGGGCCTAACATACGTGCTTAATTAAAATTCGCGAGTCACGACAGCGAAAAAAACAAATGTGAGACGCCGTTTTTTTGTCTCAGCAACGAGTGTCGTCGCACCTTTGGTAAATGGATAAACAGCTCGCGGAATAATCTTTGAGAGCAAAAAAGATTTTTTTTTTAAACCAACATTGATGCGTACCGAGCCTCGGTCCCTAAAAGAAAAAAAAGTGAAGCCTAAGAGAAGTTGGAACGGTGAAGGTAAACATTTCTTTCAAATGAAAATATAAAAAATGTCGAGGAGAGACTAAATTAAAATGTTGGTAGAATATCCACCACTGAGGTTGAACATGGAATTATGTTCCAAAATACTCCCAAATTCGGTGTAGTCCAGACACATAATAATCGCGCACTCGGTTGCGGACCTAACCTCATTAAATAAAATTGACGCCTCAAGACAGCGAAGAAACAATGCCGGATATCCTTTTTTTTTTGTCTCTTTGGTAAGTGGATGAATGGCACGCGGAAAAATCTTTAACAAACGTAAGAGAAAATTATATAAAAAAAAACACACTAATGCCTAATATGCCTCGCCTCCCAACAGAAAACGAGTGAAGCGTAAGAGTAGTTGGAATGGTTGATGTAAGAATTAAAAAAAAAAAAAAAAACGAAAAAAGAAATAAAAAAATGGCAAAGAGAGACAAAGCTACGAGGGCAACTGCAGAGTGTAAGAGGATAAAAGTTCTCGAGTAAGATGATGAAGAGAGACGGTTAAAGATAGTGAGAGACCGAGAGAGAAAGAGAGAGAGAGAGAGAGACGAGGGAAGATGATGAGCAGTCGAGGCATTCTGGTTTGTGGGCACAGCCGCTGCCTCCAGCCCACAATTATGATAATAGCCCCCGAGTTCCTGAGTCTTGTTAGGCCAGCGTACAGTCAGCTATTTTATCTATCTCCTTTTTTTTTAATTTTTCTTTTTTTTCTCTTTCTCTTTCTTTTCGTTCAACGAGTCTTGACTACCCTCCGCTCCTCTCTGCCTTCCTGGATTGCTTATTCTTCTTTTGCCTCGCGTCTTTGCGGAAGAGAGAAAGCGGACCTGTTCTACGCGCCACCCCGTTTCCCATCCCGCCCGGCGGTGTTTTTCTTTTTCTCGGGTCAGCCGGGTTCAAGCGTCGTGAAACGAGTGTTCGCCTCGCCTACCACTGCTACATCTGTGCAAATTTTCCGTATGTCGCATGAGAAACGAATCCTCATAAAAAAAGTAAATAAAAAAAATTTTAAGTTGAAAATAAAAATGTTCATATCGTTTCCTCATAAAAGCTCAAAATTGACATTTTCATATCCTTTCCTCATAAAAGCTGAAAATTGAAATTTTCATATCCTTTCCTCATAAAAGCTGAAAATTGAAATTTTCATATCCTTTCCTCATAAAAGCTGAAAATTGAAATTTTCATGTCCTGTCCTCATAAAAGCACAAAATTGAAATGTTCATATCCTTTCCTCATAAAAGTTGAAAATTTCAATTTTCACATCGCTTTCTCACAATGTCCCTTCATTCGCAAAGCTTCATCCATGAGAAAGCATTTTTTGTATCATAAAGGAATAAATCAACATTATAAAAAAGCGATAATTACCAAAACCACCAACATTTTTTCGTCAAAACAAAGCTTCCTCGATGAGGACGCAAAAATCATCGAACATGCAAAATCCAATTTCTCCTTTCCTTGTAACCAGTTCGTGGTTTCAGCATTGTACGGGACTTAACGAGACGATTACTTTTCCTAGAGTGCCCCGCTGCTTCGCGCAGCCTCCCCCGATCCACCATCGAGAAAGCACAAGCAACCGGGCGCTCGCGTTCGGTGACATTGAACCGTTTTCGGGACGGCGGTTCTTTTGAGCGCGATCGCGGTGAGCGCGTTAATTGGAGGCCTCGCGGTTCGGGCCCGTTGTTACAGAGGCTGGCGACAACGACAACGTTGGGCATTGCCGCCGCGATCGGATACTCAAAGCCGCTCGTCGAGGCTCCTCTCCTGCTTACCTCACCGCGCTGTACTGCCGGCAATCGTCGAAGAGCGGGAGAGCAGAGGAGCTTCAGCGATACGCGGTTTACACGCCCGTTGCTTTATGTTTTCCAAGGCAAAACATTACGCCGAGCCAGTGCTTTACGCGCGGACGGATAGCGTCGTTAAAGACGCCGACGTGACGACGCGTAGGGTGTTTGCAGAGAAGGTGCGTGGATCAAGCCGGCTGCTACTGTGCTAGGACCGTTACAATGCGCATGCGCATGCGCACGCGCGATACAGGCGCTACGCACGCGCGCGATGGCTCGGCGAGCCTTCGAAGCGATCTCGGAGCTCTCGGCACGCTTAAGCGGAAGTGAAACATCGCAGTCGGTAATGAAAACTGTAATGAACTTTTTTTAAGGGTGATAATTTTGGTTGGGAAATCGCAAATTCGAGCTGGATGCGCACGGTAATTTCGCATCCGACGCGAATTCATTTTTTTCTCAAGACAATTAGCACCATTGAATAAAGTTGATTTGAAAATTGCAACTATCTCTCTCGCACGCACAGCTGTTTCGCTTCCCCTTAAGGCGATGTGAAACCCTATGGAGTGCGAGAGAGATAGCATCAGTGGCGCTCTCAGCGGAGCGAGAGAGACAGCCCGCGAACGTGTTTCACATGGTCTCAAGGTGATGGGGTATAACCGCCTACCCACCTGCCGCGCGCCCAGTTGGTAACGAAAACTGTACTGAATGCCATTCTGTGACCGCAGACCGCCGAGAAGAAGAAAATTGTCTTTCCGTGCGTCTGCCGATTCGCGAGAGAAAGACAATTTTCTTTTTCATCGGCGAACTGCGGTCTCAACACGGCATTCGGTAGAGTTTTTGTCACCGACGGCGGTATTTCACATCACCTTGAAAAGGATGGAGCGCTTCGCACTAGTCGATTGAGTGCAACATTTTTAAAGTCGTTTATAAAAACTTTTGCTCATCCATTGATTGAAACTTTACGATTCAAATAGGAGCCCACTGTAGAATTAATATACGACCCTGGCATTATATTTTCGATAGGCAATAAAGTTTCGGTTTGATGCAGCGTGTTTCCCGCCGTTGTCACTATCGTCTTAAAATTATAATCGTAGTTGTTTTGTTTTCAAACACCGTGCAGGTTTGTTCGAAAAAGCGGACAAACGGAGAAAGCGGCGAAACGGTCGGCGGGACGGCGGTGTGTGGTGCAGAGCGATATAATATACGACTGCTTGTTAAGATTAGTACCCGACAAAGGGGACCGTTCTTACTCACTGACTTCGGTCTTGATTTAAGCGAAGCGCATCGCGTATTTGCTCTAGATTAAATCGTCGCTTGAACGGCCGCGGCGCATCAACGCTCCCACCAATCCCCGCTCGCTACACTAAATCACACTGTGTACACCAACTTACCACACCGCTACCGTCGCCTGTGTTGTTACACGCCCAGGGAGTTGCGTGTTTCGAACTATCAGCTTCCACTACACATGTGAGCGAATACGCGGTAGCATATTGTGCGCGGCAACTCGGGCGTCAACGCCACGCTCGCCATACCTATAATTCCGTATAATGCACTCGTTGTGCACCCGATAATAAAAATAGGAATTATCTCTCTTGTCGTAAAGCAACCCTCCTCCAAACTCAATCGCACTTTGTTCATCCAAAATCTCAATAATATTGTAATTGCTATTGCTATTGCTATTGCTATTGCTATTGCTATTGCTATTGCTATTGCTATTGCTATTGCTATTGCTATTGCTATTGCTATTGCTATTGCTATTGCTATTGCTATTGCTATTGCTATTGCTATTGCTATTGCTATTGCTATTGCTATTGCTATTGCTATTGCTATTGCTATTGCTATTGCTATTGCTATTGCTATTGCTATTGCTATTGCTATTGCTATTGCTATTGCTATTGCTATTGCTATTGCTATTGCTATTGCTATTGCTATTGCTATTGCTATTGCTATTGCTATTGCTATTGCTATTGCTATTGCTATTGCTATTGCTATTGCTATTGCTATTGCTATTGCTATTGCTATTGCTATTGCTATTGCTATTGCTATTGCTATTGCTATTGCTATTGCTATTGCTATTGCTATTGCTATTGCTATTGCTATTGCTATTGCTATTGCTATTGCTATTGCTATTGCTATTGCTATTGCTATTGCTATTGCTATTGCTATTGCTATTGCTATTGCTATTGCTATTGCTATTGCTATTGCTATTGCTATTGCTATTGCTATTGCTATTGCTATTGCTATTGCTATTGCTAAAAATGATTTGTCGACTCTGGAATTCGAATCTCCGAAGAATGTGGCTCCTAGTGAATTTATTAACGACTGCAGCCTGGAGTAAAAAAAATAAATAAATAAAATTGAACGCTCGGATCGTTGGAAGGCGATTTAATGGGGGCGCGGCTCAACTCCATAAAATTCGCATAAGCAATATAAACCTGACGATCGTCGTCGTCGTCGTCGTCGTCGTCGTGGCGATTAAGTCGATGGTAATCGATCTTGGGGTATCGTTAATGTGAAAGGCAATTGAATTTCCTTCCCTCGCGATCTCATCGGCGTGTACACGGTCGTATCGCACGTATCGCCGAACGTCACACACGGCGCCGAGCCCTGCATGCATCGAGATGAGAATATTATGGTTCGAGTGGGGAGTGGAAAGAAAAGAAAATAAATAAAAAGAAAAGGAAAAGAAAGTGGGAGTGAAAAATAGAAAGATAGAGCGCGCCGGGTTTGTCGGTCGATAAACGCTAGCGATTGACTCTCTCTCCCTTTGCATACTCTCTGCCGCAAACCGCGGATCCATATAGGTATATGCGCGAATCCAACATCGCCGTAGACGAGTGCGAGAGAGTAATCGTTCGTCGTGCGCTTGCTCCCCCTTTCTCATTCATTTCAACTTTTTCTTTCTTTTTCATTATTCGTTTTTTCTTTTTTCTCTTATTTCTTCGCATACTTTTCAATCAGCCGCAAATTTGCAAAACGAGTCCCGCACTCTATTCTCCTCGCTGCGCTCACTCAGTATGTCCCTTCGCGAACGCACACGCTGCCTCGCCCTCGCGCTGCGCGATTCTCATTCTTCAACAGTCTTTTTTTTTTAACTCTTTTCTTCACCGCGTTATACGCGGAGTACTATAAGAGCTTCCCACTTGTTTTTCCCTGCCTCTCACGTTTCTGAGTTTCCCCTCCACGCCTCGCTCCGCGGAGCTGTAAGCTCGTTGCTCGATCCTCGACCGGAGATAATGACCGAGTTCAGTAATCAGACGCGTCCGGGTAAGAGAAACGAGATCTCAACGAAACCAGAACGAGACTCCGGCAGAACATTGGCCGCAGGTGTATACACAGTCGAAGCCGCTGTAATGCGTTCGCGTTTTACCGTATAACAGCGCCGCGAAGAATTATGCAGATTCGCGTCGAGCGATATTCGATCTCGTGTATACTTTTCCATGCGAAACGGGGTGCACGGTTGAAAGACGAGATTTTTCGTTGTAAAACCGTTTTGCAGGGAGAACTTCGCGGGTGCAATGTGTCGCGCACCGGGACGATGTCGGTAACGTCGGTAACGAAATCCGATCGGACGAGTCGCGATCGGGTTTCCTTATACGTTTTTGTAAATAATGCGCAGGTAGATCGTAACGCGGCGTGGATATAGCGCAAAGCCGGAGATCGTTACGGCAAAGTATGTCGCGGTATAAATTGTAAAAAAAAAATTTAACACAATTTAACAAAATTTAACTTTCGATAGCTTTTAATTAAATGAATTATCGTAACGACGTATGATTCAAGGAAATTAAAAAAAAAATGTTTTTCTCATTTTTATAAAAATTATAATAAGGCAAATGATACGTTTTCGCAAATAACGCGCGAGTAGATTCTAACGCGGCATAGAAGTAGATAGATAGATAATGATTTATTGTACAGTGCGCAAAGCGGAAATCATTACGACAAAGTATATCGCGGTATACATTGTAAAACAAAAAAATGAAACGTTCGACAGGTTTTAATTGAATTAATTATCGTAACGAGGTATGATTTAAGGAAAGAAAAAAAATGTTTCTCTCATGTAACTAAAAATTATCGTCAGATAATTATACGTTTTCATAAATAATGCGCCAGTAGATTGCAGCGCGGCGTAGAAGTAGATAGATAGACAGGCACTTATTGTACAGTGCGCAAAGCAGAGATCGTTACGACAAAGTGCATCGCAGTATAAATAGAAAAAAAAAAAAAAAACATAAAAACGAGTAAACCATTCGATAGTTTTTAATCCTTATGATGTATCATAAGGACGAATCATTTAAAGGAATTAAAAAAAAAACGTTTCTCTCATTTAAATAAAAATTATCGTGAGGCATTTGTAAAGAATTCAATTCAAAAGCTCGCGTAGTTTTCCGCAGCGACTTACTGTCGCAGCCGATGAATTATTGATTCTCTTGAAAAAACCATCTAATCATACATATCAGTCAAAATTTATGAGGAGCCTTTATTTTTTTGTATATTAAAGAAAATATATGCATGTCTTCAAGCCTCGATAGAAAATTATCGTTCCATATTGTGGTCGAGAGCGGGGGTGAGTTTACTTTTTTCACGCTCGTTGGTCACGCGGATTCTCCACGGTCGGTATCGTGAATAGCGTGCGACAAGTGTCGTAGCGATGATCTTCTTCGATTGTCCCGTAAAGGTCCTTCGAGGCGCACACATTTCCGTGCGACTTGTATCGACCGAAGGGACCCGAGGAAATGAGAAATACTGGTGCGACGTGGGGGAATCGCGGAGCGGAGAAAACCGGAGAAAGAGAAGAGTAAGGGCCGGAGAGGGGGAAAATAGTAGACAGGCAGCGAGGGAGGCAACTGCGGTGAGAGAGAGAGAGAGAGAGCTCGCGAAGAGTCGGCTTTAGAAGTACAATAGCAGACTTGGCGAACTACCTGTTACACGGGGGTACAGAGTTACGTCCGGAAATACATTGCGTATTCAGAATGATTTTACCCGATGATAACGGAATGTATAAAACGTCTGTGGTAATTAATGAGATCGGTAAGGTGAATCGCGATGATAAAACGATCGTAAACTAACGACCTATGTAATGACGTGATAATAACACACTCTACAATATTATCAACGATCGCTGGAAGGCCTATGTGGCTGCTGGCGATTCAAGACGATTCACCCAATGAAAAACTTAGGGTACAAACTACTCGTAGCAATTATGCAGTAAAAAGAAAAAAAAACATCGTATCGTAGTGTAAATCAGAAAAAAAACCGTTGAGTAATGACTTGTCTAATGAATTAATCATGTTAATCTAATTTTAGTCGTAACAGTTTATGAAAAATTATTTTTTCCGCACGGCAAAACGAATTTTTACGTTAGGCAAACATTTCTTATTCAAAAACGCACGCGACTCTTTTTTCATCTCAAAAATATGGTTCGATAAAAAAAAAAGATGGCGGTACTTGAGGACAGGAACTTGTGATGATAAAACGATCGTAACGTAACGAACTCTGCAACGATGCGACGATAACACGCTCTGCAATATTATCAACGATCGCTGGAAAGCCGAGTGGATGCTAGCAATTCAAAACAATTCGCCTGTGTTAATCGTAACATTTTACGAAAGATTACTTTGTCCATACGGGCAACAAAACTTTTTACGCTCGGCAAACATTTCCCGTCCAAAAACATGCGGTACTTCTGTTTATTCTAGTGTTACACATTTTTTTTATCTTTACAAAAATTCAAAAAAAGTCGTAAAATTATAGTATAATATTAAGGTGTGTAAATATGTTAATTTGAGGGAGAATGTGTCGCAACATTGTTGACAATTTCGTTGAAAATAATAATGGCCATACCTGCCCAATATTCGATGATATTCATTGTGGAGAAAAGCAGCTGTAAGAAATATTCACTGAACCTCCGTCTCCCGAAGCCCCATCGATCACGGTGTGGATTCTGCCGTAGTATTCTCATCCACCATGGTGAGGTTCCCTATAGACCCGTTCTCGGCGATCCCGTACTCCCGTGCACACCGCGTCGACAAAAGCGTGTCTCAGCATGTATACACCGCGCACACGTATAAACAAGGTATCCTCTAGTGGGTGTAGTTCGTGAGTCTCCGTCGCGACTCGTGAGTTTCCGGCGCGAAGGCCTGCGTCGACCCTGGACGACCCATGGCGGCCGCAGCACAACTGGTCGTGGCTTTCACGAGGCAACTACTCCCCGTGTGCCGTTCCCGAGAGAATCGCGTACATCGGCATAACATTCGACGCTTGTTAAACGCGCCACTTCACGCCACGAAACGTCACTGAGACTCGAAACCTTTACGACAGTTAAAGGTCCGACGATACAGTTTAATAAATTATTTCGAATGGTCACGTGCGAAGCGCGCTTTTCCAACGTTAAATTCAACTCGCTCGATAAATAAATATCAACCGCGTACGCGTCGAGACGAGAGGAAGAGAGCGAGAGAGAGAGATCGGCGAGCTCGAGTTAATACGCGTGTTTCTCGAGAGCCTCGAACCACGAGTACTACGTTCGTGCAGGGAGCGAATCTACGACCGGTGAGAGATAATATAAAAACGCGCGTTACTTTTTTTCGACACTCCGTATAAGACCGAACTGTTCTGCTACCTTACACGAGTTGACAATCGACGAGTGACACGCGAGGGCAAAGAGAAACTTGATTCGTTGTGAGATTGTGAGATGAACTGAGCGACACGAGGATCGAACTGTTTTTTTCATCGAGAAGATCGCACGACTTGACGAGCAAAGATGAGCTGAGTCGCCGGGAGCAAGGAGGAACGCACGAAGGAGGGAGAGGAAACACACGACGGTTGTGTTTTGTTTTTTAGACGGAGTGGCCGAGGCATTTGTTTGCTGAACACCTGCTTTGGTACTGCGCTGAGAGACGCGAATCCTCTCGCTCACGTCAACGCGCGCGTTACTAAACGACTGTTACTAAACGACCGTTAGAAAAGTTCGTTGCTACGCAACCGGTCACGTGGTCACGCGGCGGCCGCACTCGCTGCCGGGAAGGAACTGCGAATCAACAACATGCTTCCCAAGGCTTGTTTATCGTCATGGCAACGCTTGGCACTATTGTTTATCGTCGTGGCAACGCCTGGCGAGTGTTTCTTCAACCTGTTCCTCAGTCAAGCCGAAGTTCGAAAACTTATGGGTAAGTTTTCTGTTTTTCGTACCATTTTTTTCGATTCGGTTTACAATGGAATTTACAACTCTGTTGGGCGCAACATTTTTTTTTCTTTGTCTCAATTGAAGAAATCTCGCGGAAGCGAGAAACGACGAGTTAATCGTGTCACGCGTCGACATTTAATTATCTCCCGAGCTCGCTCGCTGTGTGGGATTAAATTTAATCTCAAACGGTCACGTGTTCATCCGACCTTGGAACTGGACGCGAATTTTTTTAGATTATATATATTTGTCTACAGATTGCTCATTCATTTTTTCAAAGTCGATTTTTTGTGAAGATAATTGAAACCGATGTCAAGTTGATAGTTTCTCGTTTACAAAACACATCGATTAATTACAAAAAGATAAACATTTTTTTCAATTACGGCAGAAAGTAACAAGAGAGTGCAAATGTACGAGTCTATGGACACGGTTTTTTCGGCACGTACCTATATTCGAACACTGCATGTCCCAAAATTTCGGACAATCATAGATTTCGAGAATTATGATGTACGAACTCAACCAATTCATATTAACCAAAAGAATTTCTTTGCTATTTACTGCTATTAACAATACTGAAGATAAGATATGGAGAAAGCTGGCTAATCTAACTTCTTCGAACTGTCCGATTATTGGGTCGCGTATATAGTAACGCTTTTACGAATTTCCGACACTATATCGTCTGTCCTTGAGCAAAATGCAATACAAAATAATTTTAGCTCAAACCTTGTATAACTTTTTTCTGTGCTTCAAATAATGCTTGTAGATACGATTACAAGAGTCAGATTGGATTTCAAATACTTAAATTCGAAATAAATCAAATATACATAGGAGTGTCCGACGACCGGGACGTGTCCGAGCATTGGTATTGGTACCTTACCGTTTATCGAAATATTCTTACTATAGAAATACGCATTGAAATATCGAGCGCCTGGGGTGTTGTAAGTCCTGAATCTAGATTTTCAAATTACATCGAGGTTATTCGATCGTTCTGTAAATCGCAGCGATCTGTAAATTGCGTACAATCGTACCGGAAACGAAACGAGATATTCGCACAATCTCCCGACGCAAATGTGGAAGAGCTGTGCTACAAAAGCGGTGGCAACAGCGGCAGCAGCACTCGCGATACATTATTTTCCCTCGATAACTTCCGCGGCTGTGAATAATTTCCTCACGGCTCGATGGACCGCGAAAAATGTTCGGCTCGCTGCCTCCCGGCAATCGCGGCACACCTGAATATATTCGAATTAGAGTCACGCTGTTCTTCTTTCCTCTCGGTCGTTGCGTTTTCCCGCACGCTCGGAGTCATCCGACCTCGACTCTTCTGTTTCTGCTTCGATGTCCCGCTCGATTCGACTCGTTTTGCAGCCGCGACGAATTGCGACGCGTTTAATAACAAAACGCCAATTTTTCCGCTTGCGCACCTCTCGCGCAACGAGATTTCGATTCTCGTTCATTATTTTCTTACGGCGAACAGTTTTTTCCGAGAAATCTATCGATAGATTTATTCTCAAAGAACGGTTTAAACGTTCAGCTTCGCGCAACCTATTTCTGCTTGAACTTATTCCTCGACCATTTCGGCTGATCCTTCTCCGAGCTATTTCAAACATTCGCTATTCCAAATTTTCCTTTTGCACACTCTCGCGCCACGAGACCTCTTCGATCCTCTTCCATTATTTTCTTACGACGAACATTTTTCCGTGAAATCTATTGATAGATTAATTCTCAAAGAACGGACCAAACGTTCAGCCTCGCGCAGCCTATTTTTGCTCGAGCTTATTCCGCGGCCATTCACAGCTCATCGCACTCTGTGCTATTCCGAACATTCGGTCACGGTATTCCACTTTTACTTATTGACTTTTTCGTGAAACGATTACTTTTAACTTTTCAGCTTACTTTCTGTACCACTGAGTTTATCTTTTCCGTTGTTATTCGATCATTGAATCAATACTAAAAATGATCGCTCAAGGTCATTCCTAGCTCGATCCATTATAGACTATAGACGGTCAATAATCTATATTTAACAAACGATATCTTATCATTTATTATCGATAAATAATCTGTACAAGATATTGGAAAGAAAATTGTCTGACTATAATCATTTTACCCTGTTAAATAACACTAAGGTAATTCTTGTATGCCCGGATATTAACGTTGCTATTTTCAATTGAATCGATTCTTCCCCCGATATTCTAAATGATCGATCGAATAAAACTCGAAAGATCGGTTTAAATTTTACCCAAGTGTGCATTGAAACATTTCAAAACGGTTTCCCGCTTTCATTGACTCTATCGCAAAACGATTATTTTTATCTTTCCAGATTACTTTTTGTACCACCGAGTTCAATTATTTTCCTTCTTATTCGATCACTGAATTGATACAATAATATCGATCAAGGTCATGCCCTGCTCGATCTATTAGAGCTAGTACACCCTAAATAATCTATATAAAAAAAACAATAATTTATTATTTGTTCATTTATTATCGCTAAATAATCTGTTCACGATATTGGAAACAAAATAGTTTTACGATAATAATTTTAGCCTGTTAAATAACACCAAGGTGATTCTTATATGCCCGGATATTAACTCTGCTAATGAATTTTAAATGTAATCGTTTCATTCCCCGATAATCTATCGATAAATGAGATCGATCGAATAAAACTCGAAAGATCGATTTGAATTTGTCCCAAGTGTGCATTGCAAACATACAAAACGTTCCTCGAATCTACACTATTTTTAGTGCACGACCATAATAAGGGTAGAGGAATTCGTTGCATTTTCCATGCGCGTTTGTAGCTTCAGTTTTAGCACTGGGGTTTTCTCACTCCGTCGCTTCGCGGTTCCGCCGTAAACTTCGCTCCCGTTGTTCCAGACAAGGTCAGGAACCGTGAGCCCCGTTTCGCCTGCTCGCTTCCTCTCGTCCTGTTTTCTCGGGCCGTTCGCTCTCGCTCGCTTCTCTCTCACGGCTCAAAAATTTACGACCCATTACTCGCGCGGGTTTCTCGCTGAGCTTAGATGCTCCTTGCTGCTGCTGCTGCTGCTGCCTCGACCGACGGCGCACCCTTCTACCACCTACGTGTTTATGCACGTGTAACATTTAATATCTCCCGAGCACGGTGGAAAGCGCGTTCGAGAATACGCACCGTATTTCACACCGTACAATTTAAAACCTATATCCATCCTTTCACCTCCGCTCGCTCGCATCTCCAACGACACAATGCCCTGACAGCGGTCGTTCGCGACAAATGAAAGAAAACAATACCACCTAAGTAATCGCTAGCCTCTCAATTTTTCTTCCGTAAAATGTATAATCAATAAGTAAGTTATCAAACTTGGCGGGCACGAAGTAAGCTCTACTGTAAGTTCGGATCTAAGATGCGTAGTGAAGAGTAAAGTAAAAAAATAAAATAAAATGAACTTGTTTGCAATCCCAAGTTTTCTGTACAAATACATTTGCTTATTATTCCTTGCCTGGATTCCCTGGTTTTTGGGGGATTTTTCTCAGGACTTACTAAACTCTTATCTTTATATCTATTTATCTATCTATATATCTATTTATCTATCTATGTATCTATTTATCTATCTATGTATCTATTTATCTATCTGTCTTCGTTTCAACATGAGAGACAAAGTCTCGACGACAAAATTATAAATCGACTCAACTAATTTTCACGGTCCGTTCTTGAACATCCTCGGGCCGAGCGAGACGTGAAATTTCCAAACTGCTCTCCTCCACGTTTTTTTAAGATATTTTATTTTATTTTTTACCCCTCTGCTACCTACGTGTTCATGCACGTGTAACATTCAATATCTCCCGACCCCGGTGGAAAGCACGTTCGAGAATACGCATCATACTTCACACCGTACGATTTGAAACTTCTATCTGTGCTTTCACCTTCGCTCGCTGGCACGTCCATCGACACAATGTCCCGACAGAGGTCTTTCACGATAATTGAAAGAAAAAATACCAAATACCAAAAAAAAAAAAATCTCGTCTCTCGATTTTCCTCCCGTAAAGTTACCAAGAATCTTCGTCCGGTGTCGTTTAAACACGAGAGACAAAGTCTCGACGACAAAATTATAAATGGACTCAACTGATTTTCACCGTCCGTTCTCAACGAGCCGTGAAATTTCTAAACTGGTCTCCACCACGTATTTTTTTGTCTTTTTTTTTAATCCCACTCTCTTCGTCGTTAAATCCGGTGTGAAGAAAATTCCTGAAACATATCAATTAACGTGTGTATGCATAATACCGGTTATTTCTCACCTCGGCAGTGTATTCCCTCGGGTATCGCAGCTCCTCGCGCACATTTATTTATCGAGGCGCGACCCCGTCGAGCCGGACGACTGCCCGGCCCTGGTAATAAAATATTATAACGAGGTCCTTGTTAAACCTTCGCCCGAGTGTTCGTTTGTCCGTGCGCTGGCGCGCTACGGAGAGCTCGGGCGCGGCTGATGCAGGACCGGATTGTCCCTCGATTTTTTTATTTTCATTTCATTTCGTTCTCTCTAGTTTGTTTAGACAACGAATAATCGACAGTCACTCCGCTTCGCCCTTTCCACCTTCGTTTCTTACTCCCTGGCTCTTCAGTCGTCGTTGTTGTCCCCCCTCGTTCAGTTATCATTCCTCGCTCATCTTCCATCCTCGGAACAACGAGAACTCTCTCTGCTTCTCCGGCGCGCTTCGGAAAGCCGGCGGAGAGGGGAAATCCGAGAGATCGGTCTTGCGATACGAGGGACGCGCGCTCGTAAGCCCGGTTCAGCCAGCGAAGTGCCCTATGCTCGGGTTCGGGGATACCATACGGAGATCGAACTATCATACGTATTAAGAAGAAAAAAAAATTATTTTTATATTTTTTTTTTAATCCCGAGAAAAGCAACGAAGCCTCTTGTATAATATTTCCATGCTTAGTAGGGTTTCCTCCGAACTAGGCTCGACCAGACGGGAACCATTCTTCGTATTAAAAAAATATAAACATAGATTATTATTATTTTCTTTTTAATTGTGAAAATAGCTACGATGCCTCTTGATATTTTCGTGTTCACTTTCATGCTTTTCCTCCGCACTGAAACCATCCTTTGTATTAAAACAATATATATTTATTTTATGATTATAATTGTTTTAAATTCTGACAACAGCAACGAAGCCGCTTGTACAATATTTCCGTATTTACTAAGTTTTCCCTCTTACCGGAACAACCCTTCGTATGAAAAAAAACATTATTATTTTTCTTGAAATCTGAAAAACGGAGCCTCTTGAATAATATTTCCATGCTTACTAGGGTTTCCTCCGAGGGCTCAACCGGACTACCGGACACCCATTTTGTCGTTGTCCGATCGAGTAATCGATAGGGATTAATTTCCTTCAGTCTCACCGCTTCGCGAGGCGAATTAAATTAACGGCTGACGTTACAGTTCGAGAGTCCTTCGGACAATCCCGTCGCGGCGTTGAATTAATTCAGAAATCTCTGTCTCTCGCTCCCTCTCTCTCTATCTCGGGCGCCTTCGAACGTACAAATATGATGAACGATCGCATTCGACGATGATTGATGAAACGCTCGGGCAACGTTTCTATCTCGCGACGAACACCTTACCGAGACAATGCGCGGAAATTATTTACGAGTCGATCGTAAAGTATTTGTTTCGCCGGTAACAAATAAATAGAAAAAAAAATGTACGACAGCCGACTCGTATTTACCGACTCGTATAGTAACTCACGCCTGCTGGGACTTTCACCTCTACGCTGTGCAAGGATTATATTACAATTTATCGACATTCTTCTTTTTTAATTTATTAATAGAAATCCGTCGATCATTGAATCGCCAAGGGAGATACGAATACATAAATCGGATATCTTTGCTCAAAACAGCAAATCTAGTCGTTGCGAAATTTGAGGCGAAAATTATTTTTGATTCAATCCCCCAGGTTCAAAGTTTACCGCCTCGGAAATATGAAAAGATTCGTCAAGCAAGATTGCGGGATTAAATTGATTGATTGCCTTGCGAACAGAGTTTTATCCTTCGCCGACACAATTTCGATGATTAATTTTTTTTTATTTCTTTTTTTTTATTGTCGCCTCAATCTTGCGCGATGCTGAATGAATAATTGACGAGGTGTTCGTGAAATAATCTCATGGGGTTCGATAGAGTCCCGTTCGAAATTCTTCGGAAGGACTTCTCACGGACGAACTAGCACCTTGTCGATTTACTCGAACTATCGCTGTCGGTCTGTTGGAAGTTTGCCGACCGGTGAAGCGGGAAAAAAAACGAAAACATCTGAAAGAAGGTTCGTCTCACGAGTCTCGAAGGACCCCGGTAGCGCGTCGAAAGCAGAGACTTCCTCGCACACTCCGGCGGATAAGATAACGCAGGAATCTCTCTGCTGTCTCTGAGTCTCTATGCGTTATTGTATTTTTTTTTTTTTTTCACTTTCCTCGTCCTTCGTAGGATTTCCCTCGGTCCACGCCCCCGGAGCCGAAGTCTGGCTCGTGTACGGGCAATGAACACAATTTTCCTCGAACCCCGTGCGATCTCCTGCTGACGTCGTCTCGTCACGTATCGCCCTGTCTCGTAACCGTCTAGCCTAAGATAACGATTTTCCGGCAGCTCCAAATCCGCGATACATCGCTTTTCCGCTGATCCATCCGTCAGGGTGAATTTTTATTTTTTGTATCCTTTATTTTATATTTTCTTATCTTTCTTTTTATATTTTTGTTATTTTTTATTTCAAGTTTTATTCATTAATACATAAAAATGGGCTACGCCTCATGACAAGACGAGGGGAAAACCGATCGGAAAGGTTGTAGAACGGAGCTGAGAAGTCGTACATAACAAAATGAAGAACGGAAAAAAATTATAAAAGTAAGAGAGAAATCATAAATCTAAGGGAGATAACCGCGAGTTTGTAAAGAAGATTGGGACAAAACGCAATAGCGGAGATTGGCAAGAAAACTAACCAGAAGGAAACATTTCAAGAAGCCTACTTCTTTAACGAAACAGGGAACCAACGAACAGAGGTATTTTTGTTATTTTTTTTAATTGCGAAAACAATTTTGTACATACATAGTAAGGACGAATTATGGTCGGGTTTGTATGTAAACGAGAAATCCTCGGTAAAATTAATATACCGTCCAATTTGGTGCCCGTCAAAGGGGTCGCGGCGAAACGAGCATCAACTGCTGTCACGTCGCCCGTGTCAAAACACTAAAACACGATAGAAAGAGGAAGGAGGCGAAAGCTGCAAGGATAGAGGAGAGAGGAAGAGAAAGAGAGCTCGGGGCGACTCTTGGCGTTTTGCTGGTGTGAGTCGTACTCTCCTCTCGTTTACCCTTCTCGCCTGTTTTCACCTTCTCGCTTCCACTCGCGAGGTTCCGTAGCCTGTACCTAGTTAGGGCCTGACAGGCCCATCTTGATGGTGTAGCCCGTTGGTAGATCGCGCGGGGCCCTCTTCTTCTCAAAGAGCCCGCCGAGACCCCGTGAAAACGTTTATGCACGGACATTGGCGTGGATAACGGTGGGCTTCTCTATTTACCGTCATTCATCGAAAACCCCATACGTTATTGTTTATTTCTTTTTTTCTCAAACAAACACACCAAAGTCGCCATGAATTTTGGGCCCGAGGATAAATTATCGGGTTTGCAGTAAATTTGATTCAGGAGCCTAGAAATATAGAGATCTAGGAATCTAGAAATGTGGACATCTAAAAATCTCGAGATCTGGACATCTAGAAATTTCGAGATCCGGAGATCTGGAAATCTCGAGATCTAGAAATCTGCAGATCTAGAGATCTAGAGATCTAGGAAATCTTGAGATCTGGAGATCTAGGAAATCTTGAGATCTAGAGATCTAGGAAATCTTGAGATCTGGAGATCTAGGAAATCTTGAGATCTGGAGATCTAGGAAATCTTGAGATCTTGAAATCTCGATATCTTGAAATCTGAAAATCTCGATACTGTTTTTGTGCTACGGTAGAGAGTCTAAATTTTTGAGTCAGGAGAAACGAAAAAGGCAAATAGCCAACGAAGAGTGCTTTCAACCCCTCGGATCGATGGAATGCATACATGCCATTGTGTGTGCGTATGTTCGGGCATGAATTCTGCATGTGCCAAACGTTCTTTTCAAGTCGTCTCGTCGTCCCTCGCAGCGTACGTAAAAAAAGGAGCGAGAGAACGTCAGCGGCGATGTATATTTCGGGCGACAATAGTGCGCGCTTACTGGCTCTTCCGTTACACACGGACCGGGCCCGGTGCATATGTAACGTTGTCCACAGTCGCCGAGACGAGAAGTATAAAGGAGAAAAGCGTTTCTGGCGAACAAGAGAACAACCGCGAATATGAAATGGGAATGAAAGCCGGCGGTGTAGGCACAGTTAGGTATTGTGTGGCTTCGCCGGCGAGGGAACGGGGGCGAAAAAATTCAAAGCCAAAGATAGGAGAATTGTCGGCGGTTGGCGCTCGAGCAAAGAGGATGAATCAAAGATGCACGATGAGTTGCAGGGGAAAAATGTAGGACGATTGCGGTGTGGGTCGAAAAACTCGAAGCTAATACAACAGAGTATTCATTCGTACGGCATCACAGTCGGAGGGTCTTTGCAGCCTCCAATTTTATTATTCAACCTAACGTCGTAAATTACCGACAAATTTACCCAAAAAATCACATTTTTAATTTTAAAAGTCTTATCAGCAAGAATAAAGTGGTTGAATACTACAACCACTTAAACATAAATAATAATAATAATAATTTTTGGGTGAAACCCATCTACTATGGAAACATTATATTTTTAATAATAAAACTAGTATCTATGCTCATAAATTTATTATTTAAAATAATTATTGTTGACAATATTAGTAATAATATTATTATAGTAGTAGTAAAAGTGTATTTAATGACAATATCAATTAGTCTAGCTGAAGGACTTAGGTCGATGGCCAATTGGCAATGTATATATGTGTTCTCACGTCAATCTACGTTAATCTACGCTATGTTCAAAAAATTGTACCATCCGTCATATTGGCAATAAATTCACTATTACTGCTACTCAATTAGTCCATACAATATCCGATACATCTCTCTATATAGCAGTTACAACGCTTTCATTGACATCGCCAATGAGCCATCGACCGGAATCAGCCCATATGATTATATATTAATTTAAATTGAAATATCTTTTCTAGCCGCACGATTAAATAACCAGTTGTTTACCAACTCGCATCACCAAACCTCAGAGACCCTCACGATCACTCGGACTATTTACATAATTATTGTTATTAATATTAGTAATAATATTCAAAGCTGGTCAATTTTTATAGTAATTATTAATAACATCAATACATAAAAAATAATATTATCAAATATTATGAATTTAAATTCAAATATCGTTTATTTAATCGCGGTTTAATAACCGGTTGTTTACCGACTCGCATCACTATACTTGAAGTCCTCACGATCATTCCAACGATGGACCAGTTTCGCGAGAGTCGTCGACTATGACGATGCTCCGCGCCTCTGCCACCATCAATCTCCCGCTCCTCGTTAAGACTCTCGTGTTATGTTTTATCCCAGTGTGAGTGCGAGAAGACACACGAGCGGCTGTACGGGGGCGAGAGGATGCACACTGGCTGCCGCCTCGCTCGGTAACCACGACGAGATATCCTCTCGCGTACACCGGCTTAGGCTTCGGCTGTTGCGAGCTTTTAACGCTGTGTGGTTGCACCCGCGACATTTACATACCGAGAGATCTCTCGAGGAGGGCGCGCTATAACCATTTCGCGTCGGAAACCCCCGCGGTTATTCTCACTTGTGAAAACAAGCCCGGAACTCAACATCCGTGAAGCATACTGTTGTTGGATGCGCGATCGCCGTGACCGAACATTTTACGATCGGTCGTTTAACCGTCGAAAATACATCCGAGGAACGGTTTCGTTGTACCTCTTTTTTTATTATTATTTCTTCTTTTTTTAACGCCGTAGCTGGAACCGTGACTATTTTTGTGTCGAGTAAATAGGCGATTTTCCTCGAATCGTAATCGGAGCCTTGTAAGAATCGCGCGGAGCCGTTTATTCAATATGTTCTTTTTTTTTCTTCTTTTTTCGTTTCTCGACGGCCGGCCCTTCTCAAATTTATGAAAGTTGAGAGCGGGCGAGTTGGCAGCTTCGCTAAACTCTCGTTGCACTTTAATGGCCCGAGCGGGACGTTATATCAATCGAATTGAGAATCCAGATGGAGACTCTGCACGAATAATGGAATTGACTTTCGACGTTCGGGCTCGATCTCAGGGGACCGAAAAGCGACACCGTTTTCTTTCGCAGCGGGGACGCTTCGGGATCCCCGGAACTGCCTCGGGTCGGTCCCCGAAGTGCCCGAACGAAGAGACGAACGGGGGATTGTAACTTTGACTGCTCGCGAGAAACCTCTTTCGAGAATTGCTCGACTCCGGGCGTGCGATCGTCGAACGGCTGCTAGTAAAATAGCTATGAAAAAAAAAAAAAAAACATTAACGATCTCTGGAGCGCATCCATTTTATTCACGTTCTTAGCGACTCTCTATCACTTCCACGTGGTCATCCGAGGAGGATCTTCTTACAAGGCACTTAAAAATAATCCTTCTAGACAGAAACGAAAAGATTAAAGCGACGAAAAAAACAATAACTTTAAGATAAAAGAAGTTAAGTGATCGGTGCTACGTTTGTCGACGTTTGTCTCGCTGGAGGCCGAAGGCAAAAAAAAAAAATTCAACAAATTGTTGCACGATAGACGGTAAAAAAGATTCGTGCATTTAACAAAAAATTCTTCTCCACAAACATCTACTATTTTTTTAAAATGTTGTACAATTTTCTTTACTGTCAACTTTATAATTTTAAAAAATGTATTGTACAATTTCCTTTATCGCCGACTTACCAATTTTTTGTTTGTTAAAAATACAGTTCGATGGAGAAAAATAATAAAATCAATCCTAAGTCGTAGCACCGTTTTCGAGTACTTTAGAGATCCGTCGCACACAGTCTGTGGGAACGTCCTTTCATAGCTCCCTAACATTTTACCAAATGCGTATTTCACTCTAACTCTGCTTTAAAAAAAACCAACCTTCAAATTTCAATAATTATCTGTTCAAAAGACCGAAACTTTTTAAGAAAAACCGTCAATTAAAAACCGTCGAGGACCGTTGGACCGTCGCGTCAGGCTCGGCAAGAAAAAAAACAAACAAAAAAGATCGCCAACGCGAATAAATGTTTGTCAAATCTAAGAATAATTTTTATTTATTTTTGTATCGCGCGCCCGGTCAGAATGCTCGAAGCTCTGTCGTATATCTCGTCCCGACTATCGACTCTTACGACCCGAACAGCGGGGTAGGCGCGGTGTACATCGAAACGGCCGTTCATCAATTTCGTGGCTTTATCCTTCAAGGAAATCTTTTAATCCCTGTCCAGCCACGGAGCGGAGGAGGAACTCCGCTCCTCTCGTTCCTTCCTTCGTTATTCTCCCCCCCCCACCCTCCCCCCACCTCACCGGGACCCCGTTATAGGCGTTATACCTGTGGCCTGCGTTCATCTGAGTGACAGCATCTTAACGAGCATCTGTGTGTACGCTGTGTTACTTCGATGATGTGCGATGCTCAGGCTCGTTGTTGCCTCTGCTGGTTCTTCTTCCGCGCGCCCGGGACGAGCCGGACACGGCAGGATCCTCGTGAGCGATAACTGCTCTCTCCCCCCCCCTCCCCCCACCCCCCTTGCCGCCGCCGCTGACTACTCCCGTATACATTATCGTTTGCAACTTGCGTGCGAATATACACGACAGGGAGGCGCCGCGTAAATAAATTTATCGAAACTACTCAATTACCCCACTCTCATCGCCACCTCGTTCTAAATGCAGCCTTTCAACCGTATGCGGCCACTTCGACTAGGGATGCGTTATTCAGGCTTCACTTATCTCGAGGATGAAAATCAGCGTCGTAGCTTCTTCGGCCTCGAACGAGCGTACAACTCTCGTTTCTTACCTACTTTAGAATTTTTTTTTATTAATTGTGAAATTTTGTTCATCGCTAGGTTTACTTTTTTTTTTAAATTGTTTTTTACAATTTTCTTTACCACCAACTTATAATTTTTTGTTTATTAAAAACACGGTTCGACGGAGAAAAAAAATGATAAAATCAATCTTAGGTTGTAGCACAGTTTTCGAGTACTTTGGAGATTCGTCGCAGACCGTCTCTCGTACTCAGTTACTTGACGCACACCGCCACCTCGTCCTAAATGCAGCCTTTCACCCGTATCGTTGCGGCCGCGTCGACTAGAGATGTGTTATTCAGGCTTCACTTATCTCGAGGATGAAAATCAGCGTCGGAGGTTCTTCGGCGGCGAACGAGTGAACAACACTCGTTTCTTCTAGGCAGGCTGATGGTTCGTGTTGTTTTTTCTTTTTTTCTTCGTGCCCTTACGAACGATGACTCGACGGAAAACGAAGAGACATCGTTTCCACTCGTCCATTTATGCACCTCGTCTGGGCCACCACTTTTTTTCCACCATCCGCCAGACAAATATTGTCAGACAAATTCCTCGAATTTACGGAAGCAAAACAGAAGCACTAGAATTGGGATTCTCTGGAAGGTAAAAATAAAAATATGTTCGTGTGTTTAACAAACATTGCTTGTTCACGAGTTATCTATCTTTTTTCTTTCTGATAAAGGAAGCTTTATTATGGTGAAAAAAATCGAGATTTTAATGAAAACGTGTTCAGAATATTCGAAATAATCGAAACATCACATTTAGCAAAAATGTCCAGATGTATGTGTGTATATTGTGACAGACGCGAAAAATTCAAACCGCTATAATTCGAGAATGCCTCGAACGATGAAGCTGAAATTTCACACACAGCAGGTGAGGTTAATACTCAATATTTTTTTTCGTTAAATTCGCCATTATTTAAAAGTCAAAGATACGATTATTCGAAAAAGAAACTGTACACTAAGACCTCGATTTCTGCGCCCTCGGTTTCTTCAACAGTCCCCACCACGGAGCGAATATCGATCGGCGCAGCAAGCTATGAGCCATGCTCGCCAGTTAGAATGGGCGGCGCATGCGCAACCTCGATGTTGTTAAGTGTGATGCGGAGCCGCTCCCGCCGCTGTGGACGAAATCGAGGTCCTAGTGTACGAGTAACAAGACATTTCTTTGTGTCTTCGTGGACAAGAATTGTTTTGTAGAATCCACAAACCTCTTTCACCGTGTGCAGAACTTATTTAATAGAACCACATCTGCGAGTCTTCAGATTAAATTCAGATTAAAAATCGAACAAACGAATGGCATTAAAAAAAATAATAATAATAAAATAAAAATAATAATGCCATCATCTCCTCGTCATGGGAATGATCGAGCAAGAAGTCCGCCTCGTCCCAGATGAATCGGGTGCTCTGTACGAGCCTCGGGAGCGCACGAATCGAAGTTCCAGCGGAGTGTCTGGCGCTCGAGTGCTTGCAGTCGGTTTTCGAAGTTTAGAGGACTCTGCGTGCATTAACCGCACTTCTCTCCCGTTCGGGCAGCGGCAGCTCGAGTGGATAAACATTAGCGTCGAATATCTTAGCACACGAGACCCTCGTCCTGCCGTCGCTGGCGGAGGACGCGACGCCGCGACCCTTATCTACCATCGGCGCCGGTTAATATTCGAGAGTTCGTAAGATCGGGCTCGGGGGGAGAAAAAGAGGAGACGTCTGTCGAAAAAAAAAATAAAAAAAAAAAAAATGGAAAACAGGAATATGAAAATCCGTTTGTGGAACATGCTGGCGAGGCTGCATGAGGTCAAGGAAGGATCGAAGATACGAGCGGAGACAAGGGTCTCTCATGGTCTCACGTTGGAATCCTCGTGTTCTCGCCACGGGCGGTATCAGCAGGATTTCTACGAGGATATTCCACCGAATGTGCCTCGGACTATCTCTGCTCGTCCGGCTCTCGAGCGAGGCCGGGCGACTCCTGATGATGACCTGGCTCCTCTGTCCGGGCGTCCCCGTTGACCCCGAAGAAATACCCTCGTCCTCCATCGGAGTGATAAATCGTCAGTGACAATCCACCCTACTGCACAGCGTCCCTGGTCAATCTGGGGTTTCTCGGCGTCACGTGGCCAATGGATAGGTATCTAAAAACACACACACACACACACTTTTGTATACACGATTTAATCTCTTCAGGTTTTACAGAATTAACACGAGATAGACATCCAGTAGGTTCGAACAAAGTTCCATACAAATCCCTTTTTCTCCCACCCGTCGTCACTCACCCGTGGTCGACTAAGGGCAGATGGCACTTTTTCCTGGTAGCTGATGATGTGCCCTACAGATTCAATTCGTTATCTCCGGAACCTTTTTTTTCTGTTTTATGACTTCTTTAGCTGGAGTACGATAATTTCCGGCGTGGACTTTTAGCCTCTGACGTTTTGTCGCTAGTTTACTTTCCTTGGGTGTACAGAGTTTCCTGTCCACCTGTCTCGTTACCCATACATTCTAAATTATTTGCACATTTAAGTAAACTCTTATTCACAAAATTCAACAATTATTTTGTCGTTAACTTAACAAAAAATTTTCGTAAAATTAACAGAAATTTTAGTAATATGGACAACAATTTTTTGTAAAATTGAAATGAAAAGAATTGTGGACAGGAAACGCAGGTATCTATTTTACTGTGCAAGTGCACCCAACAGATTCAATTTGTGACTTCCGGAACCGTTTTTTTTATTTTTTCATTGCTACATGATTTCTTTATTTGGAGTACGATAATTTCCAACGTGAACTTTCAGCCTCCGACCTTTTGTGACTAGTTTATTTTCCTTTGGTTTATAGAGTTTCCTGTCCGCCCGTCTCGTTGCCCGTTTCCACGGCCACATGTCGGCCGTGCTGGTGCCTCGTTGGCTCCGCTCACTGTATTATGTATGTATATATCGGGTACGGTGAGCGCGATGCAAGCGACGTCTCAATCAGAGTTCCATCTGTCGTTCGCCTACCAGCGGAACCCTCTCGGCCCCCTCGTCGGGTAATCCGCGTCGTCCTGATACGTGCAGCTTCGACGTTCCGCCCGCGGACGGTGCGCGATATTGCAGCAGCCCCTCCACAAGGAGCCAATAACCAACACGGCGACACGACATCCACGGCTCGCCCACCGTTGTCGAACAACGCACCCGAGTGTGCGTAGGACGGCCGGAGACAATATTATCTTAGCCCCCGATCCGGGAATCCGTGCGTGAGTCTCGCCAGATTTACTTTGGACGAGTTCAAGTTTCACCCTCTCCGGTGCTCTGTCCGATGACTCTTACTCACCCGGCATTCTGCTCGACGGATGACGAACAAACGTTCCTCCGACTTTTAGCCTCGGAGTTGCGATAAAGGATATATTTATTTATTTATCTTTCGTATGTAAGCATGAGTTAAAAAAACTCAGCTGGACGGCGAGGCGATGATGCAGGCAGCTCGTACGCTCGTGCTGCCGAAAAAAAATATTTATGCATTTTTTTTCATCAATGCAAACGTGAGGTAAAAAATTGTGCTGGACCGTGTGCGAATGCAGGCTGCTCATACACTCGTGCTGTCGAAAAAATATGTATATAATTCTCATTCTTTTTTTTTTTTTTTTGAATGTAAACTTGAGTTAAAAAATTGATCTGGACCATGTGCGAATACTGGCGAGGCGATGACGCAGGCCGCTCGTATAATACACTCGTGCTGCCGAAAAAAATATATATATAATTCTTTTTCTTGTTTTTCCTCGATGTAAACTTGGGTTACAACAATGAACTCCACCGTGCGCGGATGCTGGAGAGGCGATGACGCAAGCCAACTCGTACACTCGTGCTGCCGAAACAATTTACATACATTTTTTTTTACTCGTCAATGTAAATCTGATTTAAAAAATCGAGCTGAACCCTGTGCCGATACTGGAGAGGCGATGATGCACAGAGCTCGTAAATTCGTCCTTTTGAAAAAAAATATATATACATTTTTTTTGTCAATGTAAGCCTCAGATAAAAAATTGGGTTCGATAATGTGCGGATGCTTTTGGGGGGGGATTGATGCAGGTAGCTCGTTCACTCGCGCTCACTCTCCACGATCCTCGAATACGACGGCAGTTAAGATTCCCCTCGAAGACATTTATTAACCCCAGCGACAAATCGATTATCGTCTTTTTCACGCTCTTTATATCAGTATACATGCATACCGTCAGTGTGTCCCGAGAAACGGGTTTTCACCTTCGAGCGATAACAAGATGAGAGAGTATTAAAACGGGGCAATGATAAAAGTCGAGAAAAAAAAAACCGAAACAACACATCATTTTATCTCCGTATGGCCGGTACCCGAAACTGGGTTTTTAATCGATCTAATAAAATACACGAAGAAGCCACCTCGAGGTTGTGTACTCGTTGCCTTAAATCGCAGCTTAATTTGCTGCCGAGGGGGACCCGGTATCAATTATCCCGTCTCATTTATCTCGTTCGAGAAACAAATCGCTTCTCCGCGTTCATGCGCCTGAAATATCCTCGTAAAGAGATCCACTTTATGTACAGCCTGCCGGTTTGCTTCCTGCCTCCCCGTCCCGCGTTAAGACGAGCCTGCATTTTTGTTAAACGTCCGCGGTCGTTATTCGGCACGTAGAAAATCCAAGAAACCAGAAAGAGCGAGGAAGAAGTTTTACTGGCGGCAGGGGAGGCTCGAAACTGCACAGGCACGTTGAGATCTCGTATTACACGCTCCGGGTAATCCTTCCGTCGAGTGAACGACGTGTCGTAAAGTTCTCGAGCCCCTCTCTACGGCTCCGTGCGCGATCTTGGAGCGAAAAACTACAGCGCGCCGAGGAAAGACGGGAAGGAGGGCTGGGTTGGAGCCAGCAATAGCCGAGAACCCTCAAAAGGCGTGAAGCCAAAAATATATTTGTCAGTCGATAGGTATCAATATTTACTTTTCGATTATTCGATCGATCAATCGATAATTGATCGGCAAAATTGACTATGGATAGCTAACTTTGCTGATCAATAAACTCAACGAAAAATGGAACCGTAAAATAGTACCATGGAGGCACAAAATGATTAATATTGAACGTGCCTTAATGCCTACCCATGCCTTAACTTTTTTTTCACTGCTTGATGATTTCCTTATTTGGAGTACGATAATTTCGAATGTAAAATTTTGGCCTCCGGCGTTTTTACTAGCTTATTTTCCTTGGATGTATAGAGTTTCCCATCCACCCGCCTCGTTACCCGTCTCCGTGTCCCTACACAGTAAAAAAGATTTGTACACGTACCAAACATTTTTGTTCGAAAACTTCCACAATTATATTGTAGTTAATTTTACAAAAAAAAAAAAATCGTAAAATGAGCAGACATTTCTGTAAAAATGGACAAGATTTTTTGTTTATAAAATTAACATGAAAATAATTCAGGACAAAAAACGCACCTATTTTACTGTGCAAAAGCAACCCGACAGATTCACTTCCTGACCTCCGGAACCTTTTTTCTTCTCTTCTCATCGCTTGAGCCGGGTAATACGTCGTCTGCGGGAACGAACTAAAATTATGTTCCCCCCGTCGATGTCCACCCTCCGTGTGTACCGCGAGGAAGTTAAGCCTTCCCGTTGCCTCGAAGGAGCCTCCACCCACCCATGCCTTAAACATCGGAACACATTGCCGAAGGGTTCTCCCCGAAGCGCGAGTGTAGTACACAGGCGAGGAGGCGGATGATGCTTTCCACGGGACACATCGGGACGACTTATGGGTTATTCAGGAGTGTTCCATCCCTCTCTCACGGGCAAGACCGAGATATCCTTCGTGTCCCGCGAGCCACACGACACTCGTTCGATATATGCTAAGCAGGAAGGTTCGTCGCGTCGTTTATTACCTGCCGGATCGACTGCGCATGCGCGCAGTGCGCCGCCACAGCGTGAAACTTCTTGATGCACGGGGGAATTATTCGAAGTTGGTGGAGGTGAGTACGTACGTGAGAGTCATCAGACTCTGGATAACGACTGGGAGAGAGTAGGTTGGGGGGGAGGGGAGGGAAGGGACGTTCTCACGTGCGAAATTTAACGACTCCCAGCCGCGTGTCGTCTGGGTGTTGGGAATGTGCGTGTGCTTCGGACACTCGGACGCAGCCGGTCCCAGACCCACGTGGCTGCTATAAACCTCTCGCGAATAACGTGAATCATGAGTCAGAAGTCGCGGAAGGATAAGATAGAGGAGGGAGCGTGCGATGCACACCGGAACGCCCGAAGGACTAAAATATGCACGGTCTACGTACAGTAGAATATGTATAAATGTACATATGTGGTATACATATGTGTCTGTGTGTATATGTTATATACCGGAGATGGAAGACATATGGGAAAGGGGAAAAAGGCAATGTCGTGCAACCCCGCTAGCAGCTCTTTCTCCACGACTCCGGGGAGTCCCCTCGGAGTCTCGGAGTTGGACGCTCAAGTTTCCTCCGTACAACCTCCACATATGCTCCGCTTCCGGCTTATGACTTCCATTACTTTACCCCGGAAAAAAAACTAGGCTGGTAATAAATAAATTCGAGTGCGTCGTCCCGTCGGCTCTGCAGCGGTAAATAAAGTTTGTACTTTTTCCAACTTATTGTCCACAAACGTTCACAATTTTTTGTTTGTTTGTTTTGCGATCCCACAAACATATACAAACTAAGATTGTTAATGAGACGGGAAATAAAAGGACAGGTTTGTATATTCAAATCTTGACAAACGAGTTTGTCACTTTTTTAGCAAAATTATTTTTACGAAACTTCGTATTACGATTCTACGAAATTACTTTTTTACTGGGTGGCTGAGATTTAGGGCTGAAGTATTATTAAAAAGAATATGCAAAAAGTAAAAAATGCGTCTCGAAGTATTTCGCTGCCTGTCTTGGACCCTCGCCAGGCCGCGATGTCGCGTTCCATCATTTTACGTGTCGTATTTATTTCTCGCGGATGGAAATAATTCGCGTCTGAGAAATAACGTCATGCCGATTTATCGTACACGATCCGTATAGCGCGCGTTGGAGATAAGAAACGGAGGATACAGTTAGAGGAAATCGTTCCATTATTCCCCGACCTACTCCCATTAAGATTTCTGCCTGGGAGCCAGCGTCGAGCTCTCTTACGTAACCAACCCGCATCACATCCACGAGACATTTCTACCATCGGTAAAAAAAAAAAAAAAAAAAAACAAAAACACATTCGACCTTCGAGACACTTAAGTCGTCAATAGAACCGGACAAAAGCGAACTCGCCATCACAGAAGTATACCGGCGACGTGGATTCGTCCTCTACGCCTTTGGGAAAGCGAATTCACGGTTGGGGTTTCTCGTATTACGAACCTGCATCGATACCTAACAAATCCAATATATTATATTATTATAAGAACATTCCCCCCTCAAGCTCAGCGTCGTTTCTTCGAGTCTCGATTCTTTTTCCCTCTACAGACTTCCCTTCGTCATTATTCCTCTCTCTGCCTCCTACGTCTCCCTTTTTATTTCTCTTTATTCATCGTCCTCTTCCGTCCGCGCGAAGGTTGGAGGAGGGATGGGGGGGGGGGGAGCTCTACCTTTAGAAAGTCTTCGCGCGTCACCGGGCCTCTCGTACCCTCCTCGTTATATTGAGCCTCGCGTGTACACCTCGCTGTGTATAAGGTTATGGATTATTGCTGGGCCCTACCGCTGTGTGTCCCGGGCGTTTTTGTGTTGCACGCTTCCCTCCGGCCCGGCGAGGAAGAGAGAGGTACGTTTTTTTTTTTCGTGACGGGGGAGCCCAGCTCGTAGGTGTCGGGTTGCCCGGACCTTAAAGGGGCCCGCGTCGCAAGGCCCTTCGAGTTATATCGGCGAGTATAACGGTGGGTAGAGCGGCTTCGCTCGCGCGCGCATTCATTCATCCTAACAAACGACTGGAGGAGAAGAAGCCGTGGAACAAAGAGGGAAGCAGACATTAAAGTTTTTTTTTAACTCTCGAGCCCTTTGAATTCGCGAGTCTCGCACATCGGCCTCGTCTCTTTATCGCTCCCGTCAAACTCCGAGTGAATGGACTATTTTGACAGCGGGGGACACCGACTGCCTGCGAAATTTCGCCGGGTGTTTCACGCCTCTGCCCCGCGCGTGAGAGAGCGCCGCACGCACTGCGATCTCGATCTCGTACTCTCGAGATTGTATCTCTCTTTTTGATTTTTTTTTTTTGATTTTTTTTTTTTACTCAGATTCTCATCTGTTAATTCTGCCTTAAAAGGATTCTCCGAGCTCGCGAGAGAAAAAAAGGCTCCAGGCGCGAACCCGGATTATCGGAGCGGGTTGGGAAATTCGGATGATCGCAGAAGCGACGGGGAGGGAAATTTTCATCAGGAAGATGGTCTTTGATATACTACCCTGTACTTTTAATTCGAAACGAGGAATACTTTCATTGTTTTTTTTTCTTCATTTTTACTTAACGAAGAACGATGATCGCAGTGGCCGCGGACGATACAATATCCGACGTTCCGCCTCTCCAGAGCGTCCCGACTCGTCCGCTTCTTCTTTTTTTTGCCTATTTTTTTTTCGCCTCCCTCTCTGCCGGCTTCTTCGTTTCGTGTCAACGACGTCGGCCTCGTCGACGTCAAAGCCCGCAGGAGAGTGGCGAAGTGTTCTCGGCCGTTCTCGAACACGACGTTTTGTCACGGTGTGGCGACTGTCGGATACTTTTGCCAACGTAGCCGAGCCCTCTCCGACCTCCTCTTTCTCTTCCGTGTACGCAGAGCCGCGCCGCTGACGGCGATGCCCCGCGCGTGGTGCTCGAAAGGGGCTGCTGCGAAGGTGCCGACGTGGAAACCGGAAGTTTCGCTGCCCCCGCCTGAGGTAAAGCTGCCGAGTGATGAAAACCAAAGCGACTCGTAGGAGGAGAGAAAGATCAAGAGTGGGAAAAGCTCAAAGCTCAAAGCCCAGCGCTCCGAGAGAGACAAAGCCGATGCAAGTGGGTGGCGGTCTGAGGGAACTCGCGGTGAAGATTGCCGCTTCTCGGCGATGCCGGCCGAGCAGCCGAGGAGCTTCACCCAGCGCGGAAGTCCCAGAGGCGAGAACCGAGCCCAAAGAGCTCATGCCGTGTGCCTTGCGCTTCTCGCTCCGCGCGAAAGGAAGCTTATACAGGTAGGAGAGGCTCTCGCTCGTAAAAAAGAAATGAATGAGAAAAAAAAAACCACCGCCACCCGTTAGGTACATGTTCGCACAGCGAGCGAGTTCCACCGGCTTCTGCATGCGTGGACACACATGAAAAAAAAAAAATCAAAAAAATCAGCGAAAGGTTCCAAGCGACGTGGTGGTAGCCTCTCGTGACAATTGTGTCTGGCACCGGTTTCTCTCTCCTCGAGGGTCGACGCCTCCGTTGAAAAGGGCTGTTTCTTCGCTCCTCTCGCTCCGGCTCCTTAACCCTTTCAGCTCTCCGGCTCTTCTCCTCTTTTCCCTGCTCTCTTGGTCGTCTGCTTCGCCGAGAGAGGGAGAAAGAGCCAGACTTCAAAGGATCCTCGCGTCACCCACGCTACCCGGGGAGGCCTGTACGGGAGTTATTAAAATCCTATTGCGATTTCATTCATTCGTGTCCACGGTTTAATTTGTGCGTGCGTGCGTGCGTGTCAGACCCGAAAAGTTGAAACTCTCACAACTTAAGAACGGCTCAAGCTATCAAGCTACAATGTCTAAGGTAGGTAGAGGGGTCCCCAATGTTTTCGTTACATTTTTAGCCAAATTCTTTCACTCATAAAAATTTGATGCCATTTTCAAGTTTGTTTAAAAGCACTGTGCGCACGCTGGCTCTTACAATTTCGGCGCTATCGGGCCAAAGAGTTGTGCACACAGGGACTATTATCGACCAATTATTCCTATTTGATTTGATGAGGATCGATCGAGATTTTGAATTGTTTGGATTTTACGAAAAAATTATTATTTTCTTTCTGTCGCGAGTTTTCGTATCAAATATTGAGGTAAGAGTGAAATAAGTTGCAGATTGCGATCAGTGGAAAAAATAGGTTCCTGAACGATAAGTTTTTTTGTTTTTATATTATTTCTAAAGACATGGATTTATTAGTGTGGAGATTGTGGAAAGAGCGTGGAAAATGATTCCCGGACAATATCGTCTCGTCTGAGGATTAAAATCAACGGTACGGGTGTGTGTGTGCGCGCGCGCGTAGCGGCGGCGAAGGCGAGCGGAGGAAGCTTCTCGTTCGCTCGTGTAATTGCACGGAAGAAGAGTCAAAGGGTCCGGCGGGTATCTGGCAGTGACGCCGGAGTCCGTCGAGTAGAATTACGACGAGGGGGCGGACGGAGAAGGTAAAACTGGTAACGAGGTCAGGACCGGGAGGCAAATACACGTCACATGGGAAGAGGGGGGGGGGGGCAGTTTCGCTCGTAGCGTTGCATGGAGAAGGTGAACGATGCGACGCGGCGTTATATACGAGGAGAATAAGGCGAGAGATAGAAGGCAGCCAAGGAAATTTAATTAATTGCCGGTTGAGTACGTACAGGAGAGAAAGAGCTGTGGAGAGAGAAGACGAGAATTCTCGCCTCTGCCGTAAATGGCGACGTTATAAATATCGTCGAACACGGGTCGGAGGTCGCACCCTGTACACTCTCTGGCCTAACCCCCCCGATTGGCTTTCGAGAGAAAGGTGCACACAGCGTGAAATTCTCCCTTGAGCGACGTTATACCATAAGAAATTGTATTATTATTATTATTATTATTATTTATTTGTATAATTACGGCCTCGCCAAATTACAAGCGATACGTAAAAATAACCGACAAGCAACCATAATGGCACATTGAAAGAGCACGTCGTGGTGATAATGATTAAACATATTCGCTGACCAAAGTGAAAAGATAACACAATAAAAGAAGTCTTACAAAATGCCTATGTAACAACAATACGTCTTGTTGTTGTTGTTGTTATAATAATAATTATTATTATTATTGGTGAGCGTGATTCAAAGCGAGCATGAAAGAACCTCACAAACTTTCTCGTCGCTCGAGCGTTTGCCGATAAAAAATTGGCAAGCACAGCGTTGGAATAGAGCTTAGAAGTAGCGAATCGAAGTGGAGGGAAAAAGCGAAACGGGAGAAAGTCGAGAGGCCAGAGGCTGCGGCGCCGGTAGACGGTGAGGTCGCGATGGTCGTGAGCGTATTCGAGAGGCCGGATATCTGATGCAGAAAACCGGTAAAGGCCTCTCGGCGAGGGCAGAAAGAACCGAAGGGAGACAACGCGCACGCGGGGCACTCCGTGGGTCTCTCTGCGAGGAGCGTATGAGCAACTGCGGAGTCCGCAGGGACAGAAGAACCCTTCCCCTCCCCCGCGAAGAGCGCTTGAATAAAGTACATACCGGGCAGTGTGGCTCGTGTGTATTGTGCGCATGTTATAGAGTATACACAGTAGGCGGGAGATTCCGTGCTGAACCGGCTGGACTGGCTGGCTTCTGGTCGGGAGAGTCCTCGCGTGCATTGTCTTCCCGAGTGATTCAAAAAATCTACTCGTGCCTCGTTAAGCGCTCCTATCAGATAATACCTAGCGGTCGAGCACACGACGGCGAATCGAGGGAGGGAGCGGGAGCGTAGGTGGGCTTCACCCTCGCTTTTGCGAGCGCGAATAGAAGGAAGCGCTGTGGGGCAGGCCGAGGGCGCTCGTTCGGAGCCTTCCCTTGGCCCTTGGACCTTTTCCCTGTCTTACTCGTCCTCCCGTTTTACCTTCGGCCCTACATGCGCGGCGGCTCCGGTTTTTTTTTATTTTATTCTTTGGTCCTCTTTGGTCCCCTTCGTTGCTTCCTCGCTCTCGTTTTTTCTTCGCGACGGCGGTCTCTCCCGTGCAGCGGCTTCCGAAGGTTCGCCCGTGCGAACAGCAGGCGCGGTCGAGGCAGAACGGAGGGAAAAGGGAGGCAGAGACTTATCGTCGGGGTGGAAAGAACCGATCGTATCTCAGCGAAGAGTCACGGTAGAGTCCACGCGAATGTTTGGATACAACGGGGAAATAAAAAATATACTTAAGTTTCGAGACGATTTAAGGTGGACTAGCGGGATCGGCGTTGAACCGACAATTTATGGCCGGTAATGGCTGAAAACAATTTTTATTTATTTTTGTTATATTTTTTTTTTTTTGCTTATGACGCAAGTTTTCGTATCATTTTTTTTTGTTTATTTGTTTCATAACTTCCACGTCTCAGGCTCGTGCGGCGGCCTTCGAGATATTTCGAGATTTTTCTAAAAGTGGATTCTTCGTCGGATAGGACTGAACACGTGGGACATTTTTTTCGTCGGCTCTGCAACCTTGGATAAATATTCTTTTATCGATTATTATTATTATTTTTTGTTCCGATAGAAAAATAACCTCGCGATCTATTGTCCTCGTAAAAAAAAATGGAAAATGGCCTATCGTTAGACTCGGGCGAGCTTGAAACTTTTTATTTATCTTTCGTCGATAATGCCGAGAGAGTCAAAAAATTGATTGTCTATCGACTCCATCGTCGATAGAAATAATGATTGAAAAAAAAAGTCAAAAGAAAAAATAAAATAAAAAGGTTCAACGAGTCTCTCGGTGAACGATACCGGTGGCTTACACGTTATTGTACAGGTATTAGTGTAGGTATAACAAGGGCTCGCTGTGTTCGCTCGAGCGGCGTAACACACGAAGCGCAAACCTAATTTAACTTTGAGGCGAGAGCGAGTCGTGAACAATGAACAAAGCGTGCCGCGATATGCCGACAATGGCCTTCCCTCTCTGTATCCTCCCTCGCGAAACATCTCGTTGCGGCTATCGTCGTCCTTCCTCCCTTCTACCGTATACCCCTGAATTGAAAACGCCTCGCTATGATCTTCTATCGGTCACCTCCATCTCTCGAACCAGCGACGAAAAATACAATTTTTAAAAATATCACTCCAATAGTTAAAGCCACGGATGTAATTGCTAAACTCTGGAAATTGCTGGAATCATCAAAAATTTTGCGCGGAAGAAAATCAAACAGTCTCATTCCATCGACCGGAAATACGCCACTTCCGGTTTGAAAATCGCATTCTGTGAGCGAAGTAGAAAAAAAATGGGGCAAGAATGGAACACTACAATTTTTCGCGGGACGTAAAATAAGAAATTCTCATCCCATCGATCGGAAATGACGTCACACCGGAAATGTGTCACTTCCGGTTGACAATTCTAATTTTTGTGAGCAACGTAGCAATACAAAAATGGGGCACAACGGAACATTTCATTTTTTCTTGCGGGACACAAAATAAAAAAGTCTCGTCAACCCTAACTGACTTCATACCGGAAATACGTCACTTCCGGTTTGGAAATCTCATTTTTATTCACAACTCGCCGAGACACACAAAATAGGACCGGAATTGTGTGACAGGGGAATACTTATCACGGCCTGGGAGAGACCCACAAGGAAAACGTAGAACCGTCAGCACCCGGGAGGGGGGTTAGTGAGACTTCCTGTATCCTTCAAAACTGGCACAACCACCAAACAGCTTTTCAAAGCAGATATGATTTTTTCTCAATATTAATAAAGTGGTCCATTTTGCCCCGGTGTCCCGTTTCGCCCCGCCCTCCCCGCTTATATTGGACCACATTGTACGAGGTCTTCGGCTCGGCTGAACCTCGGGGAATTTCTCGATTTGCCATGTCCATCGCCACCACACTGGGCCATCCCATATACGAGAGCGCTCGCGAGCCAACGTGGCTCAGATACAGAAGACCACTGGTGAGACAGAGGGATGAGCGATAAAACTCGTGGACGGAAGAAGGAGAGAAACGCGAGTCACGGACGCGCACCACCTTCGCGGCGTTGGACCACGGCGCTCGCTCTCTCGCGATATCCGATACGAAACCTGTATTCCCGAAGAGTTCTCCATCTTTATCATTCGTAAGGTCCGAGCCTTCCTCCTACGTGTGTGTGTGTTTCTCTCGTTCTCCTCTCATTCCTACCGGAGGGACTCTCTCTCGGTAAATAAGGCTCCGGCACCGTTCTCGTTCCACCTCCCGGGGCCGGTCGTGATATCGGACGAACAATATACACCCGACGGTCACGAAACCTCCCTCACCCCTCGCCCCTCCTCGGCCGCAGCTTCTCTTATCGCCGCGGAGCAATCGCTTCGGCTGTGCCCGAGCGAGAAGCGGAATCCATACGCCTCCCGTCTCTGAGAAATCGTAACCCAACGGGCATTCCTTTATTTTCGTTTCTTTTCTCGTTTACCGTCTTTTTTTTGTTTACTTTTTTTTTTATGATACGTCGATGGACACTCGACACCTTCGAGCTCCGGGAAACGACACTCCGGTTCTCGCCTATGGCCGAAATACACGAGGCTCGAGATAAGAAGGGGCGAAGCCTCTTTCGACGAACGATAAATCACGCGAGATCGTTCCATCGGGATTCTTCGATGTACAAATACCTTCTATGGCTACGATAAGTTTCGTGATATATTTGTTCCAGGAAGACTCGTTGTGATTGTTATTTTAAACGTGATTTTTGTTTTTGTTATGATTGCAGGCCTGCAGGCGGAGCTGTTTTACGTCAGGGAAGGAGTTATAAACGAATACGCGATAAAGTTCGTCGTGCCGGTGCCGGCGCAGGTGCACAAGCTGCACTTCACTTGGGAAAATCTCGCCGGGAGACCGGTAAGTTAAAGTGATTGCAATATTATATCGATAAAAAAAAATTAACAAACCGCGTATAAATTTGTGTACTTACGACCCGCCTACAGCCAGTAGATAAAATATGGCGGGGCTTTACGTTCCGTCGATTCTCAAGACGCATAGCCAATTCTTAATTTGTTCGTACTCTTCTTGGTTCTACAAAGAAATCTTGTTCGTTTTACAAAAATGTCTGTCAATTTTACGAATATTTTATGTAAAATTAACAACAAAATAATTGTGGACGGTTGTGGATCAAAAACAGTTTTGTTAAATGTACAAATCTTTTTTACTGTGCACTAGTATACTAATTCCCCTTGGTCCTTTTTGCCCCCGAGCTCAGAAGCTGCCGGCTTCTGAGCTTAGAGACGGCTTAGGCTCCTCGCAAATAAAACGACGTGTGCAGTTTGCTGTCACACAGACGTGTCGGTCGGACGCCAATCCGCGAGCATCAACCAATCACGGATCTGTTGGTGGATTCCGCTCGGCCTGTCTGTCTTCCGTACGTAGTTTTGTCTGCGACCAGCTTAAAACAGGAGAAGACTGCGGTAGAAGAAGATCGCTTCGTTTCGACTCGTCGTACCGACGAGTTGCGTCGATGGTCCTGGCTCGTTCTCCAGTTGAATCGGCCACGAGTACGCATCTGCATCTGCACGCGAGAGGCGCGTTCGAGTCTTTCAGGCTCGAGTGGTCCACTCGATAATCTCGAAGTCGAAGAGAAACGGAAAAGATTCTTCCTCTCATTCATCTCCGTCGCTTCTCTCGTTACGATGTTCCAACCTCCGGCAGTGCATCCTTCACGAAGACGACGAGACGAGAGGACGGGGTTACACTTACCTCAGCCACCGAGGCATATCGCTCCTCGCTGCGTTGCTCCGAGCCGTCTCGCTTGTTTTATCTCTCGGGCGCTCGCGAATGAGAGATGAGACGGGAGAGTTCTTCTGGCTCTTCGCGCGGTTACGAGTGCTCGCAGGAAGAAATACGAAAAAATAAAGAACCATACGGGCTACTCGTTTCACGTGCATTCCTCGTGACTGCTTCACCGTGGCTACTTTGCCTCCCAATCGGCGACGCTTGGCTGCGCGATAAAATCAACGAGAGTGTCAGCCTCGAAGCGTGCCCTCGGGAATTTTTACGGTAGCGAGAATACATGAATTGTTCGATGAATACACTAGCTCGAGCTTGCAGATCTCGACGAAAACTGGAGCTGGAAGGGAGTTTGTAATTCTCGGTTCATCCGGCTATGCCTCACTGTCGGCACAATCGACGGAAACGTAAGTCGAAATATGCCGCCTTCGGTCGGATGGAAAGTGAGAAATTTTATTTAACCGTAATTCCGTAATTCGAGTCTAGTCAATATTTTTATCTACCAAGCCATATGTTGAATTTAATTAATAGGAAATAAGTTACGGTAGAACCCCGATTAACCGCGATGCTCGGGACCGAAGAGTCCCCGGATAATCGAAATCCCGGTTAATTCGAACTAGATTGCGAAAGTATATGAGTCTATAATGCATTAATTAAGTGCGAGTCTATGATACAACTTTACTGTAACCATGGACATAACTAGAATGTAAAGCTTTGGATATTTGTATTTATTAATAGTACGTAAACTAGTCTTTGGAAGCACTCAATGACTTTCGTTTGCTCCGGGCATAAAAGAAAAAAATCTCGGAATTCGGGTAATTCGCTTCCCGTCCAATCCGACCCCGGTTAATCGGGGTTTTACTCTACCTGGATGATTTTTTTTTTAGAAGAAAAAATAATGTTTCGAGAGAGCTCAACAGGACAGGTAGTCCTGGATAAAATCAATTAAGGTAGTACACGGTGCGCTAAGTGAGGGGGGAAGTAGAGACGAGTGGCTCGTAAAGTATGCGACACTCTCGCTGAACGCTGTGAGGATTGACTCGTCGTGAGAGGATCAGCGGTGGTTCGAGAAGGCGAGCGAGGGCCTCGGCGGAGCTCGCGCGACCGCGAGGAAAGGGCCGGACTCTTTTTCAGCGAGTTGGACAAAGTGGTCGAACCACTTCTTCGCGTCCCGTCCGTTCCTCTTACACCCGCGCCCGAGCCCTTCGCGAGCCGCGCTACCGGGTATTCGCGCGCGCGCGAAAGGAGACGGAGTGCCGAGGGAGATCTCGGAGGATTGCGAAGACGGGGAGGAGAAAGAGTGACGGCCCGTGCCGCGACATCAGTCACCCCGCGACAAAATCGCGCCCGTTCCGAGTCCCTTTAAACGAATCGACCTGTCCGTCAAAGTGAGGAGTGGACCGACGGGCATGCAGGAAGCTAAGAACTACTGCCCTCGGACACCCGGAATGTCCGGTGAATTTCTTTAAGGAGGCTCCCTTTCGACGGAGAAAGAAATTCGATGATTAATATGTAAATCGCTTCGGTAAAATTCACGAACAGCCTCGGACAGTGACTGACACTCGCGGACGCTCAATGCGAGTGAAAATTTCGTTGCATGAGCTAACATTCAGCCGTTAAAAATGTTTGCCAAAAATGTTTGCGTCAAAAATGGAATAAATTCCATTCCATGAGCTGAAATTTAATCGTTGGAAGATTTAGCCTGTAGAATGGAATAAATTCCATTCCATGAGTTGAAATTCAATCGTTAGAGGATTTAGCCAATAGAATGGAATAGATTCCATTCCACGAGCTGAAATTCAACCGTTGGAAAATTTAGCCTATAGAATGGAATAAATTCCATTCCACGAGCTGAAACTCAGCCATTGGAAAATTTAGGCCTTAGAATGAAATAAACTCAATTCCATGAGCTGAAATTCAACTGTTACGAAATTTAGCCCATGGAGTAGAATAAATTCCATTCCACGAGCTGAAAGTCAGCCGTTAGAAGATTAAGCTCGTAAAATGGAATAAATTCTATTGCATGACCTAAAATTCAACCATCAGAAAATTCAGCCCGCGATTATATCTCAGCGTGAAACCAGCGGTCCATTTTTCTTCGTCTTCTTCGCTTCGTAGGCCTCCCTTTCTCGCGAAATATTGTAATTGCTTTGAACAAGCCCGAGGAATCAGAAGAACATCTTCGCTCCAAGTGTACACCTCAGTGTACCTTGTTGCATGTTTGCCCAACGTGAAAGACATACTTGGAGCGCGAATGTACCCAGCCGCAGGCGCTTAGCCCCGAGACTCTCAAGTCCTATATCTTTGCCCTCCTAAGAGCCGTTCTTCGCAAAAGTTACTTCAAAGTAATATTTTCCAAGTCCCCGAGGGATTCACAATTTATCTTTGTACGGGCCAGTAAGAGGGCTCGCGAAAGTCGTTCAGAGAACACGCGTTTCTGCAGCTTCCCCGCGCGCTGACAGAGCCGATCACAGCTCGAGAGCTTGGTAATCAGCCGCAGCAGCATCATCGCGAGAGGCACGAACTGCTCTTTTCCTCAGCATCGGATCCTCCTTACCGAGAGCAGAGCATCTCCCCCTCCCGGTACGCTTCGGCTTTGCTTGGCTTTGCTTTTAACCCTCGTCGATCGGTTCTTTCGCCACGAGAGCGAAAATCGACTTCCAAGAATATATATCTCCAGTACGGTCCAGCTCGCGCCGCTTCTCTCGAGAGAAAGAGCACGGAACTCCGAGATTATAGGAAGCCGGAGGAGATGGACGACTCCTCTCTCTATATACATTCGATACTGTAGCACTCGGGAGAGAAACTCACTCGGTAGTTAGAACGTTTCGCCGGTTACGACGTGGTAGATCGTGCTGACCGGAGACCTCTTCAGCTTCTCTGTTCTTCTTCTTCCTCTTCTTCTGCTTTCCCACTCCCGGCTTCGGATCTTCGCCTCAGACCGATGCACGAGAACACAGATAGACCGAGACGGTGGAATGAGAAAACAAGCATCCCACTCGGTTTTCCTTTCCCTCTCCGCCACTTTGCCGTTATGACGTGGTAAATCCGAGCCAACTTTTACAGCGGACTTATATCCGTCCGGGGTATCTCTTTCCTATAACGCTTCCTCGACTTCATCGCGGAGGCCGTTGTTCTCCTCGCCTTTGTCCTTGTATCGCTCCTCCGGATCTCCGGAGGAGCCGAGAAACTCTGCTCCAGTACCGCGCGCAAGACCCTCGCTCAGTTGCACCCCGTGTACTGCTATCAATTTTTCCCTCCACTCGCCACATCGTCGCCATTTCTCTTTCGCTCTATCTCCAGCTCTGCGGCATCGCGATCTCGGCAACGCTCGTGCAGGCCCTCCTCTTGTTCGTTACATTTGCCTCTCAACGCCTCGGTGATCTTCCCTCGAGTAACACGCGATAACGTTCTCACCGTTGCGGTGTTTTTTTTTTTTTTCTCCTAGGGCGGTTAAAGACAAGTAGAGCACGTCTGTCGACCGTTCTGGCGAGAATTATAAAATTCCTCGCGCGAAATGGCAAGGCAGAAATTTCATTAATAGGAGCATTTAACAATTCTTAAAAAAATGTTTTTTGTTTTTTGCCTTCTAGGGCGGTTAACGATAAGTGGAGCGCGACTGTCGTCCGTCCTAGCGAGAATCATTAATGCCTCGTGCAGAGGTATTAATACGAGAATTACTACTCGTGCAGAGGCATTAATAAACTGAGAGAAGGATGTAGGAAAAATTACTATATCGCTTGAGAGATATTACCATAGCACATAGTAGTAGGGAACTAGCGCTCCACTTATGGTAGGAATTACCGGATTTATAAGAATTTTTCGTAGATATTATGGTCAAAATTCTTGGAAAATCTGAGGCTTTCTGTCATAGCTGGAGCACGATTTTCGTCCGTCCTAGCGAGAATCATAAATTGCCTCGTGCAAAATGGCACGACAAACATTTCATTAATAGGAGAATTAAACGATCTTGTTTTAATTGTTTTTTTTTTATTTGTTCGCAGCTTCCTTACACAATGTCCGTGGACATCAGCAATCCGTCGGCGCTGAGCAGTTCGCTGAATATTTCTCAAGCCGGTGAGATTCCGGTCGGCGGCCTGCAGACCTGGGCGCTCGCTCTCCACTGTGGTCCGTACGACGCCGAAGTCGATCTCGCGTTGCGCATAAACGTCTCGTTGAATCGTCGGAACACAACGAGCCTCGAGTTTCGACGAAAGAAGATTTGTCTCAAGGACAAGAGCGGTTATCCCGGTCCGGAGGAGGTCCTCGTAGCGGCTTCAGGCTCGACTTCCGGTGGACAAGTTTTCTACGCCGCTGTCGGATGCGCGTGCGCCTTCATCGCTGCGATTTGCGTTCTCGTCGTGGCGTACTACGTCAGGGACAAAAAAGCCCGGAGACACAGGGATCCGCTGCAGTGAGTAGAAAAAAAAACACCAAAAATCTTCGTCATCCACGTTTTGCAAAGTGCGTTATTTAATGGAAATATTGTTTTTAATGCTCTTATTTTTTTTTTTACATTTTGGTAACCGGAGTAATTTTTTTTACATCTTTTAATGGGATAATTTTCTTTACTTTTCTTTTTTTCATAGGGAATCTCGAGGACTCAGTTCGGCCTGCAGCGTCGAGAGAGGGACGGGAATCGGTCCGGCGCAGACTTTCCTCTCGCCGGAAACTCCGCCGCCGCCATCGGCCGCCTCGGCGTCGAGTTACAGGAGATTGGACGACCGACCGAGCAGAGAACTTCACGAGAGGATCCAGGAGATCACTGTGCAACGGTTGGTTGACTTCATGCGGTTTTTATCTTCGGTAAACTGTGAAGCAGTAAGAATGCCATCCGCTCGTGAGCTTCCCAATGGGCACGGTCAGATATATTGCGCGGTGTTCGCGAAATGTCCCAATAAGGTATGACAGATGTCAGCCGTAAACCCATTGCATCGGTGAGATGTCCGAAGTAAAAATCTTTTCCATGATTCACGGTATCCAACCATAATTTGACAAAGAGTATGAACACGCCCGGAGCAACGCAATGAAAAAGATACGATGAACTGCATTGCGGATTTATAGAGGAAAGGGCGCTTGGGCACTGATCGTGCCGGTTTTATGAGGATAAAATTCTCTTTCTGGGTCGAGAGTGGTGGATCTTGGCTCGGCGTAAAAATTTCCGATATCAGACTCGGCCTTTCAGAGGCGAACGTTCGAGTGGTACGTAGCCAGTGAGCGAGAGGCGAACCGGCGGGTGAGAGGGAGCCTCGCTGGTCGAGTGGTCACGTACACCGAGTTGCGTATCGCCTCGATGATCCTGCACCCGATTTTATCGGTCGCGATCGATCGTCCCGTAGCTTCGGTACGTGCCCGAGTGGCTCATTCTGAAAATAAAGTCAACGAGAGGAGGTGCCAGGCTCCACTCACCAATTGGTGACGTTTGCTACCGGGGTTTCTAAATCGGTTTTGATGCACGCCTCGGGCGCATCCCTTTCTCATTCTCACTCTCTTCGAGATTTTTTTTTTCTTTTCTTTCGTTCACTCCACCTCTTTGAGAGTCATGACTAATGCGCCGCGCCAACCAACGCACCGATTTTCTCCACTCGCAGGCAGCTATTCCACTCGGCTGTATATTTTCGTATACGCACGAAACGCCTTTTTAACCATTCTGATTCCGTATTACGTAATCCCGGTAGTCCCTCATTCCGTGCGAGCGGGGACATCTTGAGTAATGAAGATTAATGGCACGCTGTGTTTTTTCGGTGTCGGGGTGTCACCGGTAGTTGTACAAATTTTTGTGACAGAGGCGCCACGCGGCTTCTCGGAAGTGCCTCTCTTCGCGAGCTATCTCTGAGTAATGCAGACGCGTGTATTTATAACACGAGCTGCAAGGCGAGCCGACGCTCCGAGTGTTTACCACAATTACACGATGGACATTTTTTGGTCGGAGAAATTAGCTTCTGACCCCCCTTGAAAGATGTTTCGTTGGGCCTTTGAGATTCAGGGTTGAAAGAAGTTACAGCCCAATCTCATGTTTTGTTACGAAGATGAAGATTTCGGAGATTAGTGGAACGGCTCGGTATGCCTACGGACAAACAAATTATTGACAGGAATGGTATTCTATTTTATAGTACTGAAGATAAAATAATTATTGTCTGGATAAAAATGAAGGGAAGGAGCAGAAATGTTTCAAACCACAGTGTATAAGATAACGATCCTTGAGCCAATGTACTTGCAAAGGGCATTTTTCAAGTTGGTATTCGGATTCACAGATATGAATGTGTAATACACACATTCATATCTGAACAGATTATGTACAGACTGTACAGACGAATGTACAGATTGCCGGAACAGTTCCGTATACCAACAGACAAACACATTATCGACAAGAATAGTATAATTTTTTATTAATAATAATAACGATTGAATTACTATTATCAGCACAAAGGGGAACGTGACGAGATTTTCAAACCGTAGTGCATAAGACGTGTATAAAACGACCTTAAAGCTAACATACTCGCGAAGCCGAGGAGCCACGTGGAACCCGCCGGTTGCGATAAATTAACTAGAGTAAAATTTGTTTTTTCAGATGCAGAGTTCGTCTTCTCAGCATCGAGATGGAGGGTACCTTCGGCCGAGTTTATCGTGGCAGTTACCACGAAGAGGGTGCGACTACGCCGCGTGATGTTCTCGTTAAGACGGCAGCCGAACACGCATCGCAGGCGCAGGTGAGTCATTCTCGAAATCAAAGCACTGCCTCGCCCCGATAATCGGGGGTGTTTCGATAATAATAATTCTTCGCTTTGTGTATTAACGATACGATGTGTTTCTCTCAGGTGGCTCTGCTGCTACGCGAGGGCTTGGCCCTTTACGGTCTCAGTCACGCGGCTCTACTTCCCGTTTTGGGTGTCTCGATCGAGGACAGGGGCGCACCGTTTCTTCTCTACCCTCACACGGGCTACAGAAACATGAAGAGGTTCTTGCTGAGGTGCAAACTGAGCAGCGAAGGTCCGCCACGAGCACTCACTACTCAGGAAGTCGTCGAAATGGCTCTGCAAGCGGCCAAGGGCGTGCAGTACCTTCACAGAAAGAGGCTCGTGCATCGAGACCTTGCTGCGAGGAATTGCGTGTAAGCAGTCTCTTGACTCTAATAATTTTTTTTTTATTCACTCGACTTCCAAACCGGGTCATCGTCAAACTCAATTGCGCTAAGCAAAAAAAATATTTTTATCAGTTAATTATACATCTTTATTTTATTGACTCGACTTACAAACGATGTCTTCGTCAAACTCAATTGCACCACGCAAAATAAATTTCTAGTTAGTTAAATATAAAACTTCTGTTCTTGACGACAATTCATTTTCAAGCTTACATATCAGCTCGTATGCTTTTGGCTCTGCTGGGAAGGATCGATATATTGGCTCCCAAATTAGTCAAATCCATCAGCTTTACTATCGTCTTCTTGTACGGTGTTCGTCGAATATGTATATACATATATATATATTCACGATGTTCCGCGAACCGCGAATCAATTCATGAGCCCCGAAGGGCAGACGGTGGTATGACCCATTCCTGGAAAGTTAAGGCGGGTCGCCGCCTCTCATCGTAGCCGAATCAATTAAGCGATCCCGTTCCCAATCGGCCTTGTGCAGGACAGTCGTGAACGGTTGAACGAGCCACGCGAGACTCCTTAATTAGAGAGGGTTTATGCTCGATCGGTCCTGTTCTTTTCAGAGCTCTCTCTACCTCCGTAAGGTGTTGTCCGATGACCCGAAAAATGTATATAACGATCAAAATTTATCCTCACATTGAGTTCCAAGAGAGTACCTGAAAATTAAAACATTAATCAATCTCGATTAATCACTTTAATTTTATTTCATTTTTTGCAGTGTGGACGACGATTTGAGAGTGCAAATCACCGACAACGCACTCGCGAGAGATCTCTTTCCTCAGGACTATCATTGCCTAGGCGATAACGAGAATCGGCCGATAAAGTGGCTCGCAATCGAGAGTTTAATCAGCAAGACCTTCACGACAGCGTCCGATGTTGTGAGTATTTTTTTGCACTACTTTGTGCCTTCGATTGAGTTACGCAATGCGACGGATGAGAGACATCTATGTAATAAATTATACTCCTAAGCGCGACGATGATATGGCTTAATATTCGCAGTGTTGAGCTACGAGCTCGTAACAAAAATATAAATCGTTATTAAAATTCTATTTTCTTCGCAGTGGGCCTTCGGCGTTCTTCTGTGGGAGCTGACGACACTCGCGCAGCAGCCTTACGTCGAGGTGGATCCGTTCGAGATGGCGTCTTATCTCAGGGACGGTTACAGACTCGCCCAGCCGATAAATTGCCCGGACGAGTTGTTCGCTGTGATGGCGTATTGTTGGGCGATGTCGGCAGATGAGAGACCCACCTTCAGTCAGCTCATAGTTTGCCTCCAAGAGTTTCATACCCAACTGACGAGATACGTCTAAAAAAAAATACGTATAAAAGAAATTCGACTGTATACCGCTAGTGAGGAGCCTTCCGCGGCTACACATGTAAATATTTATTAGGTACTTATACCGTTTCACGAGCGGATGTAAATTTCGTCTGTATCGGCCGACAGTTTGTTTGGCTTTTGGGCATAGCGCGGATCGTCAATAATCTTTAACGTCATCTTTATTGCTTCGGCGAAATAATAATAAGTCGAAGTAGTCGACGACGATATTTTATATCCACCGTTGCACACTGCCAGTATGGGTTCCAGCCACGAGCACTTCGGAAATGAAAAAAAACCCCTTTATTGCAAGACCTTCGATAGAAGTTTCAACTAAGAATTGTACCATAACGTTCGTAAATGTGATAGTAATTCAGCTTGCCACATAGCTATCCGATGTGCCAATTTTTTGTATTTTTGTATATAATATTTTCATTTGTGAAATAGTATTATTACCGCCTTGTACATAGTGAACAGATGTCGTATATATAGTATACATATATATATATATATAAATAGTTTAAGATGAAAAAGAACCGTGCATGTGTATAAATTACGCGCACGTTACGTACGAAGAATAAATTTATTGCACTGAAGAGCCCAGGCGGAGAGTCTTATCTCCTTTCGTCCCTTCGCGTTCGTCGCATCCATCCTTCGACGAATCGCGCCTCGCGAAAGTGAAAAATCTTTGCGATTTCTACGGCCGCACGCGTTTCGCGCCCATCGAGTTATTTTCGTCCGCCTTCTTACCGCGTCACGGTGGTGCACGGCAAAACGACGAGGCGAGAGAAGAACCGTTCTGCGTCGTACTTGTTACTACAGTGTAGCCAGAAATAATTCGTCAAGCCATAAGATACGTCGTGTTGTTCCTCGGAGTCCTTTAATTCGGACGGTTTTCCTACCTCCCAGCGCGAGGAAGAAGTGTCGGGTAAATAAATTAATGAGATCGGGCTGACGTCTTGTTTAAAATGACAAACGACAGCTCGTTACCCGTCTCGCTATTCTCGCCGTCTCGTTTCACTGGCGGTTCTCGAAATCTAAACACGAATTCCAAATACATTCGAGACAGATGACAGACGTTCTTTTATACACTTCCTGTATTCCATTATTCACACGTTCCTGTCACTGGCTGCGAGATACATTTTTTTTAGTTCTCCGTTACGATAACCGAAGTGAGATTTTGACACCGGAAGTGGTACAAATTTTAAAATCTCACTTTTAAATCGGATGTGACGTCACCGAAAAAATTGAATAATTTCGTCGTGACGTCACTTCGGATTTGTAAATCCTGGTTTCGTAATTTTTCGTCGGAAGTGACGTAATAAGGAAGAACGTCACTTCCGGTTTGAAAATCTTGATTTTTCACCGATAAAATCGGCAAGTGTGAAACGAGCCAGCGTTTTATCTAAATAAATCGCACTCGAGCAATGAATCATTGAATTCTCCAAGAGGGATTCAATTACCGCAGCCCGATCTTTCCTTGGAAACCGACACAAATAAGAATAAATAAAAAGAAGAAAAAAATCCTTAAGATAAGTGCGATCGGAAAAGGTATCATTTACTTACCGTTTACATCGAACAGTGTATCCCCTCGAACTCTGCATACTCGTAAACAACATTAACATTCTAATTCCAACATTGAAAGCAGAAGACGAAGACGAAGAAAAAAAACAAGAAGTTCGCTCTAGGATTATCCAGCGTTTACGTAACTGCATCCTGCGCCTCTGCCCGACGAATTATCTCCACGAGGATTCCCTCCACCTCGTCGCCGGTTTAATTACCGAGTCGTTTCGCATTCGCTCGATCGTCTATCGAGTTCTCTTTGTTCCACGTGTTCTTCGAATGCATTCGCTCCGACATTTGTATTGATGCAAATTTTTTTCTTTTTTTTTTTTAGACGAACAATCTTGGTTTTTCGAAGGCGCAGAGACGGCTTCATCAGGAGTGAAGTGGATGCTGCGAGGGAGAGATATCTCTGAACGAATTCCGATGAGCCTCGGACAGAGTGCAGTGGCAACCCTTTGTTTGCGAAAGAGCCTTAGTCAAACGTCGAGGAACAGCGCACTCCCTATAGTAGCAAAGTGTACCCACTACACGCGATGCTAACAACGGTGACGAGAACTGAAATTGCCCGAGCGACGGTGGCAGCCTCGGCTGGTGCAATCACGGCTCTCCCGCTCGAGGGATGCTGGAGGGTCTATTCTAGCCGAGCCATCGCAAGGCCCTTAATATACAGTGAGCCGTGTACACTGCATGGACACGAGGGCTGCCTCGATAATGTCATTCATGAACGTCGTGCGTGGTCAGTGGCCCATTAACGACCGGCGAGAGGAGAGATTCAGTTAAGAGTTAATGATTTTCGAAACCCCCTTGCGCCGTCACAGCCCTTCAACGGGGCTTTGTTCGACGCAATTTGACGCTGCGCTATTCATGCTGCTCTTACGGTGCAATAACGAAAAGACGCACGATTCATGAAATTGATATATTGCATAGTAAAATGATTATTAATTTTTCTTTTCATGTTATTTTTGAAAAATATTTATTGGGAACATTTTTCTATTCGAGAAACATGATCTTCGAGAGATTTGTTGTGTTGCCGATATGAAGAGGCTCACGTGTGGATCCACACGGAGTTCATCGTAAAGTATTTTATTCATGATATTTGTGGAGAGTATTTATTAGATATATTTGTATAGTGAATTTGTAACTTCTTTTTATTCTTTTCTTTTTATTCGATTTGTTGTGTTGTCGATACGAAGAGGCCCACGTGTGGATCCAAACGGAGTTTATCGTAATTTTTTTTCATCATATTTCTGAGGAATATTTATTAGGAATATTTTTTAAGTGAATTTTGTATTTTTTTTTTTTTAATTCAAAAAGCATGATCTTTGAAAGATTTGTTGTGTTGTCGATACGAAGAGGCTCACGTGTGGATCCATGCGGAGGTCATCGTAATTTCCTGCCGTTATATTCTTATCTTCAAGAGACATCCTAAAACTATTATCCCTTCTCTATTGCCTCCATTCGATGCGATGGAATTGTACGTTCCAGTGTCATACCGGTTCTCTATAAAATATTATAAATCAGTTTCTTTGTCGTGCTCTCGAGATTGCGACACACCGATCCCTTTTTTTATTCTTCCTCCTTCGAAGAAAAAAAAAACAAAATCGTCAGAGAAATGGCGAATTTTGTGATTATCAGCGTTTTTCTTATCGGCGCTCTGAGCTCGGTGCTCGCGATAGAAATATCGTCGAAACTCGATTTCGATTCTCACGAGACTTCGTCTGATTCCACGTCGATTTACCCGGATCCACTAGTGACGGCCGAAAAAAACGACAACAGTTCTTCGCAGAGGGACGCGAGAGGTGTGAAGATCAAATTCACTGTGGACCCAGTTTGGACTCCTATTTTCGGAGCATCGCCCAAGAAAAACCCCCGTGTGAGTATTCATAGAAACTTACATAGAACTATCACAGACTATAAAGATCTATAAGAAAATTCTACATGGATTTTCTCGTCGTGGGATAAAAAAAATACGTTTTACGAAGAAGCTATTCGCCGAGCCGAACTACGAAGGTCTCGTAAATTTACGTGCGCGCCGATCGTTCGTCGAAACGACCTGTCCAACGGGTGGATGCGAAATAGATTTTTCGACGGGCCCTCGAGAGGGATCGTAAAAGTGTTCGGGATCGTTATAGTCAGCGGTGCGATAGGGAGACTCATAAATAAAATCTACATGCGCTAGAGAAGCTTCGGGGCGGTCGAAGGTCACGCGGAAAAAAAAAGAATTTGGCATTGTGACGCAGCCGAGCGGTGTCCGATGGTCCATAAATAATTCTGCTTGTCCCGCACGTCCGCGTCATCTCGTATATACATTTTGCAGCTCGTCGGAGATACGAGGCACGAGCTTGCGCCGATGGTGCGAAAAAAAAATCGACGCCTGCCTATATTGTCGAATTTTTATATTTCGATAGAAGGCACTTCCGGGTCGTCGTACATTCATTGTACAGCTTGTTGGAGACTCAAGACACGAGATTGCGACGATCATTCGAAAATAAAAAAATATATAAAATGAACAAAAATCAACTTTGCTCTTTAAAAAATTCGATAATATACATAGTTCATATTGTCTAATTTTCATATTTCGACAGAACGCACCGCCGCAACCGCTGGCCGTGAAGTACGTCTACATCGACGTCACCGATGAGGGAATCACCATTTCCGGTCCGGGAAGGGTCAACTGCAGAGAGAAGGTCTGCACGATGCTGCTCACCTATTGCAACAACGCGGGAGACGTCATAGGCGCTGTGCAACTGACTGTTGTCGCGAAAATGCCGAGCTTCAAGATCAACGAAGTTCCAGTAATCGACGGCGTCCGCGGTACCGGATACAGCCGTTCTCCACCTCTTCGCTCGAATTACTTCGTCTACAAAATACCTCAGGTACGTGTGACAACTAAATCCACTGGTAAATACACTTTCCAACTAAAACCAGGAACTGTTGTTTCTCCTGTTGCTATTTATATTTCAAGGCCCCGAATTTCTATCGACAAACGACGAGATATAATCATCCCTGGCCCGCACAACGTACCTTCAACAACGGAGGCTGGAGACCGATGGCCGCTGCGAGCCCGGTGGACGACAAGATCGAAGCTCCGTTGAGCCAAACCAATTCCGAAGACGAAGGACCGATTTAACGATGCATCTTATTTGTTGTCCGCGGCATTTTAAATGTAGCATGGGATAGATATCGGAAGTACAAATTTAGAGTTAACTCTATAGTTTATTTTTTACGCGATCAAAAAACTGCATGATAGGAAATAAATATCGTGGCACGTACGATGAGATATGTGGAAAAATAAAGGAAGGATTTACAATTTATCTTGCATTTTACCTGGACTCGGACAGCGCGCGGGCTAGCTCGATACTATTACGGAACGTATTAGTAAACGATGTAATTTGAAATAAATATCGTGGCACGTACGATAAAATATGTAGAACAATAAAGGAAGGATTTACAGATCACTTTGCATTTTACCTGGGGTTGAACAGCGCTCGCGCGTGCCTGGTAGTATTACGAAAAGAATTATTAAACGATATAACGAATAAGCGATATAATTGAAATAAATAGTGTATGGAATAGATATCGGAAGTACAGATTTCGAATTAACTCTATAGTTTATTTTTCACGTGAAACAAGAAAAACCATTTTATGATAGGAAATAAATACCGTGGCACGTACGATAAAATATGTAGAACGATAAAGGAAGGATTTACAGATCACTTTGCATTTTACCTGGGGTTGAACAGCGCTCGGGCGTGCCCGATACTATTACGGAACGAATTATTAAACGATATAACGAATGAGCGATATAATTGAAATAAATAGCGCATGGGATAGATATGGGGAGTACAAATTTGGAATTAAATCTAGAGTTTATTTTTCACGCGAAAAAAAAACATTGCTACATAGTAAATAAATATCGTGGCACGTACGATAAGATACGTAGAACAATAAGGGAGAAAGGATTTGTAGATCACTTTGCATTTTACCTGGAGTTGAATAGCGCGCGGGCGTGCCCGATACTATTACGGAACGAATTAGTAAAAGATATAAACAAGCTTAATTCGTACTATTTACTTTTTTTCTGACTTCGGTTACAAATGTGTGTGTCGATTATCCACACAGTGCGATGTAAACATTAAAATCACATAATTACTCGCTATTAAACAATTGGAATAGTATAATCGATGTCAATATCGGTGTCATATTTATCGATTTATCGAACGGCAAGAGACGATGTATCCGCGGGTCTTTGATTACGATAATACTTAGAATTTGAATAGAAAAGACTGCTTCGTGTTTTGCCATCGGGAATGGGTTTAAGCGTGGCGAACGGCTTAAGGATCGTGAACGGTGCGGAAGGTGATTTTTCCGTTGTCGTTCAGTCCTGTGGTTGCGACTTTTCTGGCCGTTTCCTTGCCGTCGGGACCGATCGAGTGCATCGAGCTCGAGCTCGAGAACACACCGATGTTTCCTCCTGAGGGAGCGGGAAGTTCCTCACCGAACCGGGACTCGATTCCGGGTGATGCCTGCACGAAAGAAACATATTTTTTTTTAAAGTGTCTTACGATGGATGTTATTTTTTTTTCTTTTTAGTGGCGAAACTTACGGGACTTATTTGACCAGCCTGGTAGCCACCTCCAGGTCCGACACTGATGCTCGAAATCGCGGCCTGAGGTCCACTGGAAGATCCACTGGGAGCTCCACCAGCCCTGTTCTGCTTAAACAGTTAAAAAAATAGATTATTTTAGCTAAACTCTGCTGAGGACAGTTTCGCTACCGACTCGACGAAAAAAAAAATACGAACCGCCAGATCTCCACCATAGTTTCCATCGTATCCAGCTCCATCGGACCATCCACCTTGTCCGCCTTGTCCGCCGTGTCCTCCAGCGTTGAATCTATTATTTTTTATTTAAATTTATTCTGTTTCAGAAAATAATCATTCGACCCAAATTCGTAGAGTTACGAGCGTTAGTTACATTGCAATTAAAACAACCGAATGCATCGTATGAGATGGACGATAATTAAAAAAAAGACGAAAATAATATAATCATCACCTATGACCAATAGAAGGACTACCCCACGGGTAGCTTTGCGGGATAGGAACGGAGTATGGCTGCCCGATCACGTCAGCGTAACCGGAGTGATAGTTGAAACTCGGAGGAGCGATCCACCTACCAGGTGAACTGTACGTGTAAGTGCGTAGTCGTGCATTGGGATCGATGCTTCCGTCGGTATTCGTCATCATAGCAGACGCCGTTGCCCAGGAACCTCCATCGGAACTTTTTTTATTACATTTTTTATATATGTATTTGTTCGATTCTTCCACCGTACACCCTTCTGGGTCTTTACGGAACCCCATTCTGATTCCCGCCTAGCACTCCCTGCCCGCACTCAGCTGAGCTAGCTAACTTCCAGTGGGTTCGTAGCCGACTTAGCTACACTGTACCGCATTTGCCGGGGACACGGAAAAACTACGGAAAACCCATGTCGGCCACATTCTACTGATTCTCCGGTATTTTAGCACTTCAGTAAAGTGCAGAAACACCAAAGTTTCAGAAGAAAGCGCCTCTCGCTCAACGGTCGATGCGCCAGCTAGCGCACGGCTAAGCGGTCACCCATCCAAGCACTGACCGCGAACGATCTTGCTTGACTTGGGGACCACCGGAGCCGTGCGCCAACCGCGCATCCACCGCTGTCGGTTTTTTGTATATATATTTTTTTTATCGACGAGACCGGAGGTGCCGAGACAAGGTCTTCTTCAATGACGATGAGCGGTGAACATATAAAAAGCAATCGGCCATAACCAAAACGAAATTCCATGAGTGGTAACAATTATGTCTGAAAGCTGTGCGTGTAGCGTTTGAGAGACAGAAAAAAACGTGAAAAACAAAAAATAAAAAAACAAACATTGGGCGTCTGACGCATCGATTTGCTTTCAGTAAATTGCACAGGTGTGTCAATATTTTTCGCGCCAAGCGAACGAACGTTTTCGCCGATTAACCATCGACCGCAACTATACTCACGCTTGCTGCTGTTCGCGGATCTGCGCCTCGATCTGGGCCTGGATCCGCCTGTTCTGAGCCTCGACGGACTGGAAGTGACTCTGGATGGAGTTCTGGATATCAGCGGCTCCCGGGCCGTACCATGGAACCGACATTTCACCACCCGGCCACGAACCAGCACCAGCTCCCGCGCTCGCGCCCGCGCCCGAAGACGCACCTGCGAACGATCGAACGATTCATTAGCAACGCAATCGCGACAAAGTATTGGAAAAAAAAAGTTTACGATCTCGTTGGTTAAATACATTTTCTAGTGAGTTAATATGTTAACGAGTAGTGTAACATTGTCATGCTTTGTTTTATCATGCGGATGCATTTTTCCTATCTGCCTTTCCTTTTTCGTTTCGCCTTCCTCATGCTATGATATACATGCGGTAGGATTTTTTTTGGGGGTCGTGCAATAATCTTAATAAACTATTCTACATAATTCGAATAATAATAGACGAATACACATATCTGCGCATTACGCTAATGTAACACTGATGACTCGATGTAGGGAAACGTGAGGCAAAACGGACCACCAAAAAAAAGGTGCGAATCTTATTCGAAGACCGTGAATCTGGTTCGCGTCTACACCAAAAACATCTCCTTGATTCACGCGTTTCTATTACTGGTTGCATTTGAGATTCATTCCAGATACAAATGAACTACCTTCTTTGTAAAGTGACTTCCGGTTTGAAAATTTCATTTTCAAATCGGAAGCGACGTCACGCAGAAATACTTGAAATGTTTCGGTGTGACGTCAATTCCGGTTTCAAAATCGAAGTTTTCAACCGGAAGTGACGTTACAAGAGAGAAAGTCACTTCCGGTCTCAAAATTTCGGTGCTGTCCTGCTTCCCTCAACACAAAAATGTGAATTACCCAGTTTTCTTTTGGTAGTCCATTTGGCCCCACATTCCCCCTCCTATAGAAGTACAGCGATATTAGTGAACGACGCGGCATGCACTATCGGATCACAGAATACGCAAGACACACATGAGCATAATGACACATAATGAATTTTTTTTTATACATATTTTTTTTCTTTTTGTTATGAATTCATTTTCTGGCGGCGCGTTAAAGTCCTTTCTCTTGCCATCGCCGAGTTGAATCCGTACCTGCCCCACCAGCTGCGGGGAATCCAGCGAGCTCGTTACCCCCTGACGGATACCCTCCGTTAGGCTTATTCATCGTTGGTTGAAAGCCTCCGGATCCTCCGGCGCCAGAACTTGCGAAGCTTCCGGCACTAGCGAAAGCCCCGGCGCCAGCCGACGCCGAACTTCCGGTTCTCGAATCAGGGTTAGGGACGGGATTCTTCGAGGGTTCAGCGGGAGGTGCCGGATACGGAGGAAGCGGATCAACGTTGGGAGCAGGATTAGAGCCGTAGTTGAAAGAAGGGTAGTTCATCGGATTGGGAGGATAGCTGGGAGTGGGATATGGCATTGGGGGGTTCGAATTGAAGGTGCCACTGTAGCTGTATTGACCGGGTTGGGAGTTAAAATTTGGAAAATTTGGATAGGGGTAGTAGCTGGACCCGTACGAGGGCATGGGATTGTAGTTCGGGCCTTGAGGATGCGCGTAGTCCAAGTTGCCTTGGGGAGATTCTTCGAGAGGGTTGATGCCAGGAGGGGGTGGGCGTAGAGTTGGTTTTGGCTTCGGGGTTTCCTTGGGTTGATTAGTGGGGCTGGGTTCCTTGGGGGGATTCGGAGGGGGCGTGGTGATGTAGTTGGGCATCATCATGGGACCGCGACCGAAGCCACCGTTCGGCCAGAAATTTGGACTGAAGCCGGGATCGACCTGACCGAAGGATCCCCATGGAGGTCCCCAGGCTGGCCCAAAACTACCCGCGCTTGCACCTGCACTAGCGCTTGCGCTCGCGCTCGCGCTTGATCCGGCGTTTCCGTTCGAACCGGCGGATGCGGCACCGAAACTGTTAGCGGCGCCGAAGCCGAAGGAGGAAGGAAAGCCGAATGCTTCGTCAGGGTTGAGTGGAATCTTGGGAGTCGATGGTGGCTTCATGCCGCTGTCAGGAAGAGGTTTGGGACCTCCACTCGCCGCCCCGTTCGGACCGGCGTTGGGCTCGGAATCCGCGTCGGGATCTTCGCGGAATCGGGACGAGAAATCCGGAACTGCACCCGAATCGGTAGGTTTGTTGGCCTTCCTTGGCTTTGATTTTGGAGGGTTGCTTTCCGGATCGGAATCTGGCTTTTCAGTAGCAGAGGAGTGCGGAGGTTTTCGTTTGCGAGGCGAGGCCCTTGCTGGTGGGGAGGCTGGTTTCGGACGCGACTGAGCTGCGGGAGAAGATCTTCGTTTCGGGTTTGGAGCTGATTGAGAAGTAGGATTTCCACTGGGGTTTGGCTCATCCTCGGCAGAAGCATCCGGCTGTTCACTGGGATCTTGATCTTCGGAAGGAGTCGGGTCGTCGCTGGGCTCTTCATAATCATCAGAAGGTGGCGAGTCATTGCTCGGCTTATTTGCCTTCGGCTTGTTTCGCGGAGGTGTGCTGGCTCTGGGCTTACTCCGCGTGGGTGTGTTTGGATTGGCCTTTGGCTTGCTCTTATTCCGAGGTGGAAAAGTAGGTGCGTCATTCTCGCTGTCCGGAGTGTCATCGTCTTTCGGCTCTTCGTAATCCGAAGGAGTCTGGTCATCGCTTGGCTCTTCGTCCTCGGAAGGCGCGGGGTCAGCACTTGGCTTGTTTTTCGGAGGTGTCCTGGGCCTGGGCTTAGCTTGCGCGGGGGCATTTCGCTTAGGATTCGGCTTATCTTGATTGGTACGCGATGGAGGAGACGGCCTGGCGTTAGGTTTGTTCCTTGGAGCAGAATTCGCCGGAGCCTTCGGCTTGCCTTGAGCCGGACTATCGGAATCGGGATCAGATTCGTCGTCCGGATCCTCCGCGGTTGTCTCGTCGCCCGAATCCTCCTTTGGCGCAGGCGGCTCGCGCTTTTTATTGGCTGGCGAATTGGCAGGCGATTTGGGCGGATTGCGATTTCTGGGAGGTCTCGCAGCTGGCGACTTAGGCTTTGGCTTCGCGGGAGGTGAATCTGGCTGAGAATCAGGATCTTCTTCCTGAGGTTCCGCCTCCTCGGGCTCTTTCTCATCCTCGGGATTCGTGTCGTCCTCGGGCTCTTCCTCGGGTTCTTCCTCGTACTCCGAAGCTGGCGTGTCATTGTCATCCGACGGCGCTTTCGGCTTGTTTTTGTTCTTAGCGCTCGGTCTAGGAGTAGGCTTCGGCGAATTATCTCTCATACTCGGCGTCACGTTGGGATCCCTTCGGGGACGCTCATTCAGATTTTTCCTCGGTTTGGGATTGGGAGTGAGGCCTTCCTTCGGGGCGCTCGGAGGTTTTGGATTTTCTGAATCCTTCGGAGTATCTTCGCTGTCAGGGTCTGGCTGTGGTTCGTCTTTCGGGGAAGGTTCCGATTCGGGATCGGCCGGAGTATCTTTATCATCAGGCTCTGACTGTGATTTGTCCTTCGGAGAAGGTGCCGATTTCGGATCGGCCGGAGTATCTTCATCATCAGGCTCTGGCTGTGATTTGTCCTTAGGAGAAGGTGCCGATTTTGGATCGGCCGGAGTATTTTTATCATCAGGCTCTGGCTGTGATTTGTCCTTAGGAGAAGGTGCCGATTTTGGATCGGCCGGAGTATTTTTATCGTCAGGCTCTGGCTGTGATTTGTCCTTAGGAGGAGGTGCCGATTTTGGATCGGCCGGAGTATTTTTATCATCAGAGTCTGGCTGTGATTTGTCCTTAGGAGAAGGTGCCGATTTTGGATCGGTCGGAGTATTTTTATCATCAGAGTCTGGCTGTGATTTGTCCTTAGGAGAAGGTGCCGATTTTGGATCGGTCGGAGTATCTTTGTCATCAGAGTCTGGCTGTGGTTTGTCTTTCGGAGGAGGTGCCGATTTCGGATCGGTCGGACGGGAAGGACGAGGATGGCGTGCACGACCTCTGGATGGTCTTCGTGGCTTAGGCTTCGGAGGAGTTTCCGGTGGATCATCATCGGTCAGGAGTCTGATTTTGAGAGTCGATATGGTATTAGAGACAGCACTCGGCGTAGTACTATCGCCGACGGAATTATCAATAGCGGAATCGTTATCGGGAATAGCTTCGTTAGATTCCGGTGGCGTTTTTTCTTTTCTTTTATTAGCGCGATCTACGTCCCGCTTCCATATCCCCGATGAAATGTCCGCCCTCACGTTGCCGTCGCTAAGATCCTTCAGTGACAAAGGAGGTCCTTTACCTTTTCGACAGAATTAACAGACACACGACCTTTCTTGTTAGACTCTTGTGCGCTTAAACATATGAATCCTCATAATTATCTAATGCCGTTCGGGATGTTTCGTGCTCACACATCTACACACAAATTGGGTCTCTGTGGGTTCAATGTTTTGTTAGATAAAAAAAATTAAAAATTAAAATAATCTCTTATCTGTAACGTTTTCTTTTTCGGGATTAAAATGTGCAACGAGCAGTGTTTGTCACTATTTCTAGATTTTTGTTATGAAATTACCATCGTGTTAAAATTTACCCAGTAAAAGGCCAATCGTGGAATATTAATACTGTTATTGGAGGGATACAATTATCACCTGGAAGATTATCAGTGCTCGTATGTGATACGCATATAGCATATATTTAAAAAAAATTATTATGTTCTTTTAGTGTTCGATTATTTTGATCAGCGTGCCAATGTCGCACTCGCATGCACATCATCCGTACACAAAGTGAGAGATACGCAATCGATAAATGCTTCACGGTCGATGCGCCGATGAGTTTTGTCGAGCGCGGGAGGAAATCGGGTCGGAATAGTTTCGAGCGAAATATAATTCAGCGATAATTCAGAGTCGTTATCTCGTGTCATTACTCGGACTTTTCGGACGTGACATTTGCCCGGTGCGATTATTAATTGTTTATCGGCCTTGAATCGTCTGCTGCGGAAATTCATAACGACCTTACGTCAATTAGGAACACAACAACGATGAAGCTTCGATCACAGCGGGAACGAAGTTTGAGCGCGAGCGAAGAAAGTTTCGCAACAATTTTTCCGATGTGTACGTTTTCACGGTTACTCCATCGCGGCGGGCATGCTGCCGCGATGGCGACGATAAGAATACGTGTATGAGAGAATAAAATTAAAAAAAAAAAAACGTTTTAATGAAAGAAGCGAGGACGTCAAGGTGAGCTCACATATGAGGTCACGGTTCACGAACGTCTCGGTCACAATTCGTTTTTTATTTCGCGTCCTGTGTGTTCTCCGTCTCCCTCGTACCATGTGGGAAATGTACGTCTGACCGTGTACGTCCGAAAGCCAAGAATATTATGTTTACGAACGAAGAGCCGCCGAGCCGGCTTGCCAACACGAGACGCCCGACTCGTTTCGTATTTACACCACAAACTTGCTGATCGCGCACTAATGAAAGGCAAAAAAAAGAAACGAAAAAAAGGGGAATGAAATATCAATATTACCGACAGAGTTTTATTGCAGTGACAATTCTACGATAAACGGCGGTGGAAAAAAATGTCTTTATTGATTTAAAAATAAATAAAAAAAATTAAACTCTAAAATATACTCAACACTCGTTCGAACGGCATCGTCATGCGGTTCGGACGATCGTTCACCGCTCGGGCGCAAATATACGTTCTGCAACCTCGGGAAATACCAGTTTGTATTTGATAGAACAGGAGGGGACAAAAAATAGCGTGGAATGCTTTATACCGACGAACACGCGAGGAGGAGACGAATTAAAAAATAAAAATAAAAATGAAGATAAAAGAAATAAAAAGATAAGAGAGAAAACGCGTTGCCGAGCGAGCAGCTCCGTTAACAGGCTAGGTGTGTAAAATCTTAGACGAAACTTACCGCTTGGCGATCTTTCGAATCTGTAGCCGTGAGCACTGAGTACTCCGAAAAGGACGAGAGCACAGACGAAGACCTTGGAAGTATCCATAACTCGGGTTCTCGTTACAAAAACGATATATATGCGTTCGATAAATTTATCAATTCGTTTGAGTTAATATTTATTTATTTTTTTCGTATTATATTTAATATTTTAGAGGCACTTCCTGTACGCGATAACGAAGCGAGTATACTGCGTTCCTATTAACGTCGCAGTTCCCAAGAGAATGACTAAGTTCGCGCGGCCGGCGATCATCTTATATAGCATTCTGCTCGGTTCGGCCTCTTGCCTCCAGGTTTCTTACACGAGCAGTGTGGATCCTCGATCGACGCTGTGACGACTCCTACACACCGAGGCTGCTGTATAGGCTTCGACGGAGCTTCAATGTGTAATAACGCACGAGACCTCTGAGATCAATCGGACGCTCGCTCGATATGAGTTATAGATTTCGGCTGCGACCTTGAACAATATTGAGAGATTGCCGATAAAAAAAAAATTTATATAAGCGAGTAGTAATTTTTCTTTGATCAAAATATAAATATTCGTGTGCAGGTTTGGGATGATAGCTAAAAAAAATTACGCAATTTAGAGATACCACAGACATTTTTCAAAAAATTCAAAATCGCGTAAAATGTCCAGTTCACCCTCAATCCGTATAAAAAATACATTTAATGAAGAAATGTGGCCATTCTACTTGTGTACCAATTTTCAATTCGTTATCTCTAACCGTTTGCGAGTTATAGTTGTTTGAAACGATGCAAGTCCGTCACATACATACACACATACATCCGGACGGCAGCTAAAAATTACATGTCTCAATATTTCGGACTGTTACAAATACTCTGACATTCTGACACTCTATCATAAGTACTCTGATACTAAAATCTAGATTTTTTATAATCAAAACATAGCTTCCTCCACGAGGAGGCAAAAGATTCGTTTTCATCACACTTTTCTCGATTTTCCGAAGAAGAGTTCCACGTGCTAGAGATAGTGAAAATTTCCTCGTACAACAATTATTTATTATTATTTTTTAATTGTTATGCTTTATCTAAAAAAATGCCTGCGCAGTTGATCAGCAGGAATTTCTTGTTGTGTACTGCACGATGCTAGTACGATTTAAAGCGTTGAAGAAGAAATTCGAGTTATGACAACGAGACGAGGGTTATCACTGATGCGCTCTACGAGAGATATCTTTCGTCGTCGCAGCAGTTGGAGTGATTTCTTTTTTTTTGTAAATGGAGAAATACTTTTCTGGCTTAAGACGAGCGAACTGTAAGTCAGTGGGCGAGAGGCCAAGGCAAGATCATTGTCAAGGCCGCGGTCCTTGCTCCGGAGAAGCCTTCTCTATTCCACCCAGGAACGGTCGTCTATGCGGCATAGCATAGATAAATTTGTTGAGTTTCGGGTAATTTGAGGGACGAGCGATAAGCTGTTTCTGATATGGCTAAAAGGCATTCCAAAAGAGTCGAATCGTCAAGCTTTTTCGTTGCAAATGTTATATATTTTACATAATAAAAAAACAGTACTTATATCACAGAAATGTTACTTTTCAATAGGTCTCTCAATAACATATTTATATAAGGCAATTCAACGTGTCTGCCTCAGCCTCGGTTGATCCAACAATTTCTTTCGCGCATTATTGACTTTAACAGTCAAAGGTTTTTCGAAAATTCTACTCATAATCACTTTTGGAAACTTTTCATAATAATTTTTGAAAATTATTTAAAAAATAATTAATCCTCTGCGCCATAGCGAAAAACAATTAAGACCGTCAATCGCCAACGTAAGCGCGAAAGTATGAGGGACTTGGCGTGAATAACATCTTCCTCGCATCCTGGACGAGATAATCGATCGGCACTCGGCGCGACGGCTGTGCAGACTTTTCCCCGCACTTCGCGGTAAGTGTGAAATACGTCTCATCCTCCTGTACGTCGTGGGATCCGAGAATTATAAGTATATGTTTTGATGCAACGAATCCGCCATTTTCCAGTTGCCACGAGGACTTTCGCGGTCGAGCGTCTAATCGCTGTAATCGCAAACGATCGTGAATTGATCATTGAAAATTAAATCCGCACCCGATGAGTTTCCATTTTTGCATGACGCCAAGGGAATTTCCATATTATCCGGCGAATTTGTGACTTCATTTCTTCGCGTTTCTGCACATCAATGTTTAACGCGAAACGGCGTTTCACTGATCACGCCTAACGATAGATCAAACGTCTGATTCTTCAGCACACGTGTGGCACGCGCTAATTTACGGAGACAATATGTTGGTATCGCGTGCCACATTCACGTGCGCTTGGGTCATTCCACCCGGAAAAAATTTCGACTGTTCCATCCCAAATGGTAAAATCCTCTGGAAAATATTTAACATTAAAGTCAGATTCGACTTGCAGCATCGATCAAACGAAAATCTCGATTTTCCTCGATATCAAATATCGAATAGTTTCCTATTTTTTAAAAATTAAATCAATGTAAACAAAAAATTTACATTTTTCGCCATTACCGGCTTTAAATGATTTTGTGACGCCGACGCGGCTGGTACCACATAAGCGAGGCCGATCGATGAAGACAACGTACGACATTTCATGGTCAATATCGATCCCGAACGGCGAGCAGTTTTCAGCGAATTGATCGAGCTCTGTCGGTCAACCGACGTGAACTTCAACACCCGTGTCAAGTTCTCGTTGGATCGGGCAATGTAGCTGATTGGCACGATGCTGAGGGACACGGAAATACCCGCCGGTCGAAAGTTGCTAACCTTCCGCGCTCAATACATTCCACGACCGTGCGCAGCTAACAGTCGTTTTATCTTCATCAGCTTTTCTGGTTCATTGCATCTTCATTATTATTATTATTATTGTTATTATTATTATTATTATTATTATTATTATTATTATTATTATTATTATTATTATTATTATTATTATTATTATTATTATTATTATTATTATTATTATTATTATTATTATTATTATTATTATTATTATTATTATTATTATTATTATTATTATTATTATTATTATTATTATCCACTTATAAGGAACGTTTTAAAGACGATCTTTACGATCGGAATACTACGGGCACTCTAGAAGAGATGAGAATAGGGGAACAATGTATTGCGTCGGAGGAATGGGCGCTGTCGTCACGAAGATAGATAGGGAATAGGTCGTTAGACTAGTCTTTACACTAATGGATTTCGGGTCGTTTTTTTACTCGGATAAGATGGAACTCTGGCTTTCTGTTAAGAAGTATATATAGCAGGTAAAGAAAACAGGACCATCAGTGTGTTCTGAACCTTTCGTGGGTTTCGTCAGAATCGTCGAGATGTTTAAGAAAACTTCGTTGCGGCTGGCTGTTCTGGCAGTTCTACTGTTCGCGCAAAGTCAAGGTGAGACTCGATTTAATTTTTATTTATTTATTTATTTTTTTTAAGGCACGAATTATACTAGACTCGATGCAATTTTTGGTACTGCGGAGTTTTAGGGAACCCCGTGGTCGAAAGCGAAAATAAAGATGGGATTGAAGCGGCTGCGGCGAGAGACGCGAGGATTAGCCCGAGCGATTGGTTGCACTTCAATCACAGCTGGTCGTTCCCTTCGCTTCCTTCTGTCACTGGTCTGTTCGGCGGCGACGATAACAAGGAAGGCCGGGGATTGAATCTGCGAAAAAGAGTCGACGCCCTGGAGAAAACACAGAAGTCCATAAACGAGATACTGAAAAAATTAACTCGCGGTTAGTACACAATATACAGTAAAAAATGTTGTTATACTTTTTACAACAACTTATTGTCCAGAAACGCCCACAATTTTTGATTTGTTAATTTTTTGATCGTACCATGCGGCACTAATTTTACAAACAAAAGTACACAAAAAAGTAGTCAATGACGCAGGAAACAAGCGCACAAGTTTGTCTATTCGAACCTGAACAAATGAGTTTGTCGCTCATTCAACAAAATTATTTTTACGAAACTTAGTAGTCCGATCTTAAGAAATAATTTTGTACTGTGTAACTCATCTATATTCTCTTGGCGTCGAATTATAAGACGGTAGTTTGGACTTAAGATCGCTCTTGAGATCGAACTTAAGACCGAAGTTTGGACTAAACTTTGGTCTTAAGTTCAGACTAAAGTCTTAAAATTCGACCCTTGTAGTCCACAATATAAAAATAAATTGTAAATTTCATGTACTGGCACTTGAAATTTGGTTTCATTACTTACATTAATTCAATATTAATATACTTTTTTTTATAAAGTTACAATACCAGATATTAAAATTACAAATCTTTTGCATGAAATTTACAAAAATTTGCATTGAAAATAAAAATTTTACTGTAAAATTGCAACGCACATGTCTTTGAAATTTCAGAAATAGTTTATATAAAGAAAGCTTGCAATACCGTTCATTAATTTCCAAACAAGATGTTTTTACAGTGTACCTAATATAATCAGTTTTTAAAAATTACAATAATCATAATTTAATGTCCCTTTTGTTTCAGACGTCTCTGCGCTGACGGCGTCTTGCGCTGACAAGGGCGACGGATCGCCAGTTGTCCCTGCCGAGTCAGTGACGAACAAACCCGAGATTGCAGCTGGAGCACCAAGTTTGCCCGGAGGAGCATTGCCGGCGAAGCCGGAGACGAGCAAACCCGAGATCGCAGCTGGATCGCCGAGTTTGCCCGAAGGAGCGTTGCCGGCGAAGCCGGAGACGAGCAAACCCGCGATCGCATCTGGAACTCCGAGTTTGCCCGAAGGAACATTGCCGGCGAAACCGGCGACGAACAAAACAGAGACCTCGACCGGATTCCCAAGTTTGCCCGAAGGAGCATTGCCGGAAAAACCGGAAGCAGCGGAAGCACCTAGCGTAGATACACTGATGATGGTTCCGCTGAGGACAAAAGGAAACGCGACCCGAAATTTGTCGAGCGGCGGATCAAGTGCTCCGGAGATACCGGAAAAAATCGTAATCGCCTCGACAAGCTTGGAGGACAGTCCGGGGGAAAATCCGATTGGAAGCATTTCCCTCGTGGGTTTCGCACCGTCGCACGATTCTCGGCTTAATTCACGAATGTCGGGGAACAAGGATAGTAAGTCGAACGAGAAGGCCGACTGATGAGTCACTCGATTGTACTTGCATTGTTCGACTCGGGTACGATATTTGTTGAATCCATATTAATGGATTTGACATGCACTAATGGATTTTGCGCATTCGCGCCACCTGCAAAAATTTGCTACTTTCGGCAAAACGGCGATTTCTAAAAAATATATTCTGATCGAAAAAATTTGGGAAAATTCTACCGATGGTAATATTTTCGTGATAACTTTTTTTTTATTCTAGTTTAAAATTGCAAAAGTGTCATTTTTTATACACTTTGATTAAGAAAAGTGGTAGACTTTGAGGGTTCAAAGGGTAAAAAAGGATTAAAAGGGGAAACTGAAATTTGAGTTATCCGGATCATAAATAAAATGTATAATCAGTGTATCAATAAAGCAATAAAACGTCGACAGTATTCATACTTCATTCACAGTGCTCGGATGATTACCATGTTCATGTTCAATTACTTTTACAACTCGTCTCGGCAGCCTCACGACCAATGACGAACGGTGCTTCGGGATTCCCCAAGGACCTCGCTCACTCGCGCATCGTTGCGGCCGAATATACGTGACACTGCTAAGAACGCCTGCGTTTTATATTTTACTTTGTATTTTTTTTTTTTACTTCCATAAAAGCGTCGGAAAAATTAGCGATGTTCCGGTTAATTAAATGACCGAATGGACGGAAGTACGTAATAATTTTTCTTTTTCGCGAGATACAAAAATCTCCAAGCTACAATTATTATCGACGTCATCGTCTTTAACACGCGCAGATTTTCGACTGTAATGTCCAGCCGAGCTCAATACACGTTGCTGGGTATAACCGAGCAGCTATTGCGTCTTAGGACACCGTCGCGCATCTCAATAGGTTCTGTAAGGTCGAGCATATCTGTTAAAAAAGGGCAGGGATAGACCGTCGAGAAGTCAGAACGAATTCAGTCATGGTACGGTGCGCGAGTAACGTGATAATTTTTTTTTGTCTACTATCCACGCAAGCGTGGGCAGGTAAGAGTTACAGTTTTGCATCGTCGGATCGCACCTTGGGGCGGGTAATGAGTGCGGATAACAACCGATATACAAAACAAGCAGGTTCAAATCACAAACGACAAAATATTTTTTTAAATACATACATGGTGCAATTTTAATGCATTAAAAATATTGTGATCAGTCGAATCTCAGAACGCACGATTCATTAAAAAATAAAATGATGTTTTGTCTGCTTTTCACGCAATCGTGGGCAGGTAAGAGTTACCGTTTTGCATCGTCGGATCGCACCTTGGGGCGGATAATCAGTGCGGATAACACTAGACACAAAACAAGTAAATTGAAATAAGAAAACGCCAAAATATTTTTGAAAACAATATATGGTGCGATTAAAGTGCATTACAAATATTGTGATCAGCTGAATCGTTGAATTGAAATAAGAAAACGCCAAAATATTTTTGAAAACAATACATGGTGCTAATTGCACCAGTGCATTACAAATATTGCGCGTTCCGAATCTCCGAACGTACTATCCATAAAAAAAAATTTAATTACACTTTGGCGTTATTTTCTCGTGTATTACTTATGTAATTTATTATTTGAACGTGTCACCGATTGAATTATCCTCCTAAAGTCAAATCCCCAAGGGTAATCCGCGACATTAAAAAGTTGATCGCTTAATTCATTAAATTGCTCATCGGATTATTTTTTAACCGTGCCGGAGTGTTAAACAGAATTTTTCTTATTATTGAAAATAAGAAGTAAACGGGACGAATGAAATAACAGCGTACGATACTTTCGAAAAAAATAACCAAAAAAGAAAAGGAAACAAGATACTGATAATTTAGAGATGCTGCAATTTTAATGCATTAAAAATATTGTGATCAGTCGAATCTGATAACGCATCATCCATTAAAAAATTAAATAACACTTTGGCGTTATTTTCTCGCGAGTTACTTGTGTAATTTATTACTTTAACGTGTCACAGATTGAACCATCCCCAAGGGTAATCCGGGGTATTAAAAAATTGATCGCTTAGTTAATTAAATTGCAACAGAGCGTAATTAAATTGCTCATCGGATTATTTTTTAACCGTGCCGAAGCGTTAAACAGAAATTTTCTTATTATTGAAAATAAAAAATAAACAGAACGCATGCGGAATAACAGCGTACGATGCTTTCGAAGAAAAGAAACAAAAAATAAAAGGAAACAAGATAGCGATAATGGAGAGATGCCGATTTTTCCGAGTGTGTTAGCGAGGCGAGCACGTAAATCGTTGCAGCCACGGGCACATAACGCTACGACGGTGATGTCATTGCCGAGGCCCAAAGTGAAAATGCCGTCGAAATCGTGCGGCTTCGTGATTACACACGTCAATTATTCCGCTCTCCGATACACACGGGAATTCGATGGAACCTGTTCGGCGCCGAAGCTACCGATGCGTCATACCTACACGTTCGCATCACCTTTATTATTAAAAGTGCGGTTGTTTTGATTCCTTTTTTTTTCTTTTCTTGCCCTCGTCTATCCGTGCGCTTCGATTCCATTTCGCCAGGCGATTTTAATTGCGATATGAATCTTTTTAACGCTTGCGCGTATGTGATTTTTTTTCAACTTTTTCAAGATGATCGAGTATACTTCGAGTCGGAGGACGAGAGACGATGGAACACCCCGCCGAAGTTGACGCCCGAGCAGGCAGATGGAAAATCGAATTTCGATAATGAGTCACCCCAACCGAGATTTCTGCCGTTTTCAGCGAGTTTCACTCTGAGCTCAGGTGGCACCTCGAACAATGCGCATTCACTGAGCGTCGGTGGAAGCCAGGATGGAATAAGCTTTTCACAGAGCGCCAGCCAGGCTGGCAGCTCCGTCGGGGTTGAGGGGTACGCGAAGAAAATATTAATCTGTAATGAAGGCGCGAGATCCGGTGGCGCGGATTAACCAAATTGCTCGCGGATCTCCGTGGGGAAACTCAACCCGCAAAACTGCATTATTTATTTAAAATTCTTAAGAGTGTCATTCGGACGACGATTGACGAGGTAAAATTATCGATATTTTGTGATGAAATTACGCGGCAAAGTTTTATTCATAAAATTACGATGACTGGTCCATTTGCTTCGAGGCTCATTGATTTTTAACTCGTCACGTATCGGATCATTGTTTAACGAGGACCTAGAATTTGCCAAGACGCAACCTTCGGACGATTCGAATAACAAGTTGATGTGCTAAAAAAATCGGTAAAAATTCACAGACGTACCTTAAAGTGTCGTTTCTTTATAACGCAGAGGAAAATTTATTAAGCACATTCGTATCGTTTTTGTGCTCAAGGTAGTCCGTGTACGTTCAAGTCAATCCAGTATCCTGACTTCAAAAATAGTTTGTATACATTTTAAAGGAGAAATTTTTTCGAACTAAGGTGGATTTCGATTAAAAAAACTTCGTACTTTATGTAAAAAAAGGTACAGCAATGGATTTACAGAAAAAAAACTTAGTTTACACCAATAAGTTCACGCGCAGATTTTCGTGAAGTAAATTTGTAATTTCGGTCCGATCTTGACGAGTAACAGCTTATTTTGTTTGTTGAAATATGTTTTATGAATTCACCGAGTATCTTTGCTTCGTTAAGATTCTTAATCGGAAGAGAAGTTTAGTTAATGTCGTAGCGCTGCTTCTTTTTTTCTCAAACAAATTACAGTAACTTGTAGACGATGGATATTATCGTTAATGTTTTCCGGTGAATTCGTAGAGTATCTATCGAGAAACAACATAAGTTTTCAATGAGTTTTCAATGAGCTTTCAATGATCTTTCAATGAGCTTACAAATTTGACTTCACAAATACAGCGTGAAAATATGGCTATGGATTTATTAGCGTAAACTGAGTTATTTTTCTATAAATTCATTGTTGCACAGGTGTTTCTATACAAAGTAGAAACTCTTTCATCAAGATCAACGTCAATTCGCACTAATTATCCCTATAAAATGTGTACAAACGATTTTTGAAAGCTTGGAACTCGATTGACTTGACTATACTGCAAGGACTACCTTAAAAGAATGCATGGTCGTTTGCTCTCGGCCAAAAAATCGCCGGTGCGTGAAGGGTTAATAAACGATTATATTTTATGTAAACGTTCCGGCACGCTTTTTAATTAAGTCGCTTCGCGAAGCGAGGATAACAAATAACCACGACGCAGAGTTATTGTCGTGAAATAATGGAAAAATTAAAAGCTGCGGATATCATTTGAGCACCGACGAGAAACGAATGTGCGTGACCATTATTATGGCGACAAAAAAAAAACCGGGGCGACGGGATGACGGTGAATGGAATGAACAATACAATCATCGCGGTTATTCATTGTGAAAATATTTTTTTAGTCACTCGATCGACTATAATGTATGCGACTGCTACATGTGTCGCGAATTCATTATGAGTCTACCGAATAACAATTTCACATGACACTTCATATATTGCGACTGGAAAAACAAAAAAGTCTCTCTCGAAAAATACACGAGCCAAACGTCTGGTTAGAAAATTTCATATTATGTTATGTTACTTTTTAAAGAAACCAGTTGTTGCAATTTTTTGTAATTTTCAGTTCGGGAATTTCTGCAAGCCAATCGAGTTCTTTCTCGGCGGGACTTTCGGGAATTTCGGGCTCGGATTCGAACGCTTTCGGTCTCAATCATCCGGCATTCGGAGGAAATTCTCAAGCGAACAGCAATTCTTTCGCGCTGGGCCAGGCAACTTCGTCGTCTCAGGGAAACGTCGTGAAGGGCCAGGCTACTTCCGGTGCGCAATCCAGCGTCGGATCTTCTCACTCTTCAGCGACTTCCGGTGCGAGCGGGAATTCCGGAGTAGCGAATTTCCATGGACAGAATCATCGACAAGGGAAACCATCGTGGACCAATATTGGACCGAACCACGAAATTGGAGGTAGTGAAAGAAACGTTCGAATCTAAGAAACAAGCACATATCTGCAAAACACTAACGAGAGATACATAAAATGAGACAGTTTTCGGGAGTTCTCTGGTACACTGAGAGAAGGATCTGATAAAAATTACCATAAATCTGGTAAAGACCGAAAGAAATTGCAAGTACATGGGAACTGCGTGACATCCTGGCAAACATTTGTATTAAACTTATCACATTCCGTCTGAAAATATGGTAATTTTCACTGGCGCAGATATTACCCGAATATCCGGTAATCTTTGCTAGAATATAAGCTCTTACTAGAAAATATGATAATCGATGACGTCGCGATCAAAAATCGTTTCTTTTAGGTTTTTAGGTACCGGCATATTACGTCTATCCATTTTTTTATGTACACATTCATAAAAAAATTTGATCCACGAAATTCTCAGTCAGATACGCAAAATCTCCTCAACCCGCTTTCTGGAAAAAATTACCATATGAGTTTGGGTAAAAATTGCTATGGCCCCTGTGAAAATTTCACATAACGTCAGTGGTGTCGCTAGTGTTCCATGTTGCCTGTGTGAACTTCACCACATGACTTTCTAGTTTTTCCGAGAATCCTTCCCCTTAGTGTAAGAAGAAGACTTAAAAATTAACAATAATGATGCCAAAAAAACTTTCGCAGGTCTGTACAATCCGAACGGTGGGCGCCCAAAGTTGCACGTGACTCAGGGACACCACGGATTCATCGAGAAGCGACCTGGAAAAGGACCTCTTCGGCTCGACGTTAATTTGGACGACGATCGTTGGCAACATCGACGTCCCGAAGTCTTTATAACCGAGCAACGACCCACCCATGGGTACCGTGGTCATAGACAAGGCGGAAGTTACAATGGAGGATTTCACTCGTCCGCCTCCTCATTGTCCAGTTCTCAGCAGAATTGGGCTACGAACCAAGACACTTCCGCTAATCGCGAATCTTGGACGCAAAGTCCTCTGACCGGACCTCATCCCGGAAGCTGGTCGCAGGCTCAGGACAGCAATAGACCCGGTCTACAAATTTCCGGAGCTTCGGCATCGTCATCCGCGAATTCAAACTCACCGGGAAGCTCCTCCTTCGGGCAATCTTCGTCCCACAGCAGTTTGGGACCGAACGGGCCATCTTCTTGGACGAACAACAACGCGCAGACATCCGGCAACGCTCAGAGTCACGGTCAGGGCGCGGCTGCAGCGGTAGGACAGAATAATGGAAACGCTCAAGCTTCCTTCAGTTCCGGCGCGATAGCCGGAAGCTCTCAAGGCAATGGTTACTCGCAGGGCAACGCCGTTTCCGCCAACAGGGGTCAAGACTCCCGAGGTCAGGTCGCAAGTCACTCGACGGGCAGCGGTCACGCCCAGGGAACCGCGAATTCAGGCTCGGTCAGCTTCGTTACATTTCCAAACTCGGACAATTCGCAGAATTTGCCACGGGAATTCGTGAGAAATTCGGCATCGAATTCGCGAAACGGACCGCAAGGAAGGATCTCTAGAACGAGAAATCCGGTCGGTGAGTTGCTGACGGATATCACGGACACAGTGGTCGACTTATTCGATATTTAATTACATGTAATAATTGTATGCCTCGTATACGTTTTAACATAAGTTATTTATGGTTCGTTCGACGAGTCCACGACGATTGAGCGGTCGATTGAACTTGAATTAAAATTAGCCGGTTGTATCAATGACGACGAGAAATAAATGGAAGCTAAGCAGACGCTGGGAATGGTCTTGAAATAACATAGAAATAAAGTGGCATAAATTAGCCGACGTGTCCGATTGAGATAAGACTGTGGCGAGGAGTCTCCGAGGCGATTATTAGCGGCAGCGAGAAGCGTCGAGGAACTCGTACGGCAGGATAAAACAAAAGAGCCGGTGAGCGCGGTTCCTCCTATTGCCTCAGGATGCTAATCCTCCGGCGATGCGTGACGTAATATATTTTTTAATTATCCCCACGACGCCACGCTACACGCCCGCGGATACATGAGACCGGGAGACGCAAACGATCACCTCAGCGCGCGTTGTTGAGATCGTTCCGAGAAACTGATTTCCAGACAGATAAAGCCGCGATGAGCTATGGGCCCGGAACTGCGATAAATATATTTATTACGGATGGCACGTACGGAGAATGATAAGTGTAATGGAACCGAATCTGGACTTCCCAAAAAGATTGTCGTCTTGCAATTATCGTCGCAACACTCGGTCGTCTATATTCAGTCACCCATTAGTCGATCTATTATTCGCAGTTAACTTCCTTTCGAATCGTCTGCACGCGATTGGGAAAAACAGAAGACCCGGATGTGAAAATGATGATCGCATAGGTTTCTGAATTATCAGCTGATATACGAAATCGATGTCTGCTAGAATGATTTCCAGACTGTCCCGACGACATCTAATCAAGCTTCGCTTCTGAATTAACCATCGAGGTTGGCGCAGACCCGGATGTGCAAGTGGAGAACGAACAGGTTACTGAATTACCAGCGGAAAAATTACATCCATACCTGTTGGAATGATTTCCAGACTGTCCCGACATCTGACCATAATCAAGCTTCGCTTCTGAGGTAACCACCGAGGTTGGCCCAGACCCGGATGTGAAAATAGAGATCGAAGTGTTTTCTGCATTATCAGCGGATACACGACATCCATAACTGCCAGAGTGATTTCTAGACTGTCCCGACATCTAACCATGATCAAGCTTCGCTTCTGCATTTACCCGGTGGTAAATGCAGACGGCGTGTTCGAATCTGCACCAACCTCGGTAGGTTGGTGCACATTCGAACACGCCGTTGAGCCGCCGGAAGATAAATTACCTTCAATCGGCGACATCCTACCTTGCCAACGGGCGATACAGTGATTCGTGACGGTTAGCGAATTTGCCATGCAAATACTGCGGAATTCCCACGTATTTCTGGGTAATCTTATCGTGATTGCGGATCGCCAAGATGATACACGAGCAGATAAGATAAACCAATTTTTTTTTTACATAAAAACTCATAGATCTACCGGGATTCCCCGGTAGACGTGAGAATGTAATCGTTGCTTATTACCGGGCTAATTAACTGCTGCTGACTGTTTCTTGCATGATGAAGCTCATATAGTGGGTACCGAGAAAATTGGCTATTTTTATTATAGTACAGTAGAACCTTGATCATTCGAACCCTCAATTATCAGAACCATGACTTCGTTTATCCGAACGCTCGGTTATCCGAAGGTTAGCGCAAAACATTATACATTGTTGCAAGAGCCGCGGCCATGTTCAAGTGTGTCGCAGCGTGCTTTTCCACTTCCTGCGGTAATCCGCTCGCGCACTGGCTTTCCCGAGCAGTTCCACCCACCCCAGCAGTGACAGACAGAAACTAGTTTCTATCACATATCCTTTGAATTCGCCTTACATACGTGGTTCACACTGAAGCAGCTTCGAGATTTCGCTGCTCTAAAGCGTAACTATCGTTCCGCAATTAAAAATTGACTACAATATAAAATTTGACTATTGTCTTGAATAACTATCCTCGTATAAGTGCAGGAAACATTGCTGGATTTTCCATGAATTTGTTTTGTTTTTCGAATGCTACTGCGATTGACTTTTGCCCACACTTGACGCTACATTTTGTTATTATTATTTGCTACTTGTTGTTATTGACCAGGTTCTATTGTAGTCCACGACGCGTTTAGTCGTGTATTTCTTTTTCTATTTTTATCGTATAGCAGTATTAACATCAATTATCTGGAATCGCTCACGACTTTCACTTTTTATTTTTTTCTTTAAATAACGTTCAAATGTCTCGCTATTGTACTCTCGCTATTGTACTGTATACTTGCATGATAGGTTACCTATCGCGTAAATGGGCCAACTCCAAATATCTTTAATAAATAAACAAATAAGTAAATGGGCGATTTTTTTCACAGAATCCTTCAAATAAGACTTTGATGTACGAAATATGTTAAAAATATGTTGAAGTTTAATATAAACTGTTATGGCAGAAAGACTGCGGTCGATGGCCTATTGGCAATATGCAATATAGGTGAAAAGAGATAAATTTGTTTAGGTATTAAAAAAATTTTACATGTTATGTATTTTTAATAAACTCACGACTACTACTACGATAAACTGTTATTTCATTTATATATGTTTATCGACATGCGTGTTATAATCCCATAAAAAAATGTGCGTTTTGATGATCCGAATTTTTGATTATCGTAACTATACTCAGTCCCGAAGGATTTGGATAATCGAGGTTCTACTGTATTGAATTTTACTGCCCCGTGGCATCATTCTATTTCTGGCTACACAGATTTTTTTAAATTTTTATCATCAGACAAATCGACAATTCTATTGGTATTTAAAATTCTCCGACGTACAGACAATCACCATTCAGGGATAACGATGTGCATCAATCATAAGACCAATCATCCGAAGCCCTTGAGCAGTCACTTCCTACTTCGATATACGTCAACAATACTTCCTGACTGCTTTATGAGACTGTTCGAATGCGCATCAGGCACCAAATGCAAATCGTTCGCCCTACCGATCGTTTTTATTTTTATAATTATCGATCGTTGCATCTGCCGGCGATCTTCAAGGTTAAGCAGGATTGACATTCTTTTTCCTCGCACGTACCATTCGCGCGAAACTATAAAGTGAGCGACACGCGCCGCCAACGCAAGTGTGCGGTGGATATACGGAGGGATCTTCGGTAACCGATTTCAGGAGATAAACGTGGCAGTATTTCCGCACCGGAACGCGGAGATCGATTGGTTCAAAGGCAATTTTTCTCGTTAACTATCGCGAACGTGTATGAACTACCTGGTTATCATACAAGACAAAACAAGTTTCATAATCATATTCTCGGTAAAATCGTTAATACGTCAGATGAGCGAAAAATACATAACTTTACGATAGTACAACCAAGAAACGTTAACGAATGTGAAGATATGAATGTAATGTTTTTAGGATCACTGCCAGCGCGCTTCTTACTTCGGAATGGTTGCACTCTTATGAAATTAGTTTTTCACGATATTAACTCGAGATAGGTAAAAATTTGATATTTCTATTGTTCCCTTGATTGGTCCGGGTTGTGTAAACAACTTCTCACCAGGTAAACGGAGCTGAAGACATACAACATGTTCCTTAATTCATCAACTTTTGTCGCTGTCCACATCCGAGATAAATCCCAAATACATTTTGAACGTGTCATGCACGTTCTCTTATCCACTTTCTTTTGTTCTTTAAGGTAGTCCTTGCTCGTTAGCTAGTCAACTGAGAGTTGTATTACGGAAATTTTTGAAGTATCACTATTTAAGTTTTGAAAAAATTGTAATATGGTAAATTTTTCTTTTACATGTACATGACATTACCTAGTAGCATTGTCTGGGAACTGTTAAGTATTAAGGGCGATCGAATCTTGGCTTACATACACTAGGACCTCGATTTTTGCACTCTGGGTTTCCTCAACAGACCCCACCACGGAGCACATCTCGATCGGCGCAGCAAGCTATGGGCCATGCTCGACAGTTAGTATGGACGGGGCAATTACGAAAATTTTAGTTAGTGATTTTCTCCAATGACGAAGTCATGTGCAAATTACATTGCACCTTTGTTTTAACCCTAAATAACGCTTAACCCTACGAATATAATTGCGAAAAATACTTGAGAAGTACTTTAAGTACAAAAAGTACTTTATACTTGAAGTATTTTTGGTAATTTGCCTAGCTCTAATAAAGAGTGAGACCACCGCCGGCAGAATAATATCCGATAACAAATAAAAAATGCATTGAATCAGTCGGCAGACCCAATATTTTCAAATATCATTTTAATCCTCGGAATCTCCCGATCGCATTACGGTTATTGTTCCTATATGTATCTAATCGCGAAGTTTAAATAAAAGTGAACAAAAGCGCGATCGTGACCCTTTTCCGACAAGAAACCATGCTAAATCTGTCGACATTCGATTAATTTATTTAATGTAAACAATCGGTAACCTTGCGTGAATGTTTGCAGACGTGATTCTCTATGCATTGTTTGTAACATATTAAAAAATTTACATTGTATCTAACAATCAAGTTCGTGCTCGTACTACCTTAATTCAGTCGAGTCGAGTCGACTGACTGATTCCAAATTTTGAACTGGAAGTTCCATTGTTACCGGTCCTACGTATCACCAACAAAGTTGTTCTTCGTAAGTCAATGCGTCATATTTTTTCACCAAACAATCGAGGAGACCCTCCAGTCAGGCATCGGACTCGTCCCGCATCGCCGAAATGAGATAAAAAACCGATCGCCGCACTTTTCCTTACCGCTGTATCGCGGCGCATTTCTGGTAAGATAAGACGACCGTTTCCATCGGTGTATTCGGTTCTCCAATTAATCGCAAATCGCACTAACAAATCGCGCCTGTATATGGAAAGCAGGGAATATCGAGCGTTACACCACGCAGCTCGTGAGGAACGTGTGCGCGGCATTGCGATTTTTTCCACGAGAAGCCAAAACCCCGTCCCGATCTGCTGGCGAACATCAGTCGGTAATTTTAACAATGGTGTCGCGTTTTGTCATCGGAAGGATTATCTCGCGTATTATGCAATCGTTATGCAGAGATCGTGCCTATCGAGAGGTACACGCGCCTATAAAAAGGGGCAACCTGCAGTATGTCGTCTCAGTATCTACCGAGATCCTCAAAACGTACTACGAAAATCGACTATCGAAGATATGGGGTGGTTCAGTGCTCTGGGGACGTTGCTGCTGGCGACGACCCTTACCGGTTTACCGCTCGTTCCGGACCCGGACGCAGGTAAACACACACGAAACGTCGTATCTTCGTACCATCATAGTGACTGTGTTTTTCCATAGATTATATGTAATTCACTTGACAAAAATTCAAGAGTTGTAGAGCAGATCGCTTGTATTGCAGAACTGGTACCGGAGATCGTCGAGAATGCGACTCTCTCAACGGAATTGCAGCCTCCGAGGATAGATTCCGACAGCAATGCGACGAGACACGGGATCGTTTACCTGATAAATCTTTATGCCGTGACGAACTCCTCGGACGCCGAGGATGGTAACGAAAAACTCAGCAACGAGATCGTTGAGAGCGCGCCGGGAATGTTGGGTAATCGCAGTCTTTTCCCCGATAAGAAAATCCACCGCCAAAGACATGCAGTACAATATCGATTATCCGAACCCATCGGGACCGGGTCTAGTTCGGATAATAAAAAATTCGGGTAACCGAAATTCACATTTTTTAATCGGGATTATAACAACTGTTTGCGTCATTATTCCACCGTATGCCCTTCTGGGTTTTTACGGAACCCCATCCGTTTACCCCCTAGCACTCCCTACCCGCACTCAGCTAAGCTACCTAACTTCCACTGTACCGCATTTGCCGGGGAAACGGGGAAACTACGGAAAACCCGTATCGGTACAGACGCCCATATTCTACTGATCCGCCGGTATTTTTGCACTTGAGTACAGTGCAGAAAGACCGAAGTTTCAGAAGAAAGCGCCTCCTGTTCAACGGTCCATGCGCAAGCTAGCGCACGGCTAAGCGGTCACCCATCCAAGCACTGACCGCGAACGATCTCGCTTGACTTGGGAGACCACCGTAGCCGCGCGCCCACCGCGCGTCCACCGCTGTCGGTAGGATTATAACAAGTATATAAAGAAGGCATATATAAATGAAGTAACAGTATATATTGCACTTCAAAACATCTATTGAACATATTCTGTAAAATAAAGTCGTGCATTTTAGCTAGAGATCGTGAAGCCGCTTCAATCAATTTGGCATAGAAATGAGTCTCTGATGCGCCCTGTTCGACTCTACTGGGTTGGTTAGAACTGCAAGAATGTATAATCTTTCGCGCTAACGTTCGGATAACCGAGCTTTCGAATAAAGGAAGTCATGGTCCGGACAATTGAGGGTTCGGATGATCGAGTTTCGAATATTCGACGTTCTACTGTATCGTGACTTCCACATCAGTATAATTAATTCGAACGATTTTCATTGGTTGTTCAATGTAGAGCAAATAGCGACGGTTCTCCTCATCGTCAAGGCCGAAGACGAGGAGACTCCCGTCGTCTTGGACGAGATCGCCAAAAACCTGGAGGGCGAAGGCTTCGTTGTCAGCAAAGTCGTCAAAGACGGCGAAACAAAAGTGGTCAAAGTGAACTTCGGCGATGTGCCCGGTGATGTGCCGAAGGAAGATCTTGGTGCGGCGCTCGTCAAACCTGTGCAGGCTAATTCTCCCAAAGTGCGAAGGAAGCGCGCACCTTGTAAGAAGTGCAACGTCGGCAAGATGATGGGCGGCGGAGGCGGAGGATGCGGAGGCGGCTGCGGATGTGGAGGAGGCTGCGGTGGAGGACAGCAACAAACAGGTCGTAAAGACAAACTTTTATATTCTTTCAGAAACCGCGTTATAAAAAAAAGTGTCCACTTGATTATCGACATTTGATAAAGAAAATAAAAAATTACCATGCAAAATTAATAATGTGCCTATACTTTTTTTCAGTTTCCCTCGGGATTATTCCCATTCTCGTAGTGCCAGTACAAGTAGAAAGTGGAGGCGGTGGACAGTGCTGTCAGGGAGGCGGCGGGGGTGGAGGTGGATCTTGGAGTCCATCCACGGCTGTGGCTTCTGTTCAATTGTCATCGGGTGGTTGGTAAGTTCCAATAATGTCATTATCGGTGAATCAATAATTTTGATGGAGACCTTTACAAACGTTATTAACACCAATCTTGCTTTATTATTATTATCCAGGTAATAACGAGGAAGAAGAGACGCAATCAGTTCGAGAGAACCGCTACTTGAAAACGTACAGACTTTCCTTGAGGCGATAATCATTCGGTGCAATAAAAAGAGTACTTAGAAAAGCTGTTTGCGCTAATAGAGGTCAAAACTTTCGAGTTCAGGACGCGAGTCAGTCAACGCTGGGATTCGTGAGGATTGGCGCATCGAAATCAATGATCGGACAGCAAGACAGGAAAAACAAGTGGTTCTAGCGGTGGATTATCTACAGAACTCGAGGACACAGTGGTCGACTTACTCGATACTTAATTATATTTCTAATTATCTCGTAGACCCTTTAAAACATAAATAATTTATTATTGGTGCTATGAATGCATGACGATTGAGGACTCGGTGGAACATAAATTAAAATTACCTGGATATCGATGACGACTAGCAATAAATAAGCGTTAAGCAGACGATTGGAAATTGCTTGAAACGATGTAAAAATAAATTGGCATGAAATAATCCTGCGTGTTCAATTATTATCAGCACTTTTCACTGTAATGCAGTGAGGAGTCTACGAAGGGATTATTGGCAGCAATCAGGAACAAGGATAAAACAATGGACCTGTGAGCACGGATCCTCTTCTTTCCTTGCGATGCTAATCCTGTGTCACGATATTAACTGGAAATAGGTTGAAATTCTATATTTCCATTCTTCCCCTTTTATTCGTGGTGTGATTGGTCGGGGTCCTGTGAATAAGTTCTCACCAAGTCAACGGAGCTGAAGCCGTATGATATGTTCCTTAATTCATCGGCTTCTGTCGCTGACTACATTCGAGATGAATAGCAAATACATATGAGGCGTGTCATACGCGTTCTTCTACCCATTTTCCGTTGTTCCGTAATTCTGTCAAGTCGATCCGAGTGACTAATTTAAAACTTTGACCTGGAAGATCCATGGTTACCGACCCCACGCGCCACTAACAAAGTTGGTGTTCGTAAGCCAAGGTGTAATTCTTTCCCCACCAAACAGTTGATGAGAACCCTGCAATCAGGCATTGTTCATTAATTTCACCAATTAATCGCAAATTATAATAGCAAATAGCGTGTGTATAAAGGAAGCAGAGAATACCGACCGTACACCGCGCGATGACGAACTTGTGACGAATCTGCGGTTTTTTCCACGAGAAAAAAAAACCCCGTCCCGATCGGCGAACATCAGTCGGTAATTTTAACAATAGTGTCGTTTTGTCATTCATCGGAAGGATTCTCTCGCGTGTTATGCAATCGAGCCGAGATAATATCTATCGACAGGTACGCGCCTATAAAAAGGGGCGACATCCAGCATCTCGTCTCAGTAGCTAGCGAGATTCTCAAAACTTACCACAACTTTGCGCGGTGAATAAAAATCGGCGATTCGAGATATGGGGTGGTTCAGTGCGCTGGGCACGTTGCTGCTGGTGACGACCCTTACCGGTTTACCGCTCGTTCCTGATCCCGACGCAGGTAACCACACACGGAACATCGTATCTTCGTACCATCGCAGTGACACTTCGTTTTTCCATCGATTACATATAAATCACGTGATAAAAATACAAGAGTTGCAGAGCCGATAATTTGTATTGCAGAACTGGTACCGGAGGTCGTTGAGAATGCGACTCTCTCAACGGAATTGCAGCCTCCGCCGATGGATCTCGACAGCAATGCGACGAGACACGGGATCGTTTATCTGATAAATCTTTATGCCGTGGAGAACTCCTCGGACATCGAGGACGGTGAAGAAAAACTCACCAACGAAATCGTCGAGAGCACGCCGGGAATATTGGGTAATCGAAGTCTTTTCCTCGATAACAAAATCCTTCGCGAAAGACATATGGTGACTTCCACATCAGCATAATAAATTCTAAGAATTTTCTTTGATTGTTCAATGCAGAGCCAATAGCGACGGTGCTGCTGGTCGTCGAAGCCGACGACGAGGAGACTCCCGTGAGCTTGGACGAGATCGCCAAGGACCTGGAGGACGAAGGCTTCGATGTCGACAAAGTGGTCAAAGACGGTGAAACAAAAGTGATCAAAGTGGACTTCGGTGATGTGGCCGATGATGTGCCGAAGGAAGATCTTGGTGTTGAGCTCGTCAAGCCTGTGCAGACTACTTCTCACAAAGTGCGAAGGAAGCGCGCACCTTGTCTGAAGTGTTTGCTCGGTAAAATGCTGGGCGGCGGAGGGGGTGGATTCGGTGGCGGCGGAGGGGGTGGATTCGGTGGCGGATACGGGGGAGGTTCGAACTACGGAGGCGGAGGATACGGTGGTGCTCCAAGCTACGGAGGCGGAGGATACGGTGGTGCTCCAAGCTATGGAGGAGGTGGAGGAAGTGGAGGATGCGGAGGAGGCTGCGGAGGAGGACAACAAGGAGGTGGTGAATACAAACTTTTACATTACTGGCCCAACCGTGCTATAAAAAAGTGTCCGTTTGATTGTCGACATTTGATCAAGAAAATAAAAAATTGCCATGCAAAATATTATATTCTCGAGCAAATGCGGACATCCAACTGAGTTCAGCTTGTCGCGCTCGTTCTATAATATGGGTTCACTATTCTTCAGGTACCGTCGCGGTTGTTCCCGTTGTCGTAGTGCCGGTACAAAGTGGAGGCGGGGGAGGTCATCAACACAATGGTGGCGGGGGAGGCGGACAGTGCGATGTATGTCAGGGGGGCGGCGGCCGTCCGAGCTACGGAGGTGGAGGTTACGGTGGTGCACCGAGCTACGGAGGTGGAGGTTACGGTGGTGCTCCAAGCTACGGAGGGGGTGGAGGGGGTGGCGGATGCGGTGGAAACTGCGGAGGTGGACAACAAGGAAGTGGTGAATACAAGCTTCATATTCTTTGACAAGCCATGCTATAAAAAAAGTTTCCATTTGATTATCGCCATTTCACAAAGAAAATAAAAAATCGTCATGCGAAATGTTAGATTCTCAGACTTCGCCTTGTTGCGGTCATGCTATGATATGTATATATATTTTTCATGTTTCGTCGGGGTAGTTCCCGTCGTAGTAGTGCCAGCACAAGGTGGAGGCGGATATAACGGCGGAGGCGGAGGCGGAGGTCATCAGCACCAGGGAGGTGGACAGTGCGATGTATGTCAGGGAGGCGGCGGGGGCGGCGGTGGGGGTGGAGGTGGATCTTGGAGTAAATCCTCGGCTAAGGCCTCCGCTGAATCGTCGTCGGGTACTTGGTAAGTTTCATTATTGTCATTATCGACAAATCAATCATTTTGATGGAGACTTTTAGAAACGTTACTAAAACTTATTTTGGTTTCTTATTATTCTTCAGGTAATAACAAGGGAGGAGAGAAAATACCTGATACAATCAGTTCGCGACAAACGGTAGTTGAAATCGTACAGATTGTCCTTCATGCGATAAAAAGAGCACTCAAAAAAGCTGTTTCCAATAACAGGAGTCGAAACTTTCGAGATCAGGTCGTGAGTCAGTCAAAACGAGAATTCGTGAGGATTGGCGCATCGAAATCAATAATCGGACAGCAAGAAAGGATAAACAAGAGTTCCTGGCGGTGGATGATCTACAGAACTAGAGGATACAGTCGTCGACTTATTCGATACTTAATTACATTTATAATTATCTTGTAGACTCGTTGAACGATAAGTTATTTATTATTTGTCCGATGGATGTATGACGATTCAGGGCATGATTGAACTTGAATAAAAAACAACTGTATATCAATGACGATAAGCAATAAATGAAAGTTGAGCAAACAATTGTAAATGGCTTGAAACACTGTAGAAATGAAGTGGCATGAAATAACCCGCCGCGTCCAATTAATATAAGCACTCTTCACTGCAAGACAGTGAGGAGTCTACGAAGAGTTCTATCCTTGTTCAGGTATAAAACTATGGACCTGTGAGCACGAATCCTCTTATATCCTTGCGAAACTAATCCTGTGTCACGATATTAACTCGGTATAGATCGAAATTCGATATTCCCATTGTTGCCCCTCTAATTCGTGCCATAATTAGTCGGGGTCGTGTGAACAAGTTATCATGTAAACGGAGCTGAAGACGTCTCATATGTTCCGTAATTCATCCGGTTCTGTTATTGACTACATTCGAGATGAATTAAAAATATATTTGCGACATGTCACGCACGTTCTTTTACCAACTTTCCTTTGTTCCTTAATTCACACCTTTCTATCACTGGCTGCATTCAGAATACATTCTAGAGAAAAATTGAAAAAAATTCTCTGCGACGTCACTTCCGGTGTAAAAATGTCGCTTTTGGACCGGAAGTGACGTCATTTATTTATTTGTTTATTTATTTCGACGTGAAAAATCCTTTTAGAGAACATGAATAAGTTACAGTCTATTTTATGTGTACACGTACATATGAATATTACATATAAGTATATTGAGTTAAAAAGATAAAACTATTCGGATCTTCAATTCAAATTCTCGCGCCATAGGTGAGTCCGTGCGATCCGTTGCCCAGGGATTTATAAATCTTTGCACTTTCGGGATATGCAATTGGTCAGCACAGCAATCTGCCAGCGACCAATTTGGAAAACATCCGACCATACGGATCCAAGTAAACTGTAAGATGAAGAAGAGATTAATGATCTCTGCTTTACCCGTTCAGCTTTGGAGTGTCTTGCTCCTGTTATCCCTGTTATCTTTGTCCGTACTAACCCGAGGATTTGCGTCAGTTGTCGGGATCGTACCTCACGAGTTTTAATAACCAAATTTTACCGTTTTTATGCAGATTATTTTTCTATTTTTAGGCCTAATCAATGGCACATAATTAGTACGACATTTTTATGCACACATTTACATTCAATTAGGTGTGACTTCGTAAAGGTGAACTTGAACCATTTCGAAAAAAATTGGATGTATTTATGTACAGTAAGGGGATATTCTGCGAAAATCTCCAAAGTGACATAATTGGCAAAAACTATATATATTTTCGTCTATTTTTTACGATATCTCACGCAAACTGATTTGTGAAAATGTTGTAAAAATGTATTCCCAAAGTTCATTAAGATCAGGAACTTTTATGTAAAAAAATCTTTTTTTTATAAATCACATATTTTTCAAGATTAAGCAATACAACAAGAATAGAGCTTTTTAAAAATTTATTTATTATCTATACTAGCGGACACGGAGTGGGGGGCCACGCGTTGATACGGTAGCGCCTAAGAGTGGGGATGGAGGTGTGACTTATAAAGGGTTAAGTACCAAATGATAGCGAAATTCGAAATTTATTGGGAATCGTCGAGTTCTTGAGCGCTCGACTTGGGAACATGGTATGTAATACCTCATATATAGAAACATCAAAAACATTTGTTTCTTCGCTCTTGCGCCAGGAGAGAAATTAATAATAAAAAAAACACATTGTGGCAAAAGTTTTATCAACGACTCTTTGGGAGAAAGTATTTGAGTGATCCTACAGCAAGGTAGTCAAGTGACTAATTCCAAACTTTGAGCTAGAGGTTCCATTGTTACCGGTCCCGCGTGTCCCTAACAAATTTGTTCTCCGTAAGCCAATGCGTCATTCTTTTCCACTAAACAGTTGATGAGACCCGTCAATCAGGCATCGGACAGAAATATAAGACCGATCGCCGCACTTAATTGCGTTTTTCCTTACCGCTGCATCGCGGGGCATTCCTGGTAAGATGGGATAATCGTTTCGACCGGTGTATCCGGTTCTTCAATTAATCGCAAATCATATTAAAAGAAATCGCGCGTGTATAAGGGAAGCAGAGAATATCGAGCGTTATATCGTTATATCACGAGCCGCGTGACGAACGTGTGTGCGGCGTTGCGGTTTTTCCCAGGAAAAACCAAAACCACGTCCCGATAGGCTGGTGAACATCAGTCAGCGACTTTAACAATGGCGTCGTGTTTTTGTTATTCATCGGAAGGATTCTCTCGCCTATTATGCAATCGCGCAGACATCACACCTATCGGGAGGTACACGCGCCTATAAAACGGGGCAACATCCAGTAGCTCGTCTCAGTAGTGAGCGAGATCCTCAAAACGCTCTACAACTTTGCGGTAGATAATAATCGACGATCAACGATATGTGGTGGTTCAGTGCTCTGGGCACGTTGCTGCTGGCGACGGCCCTTACCGGTTTACCGCTAATTCCTGAGCCCGACGCAGGTAAACACACACCGAACATCGTATCTGCGTACCATCATAGTGACTCTTTATTTTTCCGTCGATTATATGTAAATCACTTGATAAAAATGCAAGAGTTGTAGAGCCGATCGTTTGTATTGCAGAACTGGTACCGGAGGTCGTCGAGAATGCGACTCTCTCAACGGAATTGCAACCTCCGCCGATGGACCTCGACAGCAATGCGACGAGACACGGGATCGTTTATCTGATAAATCTTTATGCGGTGACGAACTCCTCGGAGATCGAGGACGGTGACGAAAAAATCACCAACGAGGTCATCGAGAGCACACCGGGGATATTGGGTAATCGAAGTCTTTTCCTCGATAACGAAATCCTTCGCGAAAGAGATATCGTGATTTTGACATCGGCATAATTAATTCGAATGATTGTCTCTGATTGTTCGATGCAGAGCCAATAGCGACGGTTCTCCTGCTCGTCGAAGCCGACGACGAGGAGGTCCCCGTCAGCTTGGACGAGATCGCCAAGGAACTGAAGGGCGAAGGCTTCGTCGTCAACAAGGTCGTCAAAGACGGCGAAACGAAAGTGATAAAAGTGGACTTCGGTAACGCGGCCGATGACGTGCCGAAGAAAGATCTTGATGTCGAGCTCGCCAAGCCTGTGCAGGCAGATTCTCACAAAGTGCGAAGGAAGCGCGCGCCTTGCCTGAAGTGCAAACTTGGAAAAATGCTAGGCGGCGGAGGCGGAGGTTACGGTGGCGGAGGTTACGGAGGTGGAGGTTACGGAGGCGGAGGTTACGGAGGTCGTCCGAACTACGGAGGAGGTGGAGGATGCGGAGGAGGATGCGGAGGAGGAGGTGGTAATACGAACTTTCATATGCTTTGAGAAACCGTGCTATAAAAGTGTCTATTTGATTATCATCATATGATCAAGAAAATGAAAAATTGCCATGCAAAATGTTATATTCTCGAGCAAATTCGGACCACTGACAGGTTTCAGTTTGTCGCGATGGTTCTATAATATGGGTTTACTATTTTTCAGGTAACGTTGGGGTTGTTCCCGTTTACGTAGTGCCAGTACAAGGTGGAGGTGGTGGCGGAGGTCATCGTCACCATGGCGGCGGGGGCGGTGGACAGTGCGATGTATGTCAGGGAGGCGGCGGCCGAGGTGGTGGTGGTGGTGGATCATGGAGTCAATCTTCGGCTCAGGCTTCTGCTCAATCGTCATCAGGTGGATGGGGAAGGTAAGTCTCAATATTGTCATTATCGACGAGTCAATCATGTTTATGGAGACCTTTGCGAACATTAATGAAACTGGTTTTGACTTCTTATTATTCTCCAGGTAATAACGAGGAAGCAAGGAAGATACCCGACTCAATCAGTTCGTGACAGCCGCTACATAAAATTGTATAGATCGTCTTTCATGCAATAATCATCCGACGAAAAAAAAGACCCTTCAAAAGAGCTGCGTGCGCTAACGGGGGTCAAAACTTTAGAGATCAGATCGCGCGTCATAAGGATTGGCACATCGAAATCAATGATCGGACAGCGAGAAAGAGAAAACGAGAGACTCTGGCGATGGATTATCTACAGAACTCGAGGACGCAGTGGTCGAACCATTCGATACATTTATAACTATCTTGTAGACCCGTTGAAACATAAGTTATTTATAATTCGCGCGATTAATGCATGACGATTGAGGGCTCGATTGAACGCCAGTTAAAATGTACTGGGTATCGATGACAACAAGCAATAAGTGAAAGATAAGCTAACACTTGGAAATGGCTTGAAACAATGTAGAAATAAAGTGGCATTTAATAACCCGAAGCGTCCGATTATTAAAATCTGTTCACCGCAACTTAGAAAGGAGTCCGCGCAGAGATTATTGGCAGCGATCAGGAACAAGGATAAAACAATGGACTGCCATCGCGGATCCTCTTGTTGCCTTGGGATGCTAATCCTCCGGCGGCGCGTGACGTAATGTATCGTTTAATTGCCCCGCGAGGAAACGTGAAAGCGATTGACGCGAACGTACGCGCGCACGTGATGTGGCGGTCTTTGAGAGATAAACGCGATGAGCTATGAGCCGGAAACTATAATAAGTATATTTATCACAGATAGTGTATTCCCAGAATACAAAATTTAATGGAACGAAAATGAAACTTAACTTTCTTAAAGATTGTCGCTTCACGATTGCCCAACGACCTTCGAAGTTACCTTTCGAGGCGCAAAAAATGAATCGTCTGCACGCGATCGGGAAGAACAGATCACCCGGATGTGAAAGCAGATCAAACAGTCTCCTGAATTATCGGCGGAAATACGACATCCATACCTACCAGAATGATTTTGAAACTGTTCCGGCATCTACCAAAAATGATGCTTCTGAACTATCCACCGAGGTTTGAGCAGATTCGAACACACCGTCCAGTCGCTGGCAGGTTAGTTACCTTCGCCGGACAATGTTCTACCTTGCCAACGGATGATTCACTGGTTCGTCACGAGTAAGGTAAAATTGCCTCCAGACCATTTGTGCTGAACCGATTCGTTTGATTAGCAATTATCCCGATACTATGCTATCAGATGGCCGATTGTCATCCAACCATTACGGATCACCTATATACTTTTCGACAGTGAAAATGATGCATACGCAGTCGATATAGACAACTTTGGAATATAAAAGTCATGTAAGATTTGCTGGAATTCCCAAGCAGACGCGGACACTTAATTGTTGCTTATTACCGAGCTAATTCACCACTAGTTCGCCACTGATTATACTGAGAACCGTGGCTATCATACAATACTATTAGTTTGTACTGTTCTACCGCTTCATTCCATTTCCAGGCTGCACGGATTTTTCTTTATTACGTTCGGGTTTTTTTTTTTTTTTCTTTAAAATGAACTTTTTTGCAACATGACCCTGAATATATCCGCATGATCTCCAATTTCATCTTCGGTAAGTCTCTGTTAATGCACTGCTCTAGGAAGAAGAAAAAATTGTTCACTTGTAGAATTTTATTTTCTAAGTGAACTTCCCGAAGCGAAGCTTGTGCGATGCAACAAGCAGTCTTTATAACTTGAGGTAATTTGGTCTCATGAAGATATCACGGTAGGTTTTCACGGTAGGTTTTCAATTAGAGTAGGTGTTGTGCTCCGATTTCCTAAACCTCAGAAAATTGTGTCCCAGCAAATCTCAAATTTCGCCGGGACACAATATATGTATTCAACGGGCAGCCTTCGAAGGAAGTAGACAAGTCACTAATTCCAAACTCCGAACCGGAAGTCCCATTGCTACAAGTCCCAGGTGTCCGAGACAAAGTGATTCTTCGTAAGCAAATGCCTCATTTTCTTTCCACCAGATAGTTCATTCAGCAGACCCACCAATCAGCCATCAGAGCCATCCGGTGCTGCAGGAAAATAAGATGGAAAACTGATCACCGTAGTTAATTGTGGTTTTATGTGCCGCCCTATCGCGGTGTATTCCCGGTAACGATAGGATAATTATTACGACCCGTGTATCCGCTTATTCGATTAATGGCGAATCATGTAAACAAAATCGTGCGTCTATAATGGAAGCTGACAACAATTCGAGCGTTATGTCGCACGGGTTTTTCCCAGAGGAGGCACCGAATCTTCTCGCGTTCGGCTGGGGAACAACGATCGGCGATTTGATAAATGGCGTCGTGGTTTATTATTCTTTGGCCGGATTCTCGCGTGTCATGCAATCCAGTCGAGATCATAGCTCTCGGGCGGCACACGCGGCTATAAAAAGAGGAACCGTCAAGTACCTTGCCCCAGTAGCTAGTGAGGTCTCCAAATCGTACGAGAAATTTTCGCGATAAGTTCAATCAACGATCGAAGATAATGCGGTGGTTCAGTGCTGTGGGGACGTTGCTCGTCGCGACAGCCCTTAACGGTTTACCAGCCTTTCCTGACCCTAACGCTGGTAAATAAAGACGGAATTTCGCATATCGTTACACAATCACAGAGACTCTTCGTTTTTCGCTACGAAGATATGAAAATTCTGCGTCAAAAAAGCGATGCAAAAGTTTCACAGACGATCCTTTGTATTGCAGAAATGGTACCAAAGGGCATCGAAAATGGGACTCCATCAACGAAGTTGCAGCCTCCAGCGAGCAGCTCGGACAGGGGTGCGAAGAAGCATCAGAAGATTTATCTGATCAATGTTTATTCCGTGACAGTCCCCGGTAGCGACGAGACTCTCGAGAGTCTGGAGAGTCTCGAGAGTGTCGAGGGCGACGAGGTCGACGATGAAACTCTCGTTACCGATCTCGTCGAGAGGATACCGGAAATATTGGGTAATTAATTTCTCAGCGTACAAAAAAAAACCATCCGTGAATCGTGTAAATCTCGAGACTAAAATAATAAGAGTGTAACTTGCACACGGAAAAGGCGTGCTTCCGATTTTGGTCACCGGATTTAACTTGCCGATCAACATAAATTGATACAACTTTTTGGTTCTCTGATGCAGACCCGGTAGCTTCGGTTCTCCTGCTCGTCGAAGAGGGCGCCGAGGATATTCCCGTCGACATGGACTACATCGCCAAGGAGCTCGAAGCCAAGGGTTACGGTATCGAGAAATTCGCCAAAGACGGCGAAACGAGGGTGATTCTGCTAAATATGATTCCCGGCGATAATCAGAATGATTCCGATGACGTCGAAGAAATCGCCAATCATGCGCCGAAGGAAGATCACTTTGTGGATCTCGTAAAACCTATCGAGACAAACATGATAAAAGTGCGAAGGAAGCGTGCGCCTTGTCTCAAGTGCTACGTCGATAACGTGCTGCCGTCCGGTGGAGGCTATCGGGGTAACGGATACGGTCAATACGGTTATCCAGAGTACGGCCGTGGAGGATATTCTCATGGTGGTAAGCAAATTTTCCGGGAAACGACCTAAGAAAAACAGTCTAGTTTTACTTATTTATCGTTATTGTCCCCGGTTTCTCAAAGCTACTGCCACACAGCGGGTCGGCTCGGTTGATGCTTGTTTACTGGTCCTCACTTTATTTACATATGTACTGTATCGCATTCGCCTTAGTCTTGCAACTAAAGGCATAGAGAAACTGCAGAAAATCTATGCCGATACAGTCGGTCTCGGATTCGCTTCACGGCGCCGCAGCTACGTCCAGTTTCGCCGAGAATGTAAACATGGACTACTGCTATATACTTGAGATACACACGGATAAGTACGCATGTACCTCAAGTATATATCCGGAGCTATGTCCTATCCATATTTTTATTTCTCGACGAAACAACGGCACCGGAAATCGACCCCTCGATCTACCGGTGCTCCGGTTCAGAAATGAACACGCTAAGCACTGGACTAACGCACCGGTAAAAAAGGAACATTGCGATACAAGTGCGGTAAAGCGAACTTTATACGCACGCTGTGAAGTGTGACTTACTTCACAATCCGCGTATGATGTTCGCTATACCGCACTTGTATCGCATAATGTTTTATGTAACGAATGCAGGAGAAGTGCTGCTCCGTGCATAAAGTACGAGCAGCGTGCAATAAATTCCAGAAATCGCACGCAAAAGTAAACGCACGCAAAGGAGCCGATCTGCCCATGCGCCGGGAATTCACTAAACTCATGGCTGCAAAGCGCCACTTACGCCACTCTCGGAAGGCACGGAAAGTAGCGCTTTTCATGCATGAGTTAGGGTAAAAGTGGGGAATATGGACCGGTCCATATATCATTGATTTACATGTTAATCGAGGTGGGCCATATTCACCACTTTTACCCTACATAAAGTCTAGTGAAATCCCGTGAATTTTTTTTAGAGTTGTTATACGGAGTGGATTTATTGGTTTTTCAGGCAACGTCGCGACTATTCCGGTTGTCGTCGTGCCGGTAGAATCCGGACGTCGCCAATACCCCAGCGGTGGAGGCCAGTATCCTAGCGGAGGAGGAAGAGGTTATCGGCCAGGAGGCGACGTCCGGCCGTGCAATGGTTGCCAAGTTCAGAGAGGCGGCGGTTGGAGCACTTCGTCGGCCCAGGCTTCGTCTCAGTCGGCATCCGGTAATTGGTAAGTTCGGATACCGTCATTACCGACGCATCGACAATTCTATCCTTCCGAGATATTTTTAAAACCGCTTTTTTTGCTCACTTTCATTTTTCCTTCACTCTTCAGGTAAGAACGGCGGAGGCAGAGAAGACTCCCGACTCGACTCGAGACAATCGCTACGTCAAAATAGCATCGAACTGTCCTTCGTGCGACGATCGTCCGATCCAGAGATAGAGCGACAACGGCGTCGTTTAACGATTAACAGTACGAAATAAATATGTAATAATTTTTTTTGTCTTAAAAAAAATAATAATGAAAATAAAAAATACAAGGCGATACGTAATTACGCGCGATCCGAGAGGGTCTCTGTATGATTCCACGTTACACCGATGACTCCCATTCTCGGAAAGCCATTGCAGCGGTGCAGAGACTTTGATGTACGCCTCGTCACGAATCAGATAATTCCCGATGAAACTGGCAATTTGACGAAACGAAGAAACTCGATGATACACGCTTGGTGTATGAATTTCAAAGGGTACACTGTGCGAAGGGCACTACCGGCGGAGATGGCCAAGAGTTCCCCCGAGCAGATATTTCTTTTTCTTACGAGGGATCTCACGCAGAGAGCTCGGTCAGTCGAATGAGCAGCGCGATGTCGTCACGCACGCAACACTTGCCGCTTCTACGAGCGGGCTGTGAGCCGTCCGAAAATGCGGTGCCCCCGAAAAATCGTCATTTCCGGTACCGGGCAAACATGCGCAATCCTCGTCCCATCTTCGCGCCGAATTAATTGCTCCGAAGAGGTGGGGGATGTGGACGAAAAACGAATAGCTTGCTAACAGTTACCGACCATCCGGCAAAGATCGACCGTTGAAGAACATCGGAGAGGAAAAGACGCGAGATCGCCAATGAGCGAAGACCCAAAGATTGACCGGTGGAAAACGTCACGCAGAAAAAATGCCGAGTCGCTGAAGATTAGAAAAAAATAGTATGAATATCATTTAGAGTCGAGTCTTGACTCTTGATCTTTCCCGGCTTTAATAGCTCTGTGCCATTCGCCGACTGGTGAGCCATCGAAGATCGGCCCGCGAAAGACACCGGAGAAGAAATGACGTGGAGTCGCCGATGAGCGAAGACTCAAAGATTGACCGGTGGAAAACGTCATGGAGGAAAAAATGCCGAGTTGCCAACGAATTAAAAAAAAATGGTATGAATATAATTTGGAGCAGAGTCTTGACTCCTGATCTTTTCCGGCTTTTATAGCTCTGTGCCGTTCGCCAACGACTGGCGAGCCATCGAAGATCGGCCCGGGAAAGACACCGGAGACGAAGAGACGCGGAGTCGCCGATGAGCGAAGACTCAATGATTGACCGGTGGGAAACGTCATGGAGGAAACAATGCCGAGTCGCCAACGATTCAAAAAATGAATAAGAATATCATTTAGAGCCGAGGCCTGACTTCTGATCTTCGCCGGCTTTTATAGTTCTGTGCCGTTTGCCACACTGAGAAAAAGGATAGTATTTCCCACTATATCGAATAGTTCCCAGGCGGAACGTCTACATAGATAATTTCTGATTGTGCATATTCAATCGGTCAAACCATAATTGTGGTTGCAACCATGATTTTTTGCCATAGTCGTAACTATAAAATATAGACGTTCCCCATGGGAACTATTTTTTATGGCAAAAAGTCAGTATCGTTGCTTTTACTATGTCATGTTTTCCTCAGTGCAACGACTGGCGAGCCATCGAAGATCGGCCCGCGAAAGAAACCGAAGAGAAAGCGACGCAAAGTTGCCGATGACCGAGGACCCAAAGATTGACCGGTGGAAAACGTCATGCAGAAAAAATGCCGAGGCGCCAACGATTAGAAAAAAAAAATGAGTATGAATATAATTTAGAGCCGTGTCTTGCCGCCTGATCTTTCCCGGATTTTATAGCTCTGTGCCGTTCGTCAATGACCGGACATACGAAGATATTGGACTGTGAAAAACGCCGGTGAGGAAGAGATCCCGAGTGGCCGGCGAATGAGAGAAATTAGTATGAATATCATTCGGATTCTCCTCCTGACGCCTCCTGATCTTTCCCGCTCACGGCTTTTACAGCTCTCCGGCCGGTTGCCGCTCGTGAGAATTATTTATCGCGGGAGATACAGAACCATGCCCAGGCTCAATAAATATTAGAGACAGGAAACGAGTATTCTGGTCCCTGGTGTCCAGTGGCGAGAGCACGAACACCGTCAGGTTAAACCAGCGCCGGAGCAGAGTATCACCGAGAGGAGCATGCCTCCTATATCTTACACGTAGCATCCGCGTGCGGTAATTGCGGCTCGCTCGCTCTCCCTCTGTCCCGAGACGCTGGGTTAACGTAACGGTAATAACAACGTTGTTCTTCGATTCTTTATTTTTACGATCCGCGGAGACCGATCGCGAGCGTGTCCGCGCGCGGAACGAATTATCATCCCGAAACCCGATCGGCTATCACAATCCGAGTTTCCGAGGGCATTCGCGGTTCATTAATGACGGTGTCATTCCTCATTCGATCTTCGACGTACGAACTTTCGGCCGATTGGAAAACGAGCCGGGGTATTTGGTATTTTTTTTTTCTCTCTCTCAATTTTATCCGATTCGCGCGTCGCTCGGAACGCCAGGCCTGTCCGGTCGAACGTGTTCGATCGAGAGCCGCGCTATCGGAAAATGTGGGTTTACGGGTCGTGCAGACCTGTTGGTGCCGATCGGCTTGCCGGTCTCTCCGCACACGTGGAAATCGGCGTCACCGAGAGCCGGCCAACGTACACGGGGGCCTCGCGGGCCTACATACATACCCACACGCCCATTACTTTTCTTCTTGCGGCGTCTGTTTTCCGGTCGTTGACCGGCTCTCGCGACTCCGCGGGCACCCGGCGCGATCGGCATGGAGACCGAAGAAGAAACGCCAGAAGAAGATGAAGAAGAGGGAGAGGAAGAATAAATGCAGAATCGTCGCTCTTCCAGGATGCTGGATAAAGGTCCAGGAGAAAAAAACAAACAAGAAACGTACAAGGACTCCAGACTCGTCGATAGTCAAGGTAAAATCGTTTGCTCCTTAGTTTCTACAGCGATTTTTTTGTCTCAAAGTATCGAACCTCTCGTTCTCTACGTTGCTTTTTCTTCCACGCTGGATCTCCGACATTGTTGGCACTTTATCGCGAGGCCCCGGCGAGAAAGTGTATTCCCGGGGTGGCGAATCGCGGACCAACAAACCGTGAAAGAGTGGATTGGTTTTGCGTTGTTTTCTAACAATCTACTCCAACTCATCCTGCCGATTCGTCCGCGAGACCGAGACTGATTTCAACCTTTTGGGGCTTGGATTTGATTGATATTTCAAATGTCTTGAATAGTTATTTTAACTAAATGAATATTTATTTGCGAGTGGCCGTCAATTAATTATTTTTCTGGATGTGAACCAAGAAAAATAATAGTGAACGATAAACGATAATCGGTGCTCTCGACATAGAATCGGAAATCGGGTTGTTTTGGGAATGTCCAACTATTTATTTGCGGGATTATTCGCTCGTCTAGTAAATTATTTTTCCGGATGCAATGTTCGAAAACTCGTTGTTTTAGGAAAATCCAACCGTAAACCAACTTCCTACCCGATACATATAACGATTGGTATTACAGTTGGTTTTTCAATACCGCCGAAAAATCATCGTCTCGAAGGATGTAATCAGAGTTGATTTGCTGTACCAATCGACCGGTTGCTGGTGTGATCGGTTTCAGGTTGATCGGAACGCGACGGGCATCGGCGCGATTCCAACGAATCATTCGCGGTGGAGAAAATCGAAGACAGAAATGATCGAACGACTATTCGCATTAGCTCGTTGATGGAGTCGTTCATGATGACTCGACTGCAGGCGAGATTGTTCAACGGAGCGGTTAGAGCGCGCGTTCTCACCGGCAATTAGCGTTTCCGAGCACGCGAGCCGCCGCGATACGAGCTTAATTGGTAACGATCGGTAATCGGCGCGGCAGAGTCATCGCTCTCGGTGGATCAATGTCAAGAACTACTTGGCACCCGAGCTGAATGCCTGGCCGCGGACGCGAACCGCTCCGCGGTAATGCGGCTCTCGAACTCGCGCACCCAGTTCTCCGTTCGGATTATTCTTGCCGATTATTTCCGATCGTTTTCACAACTCCCTCGCGACGACCGCTGCGCGAACGAAGCCGCAGCTAAATTCTATTTATAATCGTTCGCACGATTGAGTTACCGGTTTTGCATGCGGTTTGCACATTCTAACTGCGATCGGGGCTAAATGTCGCCGGGGTTCTCTCTAGCCTCGCGGGCATCCTCGGAGACGCGACTTTCTTTAAAAGGCTGCGGCGCTGGAACTCGATGTAATTTTCTTCGATTACCGTGCGTTCGAGGATCTTCGAATAGCCCGCACAGTTTTACGGCGAGCATCGCCAATAAGTTTCGGACTATGTGCGAGGACTGCGGACCGCAACTCCTCGATGATCTACGCGAGGCGCATCCGATAAAGCACAAGAGTGGGGCAAAACGGACCATGCGTTCTCCAACTAAGGAGACACTTTCTGTCTCAATGTACCTCGAAGAAAATTTGTAAAAAACAAAAATCCCGCCCGTTTCCCCGGTGGTACGTTTTGCCCGCTCAGCCCTACGCCGAACTCCTTCGATTATGCGGCAGGAGGTCGTCTCGCGATGAAGCAGAAAAGTGGGGCAAAACGGAACGGGGCAAAATGGACCATGCGTTCTCCAGCTAAGCAGACAAATATTGTTCGAGGGACAATGAGACGGAAAGCCGTCTCGTTGTCCCTCGAACAATATTTGTTTTAAAAAATCGTTCCTTTTTCCCGGGTGGTCCGTCTTGCCCCGCTCTACCCTACGCTGAACTCTTTCGATTATGCGGCTGGGAACCGTTTCGCCGGAGAGTCCGGGGACCACCTGGGGATTCCGCTAGAGGTCGCTTGCGAATTCTGCACTTTTGGATTTTTATTTTTTTTTCGTTGAGACCCGGGGGTGAGCAGCGCGACCAAGCTTGTGCATCGCGAGATCGGCGAACGATTAGGTACGGCGCTTTAATTCAATCCGCAAGTGCATCGAATCGCGCGCTCCGCGTTTCCATGGATCGTTGATTTTGCTTCGTATCGTTTTACTCTGCGTGTGTGTTTGCGTGTGCGTTTTCTGCGCGCATCCCGGTGAACGAAGTTCCGCGAGAGGAAGGCCCACGAGGAGCGCGCACGCGCGGTGCACCGCTCGGAACTCGCCGAACCGAAAGGAACCGGTTCCAACTGGCGAACCGAGAGCCGAGACTTATCCGACGAGAGGAGATGAGCTTTGCGTTTGGCGACCGCACCACCATCGCGCATACTACAGTAGCGTAACGTTTGCGGCTTCTTCAGTGAATCTGGAATCGCCGGGCTCTCAAGAGAGCCGCGAGAAGAAGAAGCGGAGGGAGAGGACGAGGAAAAAGAAACAGGTCCGCGGCGACGCGAACTGTTAAATCTCGACGTCGGGAATTTATGTAGAGAAAAAAAAAATGAACCAACGAAAGAAAAGCTGAAATTCACCGATACCGAATATGGGCGGGCTCGAGGAGCGCGATTGATCGCGGTAGCGGCGGCAATTCGTCGCCGCGTTAAGACGGAGAAAAATGGATCTCAAGATTTTAGCGATAATGTAAATATTTTGATAGTTGCGAAAAATGGACAATGCGCAACGCAAATTTTACCATCTAGAAAATATGAACACTATAAAAAGAAATTCATTTAATTTACCGGACGGGAAGTTGTTATGCAAAAAATGGTACGTTGAATTGAATGTACAATTGTGATGAAAAATCAATATACTTCTTCATTTAAATTAAAGCAAATTATTAAAAATAAAGTATTGACAACGTCTTTAAGGTAGTCTGTGCGTTACAGTCCCGCCAAGCGTGAGTTCCAGAGAAGTGAGTTTCATTTTTGAATTATTATTACATAAAAACAGTATTTGCAGCACCTCCCATATACTTGATTTTTTTGAGATTTTTATCCCATCGAGAAATGTTTGAATTATTCCCTGAAACACACGTTTAGCGGGACTGTTCCGCTCGGACTACCTTGATATAATACTGAACATCATATTTATACATGAAATTTAATATACCAGTTTTTGCATTAAAACTTTCAGTCCGGTACATTCAATTTCATATGAATTCCTTTTTGTACAATCCATCACTGGTGGGCCATATTCACCCTCCTTTTATTCCTATAGAGATTTATCTAATCTCACCGTCTATCCTTTAGTGTTATTAGAAAAAAAAAATCTGCAGCTACTTGGACACTAAGAGCAAAAAATTATGGTTTTATAGTCGCGAGAAGTTTATTGCCGTACTTCGCACCTCACGCGAAGCTCTTCGGCACTTCGCGCCAAGCCCTCTCTCCGGCGAACGCGCGCAGTATAATCAATCGAGCGTCGACCTTGATTGACAATTTGACGCTCGGCCTAGATTGCAATAGGGCCATCCTGCTTGGCAATTGCAACGATCTAGCCGTACCCGAGCCGCACATAGTACAGTACACTATATACGTCCTATGTGCGAGCGAAGCGCACTTGCGCTATGCAGCGCGAACGCGTACACGCGCTCGGATTTCCCGGCGGACGTTTGAGCTCCCCTCGCGCCCCGGGATCGCTGCGTCGCCATTATCGCTCGACATTTCACGGAGAAAAATAGTTTCGCTGCTCCGACAAAATGAGTTTTGCTGACAATGACCTCGTCCTCGCAGCAAAACGATTAGTAAAAGCAGCGATAGTAAAAGCAACGATTAGTACATTTACTGGTTGTACCAACAAATTTGTTTTCTCCGAATTCTTGCGCACAGGGGCTAAGCGGGGCAAAACGGACCATTTTTTTAAATCCAATGTTTTGTTTTACTTAAAAAAAAGGTCTCACATCCGACGGTCCATCTTGCCCCGCTCTCACTTTATCCATGTCGGATTACCTACGCGGAGCTGTGTGGATATGCGCATCAATCACGGATGCATATATATCTGCTGGCACAACTGCGCATGCGTATATTTATGGGACAGACACGCGCGCTGCTCTCGCGGAACACATACGACCTTCTGCCTCGAGGCGGAAGAGCCGATGCCGCCCGACGATAATCGCATACCCGCGTCCTGGTATCCCTACGCGTGTGTGTGTGCGCGCGCGCTCCGTGCGAAGCCGAACAGGTTACGATCGGTGATGCGGTATAAAATTGAAAGTGACGCAATTTTATTGAGCCGTCCGAAGATATGCAAGGAAGAGCCGCGAAGACGAACCCGCGCGTCTATTCCATCGCCCGGGATACTCTCTTGATCGCCGTCGTCACGCGCTCGCACGCATCCTCACAGGCTACTTAACGATCGGTTGTAACGACTAATCCGTAATCTTGTTAGATCGTTTATCTTGTTAAATTCGTTACATCGACGAGATTGACTTCCACACGTATATTTAAATATTTTCTGATGAGAGATTACGGTATTTCTGATATGTCCGATCGGGGACCGTTAGAGTGGGCGTTAACATGTGCAATTAACGCTGATTAACCACTGATAAGATAACGATTTGAAAAAATTGATAAATCAATAAATTTAGATAAAAAAAATTATCTTTTGAACATGGAATTGAAAATATAATTATTCGAAGGGAGAATAAATTACTCGTTGCCTTGGCAATTAAGCCTACGCGCAGTCTGCATCTGCAATTTTTTTCATCTGCATAACATCTGCAATTAGCGCTGATTAAACACTGACACAAAAGCGATTTGAAAAAAATGAATAAATCAATAAATTTTGATTAAAAAATGTATAACTTTGGCGTACGAAATTGAAAATCGATTGAAAATATGATTATTCGGAGGGAGAATAAATTATTCATCGACTTGGCGATTGACCGTACGCGCAGTCGTCGCTTACCTCGATTCATCGGATGACCTTTTGTCCAGGATTCATCATCGACTGGATTAAACGATCGTCGACGGTGAAGATTCTTTTTTATCTTCATTTTTTTATTTATTTTTTTTTTACGCAAGCGAAACGATCAATCGGAACGAATGTACAATCTGTACGTTAGATCGATCCTGCGGCATCGATCGGAGCCGGTCTCGCTGGTACGTACGAACGATTCGCTCGAAAACACGATGATTCTTCTTCGCGACGAGAAACTTTGATTTATGTGATAATGAGCGAGACGGATAAAAAAAATTATCAACGCGACTCGAGTTGATTGTAAAATTACACGTTCAATTTTTCTCTAATAACCACGGGTGTTAATAACAGGTGCTGCGGGCCGTCGGCACAGGCGTACGTGTTTTTTTTTTTTTTTTTTTTTCGAAGTCTCGCGATTAGTTTATAATCCAAAGGGTAAATATCAAATGTTTCGACAGCCGTCAATCCAATTTGTTTTTTTGCACGCTCGCGATCTAGCGTTCCGTGTCGAAGAATCAATTTAAATCCTAACGGATCGATGTATAATATCGGGATCAATCAACGAGTGATATCTATCCGGCTATCGCAGGCATGGCTCAGTGCTGAGTAAAACAATTACACTGGCTAAGGTGTGTTATATTACTTACTAATTCACACCTCGGTCACGCTTCAACTGATTCGCTCATAATATCAATTAAATTATTATTGTCGCCAATTAATTAATATTTTTTTCAATAAAACGAATGAAACAAATATTACAAATAAATAAAAAGGAACAATCGTGGACTTTTGAGGATAAGAAATTTTTGTTCAATGCACGAACTTTGTACACCGTGCTTAACTGCACATTTATTTATTTTAAAAGATGTTTTTTATTTTCTTCTAGCCTGGGAACGCAAGATCAGTGTACGGGGCCGAAACTCGACCACGATAACGTAATAACGTGGCTGAGCTGTAATTATATTGCCAATTAATTCACATCTCCGTCACGCTTCAGCTAATTCGCTCGTAAAAACTGAAGAAAAAAAATATATACATAAATATCAAAGATATGTCAATTAAATATATATCAATGAAATTTTTTTTTCACCAATTAATTTTTTCTTTCAACAAAAAAATAAAAAACAACAATCGTAGACTTTCGAGGATAAGAAATTTTTGTTGAATGCCCGACCCTTTCGCACCGTGCTTAACTGCACATTTAGTAGCAGCAGTAGTGAGTTTATTAACAATCCATAATATGTAACAGATTTTTTTGTACCTAACAAACTTTTCCCTTTTCACCTACATTGTATATTGCCAATCGGGCATCGACCGCAGTCCTTCAGCCACCTGGACATTTATTTATTTAAAAAAATGTATTTTATTCTTTCAGCATGGGAACGCAAGATCGGCGTACGGGGCCGACACTCGAGCACGATAACGTGCCCGGTACGTGGCTCGAAGGTTCGCGTTCACTTGCGCCGATGAAGACTTCGACCCGACGGTGTCGGACAAGACAAAAAGGCAAAACACCTAACGGTAGCTCGGCGAGCTCGTTACGCTCGTTAACCGAGGCAATCCCCTCACGGTCGCTTGCCAAAGGGAACGCGAAAAGATCGCGGATCGAGAGAGGATCGGCCGATACCGAGCACGGTGGCGTCCGACGCCGGGCCGAGATGCGCCCACGGTCTTGGCCAGGCAGGTTGGCCAAGCCTGCCCGAGCGAACTCACAATCGTCACAATAATTGACCACCGTACAGTGACTGGCCAATGAAAACGCACGGCGACCGAGGAAGATCCTCGTACACGCCGATAAATAATTATTGGCCGTGTTCCGCTCGAGAAAGCCCACGTTCCTTCGGGCCGATCTCCTCGCGAGACGAGATGCCGAGAGAGATGCTGTTCGCGCCATCGGCTGCAGCGCCGCCGGTCCGTACCTACGTTTCTTCATCGGATCCTCGAAACTGCAGACACCTTAATCGCTTCCACGAAATCCCATTGCCCTCTCTCGAACCGAGAGCCCGAGAAGGTTTTATAATATCTCTCGCTCCGCCCGAACTACGGGAGATTGGCATTTAACAATCCCCCGCGCGGCATTCGCCGAGAGACGAGGAGGGATGTGCGGGAGATTAGACCGAAGGGGGTTCAGTGGGGAAAGAAGAAATTAAAAATTAAAAATTAAGAAAAAGAACATTAAGGCAACGACTAATGAAATCGCTCGCGGGAAGGATCGAGACGTGGTGGATCTATAGATCTATATCGGCGATCTTTGTTTCTTTATAGTTTTGTTTTCGCAATTAAGCAGGTGTACAGGATTTTTTTGTTTCTGAGCAAACATTTTTTTAATTTTAACGGATAAATAGTTTATCGGGTGGGAAAATATGTTTAATTGACAAATAAAAATGTTTTATGGTAACGACGGATTGAATCGCTCCCGGGAAGGATCGCTGACGCGGAGGATTTATGGATCTATAGATCTTTGTCTATCGACGATCTATGTTTCTTAATAGTTTTGTTTTTCGCAATTAAGCTGCTCAGGATTTCTTTTTCTCTCCGACAAAAAAATGTTTATATTGAACAAATGAATAGTTTATCGAGGGGGGAAATATTTTTAAAGAAAATTTTTAACCGCAACGGCGAATGAAACCACTTCCGGGACGGTCACTGACGCGGAGAATCTATGGATCTATAGATCGTTGTCTATCGGCGATCTTTTTTTCCCAATAGTTTTGTTTTTTCCCAATCAAGCAGGCATACCGAATTTTTTTTTCGCTGATTAGAAATTTTCTATATTGAACGGATGAATAGTTTATCGAGTGGAGAAAAAAGAATAAAAAAATAAAAACTAACAAAAAAACAAATTTTAATGGTACTGACAGATCGAATCGCTCTCGGGAAAGATCGCTGACGCGGAGGATCTATGGATCCATAGATCGTTGTCTATCAGCGATCTTTTTCTTAATCGTTTTGTTTTTTCGCAATTAAGAACCGTACAGGATTTTTTTTCTCCATTCAAAAATTTTCTATATTGAACGGATGAATAGTTTATCGAGTGGGGAAAAAAATAAAAAATGAAAAACAGTCATTTTTTTTTGTTACTGACGAATGAATCGCTCGGGGGAAGGATCGCTGACGCGGAGGATCTACGGATCTATAGATCTTTGTCTACCGACGATTGTTTTTTATAATAGTTTTGTTTTGCGCAATTGAGCAGGCGTACAGGATTTTTCTCTCCGACAAAAATTTTCATATTGAACGAATGAATAGTTTATCGTGTCGGTCGGACGGATTGACGTTCGAGCGTGTCCTATTATGCATGTTGGCGGATAATGTGCCGGGAGGTTTAGCTCTGCGCTTCGGATCTTCGACGGTGTCGAGAACCTTCACCGTGGTGCGCGAGGTCATACTCCGCACAGTCGGGAAGCAATAATGGATGTTTGTTCGATGAGTAAGAGTAATTTAACTGTCGAGTAATCGTTGCGTGTCGTGTAAAAATATACTTGCTACACGCGGGCGAAACGCGATTATGCGATTTTTGGGATTAATTCGCGGAGGATGGGAGTGAGAAAGGAGAGAAGACCGCGCTCTGCAGGATGCCGGATGCTTTTGAAGGATCATTCGTTAACACCGATGGTTCGTTAAATTCCACAATAAAATTGGAGATTCTTGCGATACTCCTGTTTCTATAAATTCTGACTCGGGGACCTCAATTTTTAACCCTGAATACTTTACGGCTCTAACGAACCATAAAACTCGTATAAATAAATAAAATAAGTATATGCCAAAAAAACATATTCGAAATGATTAACACAACAATATATTTTCGCAAACATATCCAAGACGCATGTTTGCAAAGATACATTCTTACATATTATTATGGGTCGAAAGATAATTTATTTTTTTACAGATATATCTAAATTTTGTATTCATACACAATATGCATATATGTTTTTCGATATACCTGCTTCGATGAGCAACATCGGACTCGTGGGAATTTTTTTTTTTTTTTTATGCATCGTCAATAACGCAGCACACGACGCGACAGGTGTACAATGAAGTTCATGATCTCTTGAGTTTCTTTAATCGTTTATTTTTTTTACCTTATTCGCGGTAATGTTACCGGAATGGTATTAACCCCTCGGGGCCTGAGTCGCGAAACTCGAGTGGGAGCCACACGGGCCGGGGGTGGAGGGGGGGGGGGGGGTCGAGAGGAACGGGGAACGTCCCGAGCACACCCAGTACGCATATAAAAGGAGAGATCCCAGAGGCCAGGGGGCCCAGTACCGTTCGAAGATGCAAGCCGCTGGGATGCTGCGTGGAACGGGGGCCGCGGCCGTCTGCCTTCTTCTCGGCACTCTCATCCTCGTGCTCGTCCCCGATAATGCCCGTGAGTAAGACGGATCGAGCGGGCAAAAAAAAAATCACAAAAAAATAATAATAATAAAAAAATGCAAAAAATGTTTAAAAGATCAAAAAAATCTGTGACGGATGGAGTGCAGCGAACGAAAGATTCGCAGATACATACGGAATATCGGCGAGTGTTTTGTGCCGTGAAAGTTCAATGACAATTGCATGTTTACGTGAAAAAAAAAGAAGTTACGAGCGTTTTCTTCGTGCGGATTATTATGATTATCGATTGTCGAGTGTGTTTTTTTAAATGTAAAAAAAATATATGTAAAAAAAAAAAATTGTTTATTCGCAGATGCCCTCCCGCTGCAGCTTCTGCCCCACATCCCCGGTTACATACCCGTTTACATAAGAACCGGCGACGAACCGCTCGAAGATATAAATCCAGCGCTCGCCGAGGCGTTCCACGAAAAGCAGAGCCTCGAGGTACAATAAATTCCCCGATTTTTTTTCGTCCACTTTGCCTCGGTTCATTCCTACTTTTAATTCTTTATTTATTGTAATTTTTTCAATTTTCAATTTTCTATTTATTTTTCGTCTTTTAATTCATTTTTAACTTTTTCGTTAATATTATTTACTTTTTATTTTTTCGTATATAAAAAAATATGAATCGCTCTTTTGATATCGATCGCAGAATATTCAAGCCGAGCGTCATGAGCACGTGGACAAGGTTCTCGAGAACGGTCCCTCGTACGACGACGTGGAGGACGACGACGGTGGATTGGACGCGGGTGCGCAGAGAAAAGGAACGGTCTATTTGATCGGCGTGAGACAATCGGGCGATAAATCGGCCGGCGGGAAGGACGGAGTCGCGCCGAAAATCGCGTTGCCCTTCGAACTGGTGAATCGCGATGCTGGAAGCAACGCCGAGGAGGGTCAAGACCGCAACAGGGCCGAGGACGCCGAGGAACCGGGCACGAGTCACGGACGAAAGCCGATCGCCCTCTCGAAGCCGGCGGTTATCAAGGTGAGCCGGGAGAGTCCGGAGATCGGTTAATTGCACTCGCTATATATATTGCACCATGGCGAACCGAACGAGCGTTAAACTATCGTGACTTACTCTCTCATTGCTCGGAGCGATATTACAGTAAATAATGTGGGAACGCGTAACGAGCGGTTGAGGTTCAATAATTGGATGGAGGGGAAGGGCGAGGGGGAGGGGAAAAATGATTGCTCGGAAAAGAGCAGTGTAATGGCCCGAGCGGCGTCCATGTAAATTATAACATACAACAAATATTATCAATAAACTTGACCGTAATCGACGTAAAATTTATTAGAGTTCATTTATTAGGGCGAGAGGTATAACCTTCGTTTTAGGCGCTGAGAGGGCAACACCTTTAATATGCTTGATTTTTTCAGATTTTTATACCTTCGAGAAGTGTTTGCAATTCCCTCGAATTTCTCTGAAATTTATGCGAAGTAAACACTAATCGCACGGACTACCTTGAGGCTATCCGAACTTATGGGTTGACTCGATTTTTTTTTAGCGAAGCATTTGTTTGAGGATCGATGAATAATTTACTTCGCTCGAATTTACAGATCGGTGGACTTCCGGTGGACGTTAAAGACCTCGAGAGGCTCGCGGCCGATGTGGAAAAGGAGGAGACCCGCCCGAACGATCTTTACGACTCGTCGAGTTTGGGCTCCCGCGGCGAGTATGCTCGCAGAGTTATTTCACCGAACGTGGAGAGAGTCGCCGCACGACTTCCGGCTGGGAAGTCATCGCACACCGACGGGGACAACTTGAAGGGCAACACGAGACTGGGGAAGCCCGAGGATCCCAGGGAATCCCGATCGGGCAGGCGGTTACCGGGCGAGCCGATGCTGAGGCCCGCCAGGGATCCCAAGGAGTCGCGGCCGGACGCCACGGCGACGGATTTTATGGAGGGAGAGGAATGATCCCAAAATAGCTATGCCGGTTTTGTTTGAGTTTGGCAAAAAAAAAGAATGAAGAAAAAAATAACCCATCGCTCCACATAAAAAATTGTCCACGAACTGCGTGACCATAGTTACTTGTAAATGTTTTTTTTTATTCAATGTAATTAAAATATAAATATGATAGAAGAGAAAAGTAAACAATCTTATTTGTTTTTTTTTTGTTCATCGAATAGCATAATTATCGAACCTTTGTGATCGATTAAATTTCATCTCCGGCAGTCGGAGTTTGTTGATCGTTGCTCGGTCCTCTGACGGTGTTGCCGTTTTCGCCGGGTTTGAGAACCAGAGTGGCCGGAAGTACCGAGACTTCGAATGTGCGCATCGGACCTCCGGAGAACAAAAGCGTTTGAAGGTGCTCCCGTCGACGACGACTTCGAAATGTTGTCTGGTGTCTCGGAGGAAACACTCGCTGAAGATAAAGAATGCTCTATTGTCCAGATTGCACGAGCATGGCGGCATTTTTTTTTCTACTCTCCGTACGTAAATGTCTCGCACGGGACTACGGTGGAATTTCTTCGGGATGGCGGAAGTACGCTGGAATTTACTATCGACGTCGCCGGATCGGATGGTCCCTCGTTCTTCAGAGTGCGCGTTGCTCCGAAATGCCTGTAGAACTGTTTGCTCGTCTCCTCGGCAAGAGGATCGTAGAACCTCGGTAGCGAGCTTCTCCTTATGATATAATAATCATCCTTACAACAACGATCTTTGTAATAATTTTTACAAAAACCCTTGTAAAAATCCTTACAAAAATCCTTACAAAAATCCTTACAAAAAGCCTTACAAAAAGCCTTACAAAAATCCTTACAAAAATCCTTATAAAAATCCTTACAAAAATCCTTACAAAAATCCTTACAAAAATCCTTACAAAAATCCTTACAAAAATCCTTACAAAAATCCTTACAAAAATCCTTACAAAAATCCTTACAAAAATCCTTACAAAAATCCTTACAAAAATCCTTACAAAAATCCTTACAAAAATCCTTACAAAAATCCTTACAAAAATCCTTACAAAAATCCTTACAAAAATCCTTACAAAAATCCTTACAAAAATCCTTACAAAAATCCTTACAAAAATCCTTACAAAAATCCTTACAAAAATCCTTACAAAAATCCTTACAAAAATCCTTACAAAAATCCTTACAAAAATCCTTACAAAAATCCTTACAAAAATCCTTACAAAAATCCTTACAAAAATCCTTGTAAAACTCCTTACAAAAATCCTTATAAAACTCCTTATAAAATCCTTATAAAGTCCTTACAAAAATCCTTTCAAAAATGATCGACGCGCTGTGTTCGATCAAATTTCATCTCCGGGAGTCGGAGTTTCTTGATCGTTGCTCGGTCCTCTGACGGTGTAGCCGTTTTCGCCGGGCTTGAGAACGAGAGTGGCCGGAAGTACTGAGACTTCGGAAGTCAGCGTCGGACTTCCGGAGCGCAAAGGCTTCATGCGTCTGAAGGTGCCCTCGTCGACGACGACTTCGAGTTGCTCCCTTGTGTCCCGAAGGAACCTCTCGCTCGAGATAACGAATGCTCTATTGCCGAGAGTGCACAAGTACGCCGGCATTTTTTTTTCGACTGTCGGTATGTAAATCTCGCTCACGGGCCTGCAGCGAAATTTCTTCGGGCCGACCGGAAGTCTGCCGGAATTTACTATTGACGCCTTCGGACCGGACGGTCCCCCGTTCTTCAGAGTGCGCGTTGGTCCGAAATTCCTGTAGACCTGTTTGCTCCTCTCCTCGTCGACGGAATCGTGGAACCTCGACGGCGAGAATCTTCTTCCGGCACTTCCGGTTCCGGTAGAGTGGTCGATGCGAGGATCGGCAATCTGGACGTTGGCGATTTTCGAGAGAGCTTCGTACATGGCCAGATCCACTTGCCGACGGGGATGACGACTTCCCGGTGATATCACCGGCGAATTATGTTCCTCCAGCATCGCCGCTCCAGCGTATCTTTGATAACCGGAAGTACGCGGTTCTTCGATCGATGAAAACGTCCGTGCGTTTCGGGAATCGATAATCTGCCTCCTGATGAGCTCCAACCTCTTCAAACCGGAAGTGATGGAAGATTCCACATCGCTCTCGTCCCTCTCGCGTCGAACCTGTGTCTCCGTTGACTCAGCTCCGCACAGTGCGATGTAGAACACAACCGACATACCGACGACTGTTAACGCCGAATTTTTGCGTGTCATTGTGAACAAGGTTTTGGGCTTCCGGATGCAGTGAAATTCAACAGGCTCACATCCGCCTGCAAAGCTGTCCACTGATGTCGATATACTTTACACCGGAGAGCGGACGACGAAAGGCGAACGCCAAGCAGCGAACGGTATCGAGTTCCCGGAGACACTGGTGGAACTCTGACGCCGGACAAAAAAAAACGGAACAAAAAAGACGTTGAAGGGAGCGACGGACACGCGAATGGACGGATGAACAAGGTGCGAGAAGGAGGCAAAGATCATTCGTCGTATGGGGTGTGCGTGTGTACATATGTCGACTAAGAAACGGAAGGGCCTAACCCGCAGGATTTAACACGTAATGTTATATGGGATACGCCCTTCCGGTTCTCAGTATTCGATACACGTATAGCGGGTATATCGTATATAGAGTAGCTGCGACAACGCGCTGGGCACTCTCTGTGCCCGTCGACCTTATCTCCTGTTTGGACATTGCTTGCGTGCCGTCAAACTCGCGCGCTATCGCGCCCGTTGTTTCAACGAAAATACAATGCGAGCGGTAAATCTCCGGAGTCGGATTCGGAGAGGAACAGATTACGTTCAAAGTGCGACTTGGCGAGTGAGAGTCAAAGGAATTTCGATCGATCGGGTGTTGTAATATTAAAAGAGTTAATGAACCTTTGAAATTAATTGGATATGATCGTCGGCTCAAGTTTGATCGGGCGGTTACGAAGTAGTTGATTAGGTTGTAGGTTACTCGCAGGTGGTTATGGCTCGGGCGTTTCGTGCCCTCGCTATGGACTGTGGAAGTGAGAAAACGGAAATTTGGAATCCCCGAGATTCGTCGGAAATACGTCACTTCCGCTTTGAAAATCTCATTTTTCGACCGGAAATACGTCACTTCCTTTTTTAAATGTGATTTTTCTGACAGCAGTGACGTCACACCGGAAGTGCGTCACTTCTTGTTTGAAAATTTCATTTTTTGACCGGAACTGACGTCATACGAAAAATATGTCACTTCCGGGTGGAAAATCTCATTTTTCGACCGGAAGTGACTTCACACCGGAAATACGTCTCTTCCTGTTTATAATCTCGTTTTATCGACCGGAAGTGACGTTATACCGAAAAAACGTCACTTCCGGTTTAAAAATGAGGACAAACAAAGAAACATAAAAGCAACCTTCCATAATATATATATATATATAAGATAGCATCGATAACGAACACGTATGTTAATTTAGGGGAATTACCCACGGTCTGGAACGAAGTCGAATGGCTACATATTCATGCGTCGTATAAATGAAATACAATTACGTGCGCGATCATTGTTAAACTCCTGCATCATTCCTCTCGTGTCGAAGCACGAACACGCACTGACACGCACAGAGCACCGGCAATGAATTGGGAGTCACGAAGCATGCAAGGAGGGAGACAGGTGCGCGCGCGAGCAAAATGTTTCGTTCCCCACCACCGCGCAGATGTCGCTGTCGCTAAGTTCGGTGATTCGTGTATTTTGAGGATTTCGTGTCTGTGCGATGTCAATAACAAGTGCAATAATAAAAACGGTATTGATCGTATTTAATCGCGGAATAATGCAGTACAGAAAGATACGTCGTCGTTGAGATTCATCGATTTTATAATTCGAAAGGAAATCCCGTCCCTCGGAGTTGAACGAATTATAAACACGTATAACCTTTTTCGACACTGGCGGATCCGACGGACCAGCTACATTATCACACAAACTGCTAATCAAATTAATGAGTCACTGCCTCTTTCGTTAACTCGTCTTCCCGACACGCCGCAGCAATGCGGAACGATATGAACAATTAAAATAGTCCCAATGTAAATATCACATTTTTATCCTAACCTCAAAGAATCAAAAAAATTATATTTTCTAACCAGCTAAGCTAATTTGTGATAATTTGCGGTATATCGAAGATTGTCGTAAACGATTTGGGTAAAGAATGGCTGGACAGCAACATCCGTTTCCCTCGGGATTTCCCGGTGCGCAACAGTCCGCTATGCGAAGCCAGTTCGGAGGCGGTCAAATGGTATCGGGATTGATGGGACCGCAGCAGGGAGGCGAGTATTCGACTCTACTCATTGATTAACATTCCGAATTATCCAGTTTCTATGCATACAATGGTACATTAGGTTTCGTAAACAGATCGGAGGTAAAATCAACTGTTCCTTCGTAACATGTCTGAAATTACATGTCAGTTGATGCTCAATAAACAGCAGTTTCATGTGCATACAATTGTGCATTAAATTTCGTAAATGGAGTAGAGATAAAATTAACTGTTTCCTCGTAACACTCCCCAAATTATGACCCATATATCATGGAATGTATAATAAAGAGGAATTTGATGTGCAGACAATTCTATATTAAATTTTGAAAATGGAGCAGAAGTAAATCGAGCTGTTCTATTGTATCGCACACATCCACAATTAAGTCCGTTCTATCGGACAATGTGTAACATACATCGAATTTCTATGTTCGTACGTCAATATTTTACAGGACCTCCCTCAGAGAAGTACTAAAATTCCGTTTGATTTTTTATCCCACAGGCATGGTCAGTCCCCAGCAGTTTGGCGTGGGAGTCGGAGTAGGCGGCGGCGTCGGCTCTGGCGCGATGGGAATGCCCAGCACTCAGCAAGTAATGGCTCAGCAGCAGCAACAAATGGCGCAGCAGAGCGCTATGCAGCAGATACAACAGATGCAGCAGCAACAACAGCAGATGCAGATGCAGCAGCAACAGCAGCAAGCCACTCATGCTCAGCAAGCTAATCAGGGAAGCGGACAGGCAACCACGCAGCAAACGCCAGTTCCTCCCACACAGCCTCCCGCGCAGCCCCAGGCTAACAAAGAATTCAACACAGTTAGTCTTTGCAAATTTGGGCAGGAGACCGTGCAGGATATAATCAGCAGAGCTTTAGAGATATTTCAAACTCTGAAAGTCCTCCAGCCGCCCAATGGTAATTATAATCGGCATTGAGAATTTCTTGGTATGGGGGAATTGTAATTTATTATTATTACTATTACTATTATTATTATTATTATTAGTATTAGTATTATTATTAATATTTACAGAAAAGAACTATAAACTTATATAATCTGCTTCAAAAAAATATATGACAGATATCACAAGGACTTATCTCTGATGTAAGTTTTTTATTTGCAAGAATAGGTACTGCGCAAGGAGCCAGTGTGGCGAACGAGAAGAAGGCCAAAATCATGGAGCAACTGAGAATGATAAAGTTACTGTTCAGAAGATTGAGACTAATTTACGAGAAATGCAACGAAAATTGTCAACTGCAAGGCATGGAGTACACGCACATAGAGAGTCTGATACCATTGAAGGAGGAATGGGACATGAAGTCCGACGAGAAAAAAACGTCCGAAGCTTACAGACTGGCGTGCGAGGAGAGCAAAGACGCCATGGAGGTTTGTAATCTTTTTTTTATTATGCGGGTGATCGAGATTCTGTTGTGTGATGGAAAACTGCACCGATTCAACGAAATAATTCGGCGAATAGCGGTATTGTAAAAAGATCGCGATTTAATTATAAACGGTGTCTTCAAAGATCCGTGTTTTGGGAACACATGGTTGAGGCTTGAATCTGGAGGATTATCAATTTTTGTTCATGAACCAAAAACTATGTGTTCACAATTTCGTAGCGACATAATTGTGCGGTTCAATTTTTATAGGTTATGGATGAATAACGGTTTTTTTTTTTATGTTGCAGCAAGTAATATCGAAAAATCGTCATCTCAAGGAGATAATCGATCATCTTAGACGGATAATATCGGAGATAAACACGATGCTGAACATGCGACGATCTTAGAGCGTAATTTGTATATAAAAAAAAAGTCGTTGTAAGTTATATATTTATCGAGTGGATGAATAAAGTTGATATTTCGTAAAGACCGGCGATTGATTTAAAATGAAATTTGCGATGGCGGTCTTACCGGCCGAACAGCTGGGAATTTATCGCTTGACGCTGACCTCGTCCACTTCGAAATGAATTATGTCGGTGGACCTGAGAATAGACTCGGGAATCTTTCCCAACGGTGTCTCGAGATTTCTCACGTACACTTCGAGACCGTCCACGTCGCAGCCGCGGAATTCACCGGCCACCTTGGAATTCTCGTGGAGATGAAATTCCGCCCGCTTTCCTGTCGACAATGAAACATTCGTTGTGCCATTAAAATTTAACAATCTTTCACATCCGGACAGTCATTAATATTGCCAGATCTATGTTAGAGTTGAAATTTCTGCTACTCTTTACTGTTTTACATTGAACGTGCGGTCGTCGTTAAGTTTCGGAGATATTACCGACGATTCCAGTAACGACTCTCAGAAACCTTTCGCGCAAGAAAGCTCGTGCTTCCTGCATATCCGGATTGGCGAACTCGTGCTCGACAACTCTTTCCTCCGGTTTCTCGGTCTCCGAATCTTTGTCGAGCATCATTGATTCCCGAATGTTTGCAGAGGCAAACGCGGACACGTGAGCTTTTGTTTACACCAGAACACGCACTGATCGCTTCACGTTGCTACGCTGCGTCTACGGGGCGCATGCGCGAAAAAGGCGCGACATTCGAAGCTATGGAAAATGTTGACGGTAAGCATCGAGTAGCGATAATAAAACAATAAAATTCAGTCTACTTTCGACGACTTTCGACAGTGGGTTAAAGGGAGAGTATACCGGAAATATATCCAGGACAATTGTCGCGATAACGTAGAAACTTTTGCTTTCCCAAAATATGAGGGTCTTTCGAGCCCGCATGCGATCAGCATGTAAGCGTCCGCCCGCAATTATTTCGTCAGTTTCTCGTCGAACGCGACACGGTGAAAATGTCTCGCCTAGTGTTATTTGCTCTGACCATCGGATTGCTGAAGAATGGTAAGTAATTTTTTTTATACCTCTCAGAAATTGAAAAAAAATTTGCCAATAAAAAAGGCGCCAATTTGAATCTATGTAAAAACCCATTCAACGAAATTCCATCTTTCGAGCGTGCAGTCATTTGTTTTCCCTCTTTAATTACAGAAGTCAAGTGTGGAACTCTTGGCAAGATATCGAAATTCGAAGAAAGTTTAATGCCAAGGGCTCGCGGGACGTTGCCAAGTAATGCGTCTCAATTAAATCCGGAACCTTCGTCGTTGGACGAAGTCTTGGTCAATGCTTCGGGAAGGACGGATAGAGCCGAGGGAGAGAACTCTTCGCGGAGGGGTAAATTTTTTTCGAACGTCGCTTTGGTAGCCGGTGTTAACGTCGCCGATTTGATCGGCGCGTCTAATACGAATCTTGCATCAGTGGCTAAAATTTCCGAAGCGAAGGTTCCGTCACCCGTGTTCAATCCCTATATCGCTGCCGCTACCTTCGGTCCTTATTCCCCCGTTCCTCCGGCCAACGTGGTGCAACAGTACATTGCATCCATGCAACTACTTCTGGATCAGCTTCACCGCCAATTGGACGGTGGCAACGCGTTGCCCAATACGTCTAGGCAGAATCCTGGAATTACTCCGTACGAACCGCCGAGTTTCAAAGACGATTACGATATAATCGATGACAGGAAAAGACTCAATGCAAAGGCAAGACTGGATAGAATGAAGATGGCAAAGAAGGCTGCGGAAAAACGGCGAAAGGAGCAACTTGAAGAGCTGGAGTACGACTATGACGAGGTAAATTGTTTGAATAAATCATTAATATACCCGCACGATGAAAGTACACCAAAGAAAAAAATTTAATTCGCTTACGGGCTATGAAAAAAAAAAAATTGTTTCAACGCTCTGGAAAAAATTATCAGTTTTATTATATCGACACACGAGTACTATAGTTATCGCTCAATCTATCTATATAATCTCTTTCTGACTCCGAGTAGGAAGAAGTGACTCGTGCTCCACAACGGGCACATGGCAAGAAAAAAACCCACGCTAAACAGGCCGTACCTATGATGAACGAGGCAGAAGACAACGCGAATACAACGAACACGAATACGACGAATAATAATAATCAAACTTATCCTTATTATCCGGGATACTTCGGAGGATATCCACAGCAGATTGGCAACATTGACTTGACATACGGAGTGCCTCAAAACGCTTATCCTCCACCGGCCAATAATTATGGCCCACCATCCAACACTTATGGTCCACCATCCAACACTTATGGTCCACCATCCAACACTTATGGCCCACCATCCAATACTTATGGTCAACCATCCAATGCTTATGGTCCACCACCCAATACTTATGGCACCCCTGCGTATGCCAATGGACAATTGCCTTCGGTTGTCAATGGTTCGCCCTTGTATCCAAACGCTCTTCAACCTTATCGTCCTTACGGTACACCCCAGTTTGCGTCTGTTCGAGATCGCCCCGCCTTCTACGAGGAGTTTCCATTCGAAGTTTCTTTGGCATCATCGGAACCATGGCAACAGTATCCACCGCTTTCAGGAAATTCCCAGTTCGCGAGATCACGAAAATTTGTCTCGAGCACTCCCTCAACTCCCATACCTACTCGGAACGGTTTCGTGCCAATTTAATCATCCCATATACAGTAATCCTTTTTTTACGAATTATAAGTATATTTTGTATAATGGTGTCCAGTGGTCCTTGAAAAGTCCTTGAAGAATCCTTGACAAGTCCTTGAAAAGCCCTTGGATTTTTTTATTTTTCCATCGTTTCACGAAATTATTTACTCAATGATTAATCCTAAGAAAGTCCTTGAACTTTATTTCGAACCTGAACTAGACACCGTGATTATGCAGCCGCACGAATGTAACAGTATTCATCACCTGTATCGTTTAATTTTTACATACACTTTTTGTACACTATGAAAAATAACATATTTGCCGTAGAATTATTAATTTATAGCGTGTAGCGAAGCGCCGAGTGTTTGAATTTTGTATCGACGAGTCCGTGTCTCGAAAATAAAGGCCTTATTGGCTGTTTTGATTTTACCGTTGGTTTAATCCGCGTACCTGACTGACCCCTACAGCGACCGGCCCGTTACAGTGTTTCGAGCTCAGTCTTGTGGTATCTGCCAGGAAACTCGTACGCGAATATCGCCTCGAAGATAGTGAAAAATGAAGCGTCGATCAATCGGCTTGTTTCTCCTGTCGATAAATCTCTTGCTGTTCGTCGGGGCGAATTCTCTCGACGAGAAAAATATCAACAACAGCATCGACAGTTACGAGACCGGAGATGCACGACCGAAAAGTTCCAAGAGTACCGCGAGCGGGCTAGGCCTGGCCGGAGTGCGGCCGGCCGAAAAAATGGCCGAAATGTTGTCGCGAAGCGAAACGGAAACGACCGGTAACTCGGTGGTTCGCGAGAATACGGATCCGGTCGAGGAGGGCAACCGAAAGATACTGAAATTCGGAGAACGCGTTATCGAGAGCATAAGGAGAAACGGCATAGCTGGCAAGGAGGCTCGTCTGCTGAAATCGGGGAAATATCGGATCGACTGGTGGAGGCAGGATCGGCGTCTGGAGAAAATAAGGAAAAGGCTGTTCGAAGAGCTCGAGAGAAAACCGGAACTGAAAAGTCGTCTCCAGTCGCTGGGCTGGCGAAACGCCTCCGAGCCGATCCATCGTCGCAAAAAGGTCCGGACCGATCGCCCGATCGTCGAGAAGCTGGCTCACGAAGCCGACGACGACTTTAAGAAGACGCTACTGTACAAGACCCTGATAATGAGCTTCAAGCATATGCGGAACGGCGCTCCGATCCGGGACAAGGAAACGAGGGAAGCAGCGATATTTGTTTACATGCCGATCACTGTAGTGGCGAGTCCGAGCGAAATCGATCGGATCAAGGAAACGGCGGTCACCGAAGTGCCGGAGACCGATTCACCGACGAAATTTAGCCTCAACACGTTCGATGGACCAGGTAAAAAAAATCTGTACCTTCACTAATAATGTGATTCACGTTCAGATACATATTTTGATGATACAGCTAAAAGATCGGTTAGTTCAAAAATGTTCTTGACGATATCACCAAAAAATTTTTGCGGCGTTAAAATATTTTTTTCGACCAACTGAGTATTTATTTAATCTTTGGTTGATTCAACTGCATTTTTTTATCAGTGTTTGTATATCCATCGCGTTCCGACCAACCCAAAACCAACCGGTCGATTGGTGCGCCAAAGCAACTCCGATTCGAACCTTCCACAAGTTGACTTTTTGTCGATGTTTCAAAAATAACTGTTACACCAACCGTTATGTGCGTCGGATAGAAGGTTGGTTGGCGATTGGATTTTCACAGAACAACCCGATTTCCAATGTCGAGAGCACCTCTCGGGGTCAGAAATCGGTTTGTTCTGGGTAAAACGACCGTAAACCGACCTTCAATCCTATAAATGTAACGTATGGTTGAAAATATTGACCAAAAATCAACCTTTAAAAGGTTGATTTTTACAGTTATTTTGGTGCACCAATCGATTGAGCTGGAGTAGTTTCTCTGAAAACAACCCAAATCCGACCCAAAGTTTTACGGTTGGTTGGTTCGCGAGAGATATGCATAGGCTAACTATAGCTAGACTTAGAGATAACTCCATAATTTTTTATCTGCAATTTTTTCACTGCCTTACATTTCGAATTGTGAAGGTTTAATCACAGCATGCTAATGGCCGGATGGTGGGTGGGGTAAAACGGACCATTTTAATCATTTCCGTTTTGCCCCGTTTTCTCCGATTCACACCTGCCGATAATAAGTCATACATTCCTATGAGGAGCATATTCGGTTATGTAATTTTTTTCCTGTGTATATTCCGTTAGGCCCATCGATTTTCGACACGCTCGATTAAATCCGCGATTTCTCGATGTTTGCACAGATCTCAACGAAATCGTATCAGACATCAGCGTTGTCGAGGTAGCGGGCAGCGATACTTCGTCGTCGAGCGGCGAGGAGGCCATCTCGCCGAGTCGATCGAGCGGTCAAGTGTACGACAGCGATCGTCTCCTGCAGTTGATACCGCTGGTGGTCGAGGAGCTCCGGAGCGGTCTCGTCTCCGAGGACGAGCGCCGAACTTTCGGTTGGATATTCGGCAAGCGTCTCTGGCAGCTCATCGAGCGGGAGGCGTCGAAGCTTCACGGCGAAACGATGGATCGGGATTTGGCGATGTTTCTTCTTAAGGGCGAACTGGCGGAACGAGATCCGGATAACGGTCGTCGAAGGAGACGACAACGACGGGACGTCTCGAAGCTTCGCGTCGAACCGATGGATCGGGATTTGGCGATGTTTCTTCTCAAGGTGAGTTGAAACATGTACCACGTGAGATATGAGCGCAAGAGAGACACTTCCATTTTCGAATCAAAGCGCAAAGCGCCGACGAATTATTATATATTATATATTATATATTATATATTATATATTATATATTATATATTATATATTATATATTATATATTATATATTATATATTATATATTATATATTATATATTATATATTATATATTATATATTATATATTATATATTATATATTATATATTACATATTGTACAAACGATTAATATATGGGGGTAAAGCAAAGTATCATCGGACTATTGGATTCTACACTAGTTGATACTGTGCTTTTTCGCGAAATGTCTACCATTTCCGAATGCCATTCATTACAGTTTTTATTACCGACCGCGGTATTGCACATGCTCTTAAGGTTGAGCTAAAGATCAACATAATCTCAAAATGGATAAAAAAATTTTACTTCGTCTCTCTTGCACTGAAAAGCCTTACCTTAAGGAGGAACCGGCGCCAATACGACAACGACGACGGGACGTCTCGATCGTGGCCGAGGACGGGAGCGCGAGGAACCGGGACTACGATTACGACCCCGAGGACGAGAGCGCGGAGAACCGCGATTACGATTACGACCCCGAGGACGAAAACGACTACGAACGCCGAGCTGAAAGCAACGACCGGTCCTCCAGGAATTTCAACGGCGGAAGAAGAAACGAGCCGAGCTTCGTTGAGCTGATCGAACTCGCGGTAAAACACGAATCGAGAAAACTGGCGAAAGAAACGCGCCAAAGAGCGACGAACGAAAAGCCAATGAAAAACAAATTTATGGACTATGACTACGACGATCACAGTTACGAAGACGAGAATCATTATTATTAGAGTATATAGATTAGATAGATAATTATTATTAGAATGTGTTTCTGTTTTTTTTTTTATAAAAAATTTTTAAGTAAGCACTAGCGCGATTAAAAAAATATTTTAGATGGTTTTAGACGAATGCACTGAGAAATGTAGGTCAATGTGACGATGGAGAAGCAACGATATCTTCGATGAAATGCAGGTCGAAGTGACGCTATGAACGCGATCATATTTTCATGTGTGTTGTGAAATTTTTTTTTATAGACTGATAAATAAATTCGCAAAAGGTGTTGTATAGTGTAATAACAGGTTTTGGAAACGATACAAATGGCCTTTCCAGGAATTACAATTCCTCGGCTTTGTAGCAGAACTAGTAAGCCCTCCCATTCCCCTGGCCCCACCAGCTGTGCCCGGTTGTTTGCACAATTGTCTCTGGATTGCACAGATGCTTCGAACTGTGACGCCGCGACGTTCTCTCGGTTTTTCGAGCCTCTTTCGGAAAAGGTCTCCACGTGTCATAGAACAAAACTAAGAATATTGTAGAAAAAAAAAATATATTAAATTGCAATTATCAGCAGACTTCCAATTCGAAAGAAAGATCGAAGTTTGACCGCTAAACAAATATAAGTGTGCATCCCTACGAACTTTACGACCCGCATGGCAAAAAAAAAACAATTTCGTACGCCAATTCGATCACTGGCGACGATCGGTTTGTCATCGAGCCTCGGGATGACGCCTGGCATCGAAAATAAACCTGCTCGTTGTAAGTCGCGGTCATTCGTCAATCGGCGTTTTCTTTCAACCGGCACCGGCCAATCAGCGTCGAGCTCTCGTGGAAGTGACTGATTTATTTTCGGACGAGATCGCGAAGCCGAGCTCGTAATCTATTTCAAGAAGGTCATTCCATCTCCCTCTCGGTCCGTGAGCCTCTGTGTATCTCCCTCGAGCGTTCAGCCATGGGTATTGTGTTTCTAGGGCCACACGCCGGCACCTCGGACGCCTCTTCCTTCTCCATCAAATTTTCGTTGTCAAACGAACGATAAATACGAGTGAGTCCCTCGGCCGCCGAAAGACTAAATAAATGTTGCCCCGTGATTGACGAGCCTCCGAAATAGTTTCTTCATTTGAGAACTTTTTTTCTTCACTCTAATGCACCGTTTCGAAATGTAATCTAGGATGAAGCGCTAGATCTCGGGGGCCCTTTAAATCTAAATATATACCGGGTGTCTCGGGGTTGAACGCCCTCGAATTTCCGGCCCTTCCAGCTCCAACGTTGCACGGCAGCTACTTCTTTTTTTTCGTTTTCTCAATCTCTTTTCGTCTCCTTTTCTCTCCCGCTCTCGAAATGTATTTTTTTTTCTTTTATTTTTGCGTAACGTACCCTCGTCGTCTCAGCTTCTTCCACCTCTCGTTCGCCCCTCTTCACGGATTTTTTTTTTTGTTATGTCGCGTTCCATACCGAAACTCAATAGCCCTGTGTACGAGCCATCGGCAACAGTCTCTAGGACACACTCCGAGGGTAGGACTATTTCCTGCGATGTTCATCGCTCGAGCCGGATGAGAAACCGCAAAGGCCCCCCTCTGCCGGTCGGCGACTGCACCGTAGAAAGCAACTCGTTCGCATGCGCCCAACCGCTGTCGATGTGTGTGCGCGCGCGTTTGTGTGTCGGTGTACAAGCCGAACGGTGTTTCGTTGCCGTCGGGACTCACGTGAAAGTTACGTAGTTCCGGTGCGTTTTAATTTTCCATTCCCTCATATAATATACTTCCTCTTGATATCGGAGCGCTACCCGAGATCCCTGTATCCGATGGCCGTCATGCGGGTCTATAGAATATTGAAAGCCTCACCGAAGACACGACCGCTATGGAAGATCTAACCTAACTTTTTTATGTTACATTTTTTAATGGATCATCGGTTCATTTTTTATTTTTACCTCGCAAAAGGTTTCACGTTTGTTTCTCTGCAATTTATGTATTCAAATGTACTTCCCTCATTACCGATATAATGGTACATTGTACCGAGAGAGGAGAAGAGAGAAAGAGCTGTTTAATCCATGTTTGGATTATGGTGCCGAACACGGTTTGAACACGGTGCCGAAACATACAAGAAAAATGAAACAAAAAGCAAACAAAATAACTCGAAATAAAATACATAGGTAGAACTTACAGATAACTTACATAACTAATGGCGTTAATAAGCAAACACAAGCCAATATAAGTGACAGAAAAATTAAGCACAAAAGAAAGCAAAAAAATAAAAATAGGGCGAATGCTTGTCGTCAGGCTAGCCGATCGTAGGTCCCACACGTGAAATATTAGTAGTTTACGATACTAGTGCGATAAACCATTTTCTGACGATTGTGAGTTTGTAGCACGAGCCAAAGGCGAGTGCTGTAATCACATGAGTTCAGAAAAAGTTTTTCGCACGAGTGTCGTAAAAACCTTTACTTCACGTGGTGTGAAAATAGAAGTTTTGCGCACACTAAACGTGCGTAAAACTGCAATTTTCGCACCGAGTGAGGTAAATTATGCGTTGAGTAAGCCAGTGAACGTGATAAGATCGCGGTCCCTGTCGAGTTCGGTATACATACACGCAGGGCATATGCAGGGACAAACACCACCGTGTTTGTCCCTGCACAAACCGCAGGCTCGGTTAAGATCTCGGTTAAGATCTCGCCGACGGCACGAGCGCTAAGTAAGATCTAACCTAATTTTTTTATCTTAAATTTTTTCAACGATCTTCGATTCCTTTTCAATATTCATCTCGCAAAACGATCCACGTTCGTTTCTCCAAAATTGATGTATCACAATGCACTTCCCTTTCGCTGCCTTTTTTTTACCATTCCTCATTACCGATGCAACGGTACATTGTACCGGGGAGATAATGCTTGGCGTCGGGCCAGCCGGACGTAGGTCCCACACGTGAAATAATTATGTTGAGTAAGTCGGTGAACGTGCGAAGATCGCGGTCCCTCGTCGAGTTCGGTACACGTGCACGTAGGGCATATGCAGGGACAAACACGCCACAGGCTCGGTTAAGAAACCGAACGAGCTCGCGCGCCGGTTTCTCTTGCCGGTTCCCCGACGACGGTGTATCTCTCTCTCTCTCTCTCTCTTGCGCTCTTTAACGCGTGTATGGGTAAGAGAGGGGGAGGGGGGGGGAGACACGACAGAAGAGACAGCTGTGGGGCAGCTGGCAGCGCGTGCCACGAACCTATGGGGTCTCGGCTTTCGTTCTGTCCCGTTCCAACGCTTTTTTCATATAATATTTTATTTCTTTATTTTTTTGCATGGTCTTGCCGGTTCTCTCGAACCTCGCGGATGACGATGATATCCTGCCCTATGCGTCTCCTCCCTGCGTCCCGGACTCTCTGCCTGCGCCCCGCTCGTAACTGTCGGTAGGCACGTCGTCCCCGCTCGTATCTATTCTGTGTATCCTTGATCTCCGAAAGTTTCGTGAAAAATTTGCGACAACAATTTATCGCCTATTCTCTCGAAGTTGCGAGCTAAGGTGAAGGTACCAATGCTCGGACGGTTAAGATCATCCCCGGATTTCAGCGGTTGTTAATTGGTCGAGAACACATCTTTTTGTGAAAATAACTGAAACCAATGTCAAGCTGATAGTTCCTAGTTTCCAAAGCACATTGATTAATTACAAGAAGATAAATATTTTTTTAATTAAGAAAGACTGGAATGCAAGTGCACCGGACACTGTACGTCCCAATGTTTCGGACAATCATAAATTTCAAGAATTCAACTAAGTCATATCAACTAAAAGAATTTCTTTTCCATTTATTAATTAAATCGATGAGAAAACTTATATTTACTCGAAACAATACTGACGATTAGCTACGTAGAAAGCTTACTAAACTGACTTCTTCAAACTGTCCGATTATTGGGTCGCGTATGTATTAAACGTTTGTACCAATTTTCCGGACACTATATCCTCTGTCTTTTAACAGAAATAACTTTTTTCTGTGCCTTTAATAACATTTGTAGATGCGATTACAAGTGTCGGTTTGAATTTCTAGACCTTAAATTCGGAATGAATCAAATCTGCATAGGAATGTCCGGCGACTGGAATGTGTCCACGCATTGGTACTGTTACCTTAATTGTCAGCCGAAAATATTAACATACTTTCGATAATTATTTGTATCGCGTTATATCATTGTTGCATCACGCTCGGAGCCAGATGCGCCGGGACAATAAATGATGGGCGATCCGTGAAATCGTCGAAACGAACGGCGACGGAAGGATAATCGAGATTTCTCGGCGCGTGGCCGAAGTCGTGATCCGCGCGAGGCGCGTCTCTCTTCGATTCCTCGGAGGGGATGAAAAGAAGCTTGGTAATAATAATAACAAAAAAGAAATGCAGGATAGGAGATTAAAGCGTCGTTCGGGCGCTGTTGGGTGGGTTGGAATTCGGGTAGAAACACCGACAGCTGCCCGTCGCCGAGTAGTCCAACGATAATTCGAACAGCTGATGCCCCGTAAGACCACCACCCAGACTTGTTGGACTTCTCGTTGGTCCCGCACACACACACACGCAAAACTGCTCTCTCGCACGCACCCGATCGCTCCGCATCGCCTGGCACGTTTTTCCTCTACGCGCCAGGGCACTCTCTCGGCACACGCATATCAAACGCTCTATTGAATATTACGTCCTCCGGGTGTGTATGCATGTTCGACCGGGAAAAAAAAATTTCTTTCGCGTTACACTCGTGCGTGGGGATGAACGCGTGTTATTCGAGGATGCGCAGAGTAGCGAGACGATATAATTGCAGTATTTCGATCGTCATATGGCAATTCCGGTCAACGTCCAAAGTCTGGACTACTTCTTCTCTCGTTTGTTCAAGATCGAGAACAATGAGAGTTTATCTCTCCGTGCCCAACGATACTCGTCGAAATAATTTTGCAGGATAGGCGGAAGGGATTTTGCTTGCACAATTGTTTCAATAGCTGAAACCAATCGTACCGCGAATACGCATCGCCGCGGAGAGATAGTGAAAAAAAAAAAGAAAAACAACCTCAAAACAAACATCGAGTCCGTTCTGCTTATCCTCTCGGCGTCACGGCGCCCGGGTAGGACTCGACTGGGTACGGCACTGAGCGTAAAAGCGTAGGGTCGGTTCTACACGTCCGTGCAGGCGAAACGTCGGAGGGGGGGCAGCGCTCGGCGTCCAATGGGAGTCGACGAGCCAGGAGGTTCCGGCGAACCAACGAACATCGCGGCTGCCTCAAACCTTGATCGGCATTCGCACGTGGACCTTCGTATCTGTCGGGTGTGTGCGCGCATCGAGACCTCAATATACCTCGAACGAAATATTATTTAATAGAAAAAAATATATATATATATACATATATATATACACACGTAAATATATATTTAATCAATCCGTCAAGGATAATTGTTTGTCGGGAGCTTTTGTTTTCTCCTGCCCGCAGATCGTTCCACGTGACCGACCAATACACTCGGCCGATTCACATGCAAAAAGTAAAGCCCGAAGTCTCGCTGAGAGCGGTTTAGTCGTAACAACACGTATCGACACGTCGTCGTGTTCAGTCCTGTGAAGCGTGTACGTGCCGATTACCTAAAATCTCGACGCCAACGAAAGGCCCTCGAGAATTTGTGTGGATTATCCTCGCAGTGTGTTTTTCTTTTACGCCGTTTGGAATCTACGTGAGGAAGATAAATTTCACGTCGTACCTATCCGGTACTACGACGATCCAACTCCCGCCTGCACAAAGTTCCGTACGGACTCGGTGAGTGTACTTTTGTTGTTCTTTTCTCCTCTCGTCGGTTCTCGCAGTTTGTTCGCGTTCGGGAACTATGGTCGCGAAACGGTTGATGGGCAGCTTGATATTTTACGAATCCTACAGCGCTTACGAGTAATACGAAGTTTTTTTTTTTTTCGAGATCAGCTTGCGACTTTGCCTCGGCCCCCATGTTTCGCTGCTTCCTCCCCGTCTCCCTGGGGGCACTGGTGATTTACGCGCGTGCGGGAATTACCGTGACTCGAGAAACCGAGAGAGTATAACAGACTCTCGGCTTTTCCGTCTCACCCTCGCGCGCCTCTCGTCTGTCTGTCCGTCGCGGGTTTCGCACGTCCGAGCGTCTCAGGACTGCGGGCTCGAACCCACGTTTCGTCTCTTTCTCACGATCGGCTAAATATAAAACGCGTCTATAATTCCGACTAACCGACATTACTGCCAACTCTTGTTTCGAGGGTGAGAAATCGCACCGACTCGTCTCGGCCATCGGCGAAGGATCGAGGCTGTGGAACGAGAGAAATAATAAAAGAAAATAATGTTCTCGAAAAGTCACTCGTCTTCCGATGACTCTGGCATGACCTTGAGTCGTGCTAAAAAATGTTTTTTTTTTTTGCCGCAACTTTGTATAGATACACGGAACTGGAGACGATAGACGACTTTGTTTGCCCAATGGGAACGTGCGACAATTTGATAAAAGCGCGTTTTCCGTTAAATTTTCGTGTCGCTTATCGAGTGAGCACGATTTACCGTGCCAGCGACGGGTTTATTGCCGAGGGATTCGACGGCGTGTCGTCATCCTCGCGCACGGTCGCGGCAATTTATGTCGCAGTTGTCGTAAAGCCAGTGAGTTTTCGTGGGAGGGATGAGAGTTACCCTCGGGTACGAAATGTGCTTGTATCTGCGGGAGGGTTGCACCCTTGCCGGCTCGAAACACCTGGCCAACCCTCGGTGATCCCTCGCCAGGCCCTTGTCGATTCCCTTGTCGATTCCCGCGCTTCGTTATAATAGCGATACACATGGCGAACCTATTCTCTCGCCTGGTACACGAAATTCTTCGAACTAAGCTTCGCAGCCTTACTGGCTGCGAAGCTTAGTTCGAAGAATTAGAAATAATAAAAGAAAGTGAAACAGAATAAAATAAGGTTAAACAAAACTAAATAAGATTAAACGAAATTAAATAAGATTAACCAAAATTAAATAAAATTAAATAAGATTGAACAAAATTAAATAAAATTAAATAAGATTGAACAAAATTAAATAAATTTTGTTGAAAATACGAAAATTTCGATGTAAAACACAATGACGACAGAGACTAGTTTATCGAGGCGTGCAGCGGTTCGGCGCTTTTTCTGTCTCGACAGTGGCACGTGCTCTCCAACGGTGTTTATTAATAAACCTTAACGGGGTTGCTGCTCGCTTTTGCAAATCATCGTAACGAAAGGCCACGGAAACGCTCGGATATCGCGGATTCGAGCTTCGCAGATTTTTTTCGTCTATCCTCGGTCGGCAATCGCCGATCTCGTTGTGTGAGTTTGAACGATGAAATGTACGTCGTTTGTACGGTACATACAACGGTATCCATTCCAGGATACGGCAAGCTTTTCATTTCAAACATTTTAACGCCACTCAAAACTTTCCTCGTACTAAATCGATCGAACTGGCAAATCATAGTGACCGTGCGTGTTCCGCACCTGATTGCCGCCAAAACAAACAATGTCGCTCGATGAATCGTCACGCCGAACGCGTACAGCCATTTAATAATATTAATAATAATAATAATATTTTTTTTTCTCGGCATTCGCGTTTATGAATCTATGATAAGCTCGATAATTCAATGGATAGACATTAATTTCTATCACCCACTTCTTTCAACGTGTCAAGACAACGAGATCCGTTGATATTTGCCTTATTACTTCGTTGTAACGTTGTGCGTGGCATGTTTGTCGGGCCCAAACACAATTACGCGAATAAATACTAGACGATAAATTGTTATCGTTCGGCACTAAGGGCACCCTCTTTTCGTTCGTACAGCGTCAACGGAACCTCGTGGCTTCTCACGTGGGGCCAATATGCCAGTGGTGATAAAAAAAAAAAAGAAACCCCGCAACCGAATTTTCCGAGCGGCGAGCCGAAGCCACATGTACTTCCGCCACACAGTCTTCTACGCGGCCGTTTCTCATTATTATTCTACCCGCCGCAGGTGGTGACACTGGTTCCTTTTCACTTTCAATTATAATCGTCACACCAAATTCTATAATTACTATAAAATCCAATAATATAATTGATATATAATGTAAAGTAATGTAAAAAATATTTTTATATTTTTACACACTTAATTATTTTTGGGTTGCCTAAAGAATTTTTTTTTAGTTTTCATAATTTTTTTTAAGCACGTACGCGTTCTTATTCCTTGCCATGTGCACTGAGCACTGCGACGTCTTCGGGCTTTCCGTCAGCCACGCCGTGCAGTGCCGTAGCGTTAGTGATAGCGAACAAACTTTTATTACAACAAAAAAAGAAATCTTTAGTTTCAAAAATAAATTTTAATTTCCAAAAAGGATACTTTCATTCATAAAAAGAATTTTTATTTAACAAATGAAATCATTATTAAATTTCTATAAAAAAAATGTTGAAACCATATATTTTCCTGTTCGCCATCTCATTATTTTCCTGTTCGCCCTCTCATGCCTCGATATATCGTCGCATCACGATTTTTCCACGAGCCCATGCCACTTACACCGGACTTCAAAGAGGGAGGGAGGCTTTTGGAAGATCCGTTGTCCCGGCGGATCGAGAAACATCGGTGCGATGGTCTTCCATCGCATCGAGAGGTCTTCGTATTTTTTTTTTTTTTTTTTTTTTTTTCGTGAGCCACCGTGCAGTGCCCGTAGCCTCGGTGCTAGTAGAGTGTGCGCGGCCCGTAGCGAAGGTACACGCGTAGAGAGGAGCTTGTCCCGCTTTTATTCTCGGGGGTAAAGCACGAGGCGTGCACGTACGTGTGTCTCGGCCTGGCCATTGCATATACAACAACAATATGATTATTATGCCGCGGCGGTGCACCGGTTCTGCAGCATGCGGCAGTGGAACACAGCGCGAGCGGGAGCCGAAGCAGCTGCCGTTTAGGGATCGGAACAGCAGGAGGAGCGCGCCCATGGCCTGGCGGTCCGTTGAGCCGGTCCCGTCAGCTAGCCGGCTAGTAGTTCTTTCCGTGGTGGGGGCCGCACCGGGGGCCCTACCGGGTCCCGTGCCCCCTCACCCTTCCCAAGGCCATTTCGCCATACAATGGCGAGGAGCTGGGCGAAAGGAAGAGGGAAAAAAGAGGGAAAAAGGGAACGGGAGAAAGAGGGTCGGTCCGAGCCATTGGGCTACCCTCGGGGCCTCTTCACCAAAACGGGCCCACGTTTCTGCACGGGCAACGAAACTACGGGCCTCGCTCAGACACTCCGAGATTTATATTTTTTTCGGTACCAGCGAGATGTCGAAAAATTTGAGATTCAAAATTAAATTTGCTTTTTTTAAATCATTTTTATTTTATTCATTGTTTTTTTTTATCGTGCAATGTTATAATGCAATTTTTATATCGTTTACGTCATTTTTTTTACTTCTGCACGGCACGACTCACTTAGACACTCGGAGAGATTTATATTTTTTGGGGTACCAGCGAGATTTCGAAAAATGTTAGCTTCGAATCATTTTTTTTTTATTTAAAATTTTTAATTTAGTTCATTAATTTTTTTATCATGCAATGTTACAATGCAATTTTTATATGGTTTATATCATTTTTTTAAAACCTCGTCGATTATGGGTTCACAAAAATCATTTCACCTCGCGGATTTTGGCCATATCGGTATAACGAGCGCGGGGTCGACGACCTCTTGCGCGAGGAAAACGCGATTGCGCTCGAGCTTTTTCCCCGCTTGTGCGAGGCGCACGTCTATATCGAATATCGAATTATTGCGTCCGCTTTCACGAAAGTTCGTGACGAAGGGTCGTCTACCTTCTGAACCAAAATTCGCTGTGCCTTTACCTGGGGCACCGTTGATCTTTCACCCTCGAACGTCCCATCCGCCATCTGCCCCTTTTGCGCGCCCGACGCCGTTTTACCTTTCTCCAGCAGCCGAACTTTCCTGAACGTACTACAAAAAAAAAAAAAAAAAAAAAAAAAAATTAATAATAATAATAATAATAAGAAATAAATAAAATGAAAAAACTTTGAAAAACATTACGTTATATTTTCTGACGAAGTTTCCCGACTCTTGTGTGTTTCAGGCAGTCCTCGACGCTCACATAAATGCCCCAGAAAAGTCTGTGATAAACCACACTTCGCCGAGCACCGGCGGACGAGCCTGGCTGGGACTTGAATAGACCGAAGAAAAAAAAAAGAATAATTTCCTTGGCTAATTATTTTCAATTTTTTTTTGCTTCTCTATCGTCGTTCTCCCGTGTCACGTGGGGAAAATAAAAAAAAATCGTGAGAAAGGTACGCGGTAGTCCCGCGAATTCGCCAAAATTTTGAGAATGCTGATGCCGGGTGCTGCGGGTCTGAGCGCCGTCGGTGCTGTTGGAGCCGTCGGTGCTCCAGGGCCGGACGAATTGGTATCGAGTCTCGGGGCGCTCGCCGGCGTGACGCCACAACAGAAGGACACCACCTGGACAAAATTGTTCGTCGGAGGTTTGCCATATCACACCACCGACAAGAGCCTGAGGGATCACTTCAACGTCTACGGCGACATCGAGGAAGCCGTCGTCATTACCGACAGACAGACCGGCAAAAGTAGAGGATATGGTTTCGTAAGTGTCGACAGTTAAAATTTTTTTTTTTTCTATTTTGAAAATGAGGATTTTGTGCCCCGTGACAAATTTGTAAAAGCGGTCCATTTTGCCCCACTCCTCCCCTCCACTGGCCTAACAATTTACCCTCTTGCAATCTCCGTTGAACTAATTATTAGGATTCATTTACAATGTTTTTTTTTTTACTTTTCTTTCCTTTTTTTATATTCTACTTCGAGACGCTTCTTGTTCCGTGCGAAGTATCAACGACAATTTAAAGGTCTCGATTTTTGGTTTTTTTTTTTTACAAATTTATGATCGTGTTCCTCGAGCGAGACGAGTTCGTCTGCAAACCGGCTGGCCGCAGTCACGAATCTCCGAGCTAGAAGAACCAGAGAGAACACGGGCCCCGATGCTATCGTAAGGTGCCGACTACGCGGACCCCCCGTCGTAGCTCTCGCACTACTCGGCTTGTAACTCGCGATTACGCAGCCCCGCTCGAGTTTTGCCGGGCTTTGCTCTCATATCAACGAGAGACACCTGCCCGCGAGTACCTGCTGACCTGCAGTCTTTATCGGTTGTACCTGTGTCCAGTGCATAGCACGTATCCGGAGACAAAAAATTACCTGCTCTTTGGGACGGGAACGTCGATTTAAAAATATGAATCATTCACAAATTAGTAGCAATATTGGAACAGTAAATGGCATAAAGAATTTTTAATTTTTAATGGATTTTTAATGCGAATCTTGGAGTTGCGGTGAAATAAGTTATTGAGTCAATCAAGTCGATCAGCGAATGGATAAATCAAAAACAATAATTTTTCAATATGACATCAATTAATAACTACAGCAATAGAATTGTGGGTTTTCCCGTCATCCCAGCGTCGACTGAAGATTAGTCAATCATGGTTTCCCTCCTGACCTGTTGTTCCGATACCACCATCGAAGTTAGCGAACTAATTGTTAGCGTGACTTGTCGTAATGTAAAATAATTTGTTCGCAGGTAATAATGGGCGACAGACCGGCAGCGGAACGGGCGTGTAAAGACCCCAATCCCATAATCGATGGTCGCAAAGCTAACGTTAATCTGGCGATACTTGGGGCGAAGCCGAGGGGCAATCTTCAAGCCAGTAAGTCTCTCGTCAATTTACAGTTCTTAAACGAACATGCACGGATTTTTCTTCTTCTCTTTTGACTCTTTTGTAAAAAATTCGAAAAGATACCAAGGACTTTGAAAAGTTAACTTACAGTTGACGAAAGCAATTAATTGTTATCGCAATTTTTACCGATCCGATGACCCAAAAAGGATATACTCAACTGGCCATTCCCCCCTCTACTTTGACAGTATCCTCTCGATGCTATATCGATCGATCCATCAATTTTTAACGAGCCTCCTCGATGTCAAATAGGTGGCGCCCTAGTTGCGTACTACCATGAGCTATGGTAATTTTTCTTAGATTACCGGTAGTTTTTGTCAGATCCTTGTCAGTGTGGCTAAGAATTTCGTTGATAAAACTAGACATTTCGTGAATTAAAACTTATAATTCCGTGTATAAGAACTGAGCGTTTTTTTATATAAAAAAATATGATCGACATAACATGCCGGAATAACTAACAAACCTAAAACAAACTTTTCGCGATCGCGACCCCACTGATTGCTATATTTTTCTAGTAAGAACTTATATTATAGCAAAAATTACGGAATATTCGGATAATATGTGCGATAGCGAAAATCACCACATTTTCTAGCAGAAGTGTTAAGTTTAATACGGACGATCGCCAGGTTGTCGCTGTAGTTTCTCTCTGTCGTTTTCCACCAGATTTATAGTCATTTCTATCACATCCTTCTCTCAGTGTAAAAGTACATCAATTTTTTTGTGCTTGTACAGCTGTCTCAATTTTTATAATTTTTTTGTTTTAATTCCATGACCTCATCGGCGATTTTTCCGAGTTGCAGCTCTCGTCACTCGATCGTCATCACTTCGAGTGCCGTCTCGAAGAGTCGAGACCCGCGCGTGTGCAGCATACTGCGCGTGATTGTCACCTCGTCCCCGGGCTTTTGCGTCGTTGAACCGTGGCCAAAAAATCATTGAAATCTCTCCGTTGCCCTTCCCTGCTCCTCTCCTTCATCCCTCCGTACTTGCGTCCGGTGCATCTACGCTCGGCTCGCATTAACTTTTGGCTTGGTCGTAATGGTCCTCGTGGCATCAGAGTCTCCGCGCTACCGGTCATCAAGCCATTAGCAGTTCGTTATTTAGTGTACTCAACAACCTCGGTCCACGCTAAATGTCCCTAAGTTTTTCATCCCGCCGAAAAGCTTTCCGTGTGTTCCTGGCTATATTCGAGATAAATTCCAGATACATTTGACACGTATCGCATACGTTCTTTTATCCACTTTCCTGTAGTTCGCAATCCACAGGTCTCTTCCACTAGCTGCATTTCAGACAATTCTATAGAAAATCAAACAAATTTCGCTGTAATTTGACTTCGGGTTTGAAAATCTCACTTTTCAACCGGAAGTGACGACACGCGGATTGTTTTTTAATTTCGCTGTATCGCCACTTCCGGTTTGAAAATCTCATTTTCGACCGGAAGTGACGGTCCGCCGGAAATACATCACTTCCGGTCGAAAAATGAGATTTTCAAACCGGAAGTGATGTACCTAAGATGTATTTGGAATTCATCTCGAATGTAGCCAGCGACAGAAACATATATTAAGGAACACAGGATTTGTTTAAATGACCCGCAATTTTGAAATTTCGCAGACGAACGACTCGACGAATAAACAAAAGAAGAGATTGAGAAGATTCGAGTTGCGCGAAGAAAAAAGAATGAAGGATGTCTGTTTCATGTGGCACTCGACTGGTCGATGGCACTTTGATTATAGTGACCACAGTCGTCGGGCCGAGCGCCTCGTTTCGACATATTTTCCCGGGGCCTAATGTCACTTGGCCGTGTCACAGGTGTAGTCAGGTGCGTCCCGTTCTCGAATCGATAGACCGGCTCGAGACACCCTGGGTTACCGGGCGCGTGGGTGAGATAGAAAGTCACCGCACAAAAACGATGTATATCGTGTACCCTCCCACGGGGGAAAAAAATTGTATTGTGACGTGCGTGCGGCGCTCAATGTCACTTAGCATCCGTGCCGTATTTATCAACTCAATATGCACGTTTGCGTACGCAGCCCCCGTGGGACGGAGAAACGTTCTTCCCTTAATCCCAAGAGCATTTTTTTTAATTCGTCTATATTTTTTTCAAATTTTATTGACGGAGTAACTTCTTTACACAGAACTGAAAAGATGTGAACCGAAAACACGAGGCATATAAAATTTGAATATTCAATACCACATAATACACAATACGGACTATAATTTTTTCTTAAAAAAAAATAACATCGAATACATCCAAAATACGTACATGCGAAAGAAAGACCTTAGGAAAACCTAATGAAAGATCGGATAAACAAGCTAATGAACCGATGGACCGCGTCCGCTTTGCAGAGGCTACTCTTCCTTATCTCCAAAAAAAAAAAATCATAATTGGGTTGAAAATTCTTCGAACAGCGAGAATAGAGAGGCGTCTCGAGAGGCACCGATTTGTCGGAGGGAGCAGAGAAACCGCAGAAATAAAAATGAAGAAATCGACAGTGTCCCTCGAACGAGGGACGAATAGTCAGAGATAAGTTTCATCGCTCATCGGTTTCCCTGAGTCATTCGACCGCGACTCCTCGGCTCGCTCTCGAGCCTCGAAAGCTCGTCTTCTTCAGAGTCGGTGGCTCCGGGCCAAAATTTCTGAGCGTGGATGCGCGTCGTCTGCTTCGCGTTTCTTCTACTTCTTCTTCTTCCTGGCCCTAAGTCTAAAATTGCACGAACTCCGTACACTCTCGCCATCCCGTTCGTCTGACGTAGAGAGATTCTCCGCTTTTCTTGCCCAGCTCCTCCGGCTGAGCCGTTTAGCCGTTCTCTCGGGCTTTGTCGTTCGGCTTCGTACTCGACGACTTGCACTGCCGGGTTAGCGCGCTCCGTCTGGTCGGGCGTCTAAACTCTAAAAGCTCCGTGCCCCGAAAATCCCACGTCCGCACGTGTTCGCCTTTCCGTGTCGTTCCCGGAAAAACACGCAATTATTCTGGAGCGCGGCGTAACGATATTTCACGAGGTTTACGCCTCCTCCTATCCAAGCCATAAAAAATGTTTTATCGCGACCATGCAGTTTTCGCCCGCGTTTTCGCAAAAGCCTTGAGGATAAAAAAACCCGAGACTGAAATAATATGTCTGTTTCTGCGACGTTGCATTCCTGACGCGCAGTTAAAACTGCATTCGGGTATTGGCCGACGGGCCAGAAAAAAATGAGTGGGCGGTCGCGATGCCAATTTTCCAAAATGATCGTGACTCTCTGTACTGCGAGAACTATAAACGGACAAATGAAATCACGAAACTTCGCTGCGACTGTATATTTTTTTTCTTTTTTTTCGTAGCAAGTCGTTATAATATATATCACTGAGAGAAGGATTTAGGAAAAACTATCAAGTCAATGTGGTGTATTTCGACCAGAGAACATGGCCCACCAGCGCCACCACTGGCGATACGTGACATTTTCACAGGCGCCATAGCAATTTGTATCCAATCCATGCGGTATTTTTTTTCCAGAAGGTTGCTTGTACAAATTTAGCTATTGAAGTTTAACATGGATAAAACGAAATTCAATTAATGTACTGAGGATTCCGAGTGATAAAAACCGAGAATTTCGTCGATAAAATATTTTTATGTATGTATGCATTCAGTAAATTAAATTTAAGACGAGGCCGTCAAGGACTAAAGAATCCGTTAAAGTATGTCGCTACAAATTTTCATAAAAATCCATCGAGCCATTTTTTATATATCAGAGACACCGATCTTGAAAATCACTTTTCAGAAACACGCGTTCAAAGTTCGGCCGCGCCGCTGCTCGAGCGCTCCGCGCAGCTGCTCGAGCGTTCCGCCACTTTCCACGTAACGGTCTCTAACTTTCGTAATTCGTTGAATTCCGGCATAAAAATTCAATAGAATATTCTTGACATTATAAACTACAAGGAAAAAAAAATCGAAATTTTACTGTGGCGTAAGCTCTTAATACGAATGTTTTCCAGGATGTTGCTGTAGTTCCCATATATGTACCTGAAAGTTCTGGCAGTTTTTACCAAATTTATGGAAATTTCTGTCAGATCCTTCTCTCAGCGTACGAGATTCACCGCTCGACCGTTCGGGCACAACGTAAATATGTATTGAAGTTTGTCCGTTTGTGATTCCAGCATTCCCGTTCGCAGCCGGTATTCGCGCCGGATATCCCACAGCCAGTATCCTGCCCAGCCAGTACGGGTAAGTTTCTACTACGTGTTGTAATAACGCACATTACTTGCATTTCTTTTTTTTATCATATTTTCTTTTTTCTGATGATACTTATACGATAATCGATATATTTATACGTAATACGTTTTATGGACGAGTGTCGAGGTCAGACTGCTCTTCGGAGCGTTTAATTTATTTTAATTTTTTATTTTTTGCAACACGCAAATTACTTTGCAAATAACCGAAACTCAAATAATTTTATTCTCCAAACTGAGCTGGCTAAGACATGGATTCATAATGAGGGGGGAAGAAAAATATTAACTTGCAACTTCTGGAATTTTTGTACAGTGCTTACTTTTCTTTGTTAAAAGAAAAATGTTAAAATGACATTTCAGCATCCCGATGAGCGCGCGCGAGCGCAAGCTCGTGACAACGGGAGGAGTGATGAGATTGAGATGTTGGGGGGATGAGACGGTGAAGTTCGATCCCCGTTGTTCGCGGGCTACTCGAGGCCCGTGATCTCCTTCTTCTTCCTCTCGTGAAAGGATGTAACTGAAAAAAGAAAAGTGCCGAAAAGACGAGAGGAAAAAAAGAACGAAAAAAAGCGAACCGATCGCGGAAAAATCTGAGCTAGAAAGTGGAAATTCAGAGGGAGTGAGGGGCGAGAAAAGTGAGCACGACTCGAGAAAGAGAGAGAAAGAGAGAGAGAGAGCGGCACACGCACACGTATACGAACAAAACAAACCATGAGTACCTATCTACGAATTTTATTTACATATTTTCTATATATTAAATATATATATATATTCAGTATACAAATAATATTGCCAATGATCTTTCCAAGGATCGAATTTTGTTGGGTTGTGTTTTATTTTTTACGTTTCTTTTTTTTTTTTTTTATTCTTTCTTTCATTGTTTCTTTACTTTTCTTCATGACGTGACTTATATGAGAAATGAGATTGATTTGCGATTGTTGAGAGATGGATTTTTTTTGGACTTGTTTTGTTTACCGATTGTTTACTTTCTCTATTGTGGTATTTTTTTTTCTCTCCATACACATTATACATACATATCTTCGAACTTTTTCACACCACTCTGCGATTGGTTGGTTGGTGTTTTCGTTTTTAAAAAAGTTTTTTTTTTGTTATTTTTTTTTAACTATCTCTTAATCAAGCATTGGAATAATTCACAATAATCAATATTAATCAATTAATAATATAATGCATTAACGGTGACGTTCAGTGGTGACGGTTGTCGCGTGACGCGACGACAATCAATAAAGCGTATACACCGCGAGTGCACGTATATGAATCGTCCTGCGAACTTGACCCACTGCTCGCTCGCCGATGCTTCACGAATTTATCATCGATAAATAATTACGCGTACGGCTCCATAGATTTTCGGTCACATTATCTTTTTTTTTCTTGTTCTCGCCTCGTATTTTTCATGAATTTAAAAATAAAATAACATCGTCAAACACGTTTCTAAACTTACAAAAAATATAGAAGAAAATTTGTTTTGTTTTTCTTTTCATATATTCTTTTTTTCGTAACGACTTTGTTAATTTATTTTTTGGGGGGTTTGGCCTGTGGTGACGGGATTTATGCTCCGAGTGAATTGGTTGGTGTGGCTATCAGAACGAGAACATAAATTTCTGAACAATCAGACGATAGACAGTTTCGAAATTCCCGTGCTCGAGCGAACCACCGCGGGTGACCCGGAAACGTTCGGTGCAACCCGCGCCTCGGCAAACGAGACGATAAGCGTTAAATTTTCATCGCGACTCCCGCGCTCCCCTGGACTCGATCGATCTCTCATCGGCTCGCGTAAATTCTCCATGTTCGAACTTACGGTCTTTATAATTTATTTTATTTTTTCTACCGAACCGAGAGACCTGAATTTTGTATTTTTTTTTAGTAGAGAAAGAATAACCGAATAACGATTTGTTGATATATTTTCCGTAGGGATTAAGAAGTGCGTCATCGCGCGGGTAACTTCGACGTCGCGAACGACGGGTACGAGGCGGTGACTCTGCACAACGCTCTCTCGCCTTCGTGGCAACAAAAAAAAGTCCATTAGTAAATTATTAATAACCTCTTGCGTGTGTGGTAAGGGCTTACACTACACTTGGTGTCGCTATTGGTGTTGTTTTTTTATTTTTTTATAATTTTTTTTAACTTTAACGATACTTTGTCTTTTACTTTACTATCTTTTTTTTTTCTCTTCATTTTTGGTGTTGTACGTGGTGGTTTTGCGTCTTAATAACACACGGCGTTATAGCGCCTCGATCGCGCGCCGCAATCGTCAAACGAGCCAGATACATTTATAATGCCGGGAGAAAAATTGTCCGGCTGTGGCCAAAATTTCACCTCCCGGAGCGATAATTTTTTTTCTCCGGGACCTCCTTAATAATACCAACGCGGAGTACGATAAGACATTCTCACGAGTGTAAACTGCTATCTAAATAATAGTCAATGACATTTTTTTATATTTGTATATATAAAAACCCTCCAGCCATAAATTGAAAAACGGCCATGCACATAGAAACATCTGATGAAACATTTTAGGGGATAATCAGAGGGAGGACCAGGAATTTTACATAATTTTTTTTTTTATATTAAAACGAAAAAAACCTTTCAGCCATAAATTAAAAAAAACACCATCATCAACATTGAAACATCTGATGAAACATTGTAGGGGGCAATCAGAGCGAGGACCAAAAATTAAATCTTTTTTTTTATACTGACCCCCTCCAGCCGTAAATAAAAAAAAACGGCCATCCACATTGAAACATCTGATGAAACATTGTAGGGGACAATCAGAGCGAGGACCAGACTAGTCGGGGAACGTAGCCGTTTCTCGGGCCGATGGTGAAGAAGCCGCGGACGTCACGGGCCGAATCCTCCCATGCGACGAGCGCGTACGTCGGACGGTCGTGGGCGGACACTCAAATGAAATCCAACACCGGCAGCGGCAGCGGCGGCGACTTAGCTCTGCTGATGGCCTCAGTTCGCCTCTTTTCATCTCGCTCCCTCGCTATGCGCCCGTACACATTTCGCTGCCGCTGGCGCTCGCTGCCGATGGTGCTCGTGTGTCGTAAGTCCCGGACTATAACGACTACGTAGACGAAGCGTTCACCGTGCCCGGCCATCTTGGAGTCTGGCTTCGGTCCAGTCTTTATTTAGATCCACCTGTCCCCCGGTGTCAACCTCTCGGCCGTTTCGCTCCACTACGCTGTTCGCCTCGTCCGTCTTATCTCTCCTCCTCCGTCGACGCTCTTCTTCGTCGTCTTCCTCCGCGCTTCTTCTTCTTCTTCCTCCTCCTCGTCTTCGACCGCGAAGGCCTCGTGCTCGTGGCTTCAAGATTTTAAGCACTCGTCCGAAAGCTCTTCCTGGTTCTCTCCCGGCGATTCTTTTTTTTGTTTCCTTTGTCTGTAAATGCACGGTAAAGAAGGTTTTAACATGTTGAGGTACGTTAAAACTTTCTTGCCCAGATAGGTCGACAACATTTTTGTTTCTTCTAATTTTATCATTTTTTTTGTCGACCAACCGTAGTTTTTTTATGTATCGTGGACGTATGCGAAAAAGTAATTTCTGTTGAATGCATCATAAACCTTGCTTTATGATGAGTTCCCAAATCTAGCTTTTATTCTTGGCTAAATCGAGTTCCTACACCTGTTCGTAGTTTATCAGAATCTCCCGATGAAGAATCGTTGGTTTGATTCAATTCCCCAAGATTTTTATTTTTCATTTTTATTCTAGTTCAAAGTTGTTCACGACCGAAAGTGATTCACCAGCACTAAGAGAACTGTGTAATTAGCCTTCAAATATGAGCGCGTGCCAGCTCACTCCTCTTCAAAGTCGCATCTCTTAACTTCCCTTCCTCTGTGAACATCTCGTTGATGAAGGAACGCACCAGTTTATAGTTTCTCAAAATCCTGACTAATACTCTTGTGATGAAGAATCGATTTTACTCGATGTCCTAAGATTGTCATTATCAATTTTTATACTAGTTCAAAGTTCTTCACGACTGAAAGTGATCCACCAGCACTAACAGAACCGTGTAATTAGCCTCCAAATATGAGTGCGTGCGCGCTGACTCCTTCTTCAGAGTCGCATCTCTCAGCTTCCCTTCCTTTGCGAACGTCTAGTCGGCACTTGCAGCTTTCCCATGCCAACGACTCGTGTTTTACGTTTTTCCACATCGTCACGCATCTTCTCGCCGCGACTTATCCTTTTGCTCAACCTCGCTGAACCGCTCTATGTCTCCTTATCCACAAAGGAGGGGGCCTTTCTATTTTCGTTTCTTCGTAGACATCGTGAAACCGACAGAGTGCGTTTGGTGCGAGATGTAACGGGCACCTGTCGTCGTCGCTCAGGCGGAGCACCCGAGCCGCGCGACAAGGCGTCGGTCCAGCTCTTTGGAATTCTCCCGTTTCCCCCGGAGCCAACGCCGCAGCATCATCAGACATCGTCGTCAATCGTCGACGCGACCAGAGCCTGGCGTCTTCCTCTTTCGTCTGTAAAAAATCTAAAGCTCGCCCAAACGAGCTTTCGACTGGAGGCCAAATTATCCCCGTGAGCTCTTCGACGCGACCCACGCGTTTCAATATATATATATTTTTGATTTTTATTTTTTTACGACTCTGCCAACATTTTCCTACTCGCGATTCCATCTACAACTTCCGGTCCTTAATTGCCCAATTAATTGAGCCCTGGACAGATATTTTCAGCGATGCGCCGATTTTATGTTTGATGGTATATCTTTTTTTTTATATTCTCCAGCTGTTTTTGTATTTTATAATTCTCCAGCCACGACGAAGTCATCGAGATTTCGTAATTGTAATATCGCCGTCGAAAATCAGCGTATTAATTGCGATTCAAGCGATTAATCACAGCGAAGCGTGCCGTGTCGATTCCCGGGTATTTCATATTCTGCTAATTCATACCGTGCCGATCTGCACGCGAGGTCACGGGCTGCGGTGGAGGAAAAATATATAATAGTAATAAAGAATAAAATCAAAATAAATGAGCAAAGCGAAAAAAAAACGCGTCACCCCCCACGGTCGGGAATTGTTTGCGCATTACCTCGCGCGACACAAACCCACCCCGCCGCTCGCACGCTCGACGGATATTCTCTCATTGGGCGAGAAAGCTTTTCACGGATTGGCGGATCATCCCATTGGATTATCCTTAGCGCCGGCGCCAGTGTAGTCGCCACCCTCTCGACTTTCACCCTCGGCATTCAAACCCCCCTCGGCGACGCTGAATTTTAGACGTTTTTATGTTTAACGCCGAAATTTTTTAAATATATATTCATCTTATCTTCCGAATTACGTACCCGCCGATAAAAGGGTGAAAAATTGCCTTAGGTCCGAAGTTTTCCAAAATTAACGAATGCGCGCTTGCATTGCAGATAGAACGTCCAATCGCTTCAGGTCAAAAAAAGGGAATTTATATTTTTTTACTGTGCCCAGGAAATAAACTTTGTAAGAATTTTTTTTTTTTACTATTTTCACCCTATTGCCGATAAAACGGTAAAAAATTGACTTGGGCCGGAATTTTGCTAAAAATTAACGAATGCCTGACTACATTATAAATAAAACGTCCTGTCGCTTCAGCCCAAAGAAAAGGAAACTGATATTTCTCTACTGTGTCGAAAAAACGGGCTTCGTAATGACCATTTTTTAAATATACTCACCCAATCTTCCGAACTATCTACCCGCCAATAAAAGGGTGAAAAATTGACTTCCCGGAAGTTTCCCAAAAACTAACGAATGCCGACTACATTACAGACCAAACCTCCATTCGCCTCGGCCCGTTTTCCCCGTTCGTTTCCAATCGTAATAGCTTCACCTCACAATCACTCGAGGGACACTTGTAAGAAATTTACGCGCCCTTAGCTACGGTCTACTCCGAGCTTCGCACCCCCTTCCCCAATGTTCTCTCGCACTTACCCATACGAAAGAACGAATTGCAGCTACGTAAAACCGTCCATGCTACACGGCACTCCGTCTCCTCGTCTCCCGATGTTTTACCATAACCGTATAACTATATATACATATATACATCGCGGTGGATGTACAAGTCAAGATTGTAATCGGCCGGGTGGCCACTTTGCGTCGGAAATCGAGGGTGGTTACTCGGCTTCCGTCACGAAAGCTCGAGTCGTCGCACACACGGCAAAACGGCGATGCACGAGTGTGAGTTACCGAGCGGGAGAGGACACAGGCTTCGTGACCGTAAAGCGATTCTCGTAGCTCTCTTATCCCGAACCCCCCAGAATGCCTTCCGAGGCCGGACTACCCCTTTCTCGTCAATCCCAAGTGTGCTCGCGAGCGTGTTTCTATCGTTCTCTTCATTACGTATCCCACCCTCCTACCCTCGCACTGACACACACGGACCTCCTCCCAACGATTACGAATTACGATGTTCGGAGTCTCGCGGAACTCGTTAATAATCCATAAATTACTTCTGGGTGACGGTGTTCATGCTAAATCGACCATTTTCTTTTTTCTTCGATTTTTTAAAGGCCGTTTGGATTTAAATGGCGAGGAGAAAATAGCCGACCGGACGTCGCTACCACGAATTGTTGTCGCTGGCGTACGTTCGAGTCGCGGGTGATTTTTTAGAGGATAAAAAAAGATGTTATGCCAAATCGACAACCATTTTTTTTTTCCGAATTTTTAACGCCATTTGGATGTAAATTACGAGTGGGGCACCGGATGTTCCTATCACGAATTATTGTCGCTGGCGACCGTTCGACTCGCGGGTGATTTTTCGTAGTATAAAAAAAAACTTTTATTGATAAATCGAAAATAAATTTTTTTCTCCAAATTTTGAATGCCATTTTGAATATCAATGGCGAGGAGAGGAAGACCGGATATTCCCAACACGAATTATTGTTGCTGGCGACAGTTTGACTCGCAGGTGGTTTACATATTGTAAAAAAAATTTATATGCCAAAGACACGTGACCGGAGAAACGCATTATCGTTACGATAATGATGTTTTTTGTAACGGCTCGAAACCGTTCACGGTGAAAGACTGTACACGCGCAGTAAAAAAAGTTTGTACTTATTGTCCACAAACGTCCACAATTTTTGATCCGTTAATTTTCGGATCGCGCAACCTAAAATTGTTAATGACGCGGAAAATAAAAGAACAGGTTCGCCTATTCAAACCTGAACGAACGAGGTTCACAGTTTTTTAACAAAATTATTTTTGCGAAACATCGTATGACGACTTAACGCAATTATTTTCTACTGTGCACATCGACCCGCAATTATGTACATTGCGCAATTATATACACTACAGCAAAATTGCGCGCTCCATTCCGCTCAGTTTTGCAGTAACGTGACGGTAAAGGAAAAAAAGGCACGGGGACTTTTTTTCTTCGAATTGTTAGTGCCATTTGGCTATAAATGAGGAGGAGCAGAGCACCGGACATTCCCACCACGAATTATTGCCGCAGGCGACAGTTTTCCTTGCGGGCGATTTTTCGTAGTACAAAAAAAATTAAAAAATAAAAATATCCCTATGACACGTAACCGGAGAAACGCGTTATCGTTGCGATATTATGTTTTCTAATGGCTCGATACCATTCACGGTGAAACATTGTGCGCACATCGATCCGCAATTATGTAAATTGTCGGGACACCCGGAGAGAGAGCGCGCGCCGCCGATCCCTCGCGATTGCTGTAACGTGACGGAAGAAAAAAAAAAGGGCACGGGGACAACGATATTTATGGATTAAAAATTGCATATCGTTGGGACATGCATATATACACATGTATATAGTTGCAAGGTGATCGCGGCTAGTACTATCGATCGTGCGAGATTCGACGCATCTATCGCACCACACGTGGCATTAAAAAAAAATAATAAATAAAAAAAATTTTAACCAGCATTACTCGGAACATGTATAGAGTCGATAATTTTTTTTTTTAGTTAGCTGGGTCAAGTGCGAAGTCCTCCGCTTCCGGCCCTCCCAAAAATCGGAGCCAAGGAATTGGCGGAAATGATTTTGGCAAAAAAAAAAAATACATTGTCCGTCAGTGTCAGAAGGGCATGAATAAAAAAAAGTACATGCAGCGAGCGAAGGTATCGTTTGACGGTAGGCGAGTCCTCGGGTGTGCGAGGAGAGCTCCCCGGGTGGGAGTTCGCGGGCGTCCGCGAGGGACACGCGAGCCATCCATAATGCACGGACCTCGGCCCGAGATGCGAACGACAGATAATTTTATATGAAAATGTATACGCTGCGGCGAGTCCATCCGCAGTAATACTGCCACGGAGGGAGAGGGGGAGGAAGGGAGAGAGAGCCGGGCTCGAGTCTCCGCGACCGCTGAAATACTGTACCGGTACAACTGGTAGCGCGATGGTTGGGAACTTCCGGTTCGGTAGCCGGCGAAACACGTCCGACCCGCATGAGTGCTGCCCGACTCCTCGACGGAAGTTTCACGCCGGGGCACGTGTCGTATATACACCATGAAAAGATTCGTTAATTCCATTTCACATTTTTTTTTCTTCTGATAAGTCCGTAGGTTGTGATAAAAAAATGTATTGTATTAACTTCCGTACGAGTAACTTGAAGGGTGGATGAACTGGGTCGTCCGACGCTGGGCCAGACTCCGCAAGCGATTATCTATCCATCTGGGCATCGGTCCGTGTATTCTTCAATTTACCCTTTCCCGAAATTATACATGGAAAGATTCGTTAATTTCATTTCACTTTTTTTCTAATTCGTCCGTAGGGTGTGATAAAAAATATATTGTATTAACTGTCGTACGAGTAACTTGAAGGGTGGATGAATTGGGTCGGCGGAGCTGGGCTTGACTCCGCAAGCGTTTATCTATCCGTCTGGCCATCGGTCTATGTATTTTTCAATATACCCTTTCCCAAAATTATAAATGAAAAGATTCGTTAATTTCATTTCACTTTTTTTTCTAATTCGTCGGTAAGGTGTAATTAAAGATGTATTGTATTAGCTGTCGTACGAGTAACTGGGATAGTGGATGAATTGGGTCGTCCCTGATCGTGCTCGATTCCGCAAGCGTTTATCTATCAGTCTGCACATTGGTCAATCTATTTTTATATTATCCCTTTCCTGGTACTATACTATTTTGTTTTTAATTCAGAATGTATCATTTTAACCGTCGTACGAGTAACACGGATTGTGTATGAATTGGGTTGTCCCTCGCCGTTCCCGATTTCGCAGGCGTTTATCTATCGTCTGTCTATACGTCCATCTATTTTTGAATTTAACCCTTTCCTGGAACTATACATGAAAAGATTCGTTAATTCCAGTCACATTATTTTATTATTATTATTATTTTTTTTCTAATCCGTTAATGGGTGTAATTAAAAATATATCATTTTAACCGTCGTACTAGTGACACGGATTATGTATGAATTGGGTCGTCCCCCGTCGGGTCCGATTCTGCAAGCTTTTATCTATCCGTCTGTCCATCCGTCCACCTACTTTTCAATCCATCCCTTTCCCAGAACTATACTACTTCGTGTAATCGATGCCCGAACACTTGAGTACATTGATGTACACAGGCGAAATCGGTTTGGGCCGGAAAGTCTGCTTATCCTTATAACTCGTTGCCGAGTGTGGCCGGCCCGAGGCCGGCCAGGACTACATATTATTGATTATATACCGGCGTGAGCAATACTACGGACAGTGGGTATTATCGATCGCTTGAAAAGTTCAGGGCTGTCCAGGAAGCGAGAATCGTCCAGAGCGACGAGTGTTTGTTTATTTATTTATTTATTATTATTATTAATTTTTAACAATCGAAAAAATCTTCACGGGTTTTAGCGAGACTTAAAACAAACGAAAAATGATAAATTGTTCGAACGATCGCGCGCTCGCGCGGTCCAGGTACTAACGTTGGTGTTAGATAATTCGTGTGCCGTGTGCCGATTTAGTACATACTATTATATTGATTATATGCATACATATAAATAGGATATGCTGTACTACCTATTACACGTTTTCTTTGGTTTGCTGTTTTTTGGCGACACATCTTTGGCAGAAGACGTTTGAGTTTTTATTTTATTTTTTTTACTTAAGTTTTAATATTTTTTTTAATTTAATATATTTTTTTTTTTATTATCATAATATGTCATAGTGACATAGTGAGTTTCGCGTGCGACGATCCGATCCCCATCCGAGGACTCAAGTTCTTCTCACGATCCTGTCTCGTCCCTTGGAAAAAAATACCCCTTCCTGAAGAGCCAACTTCCGTGTCTGCCTCGAACGAGCCACCCGCACGGATCGAATTCGCAACATCCCGAACCGCAGGCTTCGCAGCTCGATTGTATACACTCGCGATTTTTTTTGTTTCTCTCTCAACTAAACACTCCTTCAAGCGAGGAGAATCGAATCGCTTTAATTTGTTCCCTCCATTAATCGATCCATGCGTTTACGTTGTTTGAGGCACGCGATTGACCGAGTTTTACAAACAAAATCCGTTGATAGCGACGTAATATCGAAAAAAAAATTACATATATTATATACATAAAAAAATAACGAATCAAAAAAGCCACTGACGCACGATCCAGGTCGTTCCCTCGGCTCACGAGAGTTGTCGTTTGGTGTTGCGTGCTTTGTACTTGGTAGCTGTTATTACTATACTACTGTTTTTTTTAATACCATATACGAGAGGCTGAGACCGAAAATGGGCGAGCGCGGAGCCGGAAAATATTTTCTCAAAAAATTAACTCAACAAAAAAATTAGAAAAAAAATTTGTTCGCTAAAAAAAAAATTAAGTTCCCGGCTTCGTTGCTCATGCCCAGTAAAATTGCAAATCCAATCGCGGACGACGTCGATTTAATTTTCAACCCTTTACCGTGCCATCCTCTTGAGACATAAAACGATCGTGGCTCCCTCGGAACGCTCGACTGATTCAAAATTATTCTCTTTTTCAGAGTACCACCAGGTTACATGTACCAGTCGCCCTACCTGACGACGACGACCCCGGGCGGTCAGCTTCTTCAGCTACCGGCGACGCAGCTGAGTCACGCCGCGGCCGTCGCAGCGGCGACGCAGTTCTACGAGTACCAGAACGCAGCGGCGACCGCCGCATCGTATCCAGCGACGTCCTACAACTTCACCGACGCATATTCGCCGTACACGAGCGCAGCGGCCGCCGGTATGTGTTACAAAAGCGTCCACAAGAGCGCTATCGACAGCAACGACCTCGCCAATCGCCTCCACCATCATCACCAGCAGCAACAGCAACAGCAGCAGCAGCAGCAACATCAACATCAGCACCAGCAGCATCAGCAGCATCAACAGAACAGCAACAACGGCGGCAGTCCGGGTCTGATGGGTCACCATCACGTGGACAAAACCCCACTGACATTCTATCTGCCGTCTATGCTGCGTGGCAATGGTAGCGATTTGACAAACAAACGACGAAAAAAAAAGAACTCTTAAAAATAAAGTCTCGAAAAAAAGCACGCAGAACAATTGTAGAATCTCACATAGGACACGTAGACAAACACGAGAAAAGAAAAAAACGAAGCTTTGAATGAGAATTATTTGCAGCACGGTTATTGCTTCGATGAATGCTTCGCACGTAGATTCCCAGCCGAAAGTGAGATTCGGTGAGAATTTCAACACTTCCTGATGGTGTAATAATCTGAGAAACAACTGATTAAAGGTGCCAAGACCATTGATTTTTGATGATGACAACGTCAGAGTTATTAACAAATTGCTGAAAAAAATTGTTCGACAAATAATTGGTACTTTTTTTTGTCTCTTTTCGAATGAATTCCTTGATTTTCTAGAAGCCACATGAATTTCTTTTCGGAATCATCTTAAATTTTTGAATTCTTAGTTTTTGACATTTTTTTAAGGTCATAATTACAGAACTGTTGGCGCAATCGCCTCGAAACTTTTTGTGTGTACCGTGGAAACGTGAAACGGAAACGTATCAGAAATTCCGTGTCTCTACATCGATTTTTCAAATAAAAACAAAAACAAGTTTTGAAATGTAAGAAAATTCTGAAAAAATTCATATGAATTCTAAAAAATCAAGGAATCAATTAAAAATGAGGACATAAATGGTTTTCAAATTTTGTTTAACAATTTACGTTCTAAATAATTTGTTAATAACTTTTTTACATTATTATCATGCAAAATTAAAGGTCCTGACATCATTAATGCGGCTGTTTTTTCAGATTTAAGGCATATCGTGATGTACTGAAGTTTTGATCGTTTTAAACTTTTGGTTGGGAATGCATGTGTGATGCATCCTTAACACAGATATACATTGACTTGGGACGTGTCAATGATACACACGAGGGTCGCTCTCGTTAGGGGGTGTGAACAACAAACGCTTGTATGCGTTACTTGAGAATAGGCGCTACTGTTGACTTACTTTTTTAATCGGGCAAAATGACTTTCGTAGAGAAAATTCTCTACATTGGAAATGAGCAAGTCCTGAAAAGGAGAATTCTCCATGCATGTTTTACGCTCACTTATAGCAAAACATAAAACGTAAATGCACGCGACACGACCGGGTTACGCGTGCTGTCTCTGTGATGTTGCGGTGAGGACAGTCGATGACGGATGATGATGATGGTGATGATGATGATGACGATGATGATGGTGGTGGTGGGCATTGGCGGGTGGAATTACCGCGATGATGGTCGAGGATCTGTCGCTTTCGCTTTTTGGTTTATTGGAATATGATAATTGTTTGCTTCCATCTGATAAAATAGCGAGATAGGCGATAAGGAAACTTTATTTGCGTTACTTTCATACATTACCTTCTAAGCTTCAATTTATCAAGTTTCTTCGCAATTTTCGCTATATTTTCAGATTAATAATAATAATAATAATAATGATGCCCTAACGAGGCACGAAAATTAAATCTCGTTTTCTCATTCTGTTACAGCGAACGCAGCTGCGGCGAGTTATATGCCTTACGCGTACGCGACACTGCCAGGCGCTGCGGGTCTGCCGGGCTCAACAGCGGGAGCAGCTTTCCCGGCGCTTCAGTATCAGACGACGCCTCAGGAAGCCAGGCTTCAATAAAAAAAGGAAGAGAATTAATAAGCTTGAAGATACGACAGACCCGAAGAATAAACAAAAAAATCCCGCGTCTTTGATAATCGCGCATTACGAGCCCATCGATTATAACGAGAGAGAGTTGAAAAATGCACTCGATGATCCTCGTCTAATTTATTTATAGTCTGAAAAAACCCACTTGTTCTTTTTCTTTCTGTTTCCTCTCGAATCGTACGTTTCTTTTTCTACGCTCACTATTGATAGCGCAAAAAGAGAGAGTTTACAAAAATGAAAGCGTTTCGATGTCGCGTGTCTAGTTAAACAAAATTCTATCGATACTGTCGATAATGACTCGACAATGACCGAATAAGTTTTCTTTTTTGTGGCTTCGTATTACTTTTTCTCAAAACTCGTGATCCGGAGACGATCTCTCGAATATCTCAATTTTCCTCACTATAATGTAATTCGCAAAAAATTTCCTATATAGCATATCTTCCTCAATCTTCCCACAGTTCCTCCTTGCCCCCTCTTCCCCTCCTCCCCCGTGTACGTTAGGAGCCAAAATTGGCACGCCTATGCAGCCAGCCAATCGCCTCCAAAGAGAGATACTAGTGTTATACTATTTATATTGACGACGAGCTGGTGTTGGTCGAAAAGTTTTGTGAGTAACGAAGTACAGTATCGTATCGACTTCTGCGACAACGATGATTAACGGTCAATAAGGTCAAGGCAGCGTGACGTCTAACTAGGTTTACTATAACTATATAGTACATATTAAATATTAAATATAATAATAGTTATACACAGTGTAATATTGTATTGGCGGAGGGAGTTCGACGGAAACGACGATCGTGCGTCGTTTACGATGTAAGATAGAGATCCGTATTAAACGACGACAGTCGTCACTTTCGTGATGAGACCCGAAGTTGTGAAGTAATCTCATCGTAGCAACGTTACGGAAAATTCGTGCCGCAGGTCTTGGCATCGGATTTTTTTTGTTGTTGTTTTGTTTCGATACAATGAACGATCTGTTTATAAAAAAAAATAATAATGATAAAAATAAAAGACCTTAGCGATTCTAGCCGATCGGCCGCACACGCTCGGGACGACCAAGACCGATATGTCTTACATCTCTTTTTTCGTTTGTTTGTTTGTATTCTCACTTTCTTTGTTAAACTCTAACCGCGGTGGCCTTATCGCTGTAGCGAGTCACGAAGTGTCTTTGAGTCAGGGCCTTTGAAACATATATAAAATACATATGTGTATATACGATAGCACGAATGAACAGATAACAAAATATTAATTACTATAACGACAAAGAGAGAGTTACACGAGGGGACACAAGTGAATTTACACTTCCTCGATGGGATCGCACTGCTAATCGTAAAAAAAAAAAAAAACAAATGATGCTTTCTTCGGAAGTCACTTCTGGTGACAACATTTTTGCCACCGCATCACATTGAGTCACTGAACTACAGTAAGATAAAAAAAAATTGATAAAATTCCGTACAATCATAAATTTTGCGATTAACCGTCTTTTGGTGCCTTATATATGTCCAGTCGAGCTCACAGGCGCTTACGTTGGTTAGATGCTAGTCAGTGGAACGTTGGTACGCTGGAGAGAGGCCGAAAACGGAGACACAAAAGGGAAGGCTCAAGGCAAATCGTCTGTACGCGTGTGTATAGTGAGGACAAAAAAACGAAAGAAAAGAGAAAATAATAAAAACAAAACGAATACGAAGAATAAGAAGAAACGTGCAGAGGGATAGACAGAGGTCGGAGAGCTAATGGAATGAGGCTGTCTAGTCTTAAAAACAAAAGAAAAAAAAATCATCGTGACTCAAGAGAAAAAGTTACTTTGTTCGTTAGTCCTTCGCGTAAATATTACATAAGGAAGTAGAGAGTTGATAGAGAGAAAGCGAGAGAGAGAGAGAGAGAGAGAGAGAGAGAAAGAAAAAGTGACGAAAAATTAATAAGAAAAAAGGTGAAACAGAAGAGAATATTGAATGGCGTTGCAGAGATTGCAAAAAAGAAAAACCACTTACTTGTATAAAGAAGATAGAAACGTAAGGATAATAGGGGAAAACGCAGAGTTGACTATGCAAGTTCAATGATTAAGTCTAGCTAATGATAATTACTTGTACGTATAAATAATACTATATTCGTTCGTATAGGTTATTAGGTAAATAAATTAACATTATTATCATTATTGCCACTTACTGCGACGATTATTTTATTATTATTGCCATTTTATTATTATTATTATTATTATTATTATTATTATTATTATTAATTATATTATTATTATTGACTCTTATTATTGCTATTATTATTAATTATTTACAATTAAAATCATCCGATGAAGATGTACTTAACCGGATATGTGGGTAGTTAGATGGAGAGTCGAAATGTGAAAGACAACTGTGACGAAGTGACGAATTTTCGCGGTAAGCACAAACAAGTGAACGAGGAAAGAAAGAAAATTGATCGAAGCGACTCGAGAGACGGCAATGACGATAAAGAAAAAAAAAAGGAAGAACCTGTATAGATGGAACTTGAGCGTTCGGAGCAAACATTTTTATCTTTTTGTTTCGCTTCGCGTACGGGTATACCGATGTGGACGCCACGACGAGATTCCACCTTCTGACGTCCTACTTCGATAGAATTACCGATTGTAATATATCGCTTGTTATCTTCAGTAATAATATTATACCGAGGTATATTAGATTAATGAAAAAAAAACAAACAAAAAAAAACCAAACAAATATATTGTCTCTAAGAGAAAATATGTGTTCTTGATTATCGGGACGGATGCGTGAGGATCTTGTGTGTCGCCTCTGCAGCAACCCTAGAGTTTTTGCCGCCGCGCGCGGTCGTCGCTGACGATCTTTTTTTTTGCTTTATTTTAGGTGCTAAAGATAATCCACGAGGGTTCACACCAGGCATTGGACAGTGCAAGACGACGTCTGAGCGCCACGGGGCGTTACTACTGCATCGGCCCCCGGCGTGCTCTGGCTACCGAAATAACTCCCTGCTCGCTGGAGTCCCCAGACTCGGTGGAGCATGCGAATGGTCTTTCCGTGATACACGATGCGTCGCGGAGAGACAGGCTTCCCGGAATTGAGCGGTTAGTCGCTAAAAAAAAACCTACGCACACTTTATAACAACTGGCGTTTCTATGTAGAGAAATGGTGGTGATTACACTTTATTTTCTCAACTTCGTTAAAATAAGCACATTCCTTGCGTGCAGGACGGAAAATCGCCTATTATTGACCGATGATTGCTATTAACCTGTGCGCATGCGCAGTACTATTTCATTACTCCGTTCGGAGTAATAGAGCTCCCCTGACCGAACAGAACTGTTAGGGGTCCAATAGTGACTACTGGACGATCAACTGTTATTAGACATGTAGTTACTGTTTCGTATTGGTTACGTCCCAACAGTCAGTGGTTATTACTGAGGACGTAGTGGTTTCTCGTCAGTAATTACTACTTGTAAGTAGACCTACTGAAAACTACGAACAATACTGCCTAGTGAACTACTGAAAACTACAAGTTATTTTTATTATTAAATCTACAAATCTACAAATTCCCAGGCCTTGACTACCGAACACTCATAGTAGTTTCGAGTATTTAAACTCTGGAGATTTACAATAGTTTCGAGTAGTTAAGTGCTCAAAATACCCAGTAATATTCAGTAGTTAGCTACTCCAGATTTCCAGTAGTTTCCAGTGGTGCTCAATTTAGCAGTGGGCAGTACTTTAGTAGTTTATTAGTAGTCAACTACTGGATAATCCCAGTACTATTTTTCAGTAGTTCTTTTCGGTGATTTAGCGACACAATAAATGTTCTGCCCTCGCGTCGCCCGAGCAGCAAACTTCACACTCTGTGAGAATCGCACACTTCCCTCCCTTTCAGCATCATGCACAATTACTCTCCATGTACATGGAAGAGTGGGGTAAAATGGACCGGTCTCGTGCATTCGAGACGGGACTTTTTTGTCCCACTAAAAATGGGTATAATTGGTTCATATTGCACCGGTGTTCCATTTTACCCCGCTCTCCCATATTCGTCCTGGAGCTTATCGAACTTGAGCTAAAAAATGGATGAAATAAAAGTCATCGATATCATTAATAAAATTTTTTAAAAATCGCTATTTTTTTTTTATTTGAATAAAAAAGCCGATCAAAGTAGAAAAGTCTATGATCGTCAGACGGAGATATTTTACCTTCGGAGATCGCCAACGGAGGACAGTACCGCGATGCTCGGAGATGTCAGCACCTACCGTGCCCGAGCCGCACTTTCGGTAGAGCACGAAGCGCACAAAAGCGCGGCAGCAGCATGAGGTAGCTTGAATGACGAGAGGGAATGCATTATAATTTGATTCGAAATGGACGGCTGTGGTAGGGGACCATTACCGCTACCACCGATCGTACTCAGTTATCCCGCGATTATACGAGAGAGATTGACCATCCTCAATCTCGGCCGTGAAATATCTTTCTCACTGTCGAGGATATATATCCCCCCCGTTAACACTTGTATTTATTGTTCAGCCGGTGCTGAAGTTCAACCAGGAGAGTCGAGACTGTGGGTTCGAGAGCCTCGAAGAGATCACACTTGTCCATGTAGATCATCGAGACTCGAAGAGGCCCGAGCGTAACCGAGTGAAGCTGAGAAGGTTCGATGAATTCTAAATTAACCATTTTTTTTTTTCAGTAAATTTTCTATTATTTTTTATTTTATTTTTTATAAAAAGTAAAAATATGAAAAATTAATAAAGTCATTGGAACGGGCCGGAATCGTCTGGATGGTCGGGATCACTGATTTATCATTCCGGAACGTTGTGTAACAGAGATAAAAGGTGAAAAGAAAAAATTCGTACAACAAGATCGACAAACAAGATTAATTGTTTTATGAACGGATAGATAAAGTGGGAAGCCGACACGTGAACGCAATCTGTGAGAAAACTTCAAAGAGCGTCGAACGAACTAAACGACATTAAACAATGTTATGCATCGAAGCCTGGCCGTCCAGGGTACGCCGATAGCCGGAAACGTTTACGATTGCGATTCCGATCGATTCTGGATCCCACCCATCGGTGATCGAATGAGAGAAAAAAAAAACTATATATCGTTGACCGGTGTTCAAACTCGGAGTGTTCGTGTGCTTTTTTTTCTCACAATTACCAAGTTCCGTTGATCCGATCCGGAGGATTACGTGACTTCGCCTATCTTTCGTTCGATTCACTGTGAGATCAAAGTAAACAAGTAAAAGAATTCAATAAAATACGAGTAACTCGTCGAGTGTTTCGCGGTAGTTTCATTCAGTAACAAAATAGCTTTGCAGCACAATATGGTAAGTAAAAGTTGTCCCGCTGCAGATCGATGATCTGCAGCAGGGGAGAGTGGGGCAAAATGGATCATCGGGGAGAAACGGAACGCTTTTGTCAATCTCTTCGAGGGACCGAAAATAAAAAAGGTGTCGTCTCAAATTTGAGGACGCTGGTCCGTTTTACCCCGCTCCCACCTACGTCGACGGTAACTCTCGGCTTCGCGATAGCTGTACCGTGCGTTTAAACAAAATCGAACATTATTATGCAATAACGTATCGATAGTGCAACTTATATCGATCGATTGCGGTTGATAAGACACGGGACAATGCACTCGGCTGGAGTCGATGCTGTCGCGATATCTCCTGTGCCAGAAGGAACGTTCAGTTTTGGAGTCGTTAAGATCGATAAGTAACATATATATATAGATTTTTTTTTCAACAGTCACCGACATCGCTCAGTCGGAAATTCTATGGGAATAAAAGAGCCGCGAGGATTATAAAACAAATTCTTCTCAGTGTGTGCGCGATTACGCTCAATAAAGTACAATAAAAAAAAGTTTTTACATTTTTTTATAGCAAATTGCATAAATGTCAATTTTTTAAAAATCTACAGGATTAGGACAAGAAACTTAAACAGAACGTTCTTTTTTGCCTATTTTGTTGTTTCTTTTTTTATTCATTCATAACGACTAATCGTTCGGTTTACACGATCGACTTTGATAAGCACAGCTACGCTTTCGGAAATGAGATAGAGACGAGCCAGCCGAGATTCTATCGCGTTCTTACAATATCGTCGAGATCGCGTTCGAAATGTGCCGTCGTCATGCGTTTCTTCTCAGAGCCGTGTGCTCCTTCTCGAGCGCCTCTGGAGTTTATCTGTATGCGCCACGAGCGTGTATAGTCACTACCGACGTGAAACGCGGAAGCAATTTTGCTCAATTATAATTTTTCGCTGGTCTAACAAGGTCAGCCATCGCCAGGGCATTTCCGACCGCAATAGTGATTTAAAAAAAAATATGATCGAAGCTCCAGAAACTGACTGACGATCGGGTTTACTTTACATATTTCTGCATCGATCGTTCAGCGATGAAGCTTTTTTTTCTTCGAGCGCGACTACTTGTTTCCATTCGTCGAGTCTATCGGGTATCATGCAGCTCTTGCAACAGTCACATCTGAAGCGTCAGTCGAGTACCTTGAGCTGCAACTCCGTGAGGAGCAGCTCAATCGCGCACTGCAATTTCCCTCTCGTTAGCCTAACGGATTCGAGCAGGCGAACAAGTAGTCAGGGGAGTCTATTCTCGAGTTTGTGCGGAAGTTTTTTTTTTTCTTTTCTTTTTTTAATCTGCCGATTCGCACAGGCGAATTATGATGACACTGGAGATATCTGCGTGACATTTAACTTTCATCTTTGGCAAGTCGTTGTCAGTGCACTGCTTTAGGAAAGAGAAACAAAATTGTTCACTTGTAGAATTTTATTCTCCAAGTGGACTTCGCCGAGCGATGTTTGTGCGATGCAAAACACAGCCGTTGTAACTTGATGAAATTTTGTCTTATGCAGATATCTTCAGCGTCATGAATTATGTTGGCATGGTCGATTACACATCTCTAGCGAGAGCCTCGGGAACAATGGCATGCATGGAAAAAAAGCATATGGGGTGTATATAAAAAAATATATGTGCCATATATCAAATACATTCGTCGCGATGTTTTTTTATATTTTAAAATATATATGTGGCTTCGAGTACAGAACAATTTATATTTTAAATATATTAATGATGTAAGAGTCGCGAATTTAAGGTAGCTACTGGCCGGCACACTAGTCGTACGGGTGCTAAATTTTATCAATTGTTTATCCAAAATGTTGTGCATTTATTAACAGTAACAGAAGCCGATTTGTATTACTGCATCGGTCCTCAATCAGGAAAACTATTGATAATAATGTTTTTGCGAATACACAAACTGATAAATGCAAATTTCCATGACCATACATTTTCGTTGAGTTTTTTCAAATAAGAATCTTTATTTTTCAACCAATTTTAATGTACCATGGCTCTTTTTGCTCCTTAAACGTTGATCTATGAATTCAGGAAGTAGATTTGTGTTGCAGTTTAGGCCGTTTAAAAATGTCAGCAGTTTGTTTATTGGAGAAAAATTCATCGATTAAACAATGGGCCGTATTTTCCAAACGGTGAAACCTTCAAAAAATCTATAATGTGAATTCGTAGAGCAAAGTTTAAGAAACAAAATGAGCCATGTTACATTAAAACCGGTTAAACAATATGGATTTTACTTTGGAAAAACCTAATAAAAGTACTATCGTGGAAATTTGCATTTATCAGATCCCGTTGTGCAAAACCATCGTGCTTAATATTTCTCTCGGTTGAGGACATGTGCAATTATACAAATTTATCTCGCCATCGATTATGGTATTAAGTGGAATGCATTTTTTTTTCTGGCAGCCGAAGCCCGTCGAAGAGCAAGGGATGAAACGGACAGACGGCTGCGGGTTATTCGGCATTTATCCAAAATGTTTGAGGACATGCGCCACCTCGAAGACGTTTCTCTGGGTGTACGGCCTTCTGGGAATGGTTCAGGCGATGTCATTCATCTATATCGTCGTGACACTCACGACATTGGAGAAGCGATTCAAGATACCGAGTCGCACTACCGGTAAGGATAATCGTCGCGTATGAATATGTTAACGTTTTTATCCGTCGAGCGACGCCTTGAATGGCCCCGTTACACCTCTTTTCAAAGAATGCAAAAAAAAATCGTAAATAAAAAAAACGTTATAATGGAAACGAAAAAAAATACGTGTTTCGATAGACGAAAGGAAAAAATTGAAGACGCCATAGATAATTAAAAGATAGCGAATTTTTGACGAAATGCTTGGCGATAAGTCGATTTATAAGCGAATTAAAATTAGAAACGGATAATTATTTGGTTGCGCCGGGACGAACAAAAAATGGAAAGGACAGAGTCGAGGTTGCCATAGATAATTCAAGGATAGCGAATTTTTGACCTAAGAGAAGAAGAAGAACGTAGGACTGATAGCGAGACGCTCGGCGATAAGTAAATTTGTAAGAGTATTAAAATGACAAACGGATTATTATCTCGTTGCGTCGGGATGAACAAAAAATACGCGTTTCGATAGACGAAAGAAAAAAGTTTAGGTTCCCATAGATAATTAAAGGATAGCGAATTGTTGACCGAAGAGAAGAAGAAGAGCGCGCGACTGATAGCGGGACGCTCCGCGATAAGCGAGAAGGAGGTTCGTACAGAGTGATCCACGGAAATGAAAAGCTCTGTAGGATCGTTCGAATCCGAAGGCCTGCGAGTAGTCGGGAGGCCACTTGCCCGAGAAACTATACGGAGCTCTTACTTCATTATTGGTTGTGTCTCGCTCGCGGTCAATTGTGTAATAATGGCCTCGCGAGATTCTCGACGTTCATTATTCTTACGATAATCGCGCAAATGCTTCGCATCACGCGAACACAGCTATAATCTTCGTCGGCAGACGCCCGCCTGCCCTCGGGACTTCTTGGCACGTGATAGCGCACCGGTTTCGTTTTTCGAGTTTCTTTTATCGGGAAAAATTCACCCGTGAAAAAAACATAAGCTACTCTTTCGTCGAAGAAGTTTCTTTTGTCCCCCCCCCCCCCCCCGCTAAAGAATCGATTTTACGACGGTCCGCGAAGACATGGAAAATTGATCCGCTATCTGTGGTTTTTCACGAGAATCGTATTACCGAGCACAATCGACCGCTGACATCTGAAATTCCATATTCATTATACGTTCAAGTTAATGTATCTGTAAAGAATAACGAATATGAGTACTCGACGAAAAGTTATCAGTATCGCTCGATCCACTCGATGATGCAGATTATAGAAATCCCATTACACGTGTTCGATCAGTAACGCAGATTTCCTTTGGTCACTGCCGATAAGCGGGAAAACAAAAGGTGCCCACTTATACGCAACGTCCGGTGCGTGATACTGCAAAAAAAAAAAAAAAAAAAGAAGCGAAATGTGGATTTTACTCGTTTCCAGAGTAGTTGTCGCCTCGCTAGTGAGAAAACGCATGGAAATATAGAATGAGAGAAGAAAATCATGTTTGGTCATTGCCATTTACGATCGGTTATAATGAATCAATCAATAACCCGATGTAATCAATAATATTAATATCCATAAATATTGTAACTTTTTTTTAGGATTGATCCTATCGGGTTACGCGATATCGCTGATTCTATCGCGGTAAAGAATAATGAATACGACTACTCGACGAAAAGATATCAATCACTATCGCCAGTTCCTTTCGATTATACACATTATAGCACTCGCATTACACGTAATCGTTCAGACACACAGTTTTTCTTCGGTCACTGTCGATAAGCGGGAAAATAACCGGTACCCACTTATATGCAACTCCTGAAATGATGCTGCATAAAAACGAAACGAAACGTGGATTTTACGCATTTTCAGAGAAATTATCGTTTCGCTAGTGAGAAAACTCACGTTTTCGACAATGACAAATTTTGTACAAAAATTTGATCTAGAAATGTTGAAATAAAAAAAATCAGAAAATGATTTGTGGTCATTGCAGTTTACGATCGGTTATAATGAGTAGTAGCAGTAAAAGAAAATTTATTGACAATGCTATACCTTTTTTTACGTCTATTATCGTACACTAAATTTTCTACCTAAGGATAATCATATACATTAACAAAGGGCAAAAATTAATTAATCAATAGATCAATGAAGTAGTCAATAAAATTGATATCTATAAATATTGTAACTTTTTTTTAGGATTGATCCTCTCGGGTAACGAGATATCGCAGATTCTATCGCTGATCCTCATGTACTATGGTGGTGCTGGTCATCGACCGAGATGGCTCGCGACAGGTGTCGGATTCAGCGCAGCTTCCTGTTTCGTTCTGGCGCTGCCCCACCTTATCTACGGTCCGGGCAGGGACGCGAAGGCCCTGACCCATGAGTATCTCGATAGTTCAATGCTGAACTCGACTATTCTCCTGAACGATCTATCGCTTTGCCGGGGTGGTCCTGGGGAGAATCACTGCGACGAGGCAGACCTCGAAGACTCGAGCATGATACCTCGGCTCTTAATCTTCCTTTCGCAGTTCATTCTCGGCGTGGGTACGACTCTGTACTTCGGACTGGGTCAGACCTACCTCGACGACAATACCCAGAAGAAGGATACGCCGATCGTGCTCGGTACGGAAAAAAAAGATAATTATTTCCACCTATTAAAATACAATAAAAAGAGGAGCCGTTCACGGGTTCGATTTCGGACGATAAACTCCATTTTTTTCTCGGCACTTTTCCGGTCAGCACCAATCCGGAAATGTACCCTGCATTCACCGGCGAAGAGTTCTTATCGTCCGATCTCTTGTACACAATAACAGTATTTATTTATTATATCACGACTTGGACCACGGGGAAAAAACAATCGTGACACCAACTGATTGTAATACTTGCGCGCGGCTAATTGCGATTACGTGAAAACTATTACTTCACATATATATGTTATAAATATATATATCGGAGCTGGGCAAATACACTATGTACGTGATGTACATATTAGAGTACTAAATACTTTAAGTACCGAGCACTGGGCAATTCTTGAGTACTGACGCATTGAGTACTGGCAGAACCTAACCGCTGAAGTTTTAAATAGTGGATACTGACTCAGTACTTGAAACTTCAATACATATTGCAAGTACTTAGTGTTTTTGCCCAGCTCTGATATATATATATATATATATATATATATATATATATATATATATGTATATATATATATATATATATATATGTATATATATATAATGTATTTTTTATCCTTAGGATGCACATTCTCCCTTCGCACCGTTGGACCGGCGATCGGTTTCGTTCTCGGCTATACGTGCCTCAGTCTCTACATCGATCCGACCCTCCACCCGGTCATAGATAAGGAGGACCCACGATGGCTGGGAGCCTGGTGGCTGGGATGGCTCATCCTCGGCAGCCTCTTGGCTGTATTCACTTTTCTCATTGCAATGTTTCCCCGAGAGCTGACGCCGCCCGTATCGAAGAAAAGTAAAAAGGTACGACGTCACTTAAAGTTCAGGTCATCATAAACTGCAACCGATGCACGGTAGAAGAGGTTCGCGAATGAAAAAAAACCTCGTTCATAATGATCAATAATTGTATCCTTCTGAATTTTAAAATTTTGTTTTCTTGTCAAAGAACCATTCAATAAAATTCGTTTTTTAGTTTATTGAAATCCCTTCAAAGAGAATAATAAATAAGACAAAATAAATACTAAATACGATCAATAATAAATAAGATAATTAATCAATGATCAATTTTTTAAAGTCCAATGTCAACCTGGAACTGGGCGAAGAGCCACTGAAGCTGGACATAAAATCGTCGTTGGCGAAGAAATCCAAAGAACCGGAAGTGCCGACGCTAGTTCCCGCCGAAGAAGAATTCAAACCGTCCTTGAGCGACTTTCCCGTGACCCTGAAGAGGATATTGTCGAACAAGATAATAATGTGCAACTGTCTCAGCGCGATGTGCGCGATATTCGGTATAACGCCGTACATAACGTTCCTGACGAAGTATCTGGAGGTGCAATTCAGTGTTTCAGCAGCCGGTGGCAGCGTGATGACAGGTACAGCACGATGCAATTCTATTGCGAAGACGAGCTCGAACGATCAAGGACACTGGTTTGATTACCCCTTTTGCAGGTACCGTGTCTTTGGTCGGAATGGTTATCGGTTTCTTGATATCGGGTTTCGCGATCAGCAAATTCAAGCCCGGAGCCAGTAAGCTTCTCAGCTGGAACGTCGTCGTCGCTCTATTCTATTTTTGCATCATGGTGTCGTTCGCTTACGTCAAGTGCGAGGGACCACATATGCAGGGCGTTGATCTGGAGAATAGCAGGTGACCATCGAAATTTCTCTGAGGATTATCAAGTACTCTCGCTACTTAACAAATATCACCCGGTAATGTTTTTCGAGCGTTACATCAGGTCCTGACGAGGCCGCGACGAGGCCTTACCACGTCCTGTTGTAACGCTCAAAGTTTTATCGCGCTAGTATCGTAATGAACTATTTTTAAATCGGTTAAAAAAATGTTTATCATTAACCACTCTGAAGTAACAGCTTAATATCTAAACGAATTCATAAATTGTTCTCTTTACTTGGCAAATATCGTCCGGTAAAAACTTTTGAAGCGTTACATCAGGTCCTGATGAGGCCTCGCGAAGACCTTACCAGGCCCGATGTAATGCTCCAAAATTTCCACAAAGGTTGCGACAAAAGATTTTTTTAACTCGACTGAACAAAATGTTTATCATGCGGTACTCTGAAGTTCTTCTTCCTAAGCGACAGTATAAATTTCGCTGTATACTTGGCAAATATCACCCGGTAAAAAATTTTGGAACGTTGCATGAGGCCCTGACGATGCCTCGACAAGGCCTTACCAAGGCGTTACACCCTGGTGTAACGCTCTAAAATTTCCACAAGGGACACAGCATAAGACATTTTTATCTCGGGTAAAAAAATTGTTTATCCTGAATTAATAAATTTCCCTCGTTATTCAGTAAATATCACCCGGTAACGTTTTTGGAGAGTTACATCAGGCCCTGGCGAGATCCCGACAAGGTCTTACCAGATGCCGATATAACGCTCTAAAATATCGACAACGCTCGGGACAAAAAATTTGTTTAACCCGGCTAAAAAAATTGTTTATCACGAATTAATCTGAAGTAAAGGCTTTCTGAACGCCAGCATTAATTTCACGACGGCCTGCAACAACGAGTGCAACTGCGGGGGTATGAAATTTTCACCGGTCTGCCACGAGGCATCGATGACGACTTTCTTCTCCGCCTGCCACGCCGGTTGCACGGGGATTATCGACGGAAAGGACTACGGCAACTGCAGTTGCGTTCCGGATCCGACAAACCCATCGGACGACGACACAACGACGGATCGCGATTTCGTCAAAGCCGGACCATGCCCATCGGACTGCACGAGAGCGTACTTCATGTACGCCATTCTTAGCACCGTCACCCACATTCTCATGTCTTCCGGAAAGATCGGCAATGTCCTGGTTAATTATCGGTGCGTCGCCAAAAAGGACAAGAGTTTCGCTCAGGGCGTCACTCTGATGATGCTGTCGCTTTTCGCTCTCATACCGGCGCCAATATTGTTCGGCGCGTTGATCGACTCGACTTGCCTCATCTGGGACGAATCCTGCGGATCCCGGGGCAACTGCTGGCACTACGACAGGGAACAGTTCCGATTTATCATCAACTACGTGGCTGCCGGTAAGAGCCTTCTTCTCGATAAAACATCGTCGGCATATATTCTCGTAGCATATATGCAATTGGTTCATGTTCATCAACCCTTCATGTGCCGGATACTCGTTCAACAAAAGCCTACAATTAGCCAAGACACAACCTTCGAACGATTCGTATAACAAGTTAATGTGCTAAAAAATTCTGTAAAAATTCACGGACGTCGCGTGAAGTGTTGTTTTTTTTATACCGTAGCAACAAATTTATTACGAACATCTGTATCGTTTTTTTGGACTTAAAATAAGGCATGGTCGTTTGCGATCGGTATAAAGTGCCCGGTACTTGAAGGGTTAAATTATAATTATGTTTGCAACCACGATTTTTCGTCATTGTCGTAGCTATAAAATGTAAACGTTTCCCCAGGATACTATTTTTTATAGTAAAAAGTCAATATTGTTGCTTTTATTATGTAATTTTTTTTCGCAGTGTTTTCTTCGATCTGTTACAGATAATTTATTTCGACTCTTTGTTTTTCAGGTTTCACACTGCTCGCGGCAATACTCGACGGTTTTGTCTGCTACCTCGCCAGAGATCTCGATCTCTACGGTCTGAACGACGACAAGCGTCTCGAATTCGTTAAGGATATAATAACACCAGCGGAAACGACGCAGATCGAGGCGAACGGGACTCCATGCGTCGTTGCCGCGAACACCGAAAAAAGTAACGTCACCGAGAGTCTCAGACTCTGAGAACTGTCGATAAATTATCGCTTCAAATATTCCCGTGCGAAAGAGCAAAAGAGGCGGAAGGAAAAAAAAAAGAAAATTCGCTTTACCAATTCGCCGATAACAATAATAATCGCTATATCGCGAAATCTCGTTGATCGAGACACCGCGCGGGTAGTGCCCTTCCGAAGGAATTTGTGGTTATATTTGTAAATAAAATGTGATGATTTTTATTAAATCTTCCGAACACACACACACACATATATATATATGAAATCAAAGAAATTTCGATCGATCGGGAGTTAATATTAAAGGAGTCATTGATCCTTTGAAATTAATTGCACATGTTCGTGAGTTTTATTGGGCGGTTACGAATTAGTTGACTAGGTTGTAGGTTGTGGCTAGGGCGTTTCGAGCTCCCGCTATCAACTACGGAATTTAAAAACCAGAAATATAGATTTCCGGACATGTAATTACCCGGATAAACAACTTTCCAAAATATATTTAAGGTAATATATGTAAAAAAGAAAGTTTGCTCGGATCGCAAAATCGGAGATGGTAGCAATTGCACATGTTCCTCGAGGTCCACGCATCGGAGGCGTGTGCTCTGGCACGGTGTGCGACGGGTTCTCAAGCGGCTCAGGTAAGCGGCCCAGTTTCCGCCATCTTCAGTTGAGCGGCGCAGTTGCCGTCATCTTAAATTTTTGCATGGAACATTTCATAAAAAGTATACGTATTGCGGCACTGATCAGGAGTAAAATTCGCTCTTCAACATGCCGTCAATGTCTTTTGTATCAAACGAAAACTGGATTTATCATTAGCATAAATTGCGTTCGATGGTGGTAAATGGGACAGCGACGGAAACTGGGTCGTTTAACTTACTCCAGTGTCGAGGGGAAGCTTCGCGCCCTCGCTATGAACTATGGAATTTAGAAACCGAAAACTTAGATTCCCGGACATTTCTCGAAAAATACCGGGAGAAACAACTTTTCGAAAAATATATTTGAAAAAAATTTGCTCGGATAGGAAATGCGGAGTTCGTCGAAAGTGTACATGCTCTTCGAGGTCCACGCTCCGGATCCGCGAATTCCCAAGCGGATACTCTAGTGTGTAGAGGAAGCTTCGCCCCTTCGCTACGGAATTGAGAAATCAGAAATTCAAATTTCCGGACATTTCTCGGAAAATACCGGGAGAAACAATTTTCCAAAATATATATAAGATAATATACATTTAAAAAAAGTGTTTTCTCGCATAGGAAATTCGGAGATGTTGTCGAGCGTACATGCTGTTCGAAGTCCACGCTCCAGCGGGGTGTGCGCTTTGGCACGGGGTGCGACGAGTTCGCAAGGGTGTAACTCTAGTGCGGAGGGGAAGCTTCGCGAAGGGAGTTACGATTAAGTCTTCGGCAAAACTCGCGACGAGCTTTTCTCGAAAACATATACCGAAATATAATAATAATAATAATAACAACAATAATACCACGAAAAAGTACAACAGCGTAGCGACAAAAAAGGGTACAAGCTCGAGAGTTTTTGTTTGAGAGCCTTTTAATTTTTAAGCCTCCTAGATCTCCCGACTAATGAATTCGGCTTTCTGTGCGCTCGTCTGCCCCGCTTTCGCCCGCTTTTTCCTCCCGCGCTCGCCCGCCGGCGTCAGGGCGAAATGGACCCCCGAACGACGTTTTCCAGGGCGTTTCGTATCGATCGTTCGCCTCTTCTATCCCGACAGAGCCACGTGGAATTACCGAGGATTATAAGCTCGTGCTTCTCTCCTCCGTCTTACGCTTTCTTTCGATCCTCGTTCTCTTCTCCGTCGCGTCTCATCGACGTTCTTTCCTTTATTTTTCCACATTAAGCTCTTATCGCGGTACGTGCGCTCGGACGATTTTATCGTCGAGCTAAATATTTGTACAGAGAACGATGTGACATTCTCGATAGAAAAAAAAATTTCATTTGGAATGTATCGTAGACACGCTTGTAATGTAATTGAGATAAATGCGGTGCGCCGATGGCGCGTTGATCAATAAGTAAATTGGCGCCGTTCGTTGTCTCGGAGATACAGTGTATAGTGTGCATACATGTTCCCCGTGCGAGCAGCGAACCTCCAGTGCCAAGAGTACGCGTGTTTTGCCGTTGTGTGTACCGATCGTGCATTGTGCATGACCCTGACCCATCTTTCATACAGAGCTCATCAGCGTCTTCTAAGACGAAGTACAGTCGGAATAAAGCCGTGCAACGACGGCACCTTCAACAGCGCGTGCAACGACGGCACCGAGGCTTCCCTCACCTCCGATGGGCACGAGTGTAGCTTTCCCTGTGTCAGACTATTTGTCTTTGCAAAACGTCGTCGTTAACTTTCCACGACGGATTGATGATAAGGCGCAGACAAGGCAATCGCAAGGTCTCCGATCTAGACATCGATAGGGTCAATAACAACTCCCCCCCTCCGCCCTCACCCGTCCAATAAACGAGTTTGCTATTGTCTCATCTTTCATACGATTTTTTTTCAATTAATGCCTTCATGAAAATTCATGGAACTTTATGGAGCTTCACGGAACTTCACGAAACTCGACGGAAATCTACAGAACTCCACGGAACTCCACTGAACTTCACGGAACTTCGCGGAACTTCATGGAACTACATGGAACTTCGTAGAACTTTATGGCGCATGATGGACTTTCATGAAACTTCATGGAACTACATGAAACTTCATAAACATTAATGGACGAATTTAGTAGATATAGAGGACGAGGATTTGAAGGAAGGAATTTAAGAAATTTATACGGGTTCGCTTATGCCTGAAGATTTCCATGCCTACGGAAAAATGTTCATTGACTTAGCCATCAGTCTGAGGACAATTACTTTGAGGATGGATGGAATATGATACGGCACTCTTCTGTCGCGACGCTCTTCACGCGTCTACGTAGACATCGACTTCCGTCTCGTGCGCTTCAAGTTTGTGCAGACAGTGCACTATTCGCGGCCCATCGTAAAATTTGCTGGGTAAATCATTTTGATGAAATTTTTTTCATTTTAATTTTTGTTTTTGTTTTTTTTTTTTTTCCGTAGAATCGATGTTCCACATTGCCGCTGTCGAGCCGCGTAATATCCGTCTATGTTGGGATACTCGTACATGCCTGATGGATGCGCATACACACACAGTGTCGATGACGCGACAAAATTTTGTCGTCACCGCTCTTCACTTCTCTTCACAAATCTAATCAGACATGCTTGGTGCCGGTAGCTGTTGCATATCGTCCCGTACCGACGGCTGACGTTCTAGTTTATTGGGGATACAATTGGTAACTGATTTTCCGAGAACCGGTAAATAATCTTTAGACGAAACTGCCTTATCGTTTCCGTGTTGACAAATCGAGCATACGACACGACGATTCATTACAAAAGTTTCCCCAGAAAATCATGTCTCCCCATCTCCCCATAAATTTAGGTAACAGTACAAAAAAAATCCGTAGAATAACTGTAATTTTTTTTTTTTTTCATCTTCCAATCTCATTCTGGCCAAGGAAATGTATTTTGTGTCAAAAGAAAAAGGTAACATCAACCAGACGAAAAATTTCATCGAATCCAATTTTGTAAAAAATTGAATATTTTCAAATATATATTCGTTGAAATGGCATGGTTGGGAACATTGCTCCAACGCTATCATTGACAGCTGTCACTTTTCTCAAATAGTTTATTTTCCGGCGATAAAAAAAAATTATTCTATTACATTATATTATTATTATTATTACATGACATTATATTATATTATCGTCTCGTTAGGAAAGCAACTTTCTGCGAAACGTGATAGCTGCCAATAATTGCGTTGGAGCAACATTGCTAACTTCCACGACTTTTTGTTGGTTTCACCTTTTTTGAAGGTAACCCGCATTACCTCCCACCGCGCTTATACCCAATAATTTATGACACGAGCGTTCTTATCAGGGTCTCCATACATAAGACACAGTGTCTTGTGTGTTTGCTAGTTCGCACTGAAACGTTGACGAAGACGATTATGTCGACGAAGAAAGCCTGTACTCGGGGCAATGAAGGAAAAAAAAGGAACGACGCTGCTTCCAAGTACGATGTACCTGAGCGACTTCTGCAAATCATGCTCAGCTGCCGTTCGTTGTGGTTATCGCATAGGTTTGTAGATTTATCATCGAATCCGTTGCGGCGCCAAGGCTGGCGCGCGCGTGTAGGTACACGCGAAGGCTAATTAGTTCGGAGGACAGTGGAGGAGGTTGTCGAGGTGAGGACGAATTTTGCTTCGAATGAAAATTTCACTGTTATGATTGACGTGCACATCTGCGAGCTTTACATCGACTCGAGGAAGAGTTCGGTGTATGCTTTGAGAGTAACGTGCGGGTACATGCGACGGATCGCCGTCTTCAACGGTCCCCGCCGCGGGACCGCGGCGGCTCTCTATTAAATCGTAATGGGCTCACAATGTGGAGGATAGAGCCCGACATAGCTCACGATATCTAGCTGGCCGGCAAGCGAAGCTAGGACTGAACGTGGCATGGACTATGCATCGCAACGAGTCTACGATCAGCCGAGCCAGTTCCAGCCAACCATACCAATGAACCAATCCAGAACCATTTCGGAAAGCGGACTGTCACGCAGATCCGCCGTCATCGTCCGCGATAATCGTTCGAACAACAAATTTACCTGTAACACAAATACCCAATTAAATAATAATCAGATATCGAATTCCTCGGCAATTTCACTTTCATGATCGAACCGAAGATTCTGCAATGCGATGCGGACGCTGGGCTCTTTTTATTAACTAAAAGACGCAGTGACATACGTTCAAAGCTGTTGTTTGTTTCGGTACAAATAAAGCATTGTTTTGTTAAAAGGTTATTTGCTTCAATCGATTCTAAATTTTGTCGATTCAAACAACCATTTTTGTAGCAACAATCAAATAACACCTTTGATTCAACGATTTCTTTTTCTCGTTGTGGAAAAAGATGTAAGAGAGAGCGGGGCAAAATGGACCATATTTCCGATTGTCAATACGATCTATTTTTTGTTCCCTTAAAAAAAAAACTCATTTTTTTTTCCGTGAGTTGTTGCCATCCGCTTAAATGGTGGTCCGTTTTGGTCCGCTCTCCCCTAAGCCTGTTTGTTTTACATGAATGATGAAAGTCGTGTCACAAGTAACATTACATACATGTGCAAAGAGAATGTAAATAGATCGCACGAAAGGTTTGCAGATGGCTGAAGCGATACGTATTTGCCAAACACACACACACACAGAAACACACACACACACACACACACACACACACACACACACACACACACACACACACACACACACACACACACACACACACACACACACACACACACACACACACACACACACACACACACACACACACACACACACACACACACACACACACACACACACACACACACACACACACACACACACACACACACGTTGATAGATGGAGAAGATGAGACGAAGATAATCGGCAACTATGACGAGGACACACGAGCTCGATTCTCGTTATGTGTAAGACGTGAGGAGGATTTTCGCAAGTGTGAGTCCCCCTTTTACCTATAACGCACACGAAGAACCATCGACGTACCTACATAAATTCCTAGACGAATTCACCTCGGCAGCGCGACGGTGCTCGATACACTTGCACCACTGCAACTCGTCGCCTCCCTTTCTGCCTCCCGGTTCCGTATCTCCCTGCTATCTGTCTCGATCTGTCTGTATATATCACGCTCGAATCTTATCTATCACCCTCACTCACTCCATCTCGCTCTGTTCGTTTCTTCAAGATGAGGACCTCGTACACCGACGCGCAGACAGAAGTCTTCACGTGGACGCTAAAGTGGAGGAGGGAGAGAGGGCCGGAGGGGGGAGGCGGGGGGGGGGGGAGGGGGGCGGTTGGACCGAAAAGATTTACGCACGATCTCAATACTCGTCTACGTTACACGCGCCACTGCACCTCAGTTGTGAAAGAATATCGAGCGTTCTCGGACGCGCTAATTCATTTCGGCCCGTTAAAGGCTCCTCCGAGTGAAAGAGCCCCCCGAGGCCCCGTGGTGGTCTTGCAGCTCGAGGGCGCGTGGAGCTTTTTTCTCACAGCCGGAGGAGGACCTTCTCGATCGCTGTCTCGTTGATTTTTTCGACCCTGTTTCTCCATTCACCTTCGCGATAAATTTGATTCTTAAAAACGCCTGTCTCTTCAATCGTACCTTCGGTGTTCAGCTCGTCATCATTATTTCCGGCGATTTTGGGCTGGTGACTTCGAAGAACGGATACTAAAAATATAAATCAATAAAAAATTAATTAAACTATGAATTTAAAATCGCGCGGTCGTCTCTGAGATCGGGAAGAGTCAGGGCGGATCTTACGCAGGCTGTGCAGGAGCGCGATATCCTGGTGAAAAAATGTCGAGGAGCTTCGGGCTTGCGAGATATCCTTCGAAGCTTTCGATCAGTAGCGCAAATCGCCTCTAGAACGTCGAAGCTCCGAAGGTGACGAGTATTGTCTAGAGCGAAGAGAAGCGGAAGAGTAAGAAGAGGCAGCGGGTGAGAAGAAACAGGGAAAAAGTACATAGGGCGCGTGTTGTGCGGAGAGTGTCGGGGGTGCGTGAGAGAGTGTGCCTGTTCACCGTCGATCGCATATCTTATATGAATAATAAAATTTCAAACGGAGCCATGAAGGCCATGGAGAACTCGAGCGACTCCAGCAACCGCGAGAAAAATGGTCCGGAGAGCGTTAATCTTCTGAGAGTGCCGTCGACCCCGCCGATCGCACCGACTACGGCCGTCACCGCCAAGCGAAGAGATCGCGACGACGTGTTCAAGGGTATCCCCATAACCGACGAGACCAGCTGCGGAATTTGGTGCTTCAAGGGACCGAACCTTCAGCGCCTCGCCAACAAGAAAGCCTACGTCTTTCTCTACGGCGTACTCGGCTGTATATTCTCGGCGAGTTACGCGTACTTCAACGGTACGATCACCACCATCGAGAAGAGGTTCAAGATACCGTCGAAGACGACCGGTAAGTTTGACGGAAAAAAACAATTTGGTCGATTATAAAAATAGAAAAAAATCGATTGAATTTTAACCCGGCGAGCTGTCCACATGTGTGACTGTTCAGGTCTCATCACCGTTGGAAACGACATCTCCCAACTATTCGTGTCAGTCGTGCTGTCCTATTACGCCGGAAGAGGCCACAGGCCCAGGTGGATCGCCGTTGGAATTTTCTCCGTGAGTTCAGCCGATTGGCTATTAAATTTAATGGTACAAAAAAAGTTACAAAAAATTGCCGTATCGACTTCAATTTTTTTTTTTCAATTTGTTTTTATATGATATTGTAAATAATATGAGGTGCTGTAGAGCACAGCTGTCTGAATTAACGGGCGTAATGGGGGACCTTACGCCGTGCTCGCAGTTCGTTGTTGAAGTGGGCAATGCTTGCGGTGAATATCGTAGCCTCGGTCCTACCGACCATTCACGCCTATTCCAACGTACACTCCGGATAGCTCTCGCGAGAGCTTCATTCACTGGAGCCACGGATAAATATGGAGGGAAGGTCGTAGATCTCGAGAATAGAGAGATGCTGCATGCGAAGTTCCCGTTCCCAGATATCGCACGCACGTTCTACGGATGAAACGCGGACACTCGTGAAATTATATTCGATCAGCGAAATCTTGAAAATTTGAAAAACGAGTCTATTTACTATTTTTTTTTTACATCAAACACGCGATAATCGACGGACTCGGAGAGGGCCAAGATAAGATCCAATCGACCTCGGCGACTTATACTTTCATTCGACCGGATAGAATTCCCGAAACGTTACGCTTATCACGGATAAACAGTGTTATCTCGATTGTTCACGTCGATAATCTGCATCGGCGATCTTTATTTAATTGTAGGCGGCGTGATCGGCCACTAGCCGCATGACTTTTTGCGGGACGAGTCACACTACACGTTTTGCATAGAATAATAAATAAGTAATTTCATACTTATTTTTATAAGTATTTTAATAAGTATTTTCATACTTATACAAAAAATATCAAAAATATTGCAGCATATAACAGTTCAAACTCAGAGATAAAAATCCTACATGGACGGTATGTTTTGTTGCTTGGCGTTTTTTATGGGACGAGTCAAACTAAACGTTTTGCATAGAATAATAAATATATCAATTTTACACACACCTGTATGAAACTATTATTCATTATTCGAGGTACTGAGCGATACTTGATATAAAATTTTGTGAAAATCGCTTCAGGCATTTAAATTTTATAAAATTTTGGAATATTTTATTTATACAAAAAGTAAAAAATAAATAAATAGTGCAGCAGTTAACAGTTCGAACGAAGAGATAACAATTCTTAACGTCCTCAGTTTGGCTGTTCTGCTGCTTGACTTTTTATAGGACAGGTCACAAACCGTTTTGCATAGAATAGAAAATAATAAATTTCATACGCAGCTATATGAAATTATTATTAACTATTAGAGCTAGTGAGCAATGTTTGATATTAAATTTGGTGAGACTCGCTCGAGACATTTAAATCTAATGAAATTTTAGAATCTTTAATGTATGCAAAAAAAAAGAACAGTGAAACAGTTAACCGTTCGAACGGAGAGATAACAATCCTTAACGTCCTCAGGTCGTGCTGTTCTGCTGCTTGACGATGCTGCCTCACTTCCTTTACGGGCCGGGCGAAGACGCCCTCCTCCTGACGAGAGAATACGGCTCGAGTCCGACGACGAACACGAGCACCAACTCGACGACCAAGGTGTTCGACAGACAACGAAAGTTTCTCTGTCTCGGGAGGGAGGGTCGGGGCAAAGATTGCCAGGAGGACGAGGAGGGTAACTTCGCCCCTCAGGTTCTCCTCTTCATCGCCCAGCTAGTTTCCGGAGTCGGTGGCTCGCTGTATTATACCCTGGGTACTTCTTACATGGACGACAATATACAGAAATCTAAAACACCGATGCTCATCAGCGTGTCGTATTTCTTGAGGATGCTGGGACCGGCGATAGGCTACGCGCTCGCTTCGTTCGCCCTGAAACTGTACATCAGTCCGACTCTGACGCCGACGATAAACATGCAGGATCCTCGGTAATGATTTCAGTATCGTCTATCCGCACTCGAAATGAAGCTGAAGAGTCACACTGTCATAATAAATTGTAAATTTAATGTACTGTAATGTACTGTAATGCAAACATTACATTACATTAAAATTCCAGATATTAAAATTACAAATCTGTTGTCTGAAATCTACCAAAAGCTTCCAATGCCGTTCATTACTTTTAAAACAAAGTTTTGTTTACAGTGTACTGACGATCGTTTTGTTGTTGTTTTTATTGATATTGAAAACAAGAAATAATAATATTAATTTGTGAACGAACAGGTGGCTCGGTGCGTGGTGGATCGGATGGATCATCCTGGCGATCCTCCTTTTTCTCTTCGCCAGCGTCATCGCCCTCTTTCCAAAAACCCTGCCCCGAGCAGCAGCTCGAAAGATGATAGCTCTCGAGCGCAACAAATCGCAGTCCAGCATGAAAGACAACCCCCAAGAGCCCGACAAACCGGCGTCCGTCGCCGATATGCTCAGGACCTTCAAGCGACTCATCACGAACACGACCCTGATGTGCAACAACCTCGCGACCGTTTTCTACTTCATGGGATACATGCCTTACTGGATCTTCATGCCGAAGTACATCGAGACTCAGTACAAGCAATCGGCCTCGGTATCATCGCTGATCACCGGAACAGTCGGATTGATCTTCAGCGCGTTCGGTATTCTTCTGTCGGGCCTCGTAATCTCCAAGTACAAACCCAAGGCCAGATACCTGGCGGCCTGGAACGTCATGGTCGGCGCCATTTCGGTAATGGGAATGATATCTTACGCTTTCCTCGGCTGTTCGGCGAACGACAATCAAATGGCTGTTCAGGCCGACGGAGCCCTGAGGACACGTCTTCCCTGCAACGAGCCCTGCCACTGCGACTACGTTACGTACAATCCGGTCTGCTCGGAGGAGGGTCAAACCTTCATATCGGCTTGCCACGCCGGCTGTCGTCGTCTTCAGGTACACGCTCCTTCGAGAGCATTGATAAAATTTCGTTTGATAGTATGGAAGGAAAGAAAAGTATATGTTTGTATCGCATAACCGACAGGTGCTTATCAGTTCATAAATAGGCACCGAGTTATCACATCATGCTTGGGGATCCCGACTTAAAATTAGGAACTAAAGATTTGTCCCGTTTACTCGTCGTTGGACGATACTATTAAATTACGGGGGACTGGGCAAAACGAACGATTATTTATCCATCTACTGTTTTTATTAATGAGCTTATCGACAAAGATCATTTTTGCTGCAAAGCAATCAATGTTTAACGACAAAAAATCTCGGCCTTCGCCTCCGGTAGCTTAACTCGGATTTTCCATAATTCATATCGCATTAATCCTTCAACCAATGTTTAATAATACAGCTGCAATGTCAACTGCGCGCCGCTTATGACCGTCTGAGACCGTATGAAAACATTGTTCTTGCGATAACAATTTATTTTTTCTTACATTGTTCGGGTCGATGAACTGACGAGAGATAAGATAGTATTACTAGACAATGTTGATTAACACTGCAGACACTTCAATCAAATTAGCTTCCAGAAGCATTTCTTGTTTAATTCGAATTTTTTTTTCTTAGGTTGACAAAGAAGGCAACAAGATTTATACGGATTGTAATTGCGTGAGACCACAGAAGTCTCATGCCCTGGCTTATCTAACTGGCAATTGGTCGACCTTTCCGACGGATTTTCCATTCGAAACGACAACCGAGTTCGATCCGAGATCGATGAACTCGCTGCTGGGAACTGCCGTTCCCGGACCGTGTCCCGTCGACTGCATGCACAAATTTTACGTTTTTTTGGCGGTCGTGTGCCTCTTGAAGTTCAGCGGTGCAACGGGAAGAGCATCGAATTTCCTTGTGTCCGTGAGATGCGTCGACGAGAAGGACAAAACCGTCGCGATGGGTTTCGGACTGACGATCATGAGTCTCTTCGCCTTCATACCATCACCCATTCTCTTCGGTTTCATTCTCGGTAAACACGAAGCGCCGGAGACTGGAATTTATTATCTTTGACCTTCGCGATTAGTTGGTGAGGTGAAAATTGCTTGAAATAAAAATTACTTGCAGATAACACCTGCATAGTCTGGGGAAAAACGTGCTCCGGAACCGGAAACTGTTGGCTCTACAATGGGGAAGCGCTGAGATATCTTCTCAACTTTACTGCAGCGAGTGAGCACTCGCTTTTCTTTGGGCGATTAACGTCACGACAAATAACTCTTTATAAATTATAAATTATAAATTATAAATTATAAATTATAAATTATAAATTATAAATCATAAATTATAAATTATAAATTATAAATTATAAATTATAAATTATAAATTATAAATTATAAATTATAAATTATAAATTATAAATTATAAATTATAAATTATAAATTATAAATTATAAATTATAAATTATAAATTATAAATTATAAATTATAAATTATAAATTATAAATTATAAATTATAAATTATAAATTATAAATTATAAATTATAAATTATTTTGTTCACTAATTTTTTAAATTTGTTTTCCTATTGCAGGTTTCGTGACGATCGGAACGCTCTTCGACGTCGGTGTATGGTATTACGTGAAGGACGTGAAGATATTCGACGAAGAGATCGAGCTGGAGCAGATCGCCGACGATCCCGCCGAGACAATTGTGACGTAGTGAAAACGTCGGGATACGTTTGTCGTCGCTATTCGGTGTTACCGATCGTTGGTAATAAAAAAAAGAAAATCATCGAGTGCGAAGACAGGTCGATGAGCCGAGAACAAAAAATGTTGATAGATAGCGAGAACTGATGGAGTGGGAGACACGAGAGAGAAGAGAAGGAGGCGGCCGAAGAATAAAGACTTTCCAAGTACCTTAAGCACCTTCCTATAGATATTTATAGATTCTCCATATTGTTATATACAAGCACGATAGGACATTTTATAATATTGTATCTTCAGTTACGAACTTTCAGATGCGTCGAATGTCTATCGGATTTCGAAGATAGAGTAGTAAAATGTTCTTCGTACATTTACAAATTTATCCGATGACGTACAATTAATTTTAAAACGTTTCGTTCCGTCGAATTTAATCGATATATGAGTCGCGTGATTTTTCGAGGCCCATTTGAGCTCCGATCATTTTAAATAGGGTGTCCCTCGCATCCTCCCTAGATAGCAATCGAAGAGTAATCCGTTGCGTGTACACGATACGGAAATCCGTGCGTCGGTTTGCGTTCACAAGCAATCCTTGATGATATGAAATAAAATTTAATTGAAATAAAAATATACAACAAAAAAACCAAGTGCCAAGATAATATACAAAAAAAAAAACCAAGTCAATCTTGAAAAGTATTAAACTGTGATGATGATGCTTGTTGTTTACATTAAATGCTTCGTCCACGTCGATTTTTTTACAGATACATATAAAACTATCCATATCAACGAGGTGGGGGTTCCCAGCCACGGATCTTGGAAACGAAGCTATCGAATACTGCTTTTCTCCGATGTCAAGCGAGCTTCCAAACCCGGAGCAAACTTGTTCCCTAGAGAGCGGCCTGCCGACGATGGGCGGTGGAACTTCCGGATATTTTTCGTCGTCTTCATCGCGATGAGACATTTTATAATATTTTATCTTCCGTTACGAACTTTCAGATGCACCGAATATCTATTGAATTTCGAGGATAGCGTAGCAAAAATGATTTTCATAAATTTACAAATTTATCCGATGACGTAAAATTAAGTTTGCAAAGTATCGTTCCGTTGATTTAATTAATTTAATTGATACGAGTCGCGTGATTTTTCGAGTCCCATTTGAGCTCTAATAAATTCAAAAAGGGTGTCCCCGTGTCATATGTGAATACGATACGAGACTCCGTGCACAGGTTCACGTTCACAAGCAATCTTTGATGATATGAAATAAAATTTATTTGAAAAATAAAAATATACAAAAAAAAAAAGAAAGAAAACGCGTACCTATTACACTAAGTCTTGAAACGTCTTGTACTGTGGTGATGATGCTCGTTATTTATATTAAATGCTTCGTCCACGTTGATTCGCCACTGACGGACGATAATTGATTCTATTCTTTACAGGTACGTATAAAACTATCTATATCTACAAGGCGGTGGAGAGCGGACCGCCTTTGTTTTTTCCAGCTGTTGTAGGATTCGTTTGCGCGCTTCCCGCGGCTTCCGGACTTTTCGTCGCGGCAGGAATGCCAGCCGCGGATTCCGGAAAGGTCGCGATCGAATAGTGTTTTTCTCCCACGTCAAGCAAGCTTCCAAACCCCGAGGAAACTTGTCCCCGGGAAGGCGGCCTGCCGACGATGGGCGGCGGAACTTCCGGATATTCCTCGTCGTCTTCCTCCGGCAAAGTTTCGTTCTCCAAGCGATGTCTTCGGTTCTCATCGACAGATTCTAGCAGCGAGCGAATGGTATCGAGTCTCTCCTGACTCACGTGTTTCTGATGCTGCGGCAGGAGTATCTGAACTTCCTGCTGAGAAACTTCCGGTCGCGCGTGTCCACCTCCGGCCATCATCGACGCGACGACCAGCGGTCCCATAACCGGTATTCCAACTTCGTTGAAGTCACCCTCGTGGCTCTTGAACGAGTCGTTGTTGCCGTCCTTCTTGAACTCGAAGCTGCTGGTCCGCGAGAAACCTCCCCGATTCTTGGCAAGATTTTCGAGACTCTTGCCGTTTCGCTGATTGGCTGTGTCGATGATCGACGCTATCCTCGATGCTCTCGGGTCCTCGTAGTTATCGGGATTCGGGAAAGGTCGCTTGTTCGTGGAGGAAACGAGACTTCCGTAGTCTTTCGGAAGATCGTCGAAGACACCGCTGGGAACGCGTCTTCGGGAGCGCGGTCCTATGCTGCTGAGATCGCTCTCCACGTCCGAGTCCAATTCAAGCGGTCTGTAAGCGATCTTCGGGCTCGAGCCCGATAACTTCGTGCTGTTTTTCGTCGTCGCGCCGTCTTCGTCGCTCGACGAGTCTAGCTCGTCGTCGGTGTCAGCACTCCGCGTTTTCGTTATTACGGAACGGATCTCCTCGCAATATGCGCGCACGGAAGTCATCCTGCGATCTCCGGGTCCAAGTGGACCATACTTGAGAGGTTCCGATGATTCCTGGTGGGCGTCGTCGGTTGGCCTTTGCTCGCGAAGGTCGAGGACTGAAGATTCGATGATAACCACTCGATTCACATCGGTATCAGTTGTATCTGAAAATGTAAAGAACCATAGATCAATTATAAGGACCATTGGAAAGGAACAAAGCATTAATCAAGAGCAGCGTACTTAGTATCGAATTTTAAGACGTTAGATTGAACTTAAGATCAAACTTAAGATCGAAGTTTCGCCCGAACTTCATCGCGTGCTTAAGATATATCAAGTTCGAACCTTCGTTCAAACTTGATCTTGTGCTTAAGCTTGATTCGAATAATAAGTTCGAAATTTAACGCGTTTTCGGCGTAGAATCTGTCATGAAGATCCATCAAAAGAATTTCTTGAATGCGTTTCTATGGAATGATTGCTACGGAACAATTGTTAATACGCGGGGGGCGATAATTTTTTTTTTAGATATCTTCTTATCGTTTCTTATTAGTTCGAACTTAAGAATTTTGGATTAGTGTTCAGGGCTAAGTTCGAACATAAGATCAAACTTAAGCAGAAACCAAGTTCGAACTTAAGAGTGATCTTAAGGTCAAACTGACGCCTTAAAATTCGACCCGTAGCTAAGTTGCTTAAATCTTAATGCGAGCATACCATGTTCGATATTGGACGGAGCAGAGTTCTCGTCAAGCAACGGAACCGCCTGGACTCTCGTAACATCCTGCAATTCAGTTGCTTGGGGTAGTTCGGATTGCGGATTACCGTAGATCCTCATTTTCTCGCAGAAGAACCACAGAACAGCTTGACACGCAGCCGCAATGATGAGAAGAATAGCCGTAAGAAAGTAGAGATAGTTGCCCAGAGAGTTCGTATCGTGAAGATGACACGTCGATCCTCCGCCCCAATGTTTGCAGGTCATGTCGGCTATCTTTTGATAGACGAGCTTGCCTGGCACATGGACGAACAGCGACACCAACGTCAGCCATAATCCTATTGCTAGGGCCTTGTCTTGGACGTAAACTGCTCGCAGGACAATCAACACACTGCCGACGATACTCGAAGCCGCGAAAGAGTAAGCCAGCAGTGTTCCAATCTTGAAAAAGAAAAAAAATTGTCCGGTGTTTGTTCCAGGTCTTCGATTGATCTGGACATTGTCTGCCAGTTTATGCATCAGGCCTACCTCGAAGATGAACCAACCGGTCTGGCAAGCGCTGGAACCGCAGGGACCTTCCTTGGCTTGGACGTTTCCCGGTCCCGTCACGTCTTCGATGTAGCTGCAGCCACTGTAGATCTTCACGTGGCCCACGTTCTCCACGATCTTGCATCCGGCGTGACAAGGGCTGTAGAACGTGTAAGTCGACTTGCTGTCGCACACCGGACGGAAATCGGCATTCTTCGAGCAGTGGCAGTACCTCAACAGGCCGAACCTGTTCAGAAAATCATTTTGAACAACACATTTTTTTTAAGCAATTTTGTATTAGAGATTTTTCGGTACTGACGATCCTCCGCGCTCTCCGGCGATCGGTGGTTTGTCGCATGTGGCGAAAACCAGCGAAAAGATTATCGTGGCCGCAAGAATGAGAGCGACGACGTTGTAGATCGTCAATGTTCTCGCCCGTGGTCTTGTCCTCGCTATTACCATTCCCGATATAATTATCACCATGCCGATGATGATCGGCTTCAGCATATCTGAAAAAAAAAACGGACGCAGCGGTAGAACTCGTTCGTTCGGCCGATTCGAGCCCGAGATCGTCGTTTACTCACTGACGATCAGCCGCGATGATAAAGGATCTCCGAATCCCATCAGCATTCCTGTGGGTCTTGGCACGTGGTACCGAGACTCCAGAATGATGTTTTCACTCGCGACAAAGTTTATGATCGCCGTTGTGCAGAAGACGGCGGCAAGAACGGCGCAAGCGAGAATCCTGTTGGTGAAGAGTCTGGCCAGGGACGTGAAGTAGCCGATTCCGCCGACCTTCGTCGTTTCCGTTACTTCGAAACTGTATGGGCTCGCTCTTCCCGCCAGATCGAGGATCGACGCCGCGGCTTGTTCCACCACCTGAACACATCATAAAATCTCATATACTTGTTGCGAATAAATTAAAAAAAAAAAAAATTATGAGCCCATAAAATTCAAACGGTTCAATCAATTTTCGCCAGATTTAATTCCAAACATTGTAGAGTGTTAATCCCGTATTAAATTTAAGCTCCAAACCTCCATGTTTACTCGAATCAGACCGTTCTTAGTCATTAAAAAAAAAATCAAAATCCCATAGAATCTGACCGCTTAGACAGATTTTGACAAAATTCAATACCAAAGGTCTTTGATAAAAATATTATTTTTTCCTGACTTCGCTACAATAACCACATTCCTTGCGTGCAATACGGGCGGCAAGTAGAAACTTTTAAGTATGCTGACACTAAAGTCTCATAATGTTTTCTTACAAAAAGTATAAGGCTCAATCCCAAAAATTACAGATACCTCCGACGGCAGCCTCCTCGGCAGCCAGGACACGAATAGTCCCGGAACCGCGAGCAAAAGTGCGAGAATCGGCCATCCGAGCCACCAGGCGCCGACCTTCCGTTGCGAGTCGATGATCCTTAATGTGTCGGCATCGATCTCGAGACATCCCCAGGCGATCATGTATCCGAGAAGAAGCCCCATCACTTTGACGGAAACGACAACGCCGATCAGCGCGGGTACGTGTCGTTTCTTAGTGTTATCGTCCAGATACGATAAACCGAGCGCGTAGTAAGCGACGTTCGCTATTCCGATTAATATCTGAATGCCGATGACGAGAATGAGCATCATGTAACACGGTTCCTCGTCATCGTCGCGGATCCTGGCGAACTGGGGTGAGCACAGTTCAGGGTTGTCCTCTGGAGAACAGATAAAGATCATTCAACTCAAGTCGCAAGCTGATCCCGAGGAGGCAATTTAACAGCGTTACATCGGGACCTGGCCGGTGCCTAATCAGGCCTTATTCGGACCTTATCAGGCTCCGTTGTAACGCTCACAAAATTCTATCAGCGATCTCGCATGGTAGCTCCGAGCGATCCGTTGATCAATAGTAACGAGTCGATAAGGTTTCCGCCCGATAACGAATCGGGTCAACGCTACCAGGAAACTAAACGGGAAGTGAGGACAGCTCACCAGCGTAAATAGACATGTGGGTGACGTTCTCTCGTTCATCGATCGTTGTCGCCTTATGCGCAAAGTGCGGTATGATTAGGATGACGAAGCCAGCGCACTGCAAGAGGACCAGACATCCGGTCCACGCCGCTCTGTGAATCCTGTCGCCCCAGTAGGCCACCGGGAGAGCCAGGATGGCGGGTGTCAACCCGGCGACGATGAGGATCCAGTCTGTGATAATTGACGATAACGTTCAAGACCTAATTTATTATTCGCTTCGTTTTGTTAATCTGTCGCTGAAATACCGACCCATCAATCTTGGATCAAATTTGAATCTTCTGGCGAGGGTGGGACTCGTGATGTAGAGGTAAGCCTCAGCGGCGGCTTGAATTATCCCGATCCAGCACATCAGGCCGACGAAGAGTCGTCGGGTCGCGAATCTCGCTAATTTCGGACATGGCAACTGTCTGCAGCCGCAGTCGAGGGACTCACTGGGTATCGGATTAGCCGGCCCGGAGAGGTCTCCTTCGACTTCCGACCTCATTACGTCCCGAGGCCCGATAGTCATTCCTTTTGCTCTGTCTGTAAAGAAAGAAATAAAATAAAAAATAAGAAAAAAAAACACTTGTTTGTCAACGAAAGCTGCTCGAACTAGACGGAAGCGACATTGGTGCGAAAACCGCGGGTCCGGCAATTAATTCGAGGAAGGTTTTGACACGCCGCGCTTAGAAATGGTTACGCGTCACCGTACACCAGCCGCGTTATCTATCTATCACCTTGTGAGTCATCCGTAAAATGATTCCTCCTCGGAATTTAAGTCCCACCTCAAACGATCGATATAATTGTGTTCTCACGGTTATTTTATTCTCAGCGTTCGTCAGAAATTTCGGACAGGAAATTGCAATTCGCAGTTTACCGATTCGACGATTAACAAGTGTCAAGCTTTTTTCATTTTTTTTTTTTTTTTTTCACTTGCTATTCGACAATTGGGCGGACAACACACTCTCTACTCACACGGCAACGATTGCGCCGATCGGAATCGCGATAGCGCACAAGCGACGGATATAAACCTTGCTGATTTAGTGTTTGATTTCTGTTTCCAGTCCGCGACACATGTCGTATTGCTCTCCGGCTGCGTTTGATCGTTCAACTCCTCGCGGCGACTCATCACGATTATCCCGGGCAAGTTTCGCCGCACGTACTACATCGAGCGGTCCCGGTGAGCACGGAGAGGCGCGGCGGTGGCTTACGGGTACAACGGGCCTTATCTCAATACAGATACGGAGCCCTGATATCTCGACGATAAAGCCTTTGGATGTAACGCGAACATGTGCCATGGTGGGAACAATATCATTCACCGATGGTGCGTAGCCTCACACATAGAACGACTATTAATATGTAGAAGAAAAAATCATTACATTTTTTTTTTAATCCAGTTACCTTGTTTTTTTTGCTACTATCGCGGCATGTTCGATTCATTTGGATGTAAGGCGGACAATTGCCATGATGGGAACAATATTAGTCACCGATGGCTTAGTGTCACACATAGAACGACTATTAATATGCAGAAAAAAAATGATTACATTTTTTTTTGTCAAGTTACCTTTTTTTTGCTACTATTACGACACATTCGATTCACGATGGCCTCACAAATTTTTCGAAAATACGTCTCAGCGACGACCTATTCCCCCTCCCCCCGGCGAAGCTTGACGTCCGTATCTCCGAAGGAGTTACCTTGAGCTCACTTAAGTCGGGCCGCCGTAAGAAAATGACGAATGCCAATTAGCATATGAAAAGCCCCGGCTCTCTCGGACTCGAGGAGCTCTCTCGGCCTCTCTCGGGCCACCGGCTTCGAACACTTGGCAGGGCGATCACGTTTTTGAATATTAAGGGTGGGATTACACCGAGGGCTTAACGCGCGAAATTTAGTCCGTCGCGTTCGCGAAGAAAAGAAAAAAAAGGGGGAAAAAAAGGACACGTAAGCGTCACCCTTGATTCTACGAGAAATAACCGAGCGAATAATGAGTTACGAGAAGGATGTAGAAGAAATCGAATCTACCGTTCAATTTACAGTGGTAATGAAATGATCTCTTTTTTTTTAAATCCACTTTCTCTATCTTCTCTCCGAGCGCTCGCATCGTGCGGTGTTTCTTCGTCGAGCCGAGTGATATTTTGATTGCGCACTTCATTATCGAAAAGTGCCGTCTCTACGGACCACTCTCGTTCCGTCGTTACGCGGCAAAATTCGTCGACGTTCCGAGAAAATATTTTTCCTCGAGAGTCTGAAGAGTTACTCGAGAGCCGCTCGTTGAGCCAAAATTATTTCGAGATGCGTAAGCTTCGATGCGCCACGGGGGTGGAGGGTGTGTACCTTCCAACGTTTCACCTTCGTTCCAGCGCGAAAATACTGCAACCGTCGGTGTGTGGAAGATCGCGCGGGTGCTTTCCATTAGCGGAGTAAGCGACCGTCGCAAGTATTTTCTTTGATGTCAGTTAATTTACTAATAACATCGGGAACGGCGTGGAGCGCCGCGCAGGCGAAGGCCGAACCGTCAACGACGGCCGGTCAGACTCGCCCTCAAATATTTGTATCGACGATACATATATTGTAAGTACCCCGCTTTGGTGTAACGCAGCTCAATTATTAATCACAATTAACGAGAGACACAGCCATCGGAAAAAAAAAAAACAAATAGTGTCGGTAAAGAATCGAGAAGCCACAATCAAATAATTTTCGAGTCATCGACATTTTTATTTTCCAGTAAAAATAAAAGAGCAAATGTCTTCGAGCCCGTCAGGACGATTTGGGATGTCCATGGGACGAAGCAATTGCAATTGCCTTCCCATACTTACACACACCGTTCCTGGAATAACGTAATTTCAAATCGTCGTCCAATGGTCTTTACCCATTCCACTGTGCCACGGTAGAATAGAAATCACGAAAGGATAAAAAAAAGCGGCTTCGTCGCGAAGGAGAATAAGTAGCGACGGGGTGGTGTATCGACGGCGAGGAGGTCGCCGGGTGCTGCAGGGGTTGAAGATCTTAGCGTGGGGATTACATCGAATTAAGTAGGTACAGGCCAGGGGTTCGGCGCGAGAGGGCAGTGGTAGCGAGCCGAGAGCCGCCTTGGCCTCGTAACACTTAATTTTTCTCTCGATTTTTTAATCCTCCTGGTAAATATCGTCCCTTACCCCTGGCGAACGGAGGGCGGGGGGTGAGGATGGTAGCGCCGTGCTCGGCGGGCTGTACATCTCGATTCTTCCGGGGGCGGGAACCCACCGGCTGGACCCCCTCGACGGGGGTAGCGAAGAACGCGCGGGGCACCGGGCCGCCATCAAAGAAGAACCCATTTAAAAACCTCATCAATGCCTAAGCCCTCGGGCCGCTCCGCGTAGGAAACTAATCCCTCCTATTTTACGCGGGACCGGGGAACGATCGTCGGCATCCTCACTCGTACTCTCACTCCCAACCCCCCCGTGTAAGACCCCACGGTTTTTATTAGTAGATACAACAAGGGAGCAAGGAGTTTTACTTCGCCGAAAAGAAAATCAAGGAGATCTTGATGCGGCCCGCGTGAGTCTTCGACTCCCACGATACTCGGAAGCTGTGCGTTCACCACCTGTCTGCGAGATCAAATCTCCTCCCTCGGCCATTATACTCGGCTCCGAAAAGATCGTGCCTAATTGTCGATCGGATAGCGATCCGCGAGGAAAAAAATAAGAAGAGACTCCTCTGAGCGAGTGCTCGGATATTCGGTCGGCTATCGATTCGACGGAGAGCTTGATGAATTTGCGTTGCGAGGACCTCACGGTCCAGGGATTCTCGGAGCTGCCGCTTGTTACAACCGGGATGAAACTGTGGCGATACAGCGAAAATCTGGGGCTAGCGCGGAGATAGGGAGGGAGTTGCAGCGATATAACTAGAGTCGATTGCGCTTTGCGTTTCGCTCTCGTTCGTAATACCCTTTAAACTGTTAATAGCGTCGAGGATGTTTGACCGCGGCCCGATCTCGAGTGTTGGGCCAACATTCATAATGAAATTAATCTGAAAGCGGGTTCCGATCGGAGCTCGAACGAAGCTGGAGCTTCGGACACTCGTGCACTCTACGGGTCAGGAGTATGGAGCGGCTAAAAAGCCAACGCCCGATTTCATCCGGCTCTCGAGCCAAACCCCTCGCGTGCGCGTGTTGCTTGCCAGTGGATGGGGGCCGGTCGCGCGTATCCATATCGATGATATACCGTGTGATGTCCGCACTCGATCTCTCTTCGTTTGGCAAATGCTCATCCTCACAGCCTCATCGTAGTGGCACTTGCGATCGCAAAACCCACAGGAGCCCAGGCGAAAGAGCCACTCGGGTTACCCATTCCTGGTAACCACCCATTCGAAAATTAAACCGCTAGCCCGAGTGTTGTTAGGCTTCGGGGTCCTGGATTTCGATGAACTTATATATCTTACGAAACCGTTTCGGGCGGAACGACATTCGAGGCTTAATTAAGGAAATTATTAGCTGGAGTTTTTTTTCGCATATTTGTCATTAAAATATTTCCATATTTCTATATTTGTCACCGAGCTCTCTGTAGCCTATCGAGATGCACAGAATAGAACCAATGTATAATAGTGGAATGGTTATCAGGGCCTGGGATGGAAGACCCCAGTCGGGAGCCCTGGATTCTCGAAAATTGGGACAATCAAATAAAAAAACACATAAATAAAAAATCAAACAATCAAACGAACAAACAGCTTTCGGAAATATACATACGATCTACATATTTCTGTGTAGAATTAATTAATTCGACGGAATTTTTGGTAACTGACGTGCCGGTAGAGTTCATAGCGCGGTGTCGAGTCCGAGAGGATCTTCATCCTTTGTTCGAACGGTCTGGGGTATCATGAAAAATAACGCGAATTTTCTTTACAGACCTCGTGAAAAGGGGCGAATGAAAATGAGCGGGGAGGTGAGGGGGAGCTCAATAATTACCATGACAATAGCTGAAGACCCATCAGCGCTAACGGAGTCAAAGCACGAGCGACTAAGGATTAGAAGTCTTTTATGAATCTGAGATCTTGATGAATCGACCCGGTGCCTTCGCTCCACATCATCATCTTCTTCTTCTTCAGTCCCGACCTGTTCTTAAATCTTTTCCGGTACAAAAAAAAAGAATCCCTCTCCATAAAATTTCTTTTGACTCAGCGCCGCAGCGTTCGTGAAATCTTTCAGACAGACTTATATATCTTCGATCAAATAACCAATAGCAACCGGGGACAGTTGTCTTCGCGTTATAAAAAAATGTCTCGCAAAACTTAAGAGGCGAGTAGCTCGTTGCAAATTGATTTCGTTCCGCAAAGGTGTATCAAGCTCGATGTCTTGTACAGAAAGCTTTCGCGCATCGAGCACAAATTGATATTTTTCTTTCACTGATGTCAGCCATTGCGAACTCACGCGGCATCGCGGAAGATGATCAAATGGACCCGAGAAACACGCGGAAAAGATACTAAAAAAGAGCACGAGGAGTCAACGGTGAAGGGCCGCTTATACCTGAGTGTGGTCTCTCTCAGAAGGTCCTGGAAAACGGGAGCTTCTCTCCCTTATTAATCGATTCGTGGATGCTGCGCGAAATGGCCCTTTTCCAATAAACCGTGTAACTCGCGGAGGGCAAAAGAAAAAGAAACAAAAATAACCGCGCAGAGTCGACGAGGAGCCTTCTCTATACATCTCGTCCGTGTTATTTTCTTTCCAATGAGAATTTCCAAGAGTTTGATAAAAATCAACAGACACGCGACGTTGCTTTGCGAAAGATCAAAAGGCGCCGGTATCGATAATTGGTGAAAATCTTTCGCCCTCGCTTTTCCTCCTTACACATACCACGGCGTATTCTGTCGCCCCTTCGCGAAAGCCTGCGACAGACCGTTTGAGGATTGCTCGTATCTCGGTCTTTTTTTCTCCTCGGTCGCATCCCTCAACCGATGAAAGTGGTCTCGTATTTATTTCGTTTCTCGAGCATCGGAAGGGTACGCGAACGGAGGCTTCAAAAATAAGGTGGTCCAGCTGGTGTTGGATGCTGCGACAGAGCAAGGGAAGCTCCCTTGCGTCGGTGTGTGCGAGCTCGACTAGCAAAGGGAGCGAGCGGAGCACTAGAAAAACGTCACGGTAGTGAGATACGAGAAAAAGATTGAGAGAAAGAGAGATTCTTTTCGCGTACCAAAAAAAAAAATTACCCACCGCTGTTTCTTTGCTTTGCAATGACGCGCTTTGCGTTTATTTATCTCCGTGAAAGAGGAGAAAAATTCATGGTTGATGCGGCGCGATACGCTGCCAGAGAGAGGTCGGGGAGAGAAAGGATGTTTAGCGGAAGAGAACACGCAAAAATGGACGAGGTAGAAGGCGGAAGGGTGGACCGATGAGGAGAAAAAAAAAAAAAATGGAAAGGAATCCGTTCCGCTCAACCATTTGGCCGCATCTTCTACCTATGTAGGTAGAAGACGTGGCCAAATGGTTGAGCTTCTGCGTTGGTAGGCGGAAAGAGTCTCGTAATTTCCTGAGCCGAATTTGCTGCATACAATTTCCCGTTTGTTCTTCCTGCTTGTAACTTCATGCAAAAAAAAAAAGCGAAGCTATTTTCGTATCCCATCTCCTATCTCGTAAGTATCTCATTCTTATTATATTGTTCTTCTATTATTTCGAGAGGAGATCGACTCCGGGCACTCGGGGAATCCCTCTCGACCCTGTTGTTACCGTGGGAGTTTCCGGGTGGGTGGTAGGTATGCGCTCTGCACAGCTTCGCTAGCTGGATGACTTGGGCGGTGCCGAATAGTGGCTCTGAGCCTCTTCATTCCAGCCGGAGCAGAAGCTCTCTCTCTCTCTCCACGGTCGAAGGCGATTCGAAAGAAAGCACACGGAATAGAAGGAAAAGGGGTTAACTTCTAATTGTTTTGTTAAATGACGCGCGAGTAAGAATCCCCGAAGGACTTAAGCCCCGACGCGAGGCGAGCCGATGCCGCTGATGCTGCTGCTGCGCTGCTTCTCTACGTCGCTGCCGCTGCCTGGCGGAAGGTTTCAGTTCCTCGTTCGCCTCGCCGTTCTCTCCTCTCGCCTCCTCTCTCCATCCACAGCCGTCTTAATTCTTAGCTTTATTCTCTCTAAGACTCTCTCTTAATTTCTTATTTCTTCTCGTCTCCCGATCTCTCCGTCCTGATACTCCTTTCCTCTTTCTCCCTCTCATTTTCATTGGTTATCTCGCTCGTTCTCTCCACGAGCTACCCCCAACCGAACGCCCGGCGTCTTTCTCAATCCCCCTTTCTCTACCAGCCAAGAGGACCAGCGAGATCCTCTTCTTTCGCAATTTATACTCGCGAGTACACTCGGTTCCTCGTCGGACCGACCGACCGAGCCAGAGAGAAGGAAAGATGTAGAAGAAGAGGCCACTGAATGCCAGGCTTAAGAGCAGACAATGCTCCGCTTTCAAACCGCCGGCCCTCCCCGCCTTCCTCCACCTTCTTCTCCCTTCGGAAAGCCGCCACTGCCAAGTTCCTTTCACATTAGATACTTTAATTCTTTAAACGTCCGCGCGGTATTCTTCGTGCTTCAGTCGTTTCTCGCTATCCCATCATTTCCATCGTGAAATTACTCGTTACTCCTCTGTAGGTCTCGGTGTCGATACAACCGGAAACGTCAGGGAATCAGTAAAACAGTTGTTACACAGGAATATGTAAAGTAGCTCCACCGGCGCCCCGACACCCGGACCTTCCTTTCACATTCAGGTCCCACGAGGAAAGTTCTCCAGTCGGGAAAACTTGAGCCCGAACTTAGATAAACTATCGCCGCGAGGCTTGGGTGTCCGTTCCACGAAATTGTACGGTTAATTGGAATGGATTCGGTATGCGGCGCGGCTCTATCTATACGAGATACTGTACAGATTGGTCGAGAGGTCAAAGGCATTGGGAATCGGCGAGAGAGGCAGACCCGATGTCCATCGAGGAACGTCGAGCGCGTTACTAACGAAGCTTGCGGTCCCTTTCACCGTGAACGATTATTTATATTAATTTCCATCGTGAGAGTGACCGCCCGATGCCGGTCGGTCAGTCTAAGAAGCTAAGTAGATAGATTACTCGATGGTCCACGTCGACGCGAGTCGATACGCCTAATTGGACAAGTTCGAGGGAAGTGTGGTAACCGGGCAGGAAGATCGGTTGAAGCGCTTCCGGAGAAAGCTGGTGGACGGTACCCTTTCTCGTCGGCGGGGCGAAGGAGGGACCACGAAAACCAGATACGTTGACGAAGTGGCGTGGACGATGTGCCGGTGCTATGCGAAAAGCCCAGCGCAGTGGAAAGGAGCTCCCGCGTACTATCGCAGTCACTGATTCCCGAACCTGGGTACACCGATGGGTATGTATACGCAGTGGAAGACGACCGTATCTAAGGGGGTCCGGGCATCTCTCGCGGCCTCTCGTAATGGCCACTTTGAGGGTGGACCGGTAAGCTTTGCCAAAGAGAGAACCGATATGAGGGCCGGCGAGTCTCTCAATACTCAGTGTCGTAAGTGGCCTTACCCGAGGGAGTTTCCGCGAACGTTTCCCCAACCTGGTCAGCCTCCGGCAGCTTCCACGGACCGCCCTTCCACCAGTTTCTCAAGATTGATACTTACTTTGCCTATCCAAGAAATACCATCGCGCTCTGCCAATCTTCGGCTGTCGAAGCTTTCCCCAGCTTCTTCACCGCAGCCTCGATAGTCCTCGCGATATCTGCCGCGAGCCATTGGCTACGCTAATTGGGAGGATGTCAATTAAATGGCCATTCGCGGGGTCGGTACCGATGATCGGATCGGAACCGCATTGAGAACAGCGTAAAAGAAAAGTAGCCTCGGAACTAGGACAGGGAGATAAAGAATCGGTTGCCATTAAACACGCTCCAGGCAATTCATCTGGTGGGGCCAACAAGTAGTTGGTTGCCAACCAATCAATGTATTCACTCAACAAATGAATTTTCTGGCGCAACCAAATCACTCTTACAGCCTAACCAAATCGATCGCCTGGAACGCATTTAACCATGCAGTTGGCTGGAGTACCTATTATTCTTCTCCTTGCAGTTTTACCTTTCCCGTCCAATTCGCTTTTAAGTGAAGCGAAACATGACAAAAAACAGTTCAAAGGACTCCATCACCCCTGCGAAACTCGTGTCACTGTTGAATTAGCTTTGTTACAAGGTTATTAGATTTACGAGCCGCATAAAACACCCGCGTGTCCCCGTCGATAGGTTTTAGCCCGTGCGGTCACTGCAAAAAGTCCCTCGAACAAACATTACCCCAGCTTGACCCTCGACTTTTTCGACGAGGACAAAGTTCACAGGGTTCCGTGCGTGTGTGTATGTCGACGAGGACGAGCTTCCACGATCCGTGTACATGGACGCGCGCGTGGCAGGGGTTCGGCGTTATTTCGCTGCGAAATTTTCGTTCCTCGCTGACGGTGGTTTTAATATTATCGCGAAACAGGGAAGGGGGTGGAGGGTAGTTGGCTCGATTGGGAACACGGCCTAACCAGGCGCCCACCAGCAGCGGCAGCCGGGTTTCAGGGGCTAAATGGGGAGACAGGAAGCGAGGCAGGCTCGGGAGAACCAAGGGTTAACTCAATATCGCCCGGGTGGGTGGGGGAGGGGGGGGGGGGGTTAAGTGAATTACTTATCGCGTACAGCCAGTATACAGACTAGATGCGTTTGGGCGATGGAGTAGCGTGGATCGTAGAAGCGTCAGGTATACCTTGGCGAGGAGGAGAGGACAAGACGCGCTTCTCCCGGGCTGTGTAAGGACAGTTCGAATTCCCTCGCCGAAGCTTCTACGACGTGCGCGACGGCAGCCGCGAGGATGCGGCCTCGATGCCGCATCGATACGGAGGTTGAGCCCCCATCGTCGTCATTCTCCCACGGAATGCCGAGAACACAGCCCAGCCGCTTCCTGACACGATATCTCTCAAACCCTCGACAGCCCCCGCCTCCGCCCGTCCGCCTTACTTCTAAGGACCGAGGCTTCGTCCTTCTCGTCCTCGCCGAACAACCTTCCGGAGAACATGATCTTTGATGGACGCCTGTTCTCCGCTCAAGAAAATTCAGTTAGTCGGGAGCTTTGTGTCCTGCCGGAGCTGGCGTGGAGGTAAGGGATGAGAAAGACGAAGCCGAGGAGGACCGGGGTGAAACACGGATGTCGTTGCTCGTCCTGCCTCCGCCTCTGGCTCTCTCTGACAGCAGTCGTCTACTCGCTCTCGCGAACTTAATTAGCCGCACGAGCAGCTTAATTGCCGACTGATATTGCACGAACAATTAGGCCAATTACCGATGTAAAAGAGCTTCTCCCGCTCGTCGATGGCGAAAGAGTTGAGGCATAAAGTGTATGGGGGGGGATTCAATCGACGACGGAGCAGTCGAGAGGATGAGTGGCGACAGGGCAGTTCGACGTTGAAAAAACAAAGACCAGAGACGATAAGGCTTTTCATTTCATTTTTTGTTCGTCTGCGCTCGCCAGCGAAGACATTACTTTGGACTGCCCGCTGCGGAGTTAATTACAGTTGGATGGGAAAAAATAAATAAAAATGAATATAGTATTCATAGTCTCAGGCGAGTATGAAGTAATTCACATTTGCAAAGATAATAATGCACATTAGACCGGCACTGATACGGCTCCGCTCTACCCGCCGCTGTTGCATATACCCGAGATATTCCAGTCCACGATGCACTTCCGCGAGGCGATAGAGTTACGCAAGTTCTCCGGCTCCAGGTGATATATGCACGGTATAACTGACTACCGGGCGGTTTTCGGAGGAGGAGAGAATCGCTTCGGTGGAATGAGAGGGTGGAGAACGCGTATAGTTGGGAAGGCACCCAGAAGAAAAGAAGAAGCGCAGCGACGTCGTAACTGCCGGGCAGCGAGGGAAGAGAGCGAGAGAGAAGACGCGGCTTCCCGTTGCAGAGGTAGACGATGCGTTATATATCAAGTAGAGAAAACTTCCAGCATAGATAACCTACTTGAGGAGTTAGCCCGCGTACATGCAAATTTCTGAATTATTATGCGTTGCGCGGGTGCGCGCGGCTTGTATTATAGTACGAGGAGGGAACCACCGGTGGGCGAAGGGAAAAGAGGAAGAGGAATGGAACGAACGATCGCGAGGGAAGCTGGAGCGAGAACGGCAATGCGAGGACCGGTAGAGAGCTGCGAAGAAGCTGGAGCCGTCCGCATCTCAAGGTACCCCAGCAGTAAACGGGAACCATTCGTTGCACTTAACCCGCTGGACGAACCTCACGAGCACACTTATCTACGAGGAACCACCGATCCGGGCCAATTGCCGCCACTCGCAATTAATCTGCCGCCTCCACTTGCCCGTAAGATCTATTCTTCCTTGCTCCCATTCGAGTTGCTTGCTTGGACCGATTTTCCAAACGATGATTAACTGATCTGACTTGTTTTCTGAGACAAGGCAGCTTTCTTGGTGTGAGGACCGCGAAACCCCGAACTGTATATAGATCATTAGTGTTTCAGGATCTAACCGCCTCGTTTGTCCGTTGGTTTTTTTAGCCACCGATCCGGGCCAATCAATCCGGCACTCCAAGATCTGTTATTCTTCGTTATCATTAGTTCTTTCCTTTGACTGATTTACCAAACGATGATGATCAGATTGGACTTCTTTCTGAGACAAAAGGCAGCTTTCTCGTTATGACTATCGAGGAACCCGGGACTGTCTATAGATTATTGATGATTCAGAATCTAGCAGAACGACCTCTTTTGCCTCTTGGTCCTTTTAGCCACCGATCCAGGCCAATCGATCCGGCACTCGAAGATCTGCTCTTTCTCATTACCATCAGAGTTATTTTCTTCGACCGATTTTCCAAACGATGATGAACACATCTGATCAGTTTCCGATTATGATAGATCTGATTAGTTCGAGAACATCAAAATACCTTCCTCCAATCTATGAACGATTAGTGAATCAGGATTCGATGGAACCATCTCCATTGCCTATTTGGCATGATCCTCGGCACTGACGGCTGCACTCTGGACCGATCATCATCGTTTAAGCTACTTGATGCCTTTGCGCGCACGTACACACTGCGAAAGGTAAGTTTGCTGCACAGACACGATCGTATAGCGTTTCCGGCTTCGCGTGTGTTTGCACTCGCAGGAAAACACACTGACGGCAGCACGGGAATCAGTGAAAGACGGGAGTCGCTAAAGGGACATCGAGGAACGATATGCGCATATGTACGTTATACCATGTACGCAGAATCCTCTCAGAAGGCTAACCATCCCTCGACGATGTACGGGGTCCTAATCCAAATTTCAAAACCTCATATTTGCCTTTGAGTCTTCGCCTATCTCCCCTTCCACTACCTCCTGCCTCAGCCCTAAGAGGATGGCGCGGCACGGGTTTCAATGCATACGAGCTCTTACCCACACAGATATAATAGTTTCCTTGGTAATCTGCGTGAAAGCTCCGCAAGAACTCCAATCGTATAAACGACGTGTGTTATATCGTTACGGGCACAGTCGATGCATCGGCATATATCCATGGGAGGGCCAATGGAATTAAATGGAAATGTTGATGTCGACGTTTGTCAGTGTGAACGGGAAGATACTTACGTGTACGCAATCCCACAGTGAAGCCGGCTTATCGACGTATGGAGAAATTTCACGAAGTCGGTTCGACTTCGCAACATCCGACCGATGCCTGTATTAATTTCTCTTCGGGGAAACTGAGATGTCATCCTCTTTCCTGCTACGAATGCTGTATCCGTACGCGACCATCGTCTCTCTACTTTGACCGAAGCACGGAGCAACTGATTGGGCAGCTTTGTCTTTACCCGGTTTCACATTCCCTTTCTGCTACTCCTATCCGACTATCCGTCCACTTCGCTACCATCCTCAAAGGCATCCTCCGGGCCTCGAGGATTACCTACGAAAGCACGACGAGCGCTGCCTTCCCTTTATCTCTCTCTCTCTCTCTCTTTTACTTGTGTGCACAACGTTGCCGAGGCTACTCGGGTTAGAATTTACTAACGTGGTTGACACATACGTTGACTGAAGAAGAGGGGGAGGAACAGAGAGAGTTATTGTACGAAGCGGTATTAACCCTTTATAAGGCAAACCCCAAAGTTGCTTTCAAATTCTAACTTTGCTTTACGGAGTCAATTAAATCATCGCGTAACATCGAAGCCAATTGTCAGTACTTTCCTTATTGCGGGTGAAAGGGGCTTTTGATAAATTAACAATTAATCGCGATCTTCCTACCAACTGTCTCACATACTAAGAAATTCGATGTAGTAGTTCCACCTTTTTTAAGTGAAAAATTTAAAAACGGAAGATCGATAAATTGGAAATCTTTCTAAAAAATGTTGTCGTCGGACCTGGGATTTTATTTTTCTAAAATGTATTTCTTGACTCGCTGCGTCGCACGAGTTAATATGACTACACGACGGCGAAAAAGAGGAAGATGCGCAAGAGGGTGCAGAAGACGGGTTGGTGTGGGCTCTTACTCAATGGAGGTACAAGCAGCTAGGAAAGCAAGTAGCGTTATAGCAGATCCATAACGCTGCGGTGTACTCACTCTCTCTCTACCGGAGACGACCCCCTCGTAAACCTGAATTTATTAACACTTCGAACGACGGGGAGATTCGCTAAATGGTTTTCAATTTGTAGCGTAGGCGGAGAGCAACCTTTTCCCCGGGTCACACATGCCGAACAGATTGTACGCCTCTACATACTTTCCCTCAAAAGCACTCCCTCGATTATATTACCCTATTCCGAGGTTTACATGTGTTATTATTATCGCCATTATTATTATTATGAAAGGTGCGTTTCGCATACGAATCGAAAGATAATGTCGATAAAGCGGAATGGAAGTACATAAAAAAGTCTGCTACTTACAATTTCGAGGATGAATCAAAATCTTCTTTTATTGTCGTACAGTTACATAAATAATTGAGTAAAATTTCACAGCGAGTCCGGTGAGCTGCATCTCTCGTATCGTCTGCTTTCAAAGACTCGTTTACTTATTACAAGAGCTTTCCAACCGAGCGCAACTCCCTCGGCGAGGTTCGGGCTCAGTTGAGAAGAGGATCGCTCGGAGCGACTACGATACCGCGATATACAGGCGGGTAGTTGTGGTTGCATACGATCGGGCGTCTCGCTGCAGCCCTCGTCATACGTAAAAATGTAAGATACATTTTTACGTATGACGAGGGCTGCAACTGGTAAATCTTTTTTTTTTATAAATGATGAAATTAAATAAAAAACTGATCTCTAAACAAATGTCGTGCGAATAAAAAATCCCCACTATTCAATCCCCAGATCCGAATATAATGAAATCAGTTGGTGTTGTGTTTCGGAAATTTGTATTTTCGGAGATTTGCCGGAAATACATAACGTTCGGTACGGAAAACTCATCGACCGGACAGGTTCGACCGGAAATGACGTCATACCGAAAATACGTCACTTCTGGTTTAAAAATTTCATTGTGAGACCCAAAGTTATATCGGACTGAAAATCCGTCAATTTCGGTTTGAACATCTCATTTTTCGAGCCGAAGGGACATCATGCTGGAAATACGTCACTTCTCTTCTAAAAATGAGATTAATGGAGCAGATGTGAGAAATGAATGATTGTGCTAAATTTACCGAATCGCACAGGATAGAACGACAATAGCATAATAGGGGAATAGTTATCAAGGCCTGGGATGAAGGACTCGAGGGGGACCGACCGGATTCTTGAAAATTGCACGGTAAAAAAAATTTGTACATTTAACAAACTTTTCTTGTCCACAAACGACCACAAATATTTTGTTGTTAATTTTACAAAAAAAAATATTCGTGAAATTAACAGATATTTTTGTAAAATGGACAAGAATTTGTGGACAAGAAACGTTTGTATCTATTTTACTGTGTGAGACAAACAATGAAACAAACAGCTTTCTAAAATATATATATATATATATATATAAGATAACAGAAGTCCCATTTATTGTATAATTTTTTAATAAATATTGTCTACTTAAAAAAAATTGTACTTCTACAATTTTTCCGTTTCAATGCAGTCGTGGATAACGTCGCGAGGTCTTAGGCAGCCTGCGCTGCTGCAGGTGCTTCCGGACGCGGTTTCCCCGAGTACGAGGATATTCGGATGCATCAGGCGGGATGCTCGTAATTTTCTCGGAAGCCCCGGCAAATTAGCTCCGGGCATACGTTACCCTCGCCTAACTCCCTTATATAGTACATACCCTCCTTCGCCTCCGGCAACCACCTCTCGCGCGGAAATCTCATCCCCCTGCCGCCCTGGAAAGACATTTCCCGGACACGGGGAGGGGGGGGAGGAAGAGAGATCTGCTCCACCACCACTTCCACTCGTCTCCTATCGGTGGCTCGGTAGAAGGGAGACTTGAAAAAGAGGAGTGGGAGCGGAAGGATTCTATCCATCGAGATCAAGTATGCATAACGACAACCCGGACCAAAGGGTATGAGGAGGATGAAAAAAAAAAACGTCGTCATGTACAGTCGCTTCTTCAGCACTTCCGGTAGAACTGCACGACTGCAACCGAATCGATGCAGGATCTCGTTAAGCCTTGACCACTAAAAAAAAAGGAAATGTCACGAATTTCGACGTCGATACGAGATGGAACGGAGGGAACAGTTCGAGGCAGTCAGAGGAGAAACGGACCGGCGAACGAATGATGAAAAAATGCAAAGGCACCGTAACGGTATAAAATCTCGAGCGAGGAAGGTGGGATGAGGAGGGAAAAGAGTTAAATAAAAATGGAAAAAAAGAAGGGAGCAACCACCCCCGGTGAGAATATAAAGTTGGCAAAGGCTCGAAGGCGTTCCGCGAAAGCTCCGCCTGCAAGCTCACTCTGGAAACGCCTCGACGACACGCCCAGAGAGCTTCCGTGCGGCTCTTGTGTTTCCCTCTCTGAGTGTGCTCGACACCGTCCCTCTCATTCCCTCACTCTCTTCTCTGCAAATTCTCCTCATCTTTCTCTTCTCATCCGATATCTCGCTTATATTCTCGTCTTTCTCGAGGCCGTACATCCTCGGGCTGCCGTTGCAACGCGCGTCTGTAGATATCCTGTGTTCATATATTTATGTCTATGTATGCACGGCCGTGTATGGGATGCGCACGAGCGCAAGCCCACGTTCACCTCCGGAGTAACTCGTCCTCTCTCCCGCACGAAAACACTCAAACCACTCGAGCCAACGAGCCCGATAATGTAACCCCAGACCCGGCAGGTCCAACTTCCTTGGCTCGCTTTACACACAGATTGCATCCAAGCTCTCCCTCTCCGATGTCTGCTGCTCGCTGCAGCATCCCCGTCGCGACCCTCGGCGACCCCCTCGCTTCCTTCTTCGCCGTGCATCGCGCCGGCTCGGATGCAATCGTTACTTTGGCCTCCTTGGCTTCGCAGGAGATATTCCCTACCGCTACTCTCCTTCGGCGCCATCCCCTCCCTCTCGTCGTCCAACCCTTTGTGAGGAACTTCGGACGGAAGAGGAGGATCGTTACCGTTGAGCCGATAGCTGGCAGGAGTTTCGGAGAAAGATCGTACGAGGACCTCGACTTATCGAGCCGGGTACCTTGAACTCTGAAAAATAATTGTGCGAGTTAACAGACGGTTGGCATTTTTTTTTTTTTTTTTATGAAAATGGTTTGTATCAAACCACTGTCAGTTTTCCCAACTACGTGATAAGAAAGGTATTCAACAAACATTTTTTGTCCACAAACATCCGCAATGATTATTTTGTTGATTTTACAATTTTCGTACAATTTTTGCACAAATTTCGTACAAATGGTTCAAGGATATCAACTTATTGAGCTAGGTAATTTGAACCCCGAAAATAAAAGATTGTTAAGTTGTGCGAGTTAACAGCCGGTTGGGACGACGTATCTTAAAGAAAAAGAAGTGGCTTACGCCAACTCATTGGCACTTTGACTACGCGGTAAAAAAGGTATTTAACAAACATTATTTGTTCATAACTTCCGCAATTATTATCTTGTTGATTTTATAAATTTCATACAAATTTCTTACAAATGTTACAAGTCGTACGAAGACCTCAACTTGTTGAGCTGGGTAACTTGAACTCTGAAACAAAACAAAAAATGTTGTGTTATGCGAGTTAATAGTCTGTTGGACAACGAATTTGTTAAAAAAGACAATATGGTCTGTGCCAAATCACTGTCGGTTCTCCCAACTGCGCCGTAAAAGAAGGCATTTAACAAACATTTTTTGTTCTCGTAGGTTCGCAATGATTATTTTTTTGATTTTACAAATTTCTCTTCTTGTTGCTGGCGAACTGCGTTAGCCTCCTCGCTTTTAAATAAATGAAAAAAGGTATAGGCTTTTTCGGCTCATTCGTCTGCAGAAGAGAAGCAACCGTACATGCAATCGGATCTGTCGAGTGTGAAACATTGTATCCGTCTGACACGTATTACTCATTCCTCGCATTGTTCCTCCGACCCGAAGCCCACAGCAAATCTCGCGGGAGTTCGAAGAGATGTCAGGACGAATAACTTCGATATATTTTTTTTCCTTTAGCTATGTCGCAGACTCAGGAAAAAAGACAAATAGAATTGCACACACAGGTACACACACAAAAAAATCATTTTCGAGATTTTTTTATTGCGTGTTCTGCGGCCTAAGTCCCCTAAGAACAGCGTGCACTAAAACAACAACATAGAACACAGTAGAGAATGCAAACACAAAAGTAACCATAAATAAAAATAATATGAAAATAAAGGAAAACAAAAAGAAAAATACTCTACTCTACTCTATTCTTCTGATCTATGTGTCCAAAAAACGTCTATATGTACATAAAAAAGATTTGATCGAAATAATATGCCAGTATAATCTACAAATCTAAAACTAACGGTTCGTGGCCGCAACGCCACCGATGAATATATTTTCTCATAAGAATATCTTATATTGCGGCAAAAAAGACGGGATATTCGGGTAATATCCGCGATACCGAAAATAACAATTTATTCTAGCAGAATGTGTTAAGTATAATAAGCATGTTTCCCAGGATGTCGCTGTAGTTCCCATAAACCTGAAAGTCCCGTCGGTTTTTACCAGATTTATGGTAATTTTAATTTCATTGGTAATTTTAACAACAAACAAAAATAAAACAAAAATAAATGAAAACCAAAAGAAAAATACTCTACCCCATTCTACTTATCTCTGCTGCTTCAGCGATTATCGAGATCGGAGAATATTAAACGAGCTAATCCCGGTGTACGTTTTTATTTATTTTTTCACCCAAGCAGAAAGTCTCGTAGCATCGTAATAACCGAGACCTAAACATAATAAATGTTTCACTCGGCGTTATCACTGCGTGCTCCAGCGATTATCGAGTGCTCAGCGAGCTCGTTATTCCGGGAAGCCGCGTAGCCGGGCATCGTCGTCGTCGGCAGCAGGAAGGCCCTATTAATATTTAATGCTAAGTATACCGCAGCTTTACACACGAGCAGTGCCACTATCGTGGACCATTCGCCGGAAACCGGAACAGAATGATAGTCGACGACTCGTCGAACTCCATCAAAATTATCTCAGTCAGTGAAACTAAATCCCACGAATTTCTGGCTCGCGATACATCAAAGAAAAGAAGAGAAAAAATTAATAAAAATCATCGCAACAGCATCTCCAATCATATTGGAAGTCTAGTCTTGCGATCGCCGATCTCATCGCAAAAGCAATAAATATTACGGAGCGGACATCGAAGGCGCACAAGCTCCAATACCAGTGAAAACTCCTCGGGAGTTGCATCGTACAAAACCCGCGATAACTGCTCAGGTGCAGGCTTCATCCTTTTCCAGAACAGAATGATAGTCGACGACTCGCCGAACTCCATCAAAATTATCTGTCAATGAAACTAAAACCCACGAATTTCTAGCTCGCGATACATCAAAGAAAAGAAGAGAAAAAATTAATAAAAATCATCGCAACAGCTTCTCCAATCATATTGGAAGTCTAGTCTTGCGATCGCCGATCTCATCGCAAGAACAATAAATATTTAGGAGCCTCGGTTCTACATCGGCAACGTACGGACATCGAAGGCGCACAAGCCCCAATACCAGTGAATACTCCACGGGAGTTGCATCGTACAAAACCCGCGATGACTGCACAGGTGCAGCCTCATCCTTTTCCACCTTCTCATCGTTGGCTCCTCACCGCGCCTTATCTCGGGGAGTGGAGGACACACCCCTATCGAATCCGTCCCTCTCCTCCGACGTGGCCAGGAGACACACATACTCACCGGTCAGAAGACGGAGGGATGCCGCACAGCGGGGCAGTACGCGGGTTGGATTCCGTCAGTGGAGAGGGAGGATCCGCGATGAGAAGGGGCTCGCCGAAGAAGAAGAAGAAGAGGCGAGGATGGCTGGCTCGGTCCAGCGTCGGAAGGTGAGCGGAGAGGCTCGCCGAAACAACCTTGCTCGCTCCTTCTCGCTCGAGGGTGCCCAGGAAGGAAGTGGTCCACCCTCTCTCTGCGCGCCGGCGAACGAAGGAGACGAACATGCCCGTTCGAGCGGGGAGAGATAGAGACAGCGGGAGAGAGGGGGGAAAGGAAGGAGGAACGTGAGATAGATCGAGTGAAAGATGCGGATGCTGCAAGGGGGATGAAGCGACGAGGAGGTTCTCGGCGGCTGAGGGTGAGCCAGTGGACGCGAGGACGGGCCAGGAGAGGTCGGGGTAACGGTAGTGGGGTGTTGTATCGGGTAGAGAGAGCCGGGTAGGGCGTCGGAGGGGCAGAACGAGCGCCGCGACGCTCCGGCACACACAGTCGCGGGCCGAGCGCCGCCGTCTGCGTATCGCTCACGTGTCGCATGCTCTGTACGTGGGCCGACGCACATTTAACACGACCACTGGGGAAACGAGACACTATAGGCGGGAGACGAAAAATCGAAAATAACAAAAAAGCTACTCGATTTTATCCGTTTCGCATGTAATCGATTAATAAAAACGAATAAACGCAAACAATTTTAATCCATTTGATTGGATGAGATTAAACGTAGAGGAGGCCGTACGAGGATCGGTATCGGAGGTGATCGCGGGAGCGTCGGGATTTGGCATTTTTTTATCATCCCTGAGGAAGGGGTGCATTTTTTATTTTATTTTTTTTCAACGTGTTTCAAAACTTCGGTCGATCGTCGAAGATATTGTACATCGAAGTGATCAGTGATCGAAGGCAGGAGAATTTTTTGTTTTTGTGATTCTGCTGGTGATCCGGACGAGTGATGCGAGGGATGACTGAACTATAACTTCAATTATCTTATCGCGAGAATCCCTCGAGGGTTAACACACAGTGCTGCCGAGTTTGAACAGTTTCCCGCCACTGCGGAGCACGATGTTCCGGACATTGTCGGAGTGACATTTGCGGAGACTTTTCCTCTTACGTTAATTGAAACATCCACGAAGCGTTGTAATTTTAACGATCGAAGAGGTTGCGATTTTTTAAAATAAATAAACAAATTTTACGAAAATTTTGATGAATAAAAAATAAAACGTGATCCGGTGATCGAGATCAAAATCCAGTGAGATATCATAGCAACAGCGTGAAAGTGGTGGGAAAAAAATAAATAAAAATGACGCTGCTGGTCACCGAGTCAACGTTTGGCAATTGAGCCGGGTCCTCGGGCTGAGGGGGGAATGGATTTTCAGAGCGCAATGGAGACTTTTGCCGAAGCTTGGGTGGCTGCTAACACTAAAACTGATCAGGTCCAGGTAAAAAAAACAAGAATTAAAAAAATTAAAAAGTAGCGTAAGAATTTCGATGAAAGCTTGAAAAAAAAGGAAAAAAAAGAAGAAGAAGCGAGACATGTATGCGTTAGGCTCGAAAGAAGCGCGTAACAAGTGCCTCACGCCCCCGCGCGATCCTTTATATCTGACATGTTTATTGCACGGAGATAAAAATCCGAGGACAGTAAACCCGCCGCTAGTGTGAGGGACTGCTACGCTGTTGCAGCTTCTATCATCTTTAAATTATACACTTTACATCATCCGTTTTTCTTGCGATTCGGGGGGAACCCCTCCTGTCTCACTCCGGCCAACGCGGGCGAGAGACTCGGCTATCGTTATTTATCGACTTTTGTTTTCTTTCGCGAGTCACCCGTGATTATTATTCGTAATTGTTTTTATTATATTATTTTTTAATTCGTTAAAAAAAAATATTACATCGACTTCTATAAATTTTCGCTGAAGGGATTAAGGGGATTGGGATTAGGCGAGGGGCAAGAAGAACGGGGAAAAAAATGAAAGAAAAAATGTCGGTTATAATAATGAAACGATCGATATATCCATTAGCCGACAGGCAGCAGGTTGCAGGTTCACGGGGCCAACGACCATAAGCGCGCGACATCCCCGAGCGTAATCCGCAGTAGCGAGGTATGAAGAGCTCCGCACTGTACTCGGGGAGAGTTTCGGTTAAAGGGTTACGCGAGAGAGAGAGAGAGAGAGAGAGAGAGACAGCTATATCGCCGCGGGGCTGACAGAAGCGGGAGAAGGGCCGACCGAGTGTACAACGAGATAGATATGGAAGGGAGAACGAGCGAGACGGAGAATTGCAAATCTTCCCCATAGCATTACACAGCCAATTGGCCAGCACCCTCCCGATTTTACGCACTCCGCCGCAGACCCGTGAATTCTCGACCGTCGCGGCTAATTCGCTGATTTTATCCGAGGCTTGGAAAAACGTCCTTTATACTTCCTACATCACTTCGCCGCCTCTGTGTGTCCCTTTGCTTCGCTAAAACTCCCCTAAAAAAACAGCCCGTTCAGATTAAGTGGTTAACACTGTTTTAATTATTTCTTTATGCTCTTTCATTATACATTAATTTAATAAATAATTAATAATTAAAACAGTATCACCTATTTAATTTTGATTGATTATTGTTCATCACTTTCCACTTTACTGGAGACACCACGAATAATATTTAACAAACATTGTTCGCGCACCGAAGAAATTTTTATTTCGCACCATTTCGATTTACCAAAATAAACATTATTTTTAACACTTCATGTGCGGGATAAGTATTTGGTTTTTTCAACAGTTTTAACGCCACAAAGTCAAAGCCTATAGCTTCGCTTTGAAGATAAAGACACAAGACTGTTTCCTTTCAGTAGGGTGTCGAAAACATCCGACTCAGACAGATTTATTCCACCGAAATCATCATTTTAATTGCGTGTTTTTCGACTGATTCGTATACCATAAATCCGTAACAAAAAAAAAATTCAAAACGCCCACGATGAGAAATCAAAACAAGTATAACAGCCGGTTTACTTTTTTGAATATGTTTCCTATTGCATGTGTTTGTCTCGGTACCGAGCGTACAGAGACACCGCATAGAGAGAACGTTCACAGAGGGTTCGCGAATGCTGTGTGCATCGTTCGAAGGATTCCCATATTGGACCCAAAAACCGAATCCGCACCAGCATCGCTTCCGCATAATGGATGTTGACGTGAAGAGGTGGGACGGGGCGAAAGCTAAATCTCCATTAAAACCACGCATTTGCGTACTAAAATCCCGGATTTATACCGAGAATGAAACAGAAAAAGGCTCCGGACGGAGAAAAATATGAATGATATTCATCCATGGCTTATTTTCATAAGGGCACATTGCAGTGTATAATGATAGCCCGTTCGCCTTTTTGGCATTAGGTCAGGGATTGTGTGTAGAAACCTGAGTCGCCGCTATGAATGTAGGTAAAATAGGAATTCACTAACGATATACATATATAGTTAGTGGATAGACGTGAATATCATAGTATATGTAAGGGTCCTCCGGAGTGAGAAACATATGAATGATATACATTCATGGCTTAATTCCATAAGCGCAAATCGGCAGCGGATAAGCATGGGCCGTTCGCCCTTTTGGCATTAGGCCAGGGATTTATGTGTAAAAAAGTGAGTCGGCTATGAACGCAGGTAAAATAAGAATTCACTAACTATATACATATATGTATATATATATATATACACACTTTTGCGGAGTTATTGTTTTTTTTTCTGGCGCATTCGTCGATTTACGTGTGCGAGTGAGTCTGGGTTCGTGGGTTACGTGTGTTTATGTACGTGTACGTGGGGGGTCACGGATTCTGACCACGATACGGATGTGCCCCTGCCTTCTTCCTGTGACGACCGCGACAAGCACGTTCACGGCAGCCACGAGAGAGGCGGTGGCCCAAGCCAGCAGCAAATGCAGCAAAGGCAATCGGGCAACGGGCAACGGCGATACACTGTGACCAAGCCGGGCCGACTCGGTGTGCATGTCTGTGTGCACTTCTCGATGCAATAATTTCCGACGCGAGAGAGAGAGAGAGAGAGATCGAGGAACTTGACTCCTGTTCGCTTCTTTTGTTCTTTCCTTTTCGTTTTTTTTTATCGTCATCATCCGTCGATCGTCCTCGTGTACCTCTGGCCGCGTCTGCCGACGCTCCTGAGGGCGCCGATCGGAAGAATTTGGGCGAGGTCGTTCAACCGGAAGTAACGGGGTAGCCTCCGATGATCGAACGCTGCAATTACTCACGACCGTTTTCACTCTCGTCCCGGCGTAACGGATGTCTACGAATTTTTCGACACGACACTTTACGACGGTCGCATGTAAAAACATGGCTTAGGGCGTTAGACACGCGTTGCAAGTGAGGTATCAGCAGGGGGAATAGGAAAAAAAAACGGAGGAGACGTGTGTCGTAGGTAATCCGTTAATCCAGTTACAACCGACGAGAAAGAGGCAAAAGGAAATATTTCTTCGTCCCATGGAACTTTGATCGCCGTTGTTCTCACCCTCGGCGTTAGCCAAACATAATTTTTTTTTGTCGACATTTAATATTTTTTATTTTCTTCCTTTATCTGTCTGTGGGAATATTTTTTCGGGCATGCAAATTTCACTGCGTAGCGAATAGCGTGTTAAAATATTCCGTCGAATCATGTAATTTTGACTGTCGCGAAAATCTTGAGCTCCACGACGTCTCGGAAATCAGTGCAAGATAGAGACATGATGCACGCACCACGCAACGATCACGAGCACACGCGTCGTGTCTCATCGTCTCGTCTCCCCGTCGTCGACGGTTATAGGCACGCATGGTCACGCTATTTGACCACCCCAGGCCGGGTTCGGAATAATTGTTATCCATCTATCCGGCCCATACGTCAAACCTGCTGTACGCATTGTAGACTGCGTTTCATGTATCAACGGTTCAGGAATTATTTTTACGATATTTATTATTCGATTTTTTGAGAGCTATTTTTTTTACCGTTGCCGGGCATTGAAAAACGTGAAAAAAGTATTATCGAGGATGATCTCGCTATTTTTTTTTGTGAAAAATTAAACGGCTCCAAATAATTTTTCTAAACACTAATCCGACAGCAGTTTTGCTCAAAACTCAACCGCGACAATCGCAATATTTTTAAAAGAATTAACGCAAGCAATTAATGAGTCTCATGCAAGCTCAGTCCGAAACTTAATTGCCATATATATTCAGATCGATGAGTGAAAAATAATAATAATATCGAGGAACAGATAAAATACAATAATTGATCAATCAAATTCGAATCGCGTGTGACGTAACTAGCCAAAGGACCTTCGTCCAATTGCCAAATATTACCGACGTTATGTATATACACAGAAACGCGTTTGAAAGAGGCTCGTCGGGCCCGTACGCACGAATAAATCTTCGTCTTCGTTTTGGCTTACGTAAGCCATTTGACGGAGGCGACGGGTAGACTATCTCTCGGAGATATTTTCTAAATCGATCGTGGGCCTTCGGGATGCCGAGCGTCATTCCCGCTGGCCTTACTCCTTATGGCTCAATTTACTTCACGAATTGGGATCTGGTCGAATCTCGTCTTCGGCACGATGACCAGATATCGAAATGAGAGAATCGTCGATCAGTGCGACATCTGCGCGATTCTGATTAGCGAAGTGGCAAGGCTACCGGCTTGTTCTTCCTCCGGCCGACTCTGTTCGCTGGACGTCATCATCGTCATCGCAGAAGCACGACTATCAGTGCGACATGTAGTTTTCCCAAAGCTTTGGCGAGCGAGAGTACGCTCGAATTTTCGTAAACTTTCTTTTCATCCCTCACGGCCAGTCCCAAAGTGAAAAAAGCCTTTTTTAGCAGCGGCCGTAACAGAACAATCACCGCATCTACGTTATACTTGTAGCTGGATAATCGGGATAACCGCATCCGCCTGATCACGAATTGGGATCTGGGATATCGAAGTGAGAGAATCGTCGATCAACGACAGTTGCGCGATTCTGATTAGCGATTGACAAGGTTGCCGGCTTGTTCGTCCTCCGGCTGACTTTGCTCGCTCGACTTCGCTCGACTTCGCTCGACTATCAACGTGACATAGCGTTTCCCCAGAGCTTTAGCGAGTGAGAAAACCCTCGAATTTTCGCAAACTTTCGTTTCATCCATGACGGCTAGTCCCAAAGTGAAAAAGCCTTTTTTAGCAGCGGCCGTAGCAGAACATCAGCGCATCCACGACAGACTTGCGGCCGGTCTCCCAGCGCTGGTCTCCCTTCGGGCCTCGGTTGGATAAGCGGGATAACCCCATCCACCTGTTCGTGAGTTGGAAACTGGGTGAATCTGGTCTTCGACACGATGACCAGAAATCGAAGTGAGAGTCTAATTCTAATCGTCTAATTACCGATTGCCAAGGTTGCCAGCTCCTTCTTCCTCCGGCCGACTTTGCTCGCTCGACTTCATCACCATCTTCGCAGAAACGTGACTATCAGTGCGACATATAAGTTCCCCGAAAGCTTCAGCGATTAAAAAAAAAACCTCGAATTTTCGCGGACTTTCGTTTCATTCATCGCCGCCCGTCCCAAAGTGAAAAAGCATTATTCAGCAGCAGCCATGGCAGAACCATCACCGCGTCCACGGTATACTCGTAGCAGGTCTCCCCGCGCTGGTGTCGCTTCGGGCGTTAGCGGCGTAAGCCGGATAGCCCCATCCACCTGTTCACGAATAGGGATCTGGTCGAATCTGATCTTCGACGCGATGACCACATATCGAATCGAGAGAATCGTCGATCCGTACGACAGACCCGCGATTCTGATCAGCGAAGTGACAAGGTTACCCGCTTCTTCTTCCTCCGGCAGACTTTGCCCGCTCGACTCGATCATCCTACTCGCAGAAGCGTGACTATCGGTGCGACATTTCACTCGTCAGAGCTTTGGAAAAACTATCCATCCCCAAAGCTTTAACGATTGGAAAAACCCTCGAATTTTCGCAAACTTTTGTTTCATCCCTCGCGACCCCTCCCAAAGTGAAAAAGCATTTTTCAGCAGCAGCCGTGCCAGCCCCGTATCCACGTTATACTTGTAGCCGGTCTCCCCGCGCTGGTATCACTTCGGGCGTTAGCTGGATAAGCGGGATAACCCCATCCACCTGTTGCCCCTTCTTACGTCCCGGTGGAAGCGGCCGCTGGTGTCGGAGCTCGTGTCTGTGTGCCCGTACCAAAGCCGTCCTTGTCCCGCTGCTGGAAACGAGCCTTTTGTCCCTTCCTCGTTGCACTTGGCTACTGCTCGATCCTCCGCACCGTCCATGGGTCCGTGTTTGTGTATGTGTGAGAATTGCGTGTATCCACCGTCGCACAGTATAGACATACGCGCTCGTTCCCTCGACATTCTGGTACACTTCTGCTTCTGGGTTCGGAGAGCTTTCTCCCTCCCTCCCGTATAAACGCCAGGTCTGGAATGTCAGGATCCAACGGGAGGATGTATACGTTATCCTCCATCCTCATCCGTCCCAAAGCCACGGATTCTCGTCGGTCCTTCTCTCTTCGATTCTCCCCTCTCTCTCTCTCTCTCTCTCTCTCTCTCTCCCTCTCTCTCTCTCTCTTTCGGTTTCTCAGCTTGTATCGCCGAGGATCGGACACACGGAGAACCGGAGAAAGTGAGAAAGGCGCAGAACGAGGATCGCGAGAGGAACGAGGAAGGTCCGATCGAACGAGGACCTCGCTCGCTCCATCCTCAACCTCCTCCTCATCGATCCCCCTCGCTCTTCGGCTTTCCCAGCTCTTTCGCGCTCCCTCGACGGGGCATCGGCGGGGCCCCCGGCTCTTCAGCGGTCTGACGTGTTTTTTGCGTGTGCATACCTCCGAGGCAGCAGCTCCCGAAACAGTAGCCCGCCGCGCGCGTCCAGCGTAGCGTAGTCGGTAACCCTCCGGTACAGTCATCGGCAAAGCGAAAAAACGTGGAAGCGAAAAGGGGCCATCGGGCCACTCCGAGGAACGATTTATACACGATGTAAGGCAGCTCGGTCTAGGAGATTTCTCGAGAAATTCATTAATGTAACTTATGTTAAAGTATTATTATTATTATTTTTGTTTTTTTTTTTTTTCGGTTTGCTGATACACCGATGGAACAATGCACGGGAGCGATGAATCGTGTATCGGGAATAAATTCGGGATTACGGTTGGATTACGAAAGCGTTGCATAAAATTTGTAATTCAGCCTGGCTTCGTGTAACAAAGCGTTCTTGCTCTGCATTACGAGCGGCATTGATGCAATCCCAAAATCGATGCATCGAAGCCCCGCAACGTACACTCATCCACCAGCAAATAATTAACCCGACCCAAGCGATCGCTTTTTTTTTGTATGATCCGCAACGAAATTTATCAAATCAAATTAATCACGGATGACAAATTTTTCGCTGAGCGAAATACCGTGTGAATGTCTGGCTGATTGAGAGTTCATCGATCAATATTATTTGTTTTATTCACAGAAATTAGATTTCTCGACCGACTGCTAGTCCGTCCAATTGATCGTCTATGATTACTCGGATTCATGCGTGTATAGCTGGATATCCAAATCTAGTACGGTGTACGCAGTCTGTATCAATCATGAAGACGGTGCGTGTATGGAGTGTGTAGCATTCGCACTTCTGGATGAGTGGAGGGATTGTCGCATTCTGGGCCCAGTTGACCCCAGTTGACACCGTGGACGGCTTAGCCGTTAGTGTTAAGTTCACTCATACACAAATCTAAGTCCGCACTTGTGTCTTAGCTCCGCTCCGGCTCGTCGTTTTCTATCTTGCTCGTTTATCGTTCGTAATCTTGCATCCTTCTAACTCTCGTCGATCTCCACGAGAGACCACTCCGACAGGGAATTGAGCACGTGCTCAGATTTCATCGTCGGGCGGCAGCAGGCTGTACCCGCCGTACTCGTCGGAACAGCTTGGGATTGGTGCTACCGCGGTTGATTCCGCCGCCGTTGATGCTGATGCTGCTCGCCGTCGGTTAGATCATCCGGGGTCTGCTCGCTCGGCTCGGCCTCCCGACATCTTGAAACGTTCATCAAGACGCTGCATTATACGCGCCTATTCGTCATTATCATTAAAACACGCACGATTTATCCGATCGGCCGATCGCTATCGATCCTTCGAAATTTCATCGATAAAAATTTGTCCCGTTGGCAATCTTGTTCGACGACAAAAAAATATGATCCAGCTTAACATGACATTTTAAAAAAATATTAAACGATTTTTCTTCTTTCTGTTTTAATTTAGTTTTTTTTCGTTCAATGTTTATCCCGAGATCTTGAAACGTTCCTTCGTCAAAACGCTGCATTATATGCGCCTATTCGTCATTATCATTAAACCATGTTCGATTTATCCGATCGACCGATCGGTATCGAGCCTTCGAGATTGCTCGACATTTCATCGATACAAATTTGTCCCTTCGCCAATCTCCTTCCACGATTAAAAAAGACGATCCAGTTTAATTAGCACGACATCAGATATTCGGCCTGGGTGATTGGGTCCTTGCACAGCCCTTTCTCATAATCTTTCTTTTTACTTAATTTTGTATCAATCCGTTTCTTTTTTTTTTCTTTCAATTTTTATTCCATCCTTTCGCATGCTTGATTCCCTCCGGGGTTATCTCGCTATTCGTTAGTCTTGGGAGGGCAATGAATCAGGGTGCTCGGAGTCCCTCTCGTCCCGTTCGCGTGCACAGTAGTGCGGTTTTCTGGCGGATCGACGGGCAGCGAGCGAGGACCGGGCAGACGCAAGCCAAGAGCAGCGCGAGAGGCTGCTGCCGATGCTCTCTTCCACCCGGTTGAACCAGTCGTCCGGGCTAATGAGACACACGTGCAGAATCCTCGACACTTTATGGCGCGAGCGGTGTGTTCTTCGTCTCGTGAAATTTTTGGCCGCTGAACGGGGTTGGGTCTCCCGCGGCATAGCCCGGAGTACGTTTCGTCCGGCGACGATGATCTCGTTCCCTGTTCATCAGCCATTAAGAACTCGATCACGATGGCAATAACACCGAAACGGGGGAAAAAATGCGGTCGTAAAGTGAGGAATAATTTTTTTTTTTTTTCTGCTTCTTGCTTTGCAGAGTCAGGCCTTGGCATTGACTCACAAGGCATCGCCACCCTCGAGACCGAGCAGCGTGTCCTCGCTGCCGAGGAGTCCACCTTCTCATCAGCCTCATCAGTCCCAGCCGCAGCAGCACCAACAGCAGCAGCAGCGAAGCACGCCGCAACCCCCATCGGTTCACTCGTCGCACCCGTCGCAAGCTCCGGTACCGAACACCCCCCAAGCGCCGCCGTTCATCGCTCACAATCAACATCCAAAGCAGGAAGTCAACTCGAGCCCGAAACAGGAAGGCTTTGATCTCAGCAAGACTTCGACCGTCACTGGTGAGTTTTGTCACCTTTTGCATGAATTAAAAAAAATTAAATCGATTCTCCGATACAATATTTTCCTTAAGGGCGGTTCTTATTGTAATTGAAAATTATAATCGCGTTTAAAATTTAACCGGAGGCTAGGCGTGTGTCAAATGAAAAAGGTTTCATTGTCACGCTACATCTGATACGCCGAGGCCGCAGGGTGGTTTTTTGTGGGCAACGAAGTAGAAAGCTTCCTTAAACAATTATGAATGCGACGATCCAACTTCGAAAACGCAGTATCGGGAGGTCTTGGGTTCGAATCTCGGTGTCGTAGCCTTGCTAACAATATATTGTTATGCGACGAAGCTCGTGAAATCTATTGTATGATATTCGATACATCTCAGGACACTGCAAAAAAAAATAAAAATACAATGAAATGTAATGTGCTGGCACTGTAAGTTTTTATGCATAAACTTGTATATTAAATTTCATGTTCAATTGTAATGAAAAATGAAATTACATTATATTAAACATTTTTGAAATAGGTTACTTTTAATAATTTACTTTAATTTCACTGTACAAGTCCATTAACTTCTCATCACAATTGTACATTATAATTAATTAACCAGTTTTTGCATAAAAACTTCCAGTCGTGTATATTAAATTTAGAATCTTTTTTAACAGTGTAGACGTCCAATGTTTGCAGCCAGCAATCTACATGACGTAGCTTCGGCGGCGTGAAGCCAACCTAGAGGACCGACAGTTACAGACACCCAAAAGTACAGTTAATTCATACTCAGTGACTCCCAAAGTGGTAACTAACCATAGTAGTCGGTGGGACGTTGAATAAAAATATTTTTTAAAAAATAGTAACGAAAATTATGAATGCCAATTTGCCTGGTGCTCGATAAAAAAGAAACAAAAAACAAAAAAAATTGCCCGAGGCTGTGCCCCAAGCAAAAAAATTAAGGCCCGAGGCTCCGAGCCGTTGAACGTCTTCCGGAAAGAACTAAAATACATATTTGCCTTCGCGACTCGTGAGAAGGAACCCGCGGTTATTATACATAATACTACAATATGGCATACTTAATAAATCCCACTAGGATCCACCATACCGGATTTCCATTCAATAGAAACCGGTGGACGGGATGTGTGACCGCGCTCGCGTCACTCTTAATCCCGAATCTCAAGCCAGGCAGTGAGTTTGTCCTCGATCCCTGCAGTGTCGGTTCCTTTTCATTTATTTCTTTTTTTTTTCTCTTCCTTTCCACTGGCTCTGGTATTATATTTGTACGACACAACTCGCCCCTCCGGGCGCCACGGCGGCTTGTAAGAGCGGCGTGTAGGAAACGACGCTACGAACTCGCACCCTTATCCAGCTCCGGGGAGTTTCTGTCGGTATGTTCATCTGTGCGTGATCGTCCTTGCTGCTTTTCCTCCTCTCCGACTCGTCTCGCCCGGCACAAAACGTCCCTTGCCTTCGCCTCTGGCTTCGGGCGACTAATCGGGCCTGCACAATGGACACACACACACACACACACACACACATACATACACACACACACACACACGTTTTACCAATCCACAGCCGAGCCGTGGAACGGAAGGAAGAAAAAAGAAGCGAGTGAGAGTCCTGCGTAACCCTGTGGTAAGAATCGACTTCTTACATGGCCCCCCTGCATCATTTGCCCTCCTTTATAGGCATCGCACACCTTGCTTACATATGTACTCGTACCATTGCCGCCGGATTAATCTATTATTCCATTCGTCATGCCGGAATGAATTAGTCAAAGAAACCAAAGAATACAGAAAAAAAACAACGTACAATCATAGCGTTGAAACGGAGAGCGGTGCAAGATGGATTTTGTAGTGAAAAAATACTGTCCGTCGACCATGAAATTAAAAAATGGTACTAAACATAAAAATTTAAAAGGACCTTTATCTACAAGAATTTTTTTTTCGTAAATCCACAAACTTTTGTTTGTTCAGTGTACGATCATGAGCGATCTCGCCGCCCTCCTTTTTTCATCAGCATGGTTATGCATACTTTACCCTCCTTTATAGGCATCGCACACCTCGCTTACATATGTGCTCGCCCCATTGCCACCCTATGAATTTATTATTCTTTTCGCCATGCCCAAACGAATTAGTCAAAGAAACCAAAGAGAATGCGGAAAAATAACAACACACAATCATACAGCAGTTCTAAGGGGGAGCAATGCAAGAGCGATTTTTTGTGGCACAAAAAGTACTATCTGTAACAAAAAAAAGGTAAACATAAAAATATAAAAAGGACCTTTATCTACCAGAATTTTTTCTTAAATCCACACATCTTTTGTCCCGCGTACGATCATCTGCGATATTGGTATCGGCGCACTATCTCGCCCCCCTCCTCTTTCCATCCGTGTGTTTTTGTGCGCGAGTACGGTGTGCCGAGGGAGTTAAGGGGACGCAGGGGGGAGGGGGTTGACGCAGTGAGAAAGGGAAGGTAGATACGGGCAAGCTGAGAGTAGGATATTGTGACCCTCGGGAACTAATCCGGATTAAATACGGATCCCAGGCTGTGCGGCTAGGCGACCTGTGGACATGGACGGTGCGCGTTGCGCCCGCGCGCAACACGCCGGTACAAGAACCAGGATATCCTTCTGGTCTATGCAGCTTCCGCCTCGTGAGGGAGAGCCTCGGAGACCGAGGTTACACTGCTCCACTTAGCTGTCCGAGCATACGCGAATCGAACTCGTTAAACGAAGTTCGACCCCTTACACACGGAACACACACTGATAACACAGCGTGCAGGCCGTGTGTGTTCGCGCACACTCGTCTTCCGATGCTCGACGGTAAGGACGCTCGGGCTGATCCTGGAAACCCTAATTGGACGCCGCTGGAAATTTTGGGATAAACGTCGGAGCTCTCCCTCCTCGAGCCAGCGGGCTACCGGTCAACCCGTTGATTTACGTCTTATGGTAAACTCACGGTTAAACCGGATTTCTCGAATCCCCTTTCCACGACATACACACACACACACATAGACCTTGCCCAACGATTCGACTCCGGAGCGGCTCCTTCACCCAAATATCATCGACACCGAAAATCATTTTTATCGTCTCATCCGCGGAAGTTTCACTTCATGATCACCCCGTATGTAATTCTCAGCTCGGGAGCTGACCGCGCTACCGAGACTGGAATGCATAATCGATATCGTAACTCTCCTGAAAGCCACACACACCGGATTTCCTACATTCCACAGGAAATTCAATAAACTCGAGTCAGTGAACAGAAAAAAATGCACTAATCCATCGATCGTTCGGTTTCTTATTGCGATCCTCACGAAATCGGATTATCCCTCCCTTGGCCGGAGACGCAAGGATCCAGCCCAATCTCTCCGAGGACCTTTACGAGGAAGTTTCCCGTTTTCCCGTCGAGAAAACGCGGTCTCGAGGAAGATGCGTACTTCGCGAGCCACCCCGTGTACAGCAGTCCGACGACGACCGGAGGAGCCGCGGGGCCAAGGGTGTCGCGGAGTTAGTATTAGCTGAGTTGTGTGCGTTGGATTTGGGATTTGGGCGGTCCACGGCTCCCGGCTCACACACGACCAATAATCCCGGATTAATCCTCCTCGCACACTCGAGGGCAGCATACACACAGACACACACACGGACGGGGGGACAATCCGAGCCCGCACACACGCGTCCCTCCCCGCCGCCCCCTCGCCGGTCCACAAACACTTGAGCGCGAAGGGGTATGTACGGATGCTGTGTTCGAAAACAAGCCAACGCACACGTGGAAGGCGGATGGTCATACGAGCAACACATGGGAGCAGACGGGAGGAGAGCGTGCAGGGCAAGCGGTGATCCCGGTCAAACCCTGTCCACAGACAAAAACACCCTCCCACCTCCTCCGCGCACATCCACCGGCTCGAATCCAGCGTGTACGTATAAAACATAGAGAGATATCGTCCCGAGCGGAAATATGCGTGCATCTCGGTGTGTGGACGCGCATCCTGCGTCATAAGGATGAACACATAAACCGTGGTCCATGGACACGGGGTGGGGGGGGGGGGTGGTTCCGAGGAGGGATAGGACGGGGTTATAACGACGATGAGCCCAGGCCGCCACTAAAGGATTTGGCTACTACGGGACGTTCGCACACAGACGAGGGGACACGAACACATGGATCGGGACGCATACACGCCGCTTCCTGGCGTTCCCTTCAGATAATCCCACGACTACAGAGCCCGGATAATCCCCGCGCAGGGCCGAACGTGGAGTCTCGCACCACACTTCGGTGTCCCGAACGTGTGCGAGAGCCCTCTTCGTCGGATGCACAGGATCCTACATGATCTTCGTTCTTCTCTCCCCGTCCGACTACCTCGCGAGCTAACTCACACGAGATTCGAGTTACGCCGGGAGATAGCCCGGTGTGTGGGTATTAGGTACAAAGGAAAGGAGCAAGGGCGAGAGAGAGTACAGGGTGTTCGGTAAAGAGCGAGGAGATGAGGATGGAGGGCCGAGAGGAGGGTGAAGGAAAGGGGATGGAAGGATAGAGGGTAGAGCGCGCTGTAGGGGAGCTCCGGAGCACACAAGGTTTTAGAGACTGTGCGGCTCATCCCTGGCCGAAGCTTTACATCTCGTACTGATACGCGATAAAACCGTGCTCCGCTTCTCTGTTGGATCCTGCTGATCCTACGCTGACTGCGCTGCAGAAGCGGATACCGCGCTCGAACTCTCGGAGATACCGTCGCGCGAGGGAAGAAAAATAAAGAGATGTCACGTTCGAGATGTGCTCTCTTTTATCTTTAACTATAGGATATTGCGCGCTGTTCGCGCGAGGCTGAGATACTCACCGTGTGTTCCTTAATTAATCCGTTTCTATCGCTGGTTATATTCTAGGTGCATTTCAGATGAAATGAAAAATATTCAATGCAACGTCGCTTCCGGTCCGAAAATCTCACTTTTAAATCGAAAATGACGTTATTACGGGAAAACTTCAGTTCCTGTTTCAAAATCTTGGTTTTTGACCGGAGGTAACGTCGAGACGCTTTCCCGTATGACGTCAGTACCGATCAAGAACCGAGATTTTGAAACCGTCAGCTGGGCATCGCGGTCGAAAAACCAAGATTTTTTAATCCAGAAGCGACATTTTCGCATATGACTTAATGTCCGACCAAAAATTAAGATTTTTAAACCAGAAGTGACGTTTTCCCGTATAAAGTCACTTCCAGTTGAAAACTGAGGTTTTCAAACCGTGAGTAATGTTAGAAAGTAATTTTTCAAATTTTGTTATCGTTTTTGATGCTAATTGACACAGAAAAAAATAGGTAGGCTAGAAGTGGCGAATATGGACCACCTCACCACCTTACTACTTACTTTTCTCGGTGAACGTCTTCTTGGCCGAAAGGATTGTAAAATTGAACAGAAAAAAGATCATTGATCTTGATGGACGAGAAATGTTTGTTAAGTCGACAATCCTTTCGTCACCGTGTACGTCGCGAGATATCTCGCTCGACCGCAGAAACTCGCAGCGATCGCTGAGTTGTAATTAGCACCGAGGTCACATTGATCGTTAATGTCGCCGCGAAGCGTGTATCAATCACATTCAGGTGAATCGGGCCAGGAGAATCCATTCAGCGATTTTATTTGCCAATCAAAGAGTTTACGACATTAACATAATTCGTGCTGATAGCCCGAAGTATCGGCTGCATTGGTTTTCACGAGACTCCAACCGAACGATTCTTAATTCAATCAGTCCCCGAGATCCATTAGGCGGCTGTCGAACTAATCCGTCGCAGTCAGGCGTTCTTGCTCGGCAACAGCTTCAGACCTTTTCGGGGGCTTCCCGAAGTCCTGAATCCCAGGATAGCAGACGCGGCGACGCAAGCGAGTCTCCGGATCTTCCCGCCTTCGCGCCTGCATCGGGATTTTCCCGTTGAAGATGATCCCGCCTGGAGAGCCTGTTGCTTTGCGAGAAAGTAGGAAAAGCCTCTGGTAACCACCCGCCTATCCTGGTGGCTGGAGTTCCAGCGGCCTGGGCCACAGGACGCGAACCGAGGCGATGGAACGTGAAAAGCGAATAATTGACGAAGTTTTCCGGCCGAGCGGGATCACCGATTACTCTCGGAAGAGGGATAATCGGCGACGTCTCTTCGCGTTTCCGTCTTATCCCGGAGGAGAATTGGGATGAAGAGCGTTCGGGACAATCAGGCTCGCAGAACCGGTCTGGAAGGACGAGCGTGTAATTTTCTCCGCGCGGCCCGGAGAAGAGATCCTTGTCTGAGCTCAGCCGGGAAGATGCCGATGCTGGCTGCCTGTTCCTCGTGAAGCAACGGCTTCCAAGGAAGTCGTGTCCCGAAGGAATATCCCTTCGGGAACGGTGCGCTTCATCCGCAGGCTCTTCGTGCTGGGACGCCGCGCGCCGTTACAGCAACCCCGATCCTTGAGGCGAGCTCCTGCTGTCCTGATCGTCAAGGGTCAGACAATACCCTTTTTTACCCTCAGGATCGCGCCGCCCAGGCTCGCGGGACCGACGACTCCCAGACCTTCGGTATACGACGGACGATCCGAGAAACGTTTGGCAAACTTTTCCTTTCCACCGATCAGGGAACTGGCCTGGAGAAACAGGAAAGCGCGTTGGTATCCTCCAGCGTCGCAGCTTCCGTGCACCGGTTACATCATTTAATAGACACATAAAATCCTCACTAGTAAGACATGTCCTCAATATTCTAATTCAAAATAACCGATCTAAAAAAATGTATTGACGAATCATAAAAAAGAAAAATGCTACCAGTTAAAAGATTACTCGAGGAACTCGGGAGGTTGAGCTGAACGTTTCCCAATATCCGGAATTTCTCAAATTTTATAAATTAAATTATAGTATACATTAAATTAAAAAAGATTCATCGATCGATCATCAAAAAATGCCATTGGTTAAAAAATTATTTCAAGAGGCCAAGAATTGCAACTTATAAATTTGTCCTACAAGCCAGATAAAGTACTAACAATACTGCGACTCGCCGCGTTTTTTAATGAATTTTTTACTCCGTTAAGCTATTTGCATACAGCAGGAGCTGTTTCGACGCTACATTTTTCTCTATAAACATTATATCAGGAAAGCGTGGCCGAGCGGGGTGGCGATCGATCGCAGCTTGATAATTTGTAGGCCTACCAGACGTCTCCGGTACCAGGAGAGCAGGTTCGAAGCAGGTGGCGTGACGTCGGCCGCGTCCTGGCGGCGGTACGCGCGGCATTAAAGCGATCCCGTTGCGGGTCGCGCGGGTCGTGCATTCGCAGACGGCCGGCCGATGGCCGGCGGCGAGCCGACCCGACTCGTCGGAAATATGTAAATGAGGTCCTTTGTTCGATACCTGCCGGCTTATTTTTGCGGCAAGGGTAGCATGAATGGAGAGCAAGTCGGTCGGCGTAGGCCGCGAGGGTCGTCACGCCGAACGCTTCGGCCGAAACGACCGAATGTGCCCCGTGACCCAAATAAGGGCTTTTGTAGGACCCCGGCGACCAGGAGAACAGGAGATCCCGAGGCGTTCGTCCTGCGTGCGCCGTCCGACCCCGCACGCACGGCTTACGCATCCGACCCTCCGTTTGCCGCATCCCGAAAGATTCTCAAACAGGACTCCTCGGGGACGCTTCCTCGCACGCACCCGCATGCTATCCTGCTAGTTGTTTACGCACGAGAAGCGTGAAAAAAACCTCCCGCGAATGAGAAAAAATGCAGGGTTCGGAGTGGGCAACAAATTCGCGAATGATAAGAGACTGTTAATTTTTTTTAAATGATCCCATCGAAACGAGCTTCCTTAATCGCAATTATTTTCCCGACTCGAGGGCTTCGGTTTTTTACATTACTCGGAATCCCTGGACTACAGAATATTGGGATACCATGATGTCGGGTGAAATTAAAAATTGGCGAAAAAAGGACGCCCACGTTGTAATGACGAGTAATAATGACCGGGTGGTTTATAATCGCGTTTATGAGGCCGCAGCCCTTAATCCCGTATGTTCTCCTAGTTTCGGGGTAAACAACTCTCGGTCGGTCGGCCAACCTCCAGTCCTGCGACTCGGTTCCTGTTCTTCGTCCCGGGGAACGGGCGCGAATCCTTTTCCTTTTCTTGTCGTTTGTAACAGGCGCGAAAGAGTGGAGAAGTATGACGTCGGGGCAATCGAAGGCTGGTTTGCCTTTGCGGCTCGTAACGTCGCATGATTCGATGAGAGCCCGCAGGATTGGCTCCGCGACGCTTCCGGGCTCGTAGGGGTGGCGATTGGACGCTTTCGCCTGGTTTTCTCCCTCTACCCCGTCGATTCTGTTCTCCTGGGACGGAGAGGTCACACGGTAGCCTTACCCACATTCCCATGGGGGTTCGGTCTAACCCCGGGCATTGCCAGCTTATCCCTAAACCACCCCCCGAGCCAATGCTGCCTCCCGCTACCCGACTTGCGTCGCATTGCTCGGAACGAAGACTCGACATTCGTCGCTCCTTTACACGTTCGCTTGGCCCTTCTCCACCCGAAGCGCGCGTATCCGCGGCGGATTCCCGGATCAGGGTCGCTAACGCACGTGCCCGCCTCGGCTCATTCGGCCTCGGGCGATTTAGAGGGGATATACGTACGGCCGAATATCAGGAGAGCAGAAGGACGAGGGATCGAACGCGAACATCCGCTCGGATTGTCGTAGGTCGTAGACGAACGAGGGGTCGACGAACTTGATGAATTATTATTACTTTAAGACCAGTTTTTTCTTTTTAATTTTGACCGTATAGTTTATTTGTGATACAATCTCGAAATTAACTCCTTTGATCGTATCATCATATATTCTAAGACTGCAGCCGATCAGTTCCGGGATAAAATATCATTAATTTACTACCTACATCAAGTCAACTTGGAGCTTTGAAAAACTAGCTTCGAGTAGACGAAGCATCAAAGATTATGTAAAAAATTCGTCATCCACACTTTACTGTGTAAACTCAATGATGTATGGATGCAAAGTTCATTTTGTCATCGCAGTCTATCAATTGACCGAATGATCAGTGACAGGCTCGACAATCTTTCTGGTCGAAAGCAGATGTGTTCGGAGAACCAAACAAAACCTCACCTGCGGTTGATTTTAATACATGTCCAATTCCTAACTGTGTTACTACACATTACGAATCCATGACATGAAATCATATCAATCTATCAATCATTTTATGGCTTAAATATTCTTTAAAAATGGTTCATATGGGTTTTGGGAAATGATTTGTGATTTCGTTATTCGTTTCGTAATGTTGGCCAGTAGTACGTGATGACGATTCCAATGTATCTGAGATTCTTACACTTGACTATATATTTTTCGGAATCTTCAATAGACGGATTAATTTTACAAAATATACCTCATGAATGACATGCATAATTCATTTTACCAATATTGCCTGCGGTTCGAGCCAACTGTGATGTATTCTTTTTTTCAATCCCATTTTTGACTCCAAAGGCACAGTCGATTCTCCTTAACCGTTTGAGCAACACATTATGACACCATAAAAACAAAACCTCGGTATTACGTGTCAAGAAATTAGTTTAAAAAATTGAAAACTGAGCGAAAGAAGGTTGCCCACTCGATGTCCAACCATGACGCAAAGGGTTAAAAGGGTTAACCGTTATTTCCATGGATTTGTGTCAAGTTCATTTTTCCAACAGTGTCTTGCTTTTATTGTTATCGAAACGATATCAATTGAGCTTTCCTCGACTCAAGCGAAGTGACGCGTTGCCGCAGGATCTCCATGGAAGCAACAGGACTAGGAATAGTCCTGCGCCGGATCGCGGACGCTTCCTACGATCCTGGTAAGAGAACCCCCTAAACTCAGCCGAAATGTTGGATGCGTGACTGGCTGGCTGTCGTTCGCGTCGATAGATTAGTAACACAGGTAGCTCGTTCGGTCCCGTGGCCCCGGTTTTCGAGCTATTCACTCGATCACGCCATACGCAACTGGAAACGCTTGTCCTCGGTAGCAGTTTCGAGCAGTCCAGGACTCCAAGGCCGCACAAATTTACACAGCCACAATGACCCTCCTCTCTACTACATCCCTGATACGTAAAACCAGTCGAAATCAACCCAAAACCCGAACAGGACACGTCCGAGACTCGCGCGTCCCTCGCCAAGTGAAGGTCCTGCCGAACAGCGTGAGTAAGTATGTGTGTGTGTGCGTGCAAATGTATATACCAGGATCAGTTTACGCGCGCGACGGTAGCCTGCGCCGACTCCTTTTATGCTTTCCTGCTGACTCAAGGATTCGCTTATCCTTAGAAGTTCGCCAAAGAGTCCTGGCTCATGCGGATCAAGCTGAAATCGTCCCGGAGCTTATTCGATCCTTTTAGCTCGGTTTCGTCTACCGTAAATAAGAACAAAAATTTAAAAGTCGTGCACCGAAGGTGAACTCGATTTCGTATAAATATTTTTAGAAAATGAAATCATGCTAAAAATCGAATAAAAATTATACGCGCAAAATAATTATCCCGATCTTATGCCAAAGTCATCAGTTTGTTGATGCAGGTCTATGAACCTTTATCAGTACGAATTCTTGGGGGCAAATAGATCTTTTTAATTTAAAAAACGGTATTTGATTATGTGATTTTAATCATTTGAGCGATTCTATCTCCATGTTTTTAACCCTTTGAAGCACGGTGAATCGCGGTTGATACACCTCTTTGAATTCAGAAAAAGTGTATTCATAACCAATCGATGAATTGGAAAATTCATACTTGTAAAAAAAAATGTGTGCTTCAAAGGGTTAAACTGTACAGATATCATATTCATATTTTTACGGAATACTGTCCTTGAACCTTAATTTTCTTTAATGCAAACTTCTAAACTCTTACCGGTACGAAGACTTCGTCGCCGAATATGAAATTTTATTTCGAACGATACATTTTTTTGCTATTTTAATAATTTCAACCGGCAAAATATTAAAATTGCCTCCTATAACTCAAAACCCGTCCGAGCAAAAAAGCGATCAATGAACGGGACAGGATCTGGGCATCGTACAGTTTAGCTGCACTATACGATGGTCGTGTGACCCCTCGCTGAGATTTCTCTCGTTGTGAGAGTCGCTCTCGCGCTCCCGCGGCTAAGCCTATATCGTGTTGCGCAAAAGAATCAGGATCTCCGCTCAATCCCTAATCCTCGAAGCGGTTGCGCCCGAGAGCGCAACAGGGAGAAAGAGAGATCGACGCAGCGGGCGCGGCAGCGGCTACAGAATTAATCCGAGATTAAAATACGTATAGCTGTACTTATGCGCGAGCCGCGGATGTGTGCGTGTGCGGATTTGCGAAGCGTATTTCTGCCTGTGTATAATATTGTACGGCGCACCGATCATACATGAATATATTGGTTCCATATATAAATTCTCACCACCAATGCACGCGCGAACGATACACTCGGCGATCTCTATTCACTTGAGAAAAAAAAAAAAAAATCAAGGAAACACCGTAAGAACGACGAGGCGATTGGCCAAAGATCAATGTGGACGAAGGAACTTGATCTTAATAAATCCGAGAGGGGGTCATCGTCGTTCACGCGAACAAGGCACATAGAAAAATTGTTAACAGCGTAAAAGACACAGTAACAAAAGCGTGTACTTTTTACAACTTATTGTTCACAAACTTCCACAATTTTCTTTTGTTAATTTTCTGATCGCACCATCGGGCTCTAATTTTACAAATAAAAGTACAAACTAAAATTGTTTGTAACGCGGGCAATAAAAGGACAGGTTTGTATATTCATACCTGAACAACCGAGTTTGTCAATTATTTAACAAAGTTATTTTTACGAAACTTCGTATTCCGATTTTAGGAAATTATTTTTTACTGCATGTTTTTTACTTTCTTATCATTTACGACGTGTGACGTACGGAGAGAAATTATTGTAATGTAAAAAAGTAAAAATTTGAGTTTAATATTATGATCCAGACACGTGTCGCACATGTTCCAGACGGAAACAAAGCATTTTCCCGGAAATACGTCACTTCCGGTTTAAAAATCTCATATTTGTTTTACCGCAAGTTGATGTATTTCCGGTAGATCTTCGTGAATCTAAATCTTCAGTTTGTAAATTTCCTAGTTCATGGCGTGTCCGCGATGCGCCCGAGCCATAACTCAACCTGCAAACATAAAATATAATAAAAATATAATAAAGCACGTTGCGCGACCAACCCTCGCGCACAGAAACTCACACAACGCCTGTTCATACAATAAGCACATATCGTATTTGCATATTGAAGTGGGCCATCGCTATCGTAATGATATCGAAGGTTAGCGTGTTAAAATTTATAAGATACGAATAACCCGAGCAGGGGATGGAAAAGGAGGGGGTTGAGGGGGGAGATTTCTCTTTACGAGAGAAATCGAGTCGGGTCGGTGGATGACAGTGACGAGACACAACCGAGGGGTCGAGGACCCTCTCTCGCGGAGAGATAAGAAGAAGAAGTGAAAGTGGGGAGTTAGAATTCGCGACGTCTCTCGCTGAAGGTCCTGCGTGTCGGCCCTGCGGAGGGGCAGCGGAATCGGGGGAGAATGGAACGACGTTTCTCGTAGAAGGGGACACGGGGAAAGGAAAAAAAAAAAAATTATATAAAAAAGAGGCTTATCCGTTGATCCAGGATTTATTTAACTATATCCCAGGACGGGGCTTATCCCGAGGGAGGCTTTGTAGCGATCTCTCGCTCGTCCTCTCGGGACACGCGAGCGGAGAGAGAAAGAGTGATAAAGTGAGGCGCGAGGGAAGAGTAGTATTGATTTTTAGCTCACGGATTAAAGCATAGTTCGGCGCGTTGCGCGGTTCACTCTATCCGTCTTTCTCTTTTTTTTCTCCTTTTTTTTACTCATCCCTTTCCTTCTTTTTTCACTCCTACTGTGTTTCAACTCCAACCGTTCGTTTTCCGAACAAACGCACGGCCGGTATACGCATGGGAGGTGAAAAAAAAAGCGTTTCCCGATGCCCGCTACGCGCATCCACGGTATACGCGTCCGTGATAACGAAATGCGAGAGAATTAAACGAGACGAGTATAAAGAGTGAACAAAATAAATTAAAAAAAAAAACGCAGAAACGGCAAACCGGAAATAAATATACCGAACAAAAACTGGTCGGGTCTGTCGGAAAGTTATTTGATAGATTGAAAATCGAACTCCGTACAACGTCGACGGAAAGTTGATCCGTCGATAGTCTCTCTCCTCGCCGGTTTACTAATCAGCATTCGTTTTTCATTAAAACCCAAACATCCAATTATTATTTCTATACCCGAGGCGCAGGGACGCTTGTGCGATTCCTCACGCAACGATCATTCCGAGAAACGATCTCGTAACAATTCCTCTCCCCCCTCCCCCTGATTCTCGCGGTTTCAAATAATGGGTGCGAAGAAGCTCGCTTCACGATTTTATGCACGCTATCCGCGGGGCTATTAGAGAGCCTCGGCGTCGAAGAGCAGCCGCCTCTGTGTCACTGAACTTGGTATTTATTTTCCCCGACGAGCGTTGCGCGTTAGAGCGTGGAATTTAAGCGCGATCGAAGTGCACCGTTTAATATACACATCGTCGATGATAAACTCCCGGGAGGCGCAGAAACGAGAGACGCACAACGAAAACAAATCGAGGGAGACAAATCCGAAATGTTGCAGCGAGCTCGAACGCCGCCCTCGTGCAGCCCGCGCCCGATGCAGCGAGATCGCTCGAGTGGGACCGAGAGCTGGGGGGATGATAAAAAGCCGCGTCTTTTGTGCACACACAAGCGCGTATTAACGGCTCTTAGAATGTACACCGGTTATCTTCACGGGTCAGAGCTAACCGCACGCTCCCGCCGTGGCTTAATCTTTAGCTGTTGCACGGTGGAGGAGAATCCGAAGCAGAAGCGGCTGGTTGTAGTGGAAAAAGAAGAAGAAGAAGACGAGGATGAGGGTGGCCCGATGCTCGAGGGCTTATCTTTATCTGCGGGTCTCCCGAGCGAGAGTGAATCTCCGAGTGAAACAGTCGCGGCGGAAGCCTTGGGGGAAAACCTCTGGTTGTTTAGTGCGTGTGAGAAATATATTGAGATATGCGATGAAAAAACATATAATAAAAATTAAGGAAAATAATAAAAATTAAAGAAGGTAATAAATATTTAAGTAACTAATGAAAATCAAGGAAAATAATAAAGATCAAAGAAAATAATGATAATTAAAGAAAATAATTGAAATTAAAGTGACGGAGGGATTCGCAGAGTGAGTGTCGATATCCCGGACATTCATCGAAGAGAGTTCGAGGACCGGGCACTCCGCGCGACCGGGTTTTAGTATATATCATAGGGTGAAGCCATCAAATCGGCTTAATAACCTCCGGAGCCACTAATACGATAGCACTCGTATTATACACTACACTTGCGTATAATATTATCAATGAGAGACGAAAAGGCGAGATCGCGGGTATGGTGCACTCTCTGCGCCGAGTGACGCACTCTCTCGGGATCATTAGCAACAGTTAATCTCCCCTCGCGAGAGAGAAAGAGAGAGAGAAAGAGAGGGAGACACAGAGAGCGTGGCATTCATTCAATCGGGCGAGGGCGCGAAGTTCGCGGTGTCCTCATTTTTATGCTCGTGGTTCCATTGACGATCGGAGAGAAACGTAGTTTGCCGATTTATTTTATTTTTTCCGACAACTTTTTCTTTTTGCGGACCAGGCTACTGATTATTTTCATTGACCGCCTGTCAGTGCACGCGTTGGCCATCCAACCAAAATTTTTTTCACGGCGGAAGCGTATCGAAAAATTATACGCATAATAATTGTAAATACTCTTAACTCAATAGTTGATGCGGAACTCGCGGTAGAAAGAATATACTGATCTTTCGGGAAATTAAAAAAAATTCGAAATATCGTAGAATTAAAAAAAATCGTAATATCGTAAAATTTAAAAATGTAAAATTTCATACAATTTAGACGATTCTATCTATTCGCGCCAAATTAAATAAGGACCATCAATCGATGATAGCCCCTTTGTGTACAACCTTTTAGTCCGATAGCTCAAGAATTGTAAGAGCTAGGGTGCGCACAGATCTTTTTTAGCAAAGTTCAAAAACGCGTAAAATTTTTATCACTAAAAGAATTTTGCTAAACAGTGAACCAAACATTGAGGATTGACTCCCTCTACCTATCTTAGAAATTTCAACTTGATAGCTCAAGTCCTTCTCAAGTTATAAGAGTTTCATTTTTGTCGAACTAAAACACACGCATGCAGGCACGCACGCACACACATTCAGACATTTTTTCCAAATATTCCGATTTTCCCGATGCGCCGGAACATTCGGAACGCGTTTTCATTAAAATCTCGAAATTTTTGCGGTTTAATAAAAACAAAGCTTCCTCCATGAGGAAGCAAAAAATTACATAAATAAATAAAAATATATATGCAATAATAATAGCAGCCGATGCATCTACTCTGCGACTTACAATTCGTTGCATTTTTTTAAATCCGTATCCCGAAAGCGCGCACAGAATGGATATATGTGAAAAGACCAGATACAAAAACAGGAAGAGCGTGTGGACGGTTGATTCGTGAACGGGAGAGCGATCGCACTGCCGGCCGGAGAGATCGAAAAGATTCGCCCGCGCGTCGGCCGGCTCTGCGGAATATCGGCGTTCCCTCGCTGGTCCAGCTCTGCCCGCCGGCACACGAGCTGTGTAAATCGTATTAGGGATTATTGCACGATCAAAAATATCCCCGTAGGATAATCCTCGAAGTTGGCGTAGTCGTGAGTGTGGCATTAACTCGCGTGCGTGTTGCCGTCGGTGTGGCACGAACACGCACACGGACGAGCGTGCTCACAGAGAGCACGCTCGTGGACGATGCTGTGTCCTCTCGCGCGCTCGTATTACTCTGCCTCCGTATAAATAGTACCGGCGTAGTGTACGCGATGGATTATAGTGTATAGAAACGCATCGAGACCCGCGGAAAATCCGGAAACTCGCCTCTGCCTCCGAACGTTAAATTTTTTTCTCCCGTCAGGAGCAGCGATTCCGTTAACATCGGAGCTTCACCCTGAGGGCCATCGCGGAATGTATAATTCAACGCGCAAATTTATGTGCTTGTTTGTTTTTTTTTCACACACTATTGAATTTAACAAGAATTTGTTTGTAGCTCGGACGAGTAGGAATGTTGAATCGGTCTTTCGATTTCGAGGGTGAAATTTAATTACCCGAGAGGCTGAACGAGTCTCCCTTATTCGGTTCCGCCGTGTCTCGTATTGTGTTAACATAATGACCGGCCTTGCCGTCCTCGGCGATATTTTAAGGCTCTTAGCCGTAAATATGCTCCTTGGGTCGAACGGAGCGTTCATGCGGGCATCAAGCGGAATTAGCGAAGAGTTCGTCTTTCCGAGTGATTTTCAGCGAGCAATACATATAGGTATATAAAACCCCTCACCCTCAAAGACACTGGTGTATCTTTAATAGGATTTATCGAACGGAGCTGCCGTTCATCAAGCGCCGCTCTTTACGAACGCAAATGTGATTGTACTCTTCCAACTTGTGCTCCAACCAAGACGGAGGACGGAGACGACTTCTTCGTTGAACTGTTCGTCATTTATATTGAAAGTTATCGCTTGCCCCAAGAATTTTCTACATAACATCGACGAATGGAAAAGTATAGTAAGAAAATTAAAGGAACTTGAATGGTGTTTACAGAAATTGCTGCAAATGAAGTTCGCACATCGCTTCCTCATTTTAAAAATTTCTGGCAAAACGTTGCGCGAGGATCTGTGCCGATTATTATTGACCTCCTCCGTGAAGAGGCACGATGAAAGCGAATTGTGATTTTTTCAAAACTTTATATACAAGCGAAGGGCAAGCAGTGTACGCGTCGTAAGACGCAACCCCGTGTGCATATCGTGTCTCGCGAGGAGGACAGGAAAGCCCGGGGAGCCGAGAAAGAGAGAGAGTGGAGGCGAGAGAGGTTCGCGAGCGCAATCCTATTTCTTTCTTATGCAAAATCACGGGGTGAGCGCGTGTAGCGTCTTAGGGGATTAAAAGTCTGCTCTCTATGCGCACACTTGTGCGCTGTACGGATATTACGGGCGCATACGGTATCCCGCCCTATTGCGAGAGCTATAGCGCAGAAACGCCGCACACACACGGGGTGAGGAGAGGGTCAGCCGAAGGCTTAAGGCTGCTAACAAGATTAGCCTAAGACGTCGAGTCCGCATACCCCGAGGATTACATATTATGTATTCACCCGATGTGTATTGAGAGATCTAGTTCTCGAGCGGGCCAAGGCGTCGGTCGCCTTGCGAAGGATCGAACCCCGACCGCGCTCATCTCCGACTTGATGCACCAGAACTTGAGCCCCGAGATAGTCAAACCTAGCCAAATCCGTCGTTTCAGACTCTGGAAAAAAAATCTCAAATCCATACATGTTATGTTTTAACCCGATGTGTATTGAGAGATCTAGTTCTGGACGCGCTCATCTCCTACTGGCTGCACCAGAACGAAACTACGCTCTTCGCTAGCTAGTCAAACCTAGCTAAATTCACCGTCTCAGACTTTGGCGCAAAAAAAAAATCTCAAATCCATACATATTATGTTTTAATCTGATGTGTATTGAGAGATCTAGTTATGGAGCTGGCCAAGGCGTCAATCGCCTTGCGAATGAACGAACCCCGAGCGCGCTCATCTCTGACCAGCCGCACCAGAACGAAAGTAAGTTTTGCCCGAGCTAGGCAAACCTAGCCAAATCCACCTTCTCAGACTTCGGCGCAAAAAATCTCAAATCCATACACATTATGTATTGATCCGATGTACATTGAGAGATCTACTTCTCGATCTACTTCTCGAGCGGGTCAAGGCGTCGGTCGCCTTGCGAAGGATGGAAACCCGACCGCGCTCATCTCCGCCAGCACTAGCTGCACCAGAACGAAATTAGGTTTTCCCCGAGCTAGCCAAACTTAGCCAAATCCATCGTCTCAGTCCCTGGCTCCCAAAAAAAAAATCTTTAATCCAAGATTTGCAATCCTCATAATTAAATGACGTTCCATTTAGTACCGTTGTGTGCCCAGGATTGATAAAAAAAGAGAAAAGATGAGTTGGAGAAAGCGCGAAAGATAGCCAGCGAGATGAAGCCGAAAAGAAAAGGGAGGTTATGAGGAGAGGAAAGGAGAAAGCGCCAGATTGAAGATGAGCGGTCCAGAGAAGAGAAGCGCGCGAAGCGTCAAGGGGGACTCTTATCTCCCGGTCGGCTGGTACTCTATTTCGAGGCGAGATACGAGAGCGAGAAGGAGAGTATCCGACTGGCAGTAACCACGGAGCCACGGGTTTTAATGTCTTTTCTCGCGTTTTGATTAAGAGGCAACCGCCGAAACGGGGGACGGGGAGTGGGACGTTGCGGGGCGAGCGGGCTCGCCACAGGCGTGGAGAAAGGGGATAAGATACCAGTGGAAACAGCGGTGAATGTTCGCTTTGAGTAATTGTCGACTTACGGGCTCGTTGGATCGTCAAAAGCTGCTTCGCGCTTTCCGCCTAGCCGGCTAGCTTCTTCTGTCGTCTCGTATTTGAGCGTACCAAAAATCCAGATAAGCCGGTGACTGTGCGACGCGAGAGCGCGAGAGGCGGAGCGGATTAGAAGCTTCCGAGGTGTTGAAGATTAGTGTACGGTTACCGCGAGAACTACCGCGGCATTTTAATACCACTTATAATCTAATTCACTGCCTCGCGGATTAATAATCTGACGCAATCACACCTGTTTACGATAGCTCTTCGGCGTCGTCGCGAACAAAATTCCAGAGTCAATATTTTCGTCGGTCTCGTCGCGGGGGAGAGCGGGACAAAATGGACTGTTTTTTTTTAAATTTTTTTACACATTTTATCGCCGGACGTAAGAGAAAATGTCCGGGCCAATGATTAAAGCCGCTCGAATGATTAAAATTGATTTTAATGCAAACTAAAAATTCGGTGACGAGATGACGTAGGAATCCCTGCGGAAAATACTGCGGAGCAGCGTGAAGGATACGTATATATATAGAGGGCGGAGGGATAGGGAGGCAAATAGATCCGATGTGGTACGAGTAAGTGGTGGTTTTCGTAAGGGGGATGCTCTGATGCGATTTCACGCTGGATTTGCCTAAGATCTCCGCTAAGGAGCCCTTTAACCCCCCGCACCCTTGCCGGTAGCACCCGCGGGACCGAGGAGCGCGAGAGAGCTCGCTCGCCCACCAAGCCACCCAGCAGCTCTTGGAGCAAAACCGCCTCATTCCGACGTCCTCGTCTCTTCGTCCAGCCATCCTCCGGACCAACCAGCTCGCCTCGGCTCTGTGGCCGATGTTGCTTTCTGCTGGAATCAACCTGGAAGATTACTCCCGTCTTAGCTGTGCGGTCGGAACGTTGCTAAAACGCTAAGATGACCTCGACGGCGACGGGGAACGAAAGGGTTCAAATATAATTTTTATTGCCTCTGAGTTAAAAATAATAATCAAATTTCAGATTGGATGTTTGTCATTTTTTGTCGATCTTAAAAAGCGAATCAGGCGTGACTGGAATAGGAAATCGTCTGGCACTGTGCGGCTAGACGAAGGGATGACGGCGTAGGAAGATTTCCCTCGTCTTAGCTGTGCGGTCGGGACGTTGCTGAAACGCTAAGATGACCTCGACAGCGACGGGGAACGAAAGGGCTCAAATATAATTTTTATTGCGTCGAGATTAAAAATAATAATCAAACTTCAGATCGGATGATTTTTTTTTTTATTTTATTTTCGTTCTTAACAAGCAATGCAGGCGTCGCGGGGATAGTAGAACGTCTGGCACTGTGTCGCTGTCCAACGGGGTCAGCCACTCCGAAATCCCTCGTGGATTATATGCCTTGGCCCTGGTAAGCGCTTCCTCCTCGCTCCGTATGTAAGATTTCACGTGCGGCCGGAGGGTTGCTCGCTCGGAGGGGTTGTCGTGTACGAGTGTGCGCATGCAAACCCGCGTCGACTCGAGCAGCTAAGACTAAGACGTAGTCCAGCTTTGCGCGCACGGGAATCGCCCTTGGGATTACCGGGTCGTGCCTTGGAGAACACGCTTTTCTAATGCCGCTGCTGCCGTGCTGCTTTCTGGTTCGAAGGCGAAGAGATAGCATGCATGCGGCGCAAGGAACACCGGAAGGATCGGCTATCTCCCTTCGCTTCCGTGCAGATTATACACCAAACGGCTACTGGAATTGATTCATTTATTTTTCCTCGAAATGAACACGCATACTTTTAGCGTTCAAAAATAAATTAATTTTTTTTTTATTAAATACAAACTCGTTTACTTGTCATTGACTCTTCAGGCCCGAATCCTCGTCTCTATTGGAAAAATAATTATTATCATTATTTCGAATCATAAGAATATTTTTTATAATAATTACAGTAATTTTTTATGATAAAAATAATAATTTTTCTCAGCCGCTCGAAACCTTTCTGAATGTGGCGCATTGGGCATTGAAGGATTAATGTCTGCATAAATGGACGGTAAATCGATTCTCTCACCGACACGTCGATGTGTTGACACTCCCCTCTCTCGGCTCGCTGCAACAGCAATAACTCGTTACCGAAAATCCCAAATTAAGCTCCTTAACCGAGAAATTTACGAGACGGTTCTCTTTCCACCGAAGTAAGTCTCTCGCACTTCAACCCCCCCCCCCCCCCTCACGTCCAACAGTTTAGCAAAGTAATTTTAATCTCCGAGTACGCATAGGCGTCTGAGACCCGCGAGGAACGCTCTAGGACAAGAACGCAAACACACACAAACTCCGGCGTTCAACCCTCTTTCCCTTTTCGCGTCCCTCACTTTCTGCCGTTCTCAACCCTTTCGCGATCTTCATCGTCCCGCGCGCATACGTGCGGACATAATCAGCGAGACTTTTACGAGGACGTAAGAAGTGTTCACGGTGGAGTTGAACTATAGGGAAATTTATGTATCCTGCAGCGCGTTTTAGCTGTAATGTACAGTATTATAATTTATAAGATACGCGATACAGTTGCGGAACCGTTCAGCTCACCTCCGGGACCTTCTCTCTCTTGTATTATTCTCCACCTTGTATAAGAGCTTACTCCCTAAGCGTCTTAGGCCAAGTTTTAACCCTTCCTGCCATCTCGTCGTACACACATACGCAACGTTACATTACAGTGCCTTTCAGGCTCGCCCCGGTGGACCTCGATCCAATCAACTCTTCACTTTTATCTCGTTCCATCCTGTGGGAATAAAATTTGTGCGAAAAGTATTTCATTTATGATGAATATATGTATTTTTTCGATGTATGCCGTATATATAAATATTTACACAGAGAAAAAATAGTTATTTCTACTATACGAAATAATTCCCCGAGGAAAAGTCTATGCATATAGTTTGTATTGATAGATATTGGTTAAAATATAATTTTAGTTTGCATATACTTTTGTTTGTAAAACTAGATGGTGTGATCGGAAAATTAGCAAATGAACATTTTTGGACGTTTGTCGACGATAAGTTGTAGTAAACATTTTTTTTTACTGTGCAAGAGCTCGCATTTTGGCCGACTGCAGTTATCAAAAATGTTACAGGCCAAATTTAATTTACAACTGATCGACGTATTGGAATCCTCGCGATAGTTTCCATTCCGTTACTTCACGGTGACCCGACTTCGATGATGTGTGTCTGGAAAGCAGAACGATTCTCGCGTGTCATGAGGGGTAGACTCTATATCCTCGCGTGCATTCTAAGCCGTTCGTTCTCCGCTTGTCGTTCCTCCTTCTCACGTATGCACTGCATGTATACCAGACGCGTAAGAGCGCGTGCTTCGGCTCCAAGGGTAGGGGCAGGGGGCGAGGGTGTAGGCGAAAGCACTAGATAAGACATAATGAGATAACCTTCCGGGGCTTATAAGATCACTGGCCACGCGACGAAACCTTCCAAATCCCGGAGAGTTAGCCTTAGCTAGTTATTCTTTAACGACAAACAGCTCCAGGATCACGCTATTCGCTCGAGCTATAAATGACGCAGGTCCGCGACTAGAATTTTTTTTTTTCGACCATGGCGATGAAAAAAAAAATAATCAATAGAAATTCTTCTCAATTAATTATTTTTTCATCGCCACCGCAGAATATTTGATAAATAGAAACAAAAATTTGGAGAGTTTTGGTAAAAAGCATAAAATAATTTCGGACCTGGAGAAAAATTCGAAGACAAGAATTCAACAGGCTTGTAGAGATGCATTGAAATTATGTTTGATTTAATGGAAATAAAATTGTGGGCAGTTTATTAAAAGGAGAATGGGTACGAGGCTAACTCTTTCGGGACGATATCTCCAGCTCGTTAACGAGATGAAAGTAGGAGTACGAGAAAACTATTCGATGGTACGGGTAACGCGAAGGAGCGAGCAAAACGAGAGTGAGCCGCGTGCGGGGTCTGCGGCGAGGGTTCGCTTGCTCGCAGATAAAGTCTTCGAAAGAGTTGGAGTCCTTATCTGCGAAGGCCGGCATCCGCCGGATCAGCCTCAGATACTAAAACGCCCACACTTTCCTACTCCGCACGTCGCTCACCAGCGCTTAGGATAAGTTGTTCCCAACGGAAGTGAGTTAGCAGAACGCTCGAACGTATTTTCCAATGGCGTAGCTTTTTTTTAATTAGTAGAATTTTATAATGCACGCGCTTCCCGCGGATCTGAGATTCGTTGGCGCTGGAGCGCTCACCGTGCGTGTTCCTTAATTCGTCCGTTTTTCTCACTGGCTACATTCTAGATGAATCCAAATACTTGAAAATCTTGGTTTTTGACCGGAAGTGAAGTCATATGGGAAAACGTCACATCCGGTTTTAATATCTCGTTTTTAACAGGAAGTGACGTCGTACAGAAAAACGTCGAAAAACGAGATTGTTTAACCAGAAGAGACGTTATAAGGAAATTTATAAAAAATTTTAACAGGACGGTGAGGCGATGGTTTCCCGATGAAAAATGAAAAGCTTGTATTTATTTCGAGTACAAAATACAACATACAAGAAGTAAGCTGGTGGGAATGTTTAGCGCCAGCAAGACGCTAGACTATGTTCTTGGGCTCGCGTGGATTACCGAGAGTTATCGAGACGAAGCGAAGGAGAAACCTTAGGACGTATAAATAATCCCTCGTGCTGCTTCGCCTACATTCCATGTCCTCGTCACCTCTCCCGTTCGTTTCTCATCGTCGTTGTTGTCTCGTTTCTCCTGCTCGCCTTTATACGCAAAGTAATTTGTACATACGCTGTGTACAAGTAAGCCCGAAACGACCGGATCGAGATAACGATAACCGCTCTCTCGACAACTGCAACTCCAGTGCAACCTCCACACTGCAGTATAACTATATGCCATAGCACAAGCGCCGCGTTACAGCAGTCAAGTATAATTATAGCATCGCAGTCCGCATTTCATCCAGCCCAACAAGTTATAATCTCTGCGATGCGATTTTAAAGAAGGAAGAAACTCCTTTTCAATTGAAATTCCCCACTGGTTAGAATAATTTTTCTTCTACATCATTCGAACTTCTCGGGTGGCCTGCGAACGTGAATCCGAGGGGTGAAATGTTCGCGGAAATTATCTCACTTTTAGTCCTCTCTAAATACATAACGGAGTCGGGGCAAAACGGACTCGCGTTATCTGTTCGATAAGACACATTATGGTAGCGTCTCGTTCAGAAAAAATCTTTTTATACGTACTTGTCGTCGAGACGCTACCAAGTCTCTTGATTCTTCCTAATGTCCCACGAAAAAACAGACCGTTTTGCCCCAGGGTTCCATTTTGCCCCGCTCTCCCCCTATCCACATCTCGCAGCCATTAAGTCGAGATCACAGTAGTCAAGCGGGCGTGGAATAACAATAATAAAGAGGGGTTGAGGTCGAGGGAGTTTGGAGTGTCGAAAAATATGTTCAAACTTTTTTATCTTGTATCATCACCGGCTGCGCTCGGTCCGCCGCGAACGGGCGAAGATTTCCGAGCGTTGACTATCGCTTCGCTAATTTATCGCGGTTGCTCGGTCTCGGCATTTCGGTTTCTCGCTCGGTTAAACTCCATTTCAATGCGGTGGAATAAGTTTTTCTCCACTGTTCCGTCGAGTTAGGTTGAATGATTCCCCCCGTCGACTTATTGTCGAGGGATCGATCGGGGCGCGAATGAACGAACCTCGTCGGGGGGGGGGGGGAGGGGGGGGGGTTGAGAAAAGGCAAGATACAGAATTGAGAGGAGTAAATGTGTTTATTTGTACGGCTGTTGGAACGAGAGTGATGGAGGCCGAGATACAGAAATAAAAAGACCAGACAGCGATAAGCCAGAAGAAGTCATCGGGAGAAGGAAAGAAAGTTTCGACGACGCGAAACGAAGGAAAAAAAAACGAAACAAGCCACCGAGAGAGGGGTTGCTCCGAGTGCCGCTCGGCGGGCGCGGCAATATCATGGAGCGAGGGGATGGCGTGGCGGTGGTCGGGACTTTGCTTCTTCAAGGGCCGGGTCGGATAGCTCTTTCAGTTCTCACTTTTCCCGGAGCTCGCCGGGAAGGAGGCGAGAGCTTATCTTTCGACGTGCCACTGTCAAAGACGAAAAGGCGGTTCTGACGCTTCCGCTCACGGTGTTTCCGTCGGTGGCTCGAGAGCGACGTTGGTCCTCTCTCGGTCGCTCACATCGGCGAACCGGCGAAGATAACGGAAGTCTGATACGGGCGAGTCGCTTGTGACCCGAAGAACCAGAAATGAGAAATGTCTTTGGCTCCTCTTCGTCGTCTCCTCACACTCTCATTTTTAACTTTCCGCGATTCGAAGATCATCTGTACGCTTTCGCAATCGGAAACTTTGCGTTCGGGCAATTTCCGCCTGTGCCATCCAGTTTCTGAGCGTCTTAATTTAATAATGATAAACTCAGCGCGATGAGGCGCTCAGCCGATGTAGCCAGTCGTAAACAGACTCGGTAACGTTGCGGCCGAGGGAGCCTTGGATCGAGAGTCGCGCGTGCTGGAGGATAGCCTGAGGCTGGGGCTGCACGTCGGAGACGAGAAACGCCTAGAGTCCAAAACCCTACGTCGGAGGTGTGGAGTCCAGGGTGAAAAGGGGTCGCCTCGTCCGCGTGGCCAGCTGATCCCGGCACAAAGACGCTGGGGGGATGCTCGGCTACCGCCTCTTAATGAAAACTGTACGTCCCAGGATTAAGGTAGCCAGTGGTCAGCGCCAGATCGAGGCTCTGCCCGAGAGGGCGAGAGGCGGAAGGAGAAGAGCGGTGACTGGGACGTCGGTACGAAGGGCGTCGCTCTTCGGCTCCCCTTAATTCTCCTACGACCCGTCTTACACTCGAGCCAGCGGGACTGCGTAGATCGTGGCGGTGGACAGCCAACAGAGTTCGGGGCCGCACCGGCCCGCTCTATGAAGACCGAGCTTGCGGGCTCTTCTCTGCCTCCGAAGTTCAGGCATTAATACCTAATATCGTGGCCCGACGCAAATCCTTTGTTGGCCATCATCAGCATAGCTAGTCCGGACATCCACGCTTCTCTGAGGTTGTTACAGCTATATGCGTCATCGTGATGAACGGGCTCGGGAGAAGAGACTCCGTTAGTGGGTCGACCGGAGGAAAATCAACCGTTCCGTCCTCCACCAAAGGATAAATCATAATAATTACGTCGCGGTCAAGGTAGGATTATCTCCGTGGACATCGGACCTCGTGCATTTTTCATTTGATTTTAACGGTACCCGGTATGAGAGATTAGCACCATCGGGCTCGGTTCTTCTACACCCGATCTCTTCTCCATTAGCGCGGGTTTTTATTTATTTGGAATAGAGTTCGCGATACGCGTACTCAAATATGCACGGGTAATCATCGAACGCAGATTCGACTTCATCCATTGTTGAGGTGATTAAGGATCCCGATGGAAAACGCGGGGGATCCTATTACATCGCAGTGTGGAATATTGCAGTGAATTTCGGATCGCCTGGCAATCTGGACTCAGCATCAAACCTTTTTGAGCATCCGCATTCATCGATTTATGGATCTAATCGGGTAGTTCTGTTCATGGTTTTGTCTAAAACACGCGGGATGTTGTAATAACAGTCTTAATCTCAGATTAGGAGCTTAAGACCAGATGAAAATCAAGCCCCGCGTCTTTCTCCAAAAGAAAAAAATCATAATAATTACGATGAGGTAATGGTAGGATTATCTCCGTGGACATCGGATCTCGTACATTCTTTATTTGATTTTAACTTTCCCCAGTATCAGAGATTAGCTCCGGCGGGCTTGGTTCTTCTGTATCCTACCCCTCTCCATTAGTGCCGATTTTGTTTATTCGGAACAGGGTTACCGATACGCACACTGAAATATGTACGCGTAAACATCGAACGCAAATTCGACTTAATCCATTATTACAGTGATTAACGATCCCGATGGAAAACTCGGGTGATCCTATTACGCAGTGTGGCATATCGCAGTGAATCTCGGATCGCCTGGGAAGCTGGACTCAGCATCAAACCAATTTGTGCAACCGCATTCATGGAATGATGGATCCTGACCAAGTGGCTCGGTTCATGGCTTTGTCTAAAACACGCGGGCATGCTGCAATGAGAGTCTTAATCCTAAGCCCGACTAATCGGCGAGTGCGCCAAGATCCTTTGGCTATTCCATCGGCTGACGGATTAGAATCCGCAGGTCTGCAGGTATAAGACGATTTGGAGATACACGAGAGCCACTCGGGCTTTCAACTGTTCTCTCCTTTTGACTGATATGAATACCGCGAAGCCACTCACGGGTGTAAGTAGCATTGGGACCGGGGAAACTTGATCCGTTTGCTAATGGGGTGCACATGAGGGAAGAGACATTTCATCTCGCGTGAAGGGTTGATTACTATCAGCGAAGAGTTCGTTCTGCGCCGGTGGCGCACCATGTGTAACGTACAATCACACGTGTAGAGGAGAGCGGGGCGGAATGGACCGTTGTCAACCCGGTTTCGATCCCGCGAAGAATGGTTATTCTTCGCGGGATCGAAACCAACCGAGTGTCAGCTGAAATGGAGAACACCGGTCCGTTTTGCCCCGCCCTCGCACACGTCTATCTATGGCTCGTCACTACGCGAGATCGTCGTAATACGTTCGTCTTCCACGCCGGAATCTCTCCAGACCATTCCAACGACGTTCCTCTCCCAATAAATGCGAAGAACAGAGACGCCGACTTCGTACTCTCGGTCGTGCTGTGTGCCTCCTCGCAGCAATGCCAAGAGAGGTCTGGGATTACGGCGTCCCGGAGTGGGATATAGACTCGCGGGACTTAAGTCAGGGTTAAACAAGGATCGAGCCCATTGTGCCCGGCGCAATGTTCCCATTGTCTCGGGACTCTCAGCGCGGGACGGACGAGTGGATCTGCATACGCTTAGCGCGAGGGTTATACCCGTAGTAGCTTCCTACCGCCATCCCCCCCGCCCCTCTACACTCCACACCGTCCTCGACGAATCATCCCCCACGTGCTTTCCTGGATGTTTTCCTCTTCGTTCCGCCTGCGCCGATGAGCCGCCGACGAAACGTGGATGGTACTCAGATGAACAGGCTGAATGAAACGGTAGAATGTCGCGATCTGACTACCCTCGGAATGCTGCGAGCTGCAACTCCGCCCAACCCCTTGATTCCCTGTTTTCGGAGCCGGTGAAGAAACGTTCTCGCATAACGGGTCTCTTCTTCGATTGATGTTGCAGGCAAGAGTCCCGTTCCCGTTCACTGCGTCGTCGAGGCAATCCACAGCATCGTCGAGAGCCGATTGAGCGTCGCTCGAGAGAAATGGAGGAGTCCCCACGTTGAGATCGACACCTACGTCATCATCCCTGCTGTGGTACCCTTCCAGGTGAGTCGATCAAAACGGTGCCTCTGTGAAAGAACCATCAGGGTTAGGAAGAGGAAACATTTGACCATTTCCGCTTTTTTTTTCCAATATGTTCGTTAAGGATCTGGTCGGTGAGGCGCTCGTCCGTCTGGGCTACCCAACAGATCTGATACCAAGCGCCAGAGGTAGCATCGTCATAAGAAACTGGAAGCCCCTGCCGATGGAAAAAGTCGCCGACGAACCGCTCCGAACGGTTGGCGACATCCTCGCCGAACTGACGACGGTTGCGACCCTCAAGATTCAAGTTTACAGATCGAGACCTCCACCGCCCAGCCCGGCGGCCGAAGTGCGGGACAAACTGCTCAGGCTCCTGTTGCTTCACAGTCACGCGCTTCTAGTCTCAGCTGGATGTCCTCTCGACGAGGTAAGAAATTAGTTATCTTCTTCTTTCTCAACAAAATCCTCTGTTAAAATTCGGTGTCTGAAGTTTGATGATCGCGAGCGTCGTTCCACTCTCGAGATTTTCTCGTAGCTCGGGCAATCTCGGAGCGGGATTAAGACGGTGTAGACGAGGTGGAAGCGAGGACGGTACGCGCGGCTGGTAACGGCGGTAAGACCGCTTAAAAATGTATAAAATGTAAATCTAGCCAGAGAGTGTTTGTCGCCGGAACACCTAATCTCATTAAGAAGTCCTCCGGTTCGCCGATTCTTCGGTGAGAGAGCTCGGCCGCGTACGCCCGAGAAACATCGTCGTCGTCGTCGTCGCTGTGGAAGCTCCTTCCTCCGTTCCTTTGCTTCCTCGCTTTCACCGCCGTAATCTTCAACGGGAGTCTCTTCCGCGGAACTCTCCCACCGCACCGTGGAATCGCTGATCCCTACCTTAAATAAATGCTTTCTCGGTTTCGACTTTCGACCGACTACTTGCTGATACACGAACGGTCAAAAAGTTCTCGGTGGGTTGGGCTGGCTATGAAAGCTTCCGGATGAACCAATCGCCTTTCCCCAATCTTGAAGTCTCTCACTCTTAACGAAGCATCGATATTCCTGTTGTTTCGCGTATTTGGTCGATTCTTCTTGGTCTCCCGGCGCCGAGATAAAATACTGTCGATAGTTTTATCAGCCTCATTTAATCCGGAGAGAGAAGACGTGCCCTCGACGAATGCGCAAGATCTCTCATAGCCGTAGCGTGTGATAGGATTACCCTTTACTCAAGCAAATTCGCGGAGCCTTCATCAAAAGCCCCCTACGATATATCGGTGGCTCGGGGGGGTTCTGGGTGAGCCGAAGAGCTGCTCCTGCAGCCGCTGGATGGATGGAAAGAGCCGGCGAGGATGGCGAGGCTGACGGGGCTATAGGGCGCCTGGGGGGGGGGGGGGGGAAGAGGAAAGGAAGACAGAGCGACAGAGGAAGTAGCGAGGAGGGAGGCACCCCGGGGCTGGGCATTATCTAAGTGCACCTCTTTGAAGATTCCCAGCACCGTATATACCCACCCACCGAACTTTAATGCCGCTCACGGTGGTCTATGATTACCAATTTTCCCGACAGACGTTTCACCACTACCCCTCCCCCCACCCCCCGTCAACTACCCACCCGCACCCGCTCCTATATACGTGCGTACTCGAATTTCGGTCGAACCGGCTACAAGCCTCGCATCTTGGCTGCATCGTACAGTTCGCCCGAAGAACCTACACTGAGAGAAGGAGAGTAAAACCTACCGATCATAAAAAAAAAATCACCATAGCAGGTAGTAGCGATGCACTAGAGCGCCACCAATAACGGGAAAGTCTCAGATTTTGCAAGAATTTTTACCATAATATATGCGAAATTTTTTTATAATTCCGTTACTTCCAACCATAGGTGGCGTCCTAGTTCCTTACTACTATGTGCTATGGTAATATCTCCCAAGAGATATGGTCATGTTTACTAGATCCTTTTCTCAGTCTATCCGTGTCCTGAGGTAAACGTCACGGCGAAGTTTGTCTCGACCGAATAATCATCGATGCTTTCCGCCGAGTCGGTTCTTCGATCTTCCATAATTTTGTTCAAGTTTCAGAGAGCATCGCCGCTCGTCTCATTACATTCCGATAAGACGCCGAATTGCCGCGGTTCGATTGGTTTTCCAAGTCTCCGAAACTGATCCGTATCTATGAATACACAATTGCCGGTTTGCAATGCTGTTTGATCAGTCGCTGATTCGCACGGCGATTGATTTACAGCGAGAGGTACTCATCTCGTCAGCGGATCTCTGACGTCCTCCGTCAGAGATCTCGGCGGATTTAACTGAGCTGACTACCGCGCGTCACCGGCCGACGCGGTTTCCTATGGCTCTCTCTCCTTGTTATTTCTCTATCGGGGTACACACGCGTGTAAATCAGGCTCAAATGCCAGAAGAGTCGGGCACGTCTAAGATAAGACGAGAGTGTCGGAGGGCGTTCCTTACGATGAGGAGCGTCACTCGAATAAGCCTTTACCCGCTAGGCTCTTCGGTGTTTGTCGTACGATTTCTTAAATCTCGTGTGATATCGCGATCTAGTTAAAGTCGTTTAAAATTATGCCCCAGCTAATTATCACCACGGTCTCGCTCCCGTCACACGTTGAGCCGAGTTTTTTCCTGGTGTTAAAATCACCGAATGATTAAGTGCCCACAAGTAGGATTGTAAAATGTTATTTGGTATTATTTCGCGATAAGCGAGGGAATCGCGACGATGGCTGAGATATACAGATATAAAAGAATCTTCTTCTCATTCCGAAGAAAAAAAAAAAAAAAAAAAAAAAACAAAGCGTGTTCAAACTTTGCTACCGTGAGCGCGCGTCGACTCGATCTGGAGATTACCTCATTGAATGTCGTGCCCCGACTGATCCTCGGCTCCATCTCGCCGTTGTTTGTGTTCTTATAAATCACATCGATAAGCAGCCCGCAGGCATCCGTCTCAACGGTGTACCCGCCGGGTGACTGAAACTTTTCCATAATCTCTCGGCTCCTCGTGACTGACTCCCCTCTCCCTCTGTCCCGCCTTTCCATAAAATGTTCTTTCTCTGGGCATCGATGCCCCGGCCTCTTATCTCGACCGTTGTTCGTCACGAATTTTTTTTTTTTTTTATATACATATTTTATTGTTTTATTGTTCTTCGTAGATGACCCTTTCGTCATTGTGCCGGGGAGGGAACGATCTCTCGGAGGACACCAGACGAAACTTCGAGTCGTGGCTCCAGCAGCAGCAGCTCGGGCTGGGCTTGAATTCGATGATTCCCTCGTCGAATCATCATCATCATCACACGCAGAGTCCGAGACCGGACTCCGGCGGCCCGGTAGGCCCCGGCGGCCCGATCGGTCCTCCGCATCCGGCGATGCTTCCCTACTCGCACAAGACCCGGATGCGAACGAGCTTCGATCCGGAACTCGAACTGCCGCGTCTCCAGCGATGGTTCGGCGAGAATCAGCATCCGTCTCGCCAGCAGATACAGCACTACGTGTCGGAACTTAACTCGCTGGAGTCGAGACGAGGCCGGAAACCGCTGGACGTGAACAACGTCGTTTACTGGTTCAAGAATGCCAGAGCCGCGCAGAAGAGGGCCGAGACCCGGGGTATCAACGGGTACAGCCCGCCCGGTCTCAGTCCTCGGGGTGCCAGCATCATCAGCGAGGATTGCAGCGACGAGGAGGAGGATTCCAGGCATCAGGTGAATTTTATTCGAGCTCACATTATTTATTTTTTATCGGTCTCGCAGTAAAAACCAAAATTTACTTCACTCGGTGCAAAATTGCTGTTTTACGCACGCTTCGCTTGCGCGCAACCCCCATTTTCACATCTTGTGAAGTAAAATCTGGTACGATACTCGTGCGAAAAACGTTTGCTTAATTCGTGTGATCACGAGTTAAGCAAAAGTCACTCTCGTCGGAAACAGTTTTTTCCTAACGCATGCACGTAAAATCCCGCTTTCCGTTCCTGTGACGTGAGCGCAGAATAGTAAATTACGGTATTAGTGCGAAAAAACTTTCTGGCCCGTGTTGTAACCGCACGAGTTAAGAAAACGTCTTTCGGACGAGTATCATACAGAGTTTTATTACACTCGGTGCGAAAATGTCGCCATTTTCATGCCTCGTGAAGTAAAATTTGGTACAATACTCGTGCGAAAAACTTTTTCTGAACTCGTGTGATTGCAGCACTCGCCTTCGGTTCTGCTGCAAAGTCACACTCGTCAGAAACAGGTTTATCGCACCAGTATCGTAAAATATACTATTATTTCACAAGGTGTGAAAATAGGTGTGAAAATATTCGGATGCGAAGCTTGCGCAAAACCGCCATTTTTCCACCGGGTGACATAAAGTACTATTTTTACTATTCTGGCACGGATTTTTGTCCGCAACTTTTTTTTTATAAAAAAAAAAAATATATATATTTCAGTCGACCTCACCCTCGCCGCGTCCACCCAGCAGTCCGCCGGTCGGTCCCCTTTCCCTGACGACTCGTCCCGAGGATCAGCAACCGCCGACTTCCGTTCCAGCGGTAAAGCGAGAAGAGGCGAGAGTGTCGTCGGGCTCCGAAGACGACGAAGCTAGTCCCACAGGATCTCTGCCGCCGGGATTTTCACTCGTGCCGAGTCCGATGTTCGGCCACGGTATCATGTACATGTCACCTTATCTGCCGCCCCGCGGACCTCCTGGATGTCCTACCAGCATGCTCGACGAGAGGCGAAAGAGAAACCGGACGTTCATCGATCCGGTGACGGAAGTCCCGAGACTCGAGAACTGGTTTGGCAACAATACTCATCCGAGTCACGCGGTAAGTTTGCATATTGGGAGGATGCACGATCGATTAGTAAATTTGTCTCGTCGCGAATTTACCTCATGCGAAAACGCATATGACGCTCAATTCATCGACGAAGATTAATTATACTATCATATTGTTATATTGTTATAACGGCAGATTGTTGTGGCTCGGGCGTTTCGTGTCCGAGCTGTGGACTATGGAATTTAGAAACCGTAAATTTATATTTCCAGAGATTTACCGGAAATACGTCAGTTCCGGTCGAAAAATGCGGTTTTTAAACCGAAAGTGACGTGTACTTAAGAAGTATTTGTACTTGGTACTTGAAATCGTAAAAACTCGTACTTGAAGTACTAAAAAGTACTACGTGCTTCAAGTACTTACTTGAAGTACTGCGCAGCTCTGATACAAATTAACGGCTTTTAAAAAATGTGTATGAAAATAATAAAAAATTTGTATTAATGGAAATGTTTCAGCTGATACTGAAGTACACAGAGGAGTTGAATCGAATGCCATATCGCCAAAAGTTTCCGCGGCTGGAGCCGAAGAACGTGCAATTCTGGTTCAAGAATCGTCGGGCCAAGTGCAAGCGCTTGAAGATGGCTCTGTTCGATGGGGAATCCCCCCAGCCGCATCCATATCACGCGGACTAGTTGACTCTTTCTTCTCCAATTGTAAAATAATTAAATAAATAAAACAAAAGAGATTAATAATGAAACAAAAATACAATTTAAAACGAAGTATAAAGAACAAAAAAAAACGCATATACATCTTATATGTACACATTTGGCTGGATGTCTGTCAGGATGACTGATTGCCGATTTGAAAATCGAGTCATTCCTGATGCGACAAGAACCGCGCCCAGTGTATACTACCCGAGAGGCTGTTACTATTGCTGTAATTATTACGTAACTGATTAATATTATTAATTATTAATTATTATTATCGTGATTAAATGATGAGTGTAAATATGAGGATGGTATCGATTAATAAAACTGTACGCCAAGACTCGAAACCTTCATCTTTTTTTTTATTACCTTCTTCTCCCCCATCTTTTTTTTTAATAGATTCTGCGAAATCTACTACTTGGCCCATCCTTCTCGGTCTCGCTACGAGATAAAAAATAAAATTAAAAAAGATCAATCCGATGCCGGAATGGCTCCCAAACTATCTTTTTTTTAATTACCGTCTTTCTACCCATGTTTTTTTTTATAGATTCTCCGAAATCTACTTGGCCCATCCTTCTCAAATTCGCTTCGAGATAAGAAATAAGAAAAGCATCGATCCGATGCCAGAGTGTCTCCGTACGCCGATCGAATAGGGAGCCGAGGACGAGTTTCCGTAGATGAATCTCTCGCATTGCCGCGTTGTAGAATCGCTAGCAGATAGGCGCGTCCACTGTCTCGAGGCCTTCTCACGCCTCCTGATAATAACCGAACGGCACGGTACTATAATGACGATGTAACGTTTGCAAGCCCGACGAAAATCTATCTGCCTCGAGATAAGACAGCCGCCGGAGGTTCGAAGCGCTCGGGGTGGCTGCCTGTCATCTAGTCAGCCCTAACTCAAACCCGCGACAATGGTCAATGGATACGGCATCGGTTCTACACAACGTTTTGCAGCAAAGTTTCCTCCTCGTCTCTTCTCGCATCGATTAAACATCTAACTCGATTGCTGTGTGTTCTCCGACAACGTCTCGAAATTCTAGAAGCCTCGGTACGGAAAAGGGAAATTTACGAATGGCACGTATGTTCGGTAGATACAGCCATTGGCCACGTACATTTAAGTGGTTTGTGTGAGAGATAGTTCGGAAAATACCAGACAATTAAAAGAAGCAGTTGTTATACTAAAATTGTATGAAACATGTGAGGCAGAAAACATTGATGTAATGAGGATTGATTTGGAACCACTTCAGGCTGCCAATCACTGCGCGCCATTGGGATGCATCCTTGAGGTATATCTATATGAACCGCTGGACCACAAACTGCGTCTAACAAACAGAATCCCTAGAAGGGGAGATCATGAAGGATGCCAATCATAAGGGTTTTTGACGTCTGATTATTTTTGTCTGATTCACCGAGGCGACCAGACAATTAAAGAGAGGCAGTTATTATACGAAAATTATAAGAAACATATCAGGGAGAAAAAAATTAATATTAACTATTAATTTGAAACCTCTTCAGGCTGCTAATCATCGCGCCATTTGGACTTACATTGGGCTCGAATCTATAAATTGTCTCGGAATTCAAAAAGTCTCGGCACGGAAAAGGGAAGTTAACGAATGACACATATGTTCTATAGGCACAGTCATTGGCCACGTTCTGTTGAATCGTCTCTGAGGCAGACAGTTTGGAAAATACCTGACAACCAACCCCTTCGCTGTCAGAAGCCCCTATAAGGAAATACGTTTCTCTGACAGTAAAGGGGTTAAAAAGAACCAGTAATTATACGAAAATTATACGAAACATTAGACAGAAAAAAAAATTGATTTCATAAGAATTCATTCGGATTCTTCAGGCTGCCAATCACTGCGACATTTGGATACACCCTCGAGTTATATCTATATGAACCGCTGGCCCACAAACTGCGTCTAGCAAACGGAATCCCTGGAAGGGGAGATCATGCAGGATGCCAATCCTAAGGGTTTTTGACATCTGATTATTTTTGTCTGATTCACCGAGACCTCTTTCTCTGGCGTCCCGAGCAGCCGTCGATAGGGTGGAAGCGATCGAGGCTTGCCGAGTTGGAGGAGGAGGAGGGATTTACGCGTCCATGCCGCGGAAAGCTCACCGCGAGGACAAAGAAGCGCGAGGGTAGAGTTCTCCGACGGGGAAGGTAGCTACGGGCCCGTTGAAGGGTAAGGATCGACGAGGATCACGCAGGAGATTTTCAATTTCGCGTAAGTAGGAATAACACAAAGATGACAGGATATGGTCGTTTGTGATAAGGTCTCGGATGTTGTGCGGGACGCGAGTTGGGTGGAGAGGAAAACGGCGCGGCGGGGCTGAGCATCTTCCGTAGCACAGTGCGCTTTTACCGATGCCGGGTTAAGCGCGCGGAGATGTCGGGAACCGGGATCCCTGGATTTAATGAGGATAGGCGGATTTGTCCAATTAAAACGTCTTACAAGGATCCATCCAGTCGGCCGCGAGGAACTCGCAAAACGTCGCTTAATGCTGCGCCGCAGCCCCCTTCTTATCCTTCTCCTTCGTCTACTTCTCGTTCTCGTCGTACCGCCCTCCGCCGCCCCAATCTCCTTTCGTTCGAGGACTTTGCTTTTTCCTTTCTCGGTTAATATTTCGATGCAGAAATATAACTTCATCGATCGACCCCGAGAGTTCTCTCATGCGGTGGCCGTCTTCACCCTCGATTTATATCACTGGTGCGCCTTGGAAAAATAGCGCGCATCGACCCGTGTGCCGGAGAAACAATAAACGTGCAAGTGGCTGACTGGTCTGGATAAGCAAATTGCGTCGATGCTTGCATCACGCGAAGACTCGAGCCAGGAATCTCATGGACCACGGGGAAAAAAGATGACTGGAGCGCGAGAGAGAAGAGAAGCCACTCGGTACTGCGAAATGCTCGGGCGTAGCGGCTTATTAAAACGTGAAAGTCAGCAGCGAAGAAGATCATCCCTCTATCTGATCCTCGTTTGTCAGACGCCGTTGGATTTTTTCCCCTCAAACGACCTTCTCTCGTAAATCGTCAGAGGCACTCCCTGCCTCTGGTTTTAATAAGAATGGCTGAGAAGAATTAATCGGATCTCGGAAAATAAAAATGTGCCACCCTTCGTCGCTCGGTCCGAGAAAAAACTTACGGTCAGTCGACTGTTTGGTAGTTACACACCTTTACCATCGTGGATACGGAGTTCATGTCCCACATTGTTCGAATAATATTTTTGGCGCTGGGAGAATGTCGGTCTACTTTTCCTGAGCAGAGTCGCGAGCATGTTTCGCACAGAGAGACTCTCCACCTGGACCGACTGATGCTGGGCGATGCTGATGCCGGGCTTGCCACCAAAGGTTGCCATTGTGCCCGCTTCGGCATTCACAGGACGTTCTTATCTTCCTATCCGGAGAGCTGTCAGCAAAGTTCCTGAATAACGGCAGGCAGCGCGAGAGCCGCGCTTCTGCTTCTCCACTTCTGGCTGTTCCTCGGCGCTCGGATGTCTAGAAATGCCTCCGCCGCTCCTCTTCTAAATACTCCCGACTCCGACTCCTATCTCCCGGCTAGGATATGCCTAACTGTGTGTACCGCCCTGTTTCCATGCTTGTCGCCGGACGTACGTTTCGAGCAGATAGATAATGCATATTATATTATGCGTGTATTATACGCGACTCTCGCTGCGAGAACAGCTTCGGAAGTCACCCCACCCACCCATGCAGACGGTTTTCGTTGGACGCAATGAAAAATTGCTCGGGCTTATCAGTTTCAGCGTACAATACCTGTATTACGAGCATAGAATTCACTGTAAACCCTTCGCGTACTGTACAACCTTGGAAAATGAATGAATTAACGAATTAACAAACAAAAGAGGCACAAGCTGACTGACGAATGGAAAATTGGCTAATTTTCATCGAGAAATATATAGGTTATGCCCGCAGCCAAATTGTGTTCCTTAATTCATCTGTTTCTGTCGCTGTCTACATGGAGATGAATTCCGAAAAAATTTGATACGTATCACGTACGTTCTTTTACCCATTTTCCAATGTTCCGTAGTTTAGACGTTTCTGTTGTTGACTGGATTCGAGACACATTCCAGAGAAAAATAAAAAATGCTCCCTGTAACGTCACTTCCGGTTCGAAAATCTCCGGTTTCAACCGGAACTGATGTCATACGAAAAAAACCACCGAAAGTGATCTATTTCCGGTATGAAGTCGCTTCCGGTCGAAAAATAAGATTTTCAAACCGGATGTGACGTTTTTCCGTATGCCGTCACTTCCGGTCAAAAACCTTGATTTTTTTGAGTGGAAGTGATAAATTTCCGTATGACGTGAAGTCCAGTAAAAAAAACCAAGATTTTCAAAACACAAGTGGCGTTACAGAGAATTAAAAAAAAAAATTCTCTGAAGTGTATCTGGAATGCAGCTGTGACAAAAACGTTTGAACTAAGGAACACAGGAAAGTGGGTAAAAACGTGTGTGACGCGTCGCAAACGTATTTGGAATTCATCTCGAATGTGGCGACAGAAACGGATGAATCAAGGAGCGCCCGGAAAGTGAATCGTGGGATGAATATAAGAGATGCTCAAAAATAAAGGAGAGTACAGGGAGAGAAAGAGCGAACGGCTCAGCGGGGATGAGGAATATTCGAGAGCTCGCAAATTAGCCGCAGGATTGGTCTCATAATCCTTGAGGGATGGGCGAGAGAGCGAGTCCTGCGCGGGGTTGGACGGTAGATGAGGTCGTATAAATGAACTTTGGCTCTGCCTCACCGGGGCGACTCTTCATCTCCGCCTCCACCTCCTCGCCATACCGGTCTTCTTATTCTTTAATCCTACCCCGCGGCTATATAGCCGCTTTCTGGGTGTACTAAAAATTACGAGGCGACGGGGATGAGTGAGTCTCGTGACGGTCCCGGAGCGATTGAAAGTAATGAGCCATAGGCCGAGGAGAAAAGTGGAGGAGCGTAAGATAAAGATCCCTCCGGGTTGAGTCTCCGAGCATCCGGAAAGATCGCGTCGGAAATCTCCCCGACATTCGAGTTTCGCGAATCGTGAGGGTTTTGCCATATTAATCCCATTGTATTTATCGTCACTCGCCAACGGTCCTTCGAGCCTCCCGCGATCGAAGACACCATTCGTAATTTGTACCGTACCTTTGGATCACCGATTCGATGCTATACCGTCTATAAACAATATTACTCGCGCTGATTGCCTTATGATTGGGGTTTTTCCGAGCTCGACTCGACAACGGATTAATCCCTCGATCTCCTTCCCGCTGGAAATGAGAATCTCGGTGAGGGAGAGGGATTAGAGGAACGATTTTCGCTCGGGCTATCACGGGTCTTCTCGTATCTAGTCCGCCATACAGGATTTCTTATATCCAGTCGAGTGGCGTAGCCTCTCGAGGGCACTTCTTAATTGATCTACGGCCGAGCGTAACGTCCTTCCAACGGGTCGCTAAGTGGCTCCGTTTTCCCCCTGTTCGGACGGTATTACAGTTCGGTGTACGTTGTTATACTCGACGGTAGCGACGGGCAGACGGCGTCCGGCCATGCCAGGTCATCGGCGAGGATCTATCGGAGTCCGCGGAAAACTAAGCGCCGGAGATCATACCACTTAGCTCTGACTCGAAGCGCTACGGGGAAGAAGTTCCTCACCGCGAGACCGCTGCTGGCCGGTCCGAATTTCACGTCGGGGGGTGGATGTGGAGGGTGAAGCGAGCCAGGGGAGAGACGAGAGAAGGGAGAAGGACGTCGTTGCGGCAAGGGCGAGAGAAGCGCCAGAGAGAGATAAAAATAGGATAAAGATGAGTAAACTCGAGGAGAAGCGGGAGCGAGGAGGAAAGATGGAATTCCCGGGGGCATTTTTCGCGATCGTAAATAAAAGAAATCCTTGTAATGGCTTTCGCCAAGGGCCTGAGGGGTCCCTCGAACCCCGGACTATGCGCCAGTGGCGAGTCTCTACGCCGACGCCGGGGGTTATTAAGCTTTTCCGCCCCTCCGCTCACGATCGTCGGCGCAGCATCCCTTACTCGATTCCGGGGATGCCGCGCACTCGCTCTCTCTCTCTCTCTCTCCCACCATACAACTAAGAGCCGACCCGCTTAATTCCTTAACCCTTATAGACTCCGAGAAAATTTAGGGACCTCACTTCACGCGGGTAACGATACACGTCGGGGGTGAGACGGACGAAGAAAAGGAGAAGACTAGGGAGGAGGCGACGCGGTGCTGGGAGATACCGAAGGAGTTGAGGAGAGTGGCGGTGCGTTAAAACGGGGTGCGGATATGGAGGAAGGAGACAGGACGAAGGAGGAAGAAAGCTCGGATGGAAACAACGAGCGTACGACGTTCCCGAAGCTCCCGCCACCCCTGCAGAGGCTCTACTGTGCACGATGCCAAGGGGGTGGTGGTGGTTCGCCGGAGGCTGAACGCATACCAGGTGCTCACCGAGATCCCGGCGTCTTATGTCCCGAACGATACATAATTTATGTCGCTAGCGAGCTGGGGCTTAAGACAGTATTAAGATCGACCGGTCTTGTGACCAGTTATTATGCCCGCACTGCGCAAGAGTCTTCGGTTGCAGCAAGAAATCGGTGGTTCTAAGTTGAGAGAAACACTCCGGTGCGATCGACGAGCCGAATCAATGAGCTTGACTTCCGCTGTGCAACCAAAAAAAAAAAGACATGAAGAATTATGCAATTTTTCCCGTTAGGGCTGTTGGAAGATATTGATAAGAACGGAATAAAATTTGAATCCTAATGGGCCGCGAAGACGTATTATCCTGGTAAGCGGGAGCGGATAAAAGCGAGGTCGTCCAAGGGTCGATGCCGATGGCTTTTAGCTTTCTTATACGCTTCGGAGAGCAGAATCCTTCCACGGTCCCGCAGCCGCTGGACGCGCCCGTCTCTTCCTTTGATCTAGCACACATCCCGGCTTTCGACGACAGGATATTGGTGAGGCATACACAGATCGAATCCGGACTCTCAGCTTGGATTTGGGGAATGACGTACGGAGCTGAAACGGGGTTGCGCGAGTGTCCGAGGGATGAAAATAATGGAAAATTTTCGGACGCTCCGACGTCGGGAGTTCGGAGGCTGAGGGTTCAGGGCGGCCGGTTCGTAAGTATGAGAGGAGCGGGGGGAGAGCGTCTCGGCTGTTGCCGATGGTGCTCGTGCTGGTCGGTTCGCGATAAAGCAAAGAGCCCGCGCTAAATACTTACATAAATCTGTATTGCCTTTCGCGCGCAGAGCATCGCGCACCACCAGAGGAGAGGAGCTTACAGCTGCACCTACACCGATACCTGTCTTTACTCACACAACCACGAACGGATTTAATGTACGTGCAACTACGAGGCTCACCGAGCGAATGCGAAGGGGTCGATGAAGTAACTGGCCTGCGGAGCGAAGGAGTTGCCTGCCTATCTAGCCGTGACTACGCAAGCTTTCCTCCGAAGCTAACTCATCCTCGTCGTAAACTGCGAGGCAAAACCGCACCCGACATAGTCTCGGAAGATTTTTCTTTTGCGCAACAACGTTCCTCGTTGCCAAAGGGGAACACAGTCAGCGACGAAGAGTTATCGAAACCAAAGCCGTCTGCGGATGTCGGTAATGCCCGATGTATGTACCACGATGTGCCCTCTCGCTGTACCGAAACACCATTCGATTCTCCCGCTCCGCCGATAAGAGAGTGTATAGCCGTACGTCGAGAGAGGGTACGCGAGGAGAGAGCCATAAATATCGAAACATTGAAACTCGACGACTACCGAGAGCAGTCGAGGGGAAGCGGAATATCTCCGCCAAGGGATGACTTCTCGGGGACCTCGCGAATTGATAACTGATAATAAAAAAAAGCTTTCCTCGCTCCGATTCCTTTCATCCCCGAGGATTCGTTCCTCGGGGCTGGTAAAACAAGCGAGAACCTTCACGACGCACGAGTGAAATTCTAGCCGAGGTACCTTGCCGGACCTACCGCGAGCCACGCTCTTCCTCCCGATTCATCGAAGCCGAGGTGAACGGCTTCGGGAGCCGGAATACACACTCAGTCAAAGAAGGGCAAAGGCGGCTGAGACGCGAGTCTCCGTAGGATTCCTGCGGGTGCCGGCGAGCAATAAATCTGGCGGGGTATATCTGAGCTCATGAATGTTATTAAGATACAACCCCCCCGGTCGCTCAGGCTCGCGCTCGCGCGGGCTCGGCGTTCTGGGGGGTGCAGTAGGTCTTCCGGCGTGTATAGCACACGGAGAGGGAGATATAGACTCCCCGGGTAACATACTACACTGGAATAGCGAGCATCGCGGCGGAAAAGGCAGAGAGAAATGTATAGTACCGGGCGAAGTCGAAGTCGAATCTTCCATGATACCAGAATGAGAAGAGAGAAACGGCGAGCAATCTTTTGGCGAAGATGCGGCAAGAAAGGAGGCAAACGTAAGAGGCGAAGAATAGAGGTGGCTCCGCAGAATGAGGAAGAAACAGCGAAGAAGAGGTGGAAGAAGGTGCCGGGCCAGGGAGGCGCAACCGGCGACCCGGAGAAACGGTTATGAAGAAATACCGCCACCGGTAATCCCTCCATAGATCACCGGGTGGCCGCGTATCTCTCTCGCTCCCTCTATCACGCGGGGTCTCACCAGCGGCCACGTTTTCTTCCGCGGGTGAGCGTCTTAATACCCCCGACTTAACTCATACTTAACCCGCGGTGCGCGAGCGTAACCGCGCCAGGAGAGCATGCACCCGTTTACTCGCCTCCGACCTCATCCTCCCAGCCTTCGACGTCGACTCCTTCGACTCGGTAAAAAGTTATGGCCGCAGCGCCGGAGTGACGTGAATGCCCGAGGGACCGCCCGGCGTTAGGAACGGCGAGAGCGTTGGGCCGTTGATCGTCCTCCGGAATCGTGAAAAGACACGTACACGGCAGTTCTTGAAGCGTCGGCACATGCGGCTCACTAAAAATCAAGCGAATTCAACTGTTCTCGAGCGAACCGAAATTTGTTTCACTTTCGGTGAGCCACACGAGTCTTCTCTCTATCGGCATCTCGAAATCGATCTTGATGTAAGGGAAGAGATGTGAAGAGAGGGTTGCGGAGTAGATAAGTCAATTCGAGGCAAGACACTAAATGAGATCGTCGTCCGGAATTGCGAAAGGACGTACATGCCAGTTCGTTAAGAGTTGACATGCGAATCACTGAAACGTAAGCGAAATCTGGGAACTTTGTTCGAGGAAAGCAAAATTTGTTTCATTTTTGGTGAGTCACACGAGTCATATCTCTATTCGCATCTCCAAAACGATCTCGATGTAACGGAGGAGTTATGAAGAAAAGGCTACGGAGAAGATAAGTCAATTCGGTGTAAGACACTGAGTGAATATCGAAGACAGAATGATCGCCTCGTGCCCGGATCGGACCGATGTCAATTAATTAATTGGGGTTTCCCGTATGAAATGGACCATGGTCGACATCAAAGCCCAGACGCGATGGGTTCTGCGAGCGGCAATCACCTATCTTCCTTCGGCTCCCCGACGAGGACGGTCGGCTCCGACTATCAAAGTTTGTCCTGTCTGCCAATTAATAAAGACCCTGTGTGTTTGCCCGTAGTCGATACACCCTTCCCACTCATCCGGTTCGCTTCGTCTTATCCTGAGTGCATACCACATTACACGCAACCCCGGGTGAGTCAACAAGTCCAGGTGATTTGATGCTCCAAAGCAAAGCTGCCGGGAGTAAATTTTCTTTTTTCCCCAAGCATCCCGACTCGTCCCCAAGGATCTCGCATATCCAAGATTTATTTCTTATTATGATTATCAATTGCGTCGAATCGAGGGGGAGGAGAGGGGGGGGGGTGGGCAATTTATTAGAATTTTCTTGAGCGACACGGAGAAACATTTCTCGTGCGGTGCATCAGTCCAGGGAAGTAAGTGAGGTAAGCACGAAAACGTATACATATATTATGTTTAGCATCGTTGTCCGGAGATAGCGACTAACTGAGAGGGGGTTAGAGGGAGGGGGATGGGGGAGTACGTAAAGAGACGTGGAAGGAAAAGGAGCCGGCTCGGTGGGGCGTGAGCGTATACGTATAAGCCTTGAAGGGTGGTTTATGTATTACGGGTAAGATATCCGATGATTTAGCTGCGGTCTCGGAGGCGCACGGCATCTCGCGCCAGCCTCGAGTTCCATGCCGTAGGAAACCTTCTCGGGGGCAGGGGAACGACGTTACCGTACACGCCGGCAAGGTCCTTCTTATCTTCGCGGCTCTCCTACAGCAACGGTATAACCGAGGTGTAATCTTTTATTAATTCTCCGAGTTGCCAAATTTATCGTATCTTTTGTTTACCACCATCCATGGGATGTCTTAAATCTCGGTCGGGAGGCACGATTGCCCCTGGCAGTTCCCTCTCTAGTCCACCGCGGCTTTTCCTTCGGCCTCTTGCGCCTCGAAGCAGCCCCGAGACTATAAATGAAAGAAATCCTGTGGCCCGAGTAGAAATTTTCGAGCGTTACATCGGGCCCTGAGAAGGTTGTATTGGTCTAGCAGGCAATTGTCGAGATAGTGAATGAATTGTGGTAAATACCGAAATAATGCAAATATAACTGTTTATTAACAGTAGTAGTGAATGGGAAGGAGATGTCGAGATGAACTGAAGAAAGGACCTGAGAGAAGCAGGTATTGTTACACTGAGAAAAAAAATTCGTTTACGAGCTGTCAAATAAATTTTTTTCAATTCTTACAATTCCATATGATATTGAACAACGACGGCAGGACTGTTAAGGTTACATGTTATTGTTTCAATCCCGTATGGAATTATAAGAATTGAAAATAGCATTGAAACAACATTTTTCTTCTTTGGCAGCCCACAAGCAAATTTTACACGAGTAATTGATATTTATTTTCGGTGTAGGCGCGATAAGACGCGGTCGCAGCACACACGTGACGGGTATAACGGCTGGACCGTTGCCGTGCGAAACCGGGCGGCCGCACCGAAAGTGCTAACGGTATGGCGATTAAGAATGAATATTATATGCTTGTGAATGCAAGACCGGATGCTGACGTGAGACATAATGAATGAGGAATCTACACTGGTAATAAAATAAGGTTGAATCAACGAAACATTCAGGCAGGGTCGTTCAGATAAACATTTTGTTAGTTAAGTTAAAAGATAGATTTGTTCAACCGTTGTTTGGATGATTTCACCGAAATATTTTTGAGGCATTAAAATATTTTGTTCGACTAATTCATTATTTATTTGAACGTCCCTACCCGAATCTTTAGTTGATTCAACCGCATTTTTTAAATTAGAGTTTTATTCAACCGCATTTTTTAAATTACTGAGTCCGGAGGAGGGCCTGACAAGGCCTTGCCAGGCGCCGATGTAAACGCTCGAAAATGTCTACTCAGAGTATTCTCAAACCGTACCCGCCCAAAAAAAAGGAAATAAATATCTAGCCACATACCTCACGCCGTCAAATTTGTCGTCGAGGATTGACGCGCAGGAAGAGGAGAATGGATGAAGCGATGGAAGAGGTAGCGAGATAAGGAGGCGGGGGAAAAAAAAGGAAATTTTAATAATCCAAGGGCGAGATCGGAGGGGTTCCCGGACACGCGGAGGGATGGCGGAGGGGCACAGGTATTCCCGCGGCAGCGTTTTGCGGGTATTCGCGATTTCCATGAACCAGCGAGATAGAGGGAGGGAGCGAGAGAGGGGGGCGGGAATGGCGCTATATTATTATTAGAGTCCCTTAAGTCTAAGAGCCTTAAATCTGCGATAAGTTATGGGCACCCCTCTCCCACCGCGTGGGTGTTCCCGTCCTCCGGCTCGTTCCTCCCTTTGCCCGTCGCAGGGGGAGAGAAGAGAGAGATCCTCGCCGGCGCTCAGCATCTCCGGGCTCCTTCGGGCTTCGCAGTCTCACGGCGTCAGCGCCGAGAGGAGCCGTGCAGAGAACCGTTGTGCTGCTGCTGCCGTGCTGCTTCTCTGCTATGTCTTCCCATATTACCTCGGTATATACCGTTTCCTTATAATATCTTAGTCTACGACGAAGGCGCCTCACTCGCCTTTATCTCGCATACATTACAACCTCCCACGGATGAGAGAAAGGGACGGCGAGCCGCGGGAACGTTTCTCTCCCGGGCGTCTCCTCTCGTCTATCTCGGAATCACCCCCGCGCGGAGAGAAAAAGCGCCGGAGGGGTGCAACGAGCCCCGGCACGCGTGAGCCGCCCCGCGAGAGGGTCGAGGAATGGTAATTGAAAATAACTGGGCAACCCCCGTCCCGGACAAACTAAAACCTTATCCCCACGTCCAATAACCAAGATAAACCTCCGTGGATCATCTCGCCGCGTTGCTTAAGTCCTTGCGCTTTGCTACATAAATATAATGGAGCGGGCGAGCGAAAGCGGCGCAGGACGTTACGACAGAAAAAAAGACCCCTTATCATCGGTTATGAAATTTTTTTCGGGTAAAATGCGAAGGCTGGAAAAGAAACGGGATATTGTATTCGATGTTTATGATTGTCGGGAGGGAAGCTTCTGTACACCGGGGATGCGAAACGACCGGGGGAGGTTCTTCGCGGGAGATCGCTAATTAGTTCCGAGAAGATGCTCGGAGAATGTGTGTGGGCGAGTGTCTACGAAGTCTTTTATGTTTGTTCGACTAATCCGTGGGAAACTTCGAGTTTCCGCTTCGGAGGCTAATTTGTAATCCAAACACGTGGGAGTTTGATTCGGGTGAGGGGTGAAGGGTCGCTCCAAACTTACTTATACCTTGGCTGAAGTACCCAGGTGAGATTTGAGCATCGGCACGGCTACGGGACTGTACCAGTTACCGAGAGTGCCGTACTCGCCTGGCCTCATGCCGGTATCCGCCCGACCCCGGTATTGAGTCGGATCCAACGTATCGGATCGACGATAAATGTGTCGCTGCACCTGTACGGGACCTAGTATTGGAGTCACTGCTCTATTCCGTAGATTCATGGTCTGTGAATAGTATTCGAAGACCATGAATCTGCCTCGGGTTCGCTCCAAATACACTTGAGTTCTTTCACCCGACCTCCTGCATTCCATAATTCAATCGTCTCTGTTGCTGGCTGTATTCGAGACATATTCTAGAAAAAAATAACAAATTTTGGTCTGCAGAGTCACTTCCGGTTTGATGATCTTACGTTTAAACGGGAAGTAACGTCACGCAGAAAAATTTGCGAAATTTCTATGTGACGTCACTTTTGGATTCAACATCTCAGTTCTTAACCGGAAGTGACGTCTTTGGGGAAAAATTATACTTACGGTTACGAAAACTCGGTTTTTGACCGAAATTTTCCGGTAAGGAAAGGAGATTTTGAACGATTCCAAACTGGAAGTCACCGGAAGTGACATTTTTCCGTACGACGTCACTTCCGGTTGAAAACTGAGATTTAAAAACCAAAAGTGATGACAAATGACCAAGAGGTGACCACATCGAAACCTTCAAACTGTTAAAAAACCTTCTGACAGCGTCAAGAAACCAAAATCTACGTGGCCAAACTGGAGGGCAACTGGCCTTTCAACGAGAACCCATGGAAACACAATCTGCGTAACAGGGTGTTCAGGGGCTGAAATACGAAACGCAGTCATAGACTCGGAGTCGATGAACCAATGTAAGAATCGGCTATACCTCACATTTTCACGTGAAATTCAATTCAGCTACTAAGATACAGATTTTATAAGTGCTACACTTCCTTCTCTGTAAATTTTAATAACAATTATTATTATTATTAGAAAAAAAAAACAAAATTTTTCTCTAACGTCAACAGCCAATAATAATCCATGCTTCCGATTTGGTATCTCGAATGTCGGATGTGCGAGACGGACGCCCAAGCCTCCGATGCATACTTCGTAAGAGATTTAAACTTTAAGTCTCCCGGCCTGTCGGGTGTCAGGGTTACTGAACTTTGCGATGTTCCGGTTGACTTGACGCTCTTCTCTCGCGCTTACTCCTCACTCCTTTAGTCCTCCTTTCTTATACGTCAACTACCCCTAATCCTAATTCGACGCGAGACTTCCGCTTCGAGCCCGATAGTTTCGAAGAACCCCGTTCGATTATCGATTCTCTCTTCCACCTTGCCTCCCACCCTTATCAGTTGTTATATAATAATATAATCGATCAAATAGCACCTTAAATAATTACGAAAAAAATAATAAATTCATAAAAACAAATATTATATTTATTCGTCAACAATTCACCATTAAAGTCGCAAGACTCTTTGCCTCGCTCTCGGCACCCGGAGCTTTCACAAAAATGAATAACACAGTAACAGTATCTTGCCAATAGACCTGACAGACGTTCATTCACAGCGCCATAGCGACGAGAGTTAAGATTACATTTGTGCGCTCTGGCGACTCTCTCGGAATGTTTGCTCGAGGGTTGAATTTTATATTCGACACGAGTGCGAGGTCGCGCTCGCTTATCGAGGCAATAAAAACCATCGGAGACTTAAGATTGGCACGTTGCCCGAGAGCAGAACTGCTACTTCTTCGTTCTCCTTTTCTCTCGTTCGGGTGGTTTCTTTTAGTCTCGTACAAGAAGCGAGAGCGTCCGCGAGGATGTGCACGGGGCGGAGGAGGATGCGCGGAGGCGGAGGTATGCGCGATAGCGCCGTGAAATATGCTCATCCGCAGACTGTTTGGCAGCGGTGTGTAGCGGAAAGAGGTATGCGCAGGGGCGTTCGAGCCGCGCGTAAGGCGGGTGCCTCGACGGAGTTTATAAGTAGCGATGAGAACAGAGGTGGGTGATTCGGAGCTCAACCTCGGAGTTCAACCTCGCAGAGCGTATACAACGGACGGTCTCTCCCGCCGCCCTCTCGCGGTGATACACAAACAGATAGTGAGCGAACGATGAAAAGAGATACGGAGGGGTTAAACAGTGGCGGTTCGAGCAGAACGTAAGCCAGAGAGAGAGAATATCCCGGTTTGATACTTAGCACCGAATTCGAATGCGGATTTGTCGGGAGTCTCTGAAAGCGCTTCGGAGCCGGAGTTTCGGAGCGAACGAGCCGGGGCTTCGTCGGCGATTAGACAATGCTCGACGGTTCTAGAATGGCAGATAGACAGATATAGAGCGCGGTGAGAAACCTCCTTTGGCTCCGTTCTCGCTCGCTCAGGCTGTCGTAACCGGGAACCAGGCCGGCGAAGTCGTGTTCGGAGGGTGGTTGAGAGTTCCGACAGATGTGCACTGTGCACAGCCCGTACTCTCGTCGCCGCCTCCCCGACGTCGACGTCTCCGGTGAGAACGAGGACGACGAGGTGTGCCGCACCCCCCGACCTCTCCCCAACCCCCGGCACACGGATGGGTACCGAGGATTCAACTGTACTCCCGGTCCTCCAGCGCGATTCCCGCCCACACCCTGATCTTGTTAAGGGCGCACCGAACCGCGAACCACCGAAGGCATCCATTCAAATTTCGAGCTTCGAAAATCCAACGCTCATGCAATCCGACATCACTTAGGGTACCTTTACACCGCAAAGTCGGCGGGAGGCCGGAGAGCCTCCGTTCTTACTGAGACATGCCCTAAAGAGGAAATCCATGTCGCTGTTCTGAAAATTTGGCGCGTCATGGTTTTTTTTTTTTTTTTTTAGCGAGGATCGTTGATTTGATGACACGGGAGTTTTACTTATTGGAACTAGTGCTGTACGGTTGAGCCGTCTTGGCTGGCTCAAAAATCTTATCCGGCTAGTGGGCATTATAGTTTGGCCGGTTAAGACGTCTTAGCTGGCTAAGATGGTTTAGCTGGCTAAAAATTTGCCGCGTCTCAGCCGGCTAAAATCATTTGGCCGGCTAAGAATTAGCGGCACTTTAGCCGGCTATTCAAGTTTTATTGTGGATTACAAGGAAATTGATGAAATTAATGAGACATTTATATATGACACATTACCTGTTTTATTTACTAGGGCTGTACAGATAGGCCGGCCTAGCCGGCTAAAATATCTTAGTCGGCTAATGGATTTCATAGTTTGGCCGACTAAGCCGTCTTAGCCGGCCAAGCTATTTTAGCCGGCCACGTGCATAAAATCGCGCATAATTTCGTGCATAAAATCGAGCCCCTTAATGTCACATTGTACTTTAGTCCGAAAAGGACAGCGGATTCGTGTTCAGCGCGCAAAAATACGTTGGAATACGTGGCAGTTAATTTAAAAAAACAAAAAAAAATTTCGTCGAAAAATTCCAAGGCTACCCCTTTAGAGTCGATTTTTTGCGTTTTTCAACGTCCTCAAACGGCACGATAAAACGATTCTAAAATTTCGCGCAAGGCCCTATTTCGTGTATTTTTTTCCGTAGAACACGATGGGCACCCTGGATTTTCCGTAGCTCCATTGGGAGCCGAGATATCGACCTTCGAAAATCACGAAAATCGACGTTTTTCCAAAAGTGGCTCAAACATTTAAAAATGCTTGTTCATTGGATTTTTTTGTTTCAAAGCTATAATCGATGTATTTTTTCCCGCTGATTACGAATATAACAATTATTTTACTCCCAACCCAATATTTTCCACTCGACGCACTCGATATTAACCATTTACACATCACACCTCTATCCCCACTCTTAGACGCGACCGTAGCAACGCGTGACCACCATTTCGCATCCGTTAGTCGCGGTAAAATAAAAATTTTACGGTAAAATTGCAATGTACACGTGTTTAAAATTTTACAAAACATTTATGTAAAAAAGCTTCCACTACCGTTCATTAATTTGCAGACAAAAATTGTTTACAGTGTACATATCGGAACTCATGAGAAATCTCCATTATCCGCGATTTATTCGGAACGATATGGTCGTTACCATAGCTCAGTGACGTCGCGGAGGTGGGAAGGTGGCGAGAGCCGCGAGACGGAGCGCGTGAGTAGGTGTTCCTTAATGCGGAAGAACGAATAAACGTCGCGAGCTCTCCCTGGTGAGCCTTGGTAGACTACCCAGAGCAGATCCCAGCAAAGCAGAGAGAGAGGAGGGGCGCCGGGATTTGATTTGGGGACATGCCAGAGCAATTACGAGTGCACATTTCAAAAGAGGTAGTCGCGTCGCTGTGGCTGAGACGGGGTTGGGAACCCCCTTAGCTCGGTCGGTAAGGGCTGAGGGGTTACAAAGGTTCACGCTAGTTGTACCGCAACGGTGGTGAAGCGCGCGAAGCGAGATGCACGGTAATGTCACAGGATTGTATACACACACGTACCCGATATTAACGCTACGTTGTACGCTCGCTGACGGGGTTCCGGCTTTGTGCAGACGCAGACCTCGGAGAGAGGACGAGGATGTCGAAGCCGACAAAAGATAAGCCTCTATTTATACCCGAGCTTAAGAACAGCGAGGGAAATACGCGAGCGGGCGGGTCGAAGACTCCGACGACGAGGGAATAAAATTGTTTCGCGTTCTCTCGGTTGATACGGCGGAACGACGTGTATCCTCAAGCTCCCGGGACATTTGCCTTCAAACCGGGAAGCCCCGATCGGCCCCATCGAGGAAACAAACCGCCTGCGGAATTATCGAGGGTTATTCCTATTCCAAAACGCGCGGTGACAAAAATACATAAATTCGTCGGTCCTTTCCTCTCATCGCGCTACCCTAATTATTTTTCTGGTCTCTCCGGTACCGTCGATGCGCTGCAGCGAAGTTGTCGATCCTTTTTTTTGTCTATCCGGGAAACGGCGAGATAGCGAGTCAGTCTAGTTCACCGCTTCGGCAATAGGGGAGAGCGGGGCAAAATGGGACGATGGGGCAAAACGAGACAACGGAGGTGAAACTCAATTTTCCAATAATTTTTGGATGCCCCGTTTTGTCCTAACGTTACATCCGGATTTTCCACACCGTTTTGCCCCACTCACCATCACCGCTACCATCCGAAAGGTATTCGAAAATTTTGTCCCATAATCCCGTTTTGCCCGACTGTCCCATTTTGCCCCGCTCTCCCCTATCTCCTCGCCGTCGAAACGAAAAGAGGAGAGACGCCCGATCTGAAGATTCGCCTCTTGGTTTTCTTTCTTTTTTTCATCTTCGAAGATGGAACGAAGCAGAAAAGAGGAGCAAAGCTCCGGGTACCAGTACTAGGCTACGGCTTCATCGCCGAAGAGAGGGAAGGGAAGGGAGAGGAGAGAGCCGCCGGTGCAGAACCACCCGGTTGTGGGTGGTACCCGGACCGAACTGATCAATACTTGAAACACCGCGAGGTATCGTGCCGCTATTTCCGGTGTCCCCGTGGCGGAAATGAAGGCGTTAAAAATATATAACCGCGCCCGGCGAGCGCCAAACGCCATCCACTCACCCCTTGCACCCACCGCCAACCCCGAAGAGATAGCGAGGCTATTGCATCTCTCTCCTGCTCTCGGTTTCGCTGCTTCACCCGGTATTATGTGCCTGAAGCCCCCACGTCGATGCTGCGCTATCTCACTCCTTTCTCTCGTTACTCCTGCAGTGCGAAGTACAACTTCTTCGACCGCGCCTTTTATCTAACCGAAGAAGAAAACTCTTTTACACCGCCGTTCGGGAGTGCAGAGCCTGATCGAATTTTAATTATAGCTATCTTACGCCGGAGAAGCCAACCCCGTTTTTTTCGCATCTCGCAGAGTTCTCGCAGATGTGGTGGAGAATTGTTCAAGTGAATTTTTCTGTCGAGAAAAAAAGAAAGCGTAAATCATTGTGGGGAAAATAAAATCGTGTGTCGGTCGACAAATTATATAATTGGATTAGAATATCGAGAAGTGAAGGGCACGCTTTGGTGACTCTTCGCGGAATGTCTCGCTAGCCCGGCGATGCGAGGCGCCTCCAACTGGTACTTGAGATTGGTGGATCCTCCGTGCGAGGCCCACAAAGGGTCTTCTGTGTCATAAACCAAGCCGCCGATTGGCTGTCTGCAGGCGCCGGAGAGACGAGTTGCTTTCAAAGTGGAAACAGCTTCGATTCCAAGAGAATCGGCGAATGAATTAACCCTGCACGTACCGGATCCTCATTGAGAGAGGGCCTCGATTCCAAACGATTCGGCCGGATGCTCGCTCAGCGAGTACTTACGTTGCGCGATACAAAAATCGCTATATCTCAAAATATATTGATGATATCGAAATTCGGAAAAATACTCTTTGAAGATGAATGTTCACGATATTATATTTGTGTGAAATAATATTTTTTTTATGTAGTTAAAAACGCCCCGTGCCGCTCCTGTTACTTAAGAACCTCCCGATCGCACCACAGGATCGTCGAGAGGGTGAACGAGACCAAGCATCAACGCTCGTCGATCCAACCGTGGCCGAGAACACTCGACTACCCACACCCTATCAAGCTGTCGCTGCTCCGACTCTCGGACAAGATTCTTCGAAACCGACGACGAGACGCGACGATGCAAGCACCCATAATCCGTCATTCTCATTCTCGTTCTTAACTATTAGGCGAAAATCTTATCCGTTACTGGGGCCTCCTCGATTGGTCCTTTAAGGCGCGGCTCCTACAGGCTGTGTCCTTTAAGAACGCTGCGGCGTTCTGTTATATTCTGTTCTATCCTATCCTATGCTTTCTGTACTCACTTCGCGGCATTATGTAGGCTTGATCCTTAGGGGATTTATCCCGGGACACAATAAACTGATCTATCTATCTATCTATCTATAACGATAAAATAATTTTCATTCTTCTTCTTTCTTTCTATGGAAAACGATAGGAAGGAAGATGAAGAACGAACATTTTTCTTCGTCCCTTAAACCTTCACGTACGGGAGCCTCGCGCCGAGTCTGACTACCCAGGCCTGGGACTCCGCGACCTGAGATGTAAATATAAATTTCGAAAAAGTAAAACTATCGACGGCCAAGTACCAGAAGAATTTTTATTGTAGCTCAGACTGCGCGATTTTTATTCGCACAGAGGAGCGAAACGGAAGGCGTGACCACCGATAGCGCCGCTGGAAAGCCTCGGATTTGGCGAAATCTTTGCGAAGGGGTTGGCTCAGGGATCAACAGGTAGATAGCGAGCGGAGAGAGCCGACCATCCACCCACCTACACGCCACAACTGCGCGGATAAGCTCGCAGCTAAGCGCCGGCGCCGGCTAAGCCGATCACACTACCGGGAGGGTGTGACCTACCCAACCATTGGCTCGAACGAGAATCCCGACGGACGTGTGAAAAAGCTTTCACCCCGAACCGCTGTCCTGCGCGGATAAGACCGTTTTTAAATTCGCACGCCTGACCGAGCGAGTGGTGACGGCGGGGGTGGAGCAGCCCTCGCTCTCCACACGGACGGAACCGAATAACTCTCGAGGGGCGATTTTTACAATGCTCGCTCTTCCTATTCGCCGTGGGGAAGCTTTGTGAATTCGTCTTCTTTGGACTCCGATATTTTTTCCTTATAATCTTCGTTCGTATATTTATTAATGATAAACAGCTGTAAATAATTTAATAATTTTTTAATTACAATTTTCGTTTTAATGGCAAAATTACTAAGACCCAGAATTGTGGACGCTTGTGGAAATTTATGATAGATGCACGGAACGGATCAACACTCGTGGGGTGATTTTTACAATGGTATATCCTCCTATTCACCTGGAGGAAGCTTTTTAAATTCATCGTGTTTCAACTACTGTATTTTTTCCTTATAGCCTTCGTTCGTAAATTTATTCTTTTTATTGCAATTTAAAAAATGTAAACATTGCTAAGTCCCAAAATTGGGGACTTCGTGTAAATTTATGCTATATGTACAAACATTTTTGTTCACCGCGCAGTATTTAATCAGTGTTTTCGTCGGTGAAGCGGCAATTAGTTCGAGGGATGAACGTGGACTTCCGGCATTGGAAAATAATTCGAGAATGCTAGCAGGTTCGAGGACATCGATGTGCCTCCACTGGGATTCGAGAGCAACGATAAAAAGGTCCTGTCGCGTCGTCTGACCGATGGTAACAGTGGAAAGGGAAAAATATCCGCATGGGTCAGCCGAGAGAAGCTTAGACCCGCGGAGACGACCGCTCAATATCGGCTTTGGGGATACTCGAGGTATTTATCTAATGTCTTATATTTTCCGATGGACTGACCATTCAAATGTTCTTCGAGAATTCTCGAGAGCTTTTCACCGCTGGCGGGCGCGCGCGCGCTTCCTTGTCGAAACTGGTCGCTTTCCAGCGACCAGTCCAGGGCTCTCGGCGTACTGTCGAAGTAAAAAAAAGACGAAAAAACAACGACTTTAGTTTATTCCACACTGGTTCCGTGGGTTCTTTAATTCGTCCGTTTCTGCCACTGGCTGCAATGAATATGAATTTCAAATATATTTGACAAGCAACTTTTACCCACTTTTACATTCTTTTACCCACTTTTACATTCTTTTACTCACTTTTACATTCTTTTGTCCACTTGTACATTCTTTTACATACTTTTACATTCTTTTGTCCACTTGTACATTCTTTTACATACTTTTACATTCTTTTGTCCACTTGTACATTCTTTTACCCACTTTCCTGTGTTCTTTAATTTCCACGTTTCTGTAACTGGCTGCATTGGAGACACATTGCAAGGAAAAATGAAAAACGTTCTGTGTAATCTTACGCTCGCTTGGAAAATCGCACTTTTAAAGAGAAGTGACGAATTGACAAATTTCGTTGCAATGTCCAAATTAAAAGGAAGATTTCCAAACCGGAAGTAACACTGCAGAGACGTTTTCTTATTTTTCTCTGTATCTCGAATGCAGCTAGTGACAGAAGCGTGTGAATTAAGGAACACAGGAAAGTGGGTACAAGAGCGCGTGTGACGTGTCTCAAACTTATTTTAGCTTAATCTCGAATGTAGCAATCGATAGGAACAGATGCATTAAGGAACACGTCGAATTCCCTGCAGATTTTAAGTTCTTAAGCAACTTCACTCGCGACGAATGTTAACCCAACATTACATCGTTTGCGCGACGTAACCTTCTTCAGCTTATTTTTTACTGTAATTTCGCAGTGCGTTCGTTTGGGTCTTCCTAACTTTATTCCTAACGACGATGAAATGCATCGATAATTTTTTAACCCTCGTGTACTTGTCGCTGGTTATGTTTGAGATATCATCTCCGAAATGTCAGTGCGGCACTGTCGATTCCGCGATGGTGACAGTCCCTTCAAACTACACCTTCGGAAGATTTCCTCGACGAGTCACCAAAGATTCGGTGAGTGAAAAACCCAATTTGTACCCAAGCTTTCGCGCGTGTGCGCCGCCTCCATCGATTGAATCGGTAAAACTTGTATCCGACACCACGTCAGAATAATACCTCCCCATCGACAATTAACCTGCGGCATCGTTCGCCCGAGTTCGTACTGAAGAGAATCGCCAATCACGAGGACGTCGAGAGACTCGTTCTCGAGCATGACAAACTTACGTACTTGCCACGAACTGTCGCCGATCTGACGAGACTCAGATCTGTCAGTTTGTCCGGCAACAGAATTTCCAATATCGCGAACGTTAGCTTCCTCAATGAACTACCTCGACTCCAGAAACTGACGCTTTCCCAAAATCCACTAAAGAGCCTCAAAGGGCTTCGAGTGTACACGCTTCAGACCCTCGAAGCTCAACGCTGCGGTAAATAGAATTCATTTCAGATAAATTATCCCGAACAACTTTATTATTATTATTAACATTATTATTATTATTATTATTATTGTTATAATAATAATAATTATTATTATTGGAACGCAGCGATCGAAGAAATAGACGATATCTTGCCGAATTCGTTGCCAGCTCTGGTAACGCTGAATCTGACCGGAAATCCTCTGGGAACGGTTCGAAAGTTGATAAGCGAAACATTGACGGAGCTCGTGCTTAAGGATTGTCGGTTGAAAAATGTATCCTCCGATTCCTTCGAGGGACTGACGAATCTTACATTACTGGATCTTCGAGACAACGAACTGCACACGCTGCCCGATGATGTATTCTCGGAGAACAATAATCTTCGTCACTTGATTTTGGGAAACAATTCGTTGGAGGATGTGAGAAACGCGTGGTTCAACGAAACGAGACACTTGGAGACTCTCGATCTGTCGGAGAATAAAATAGTAGCGGTCAACGAGTCGGCGTTCGCCGCGCTTTTGGATCTGGTGGAACTGAATCTCGAAGCTAACAGACTCAGCTCGTTGGGAAATCTAAGAACGGCGGCAGTGCACGTGAATTTTTCGGGAAATACGATAACGAACCAGGAATTATGGGATCTGTCGGAGATGGGGAGGATCCGACGTCTGGACCTCAGCCACAATCGATTGAGCGGCGAGTGCGGAGCTTTCAGGTCAACGTCCATAAGCATTCTGATCCTCGGCTACAACAATATATCGAGCATCACGAAGAGCAGCCTGGTCGGTTTACCAAACTTGACGGATTTGAGTATAAAAGGTATAACCGATCTATGTCGTTCGTCGGATACAAACGATAATATTGAAGGGGAGGTCATTTTTTTTTTCCAAACGCCCGCACGTAAAATACCGCTTTCCGTTCCTGTGAAGTGCGCGCAGAATGGCACCTTTTCGTATCGCATGTGGAAAAAATACTGCGCATGCGTACAAATCCAATATGGTCTTTTTCTCGCACGAGTGCGAGAAAGTGCATTTCGGCGCACACTTTCCAAAATCGAAAAGCCTGATTTTCGTGAATTTCTTAGGACAAATTGTGTGAATGGCAGGAGCGTGGAAAAGGGAGTCCTGACTCGTGTGAATGCCCAAACTCGTTAAGAACTCCCTTTCTACGCCCCCGAGATACAAATAACCATAAAAAATTGATGGACGGGTGGGCGGATGTTTCTAGGCAACAGATTTTCCACCGGCATAGACCCGTCGATCTTCGAGGACAACTGGCTGCTGCGCAACGTCGAACTCGACGACAATCCATGGACTTGCGACTGCCCCCAGATGTATCAAATGTATCTCTACCTTGCGAGCGGACAGAGAACCAACACGGGTCGTCTGATCTGCAGGAGTCCGAGAAACGCTTCCGGTCAGACCTGGTGGGATTTTTGCGCTCACGATTGGAGGGAACTGATGGTCGCGGAGGATCAGGTTGAGCTCAGCAAGAACTGGATGATTGCGATTTCGGCGGTCTTCGGTGCTTGTCTGATTTTCGGAACTATGGTGTACATTACATATACGTTTAAGAAAAATCGTTCACAGAGGCACATATCTGTATAGAAAAAAAAAATTTTGAATAAAATAAAAACAAAATCGTTGGTCACATTAATTTACCCCTTCACGTACGGAATCCTTGTTTAACGAAGACGTAGGATTGTCCAAGACGCAACCTTTGACCGATTCGAATAACAAGTTGATGTGCTATTAAAAATCTGTAAAAATTCCCAGACGTACCTTGAAGTGTTGTTATTCTGATAAGGCATAAGAACATTTATTACGAGTGTCCGAATCGTTATTGTACTTAAAAGAAGACATGGTCGATTGCTCTCCGCAAAGTCCACCGTACTTGAAGGGTTGACCTACTGTCTGCCCAATACAACATTTATGTGTGTATTCTTATTATATTTAAAAAAATAATAGAAGATAAAAACAAAATTATTGCCAATATTGGTCGAACCACGACCACATTAATTTAACCCGCTGTGTCCCAAATTCAACATTTATGTGTATTCGTATTATATTTCGCATACCTATATAAAAAAAAGAAAAAAAATAGAAACAAAATCATTGTCAATATTGGTATCACCGCGACTACATTAATTGAACCCGCTCTATCCCGAATACAACATTGATGTGTGTATTTCTTATTATATTTCTCGACCAACCCTCTGTCTTTTCCCAACCTTCGCGCATTCGGGGCGATAAGGTTTCCGATCGATTATTCAAATGTATGCGATACAAAGATAGAGGTTCGACGACCGCGTGGCCGCGCCAGGACACACCTGCTACCCCATTCAGCGAATACGATGAAATAAATGTAAATTGAATTCGTTCATGATATTTCTCGAGGGCCCGAGCTCGTATTGGTGAATTTTTTACCGTACAAAATTATAATAGATATTGTTACGTATATCGGGTCCCTTCTGTCTCGCGAATCTCATGATTCATGCTGATTCTGGAATAGCACTTCAACAGAGACCCTGAGAAGCGATTTTAAAATGATCGCACCGCATTCACCTGGCCGGCTCTGCGTGATAGAGTCGCTCTCTCGATCGCACTATAACGCAGCCCTACCCACGACGGTGTCTGTTATCTCACGAGTGAGTTATCTCCCGAACCGGGCTGCCTGTGCCTTTATCGAAAAGATAAGTTAGTAGTTTCCACGTTCGTCTCCGCGCAACGCCGCTCCCTGTGCATCAACACAGTTCGACGCCATTAAAGTTCAAAGAACCATGAAAAATTTGTTGTGTTATATCTCTATGAAAAATCAAAAATGAAAAATCAAATTGGATCGTCGACGAGTTTCCAATCGCCACGATAGAGTGACGTCGGTGGATAGCACCATAGATCGCCGCAGCTATAATGGTGACGAGTTTGATGTGATTTCGCGATCGGTGTCGAGATGGAAAATGGACGAAAAAATTTAATCGACTCGCGGCGTGTTTGCTACCGAGGGTGTCTGATGGTTTTGCTCTGCTTGACGTACTTTCAAGAGAATCTTGGAGTAAGTTCGTGCCCCGTTAGCTGCCTCTGTTACCTCGATCACGAGCCCCGCAGGGTCGCTTGCGATGGTCAGGGCATTCAGGATTACCCTGCGAACATCAGTGATCTGGTCAGTCACGTGTAATTTTTTTTTCCAGATAAATAATATCATCAATTATATAAGACGAATCATGTAATTTATGCACCTAGAAGAATAATTTATCTGATAAAAATAAATATTTATTTTAATCAATTAAAATATTTATTTAAACGAATTAAATTATTTTTCTGGTTGTGTAAGATGAATTATGTAATTTACGTAAGATCTGTGAATTATTTATTTAATCGATGTATTGGGCATTAATTGATCCATTGATCATCAGACACAACACCTGGATCTGTCGAGAAACATCCTCGAGACTCTTCCCGACGAGTTGAACAGCCTGGTCGAACTTTCCTACCTAAATTTAGCGAGTAACAAGCTAACATCGCTGCCGAATGATCTGCGGCAATTGAAGCAATTGCAGAGATTGGATTTGAGTGACAATAATATCGCCGATATCAGCGATATCGCTGGGGTCAGTCATCTGACTGGTCTCAAAGTTTTTTATCTGTTGAAAAATCCACTGAAAAGTCTCGACGAGCTGACGAACGTTGCTGTACGAGCCCTGGATGTCAGTCGATGCTGTGGGTTTTTTTTTTCTAGTAGAAACTTCATAAAGAATGTGTATCATTTTTTGTATCTTTTTTTTTATTACAATTTACAAATTCCACAGCAATTAGCAATATCACCAGCGCGTCCTTGAAAGGCCTCCCGGAACTTGTCACTTTGAGCCTGGAAGGGAATCCTTTGAAGAGCATTCAACGACTGACAAGTGAAAAATTGAGATGGCTGGATATGTCCGATTGTTTCCTCAATTACTTGAGTCCGGACACATTCGAGGGTGCACCAGACCTTGAACAGTTGAGACTCTCTAACAATCCTAGGCTCGTTTACAGCAGCGGGTAAATACATAACGAGCACACAGTTACTTCTGGACGAACGATATGGCAGAAGACGCGTTTGTCCACTCCGACGAAAAAAGAACATCCTCGAACCTACGTTTCTCTTTTTGCTGCAGATACGAGACTCTGCGGCACAAAAATTTGAAGAGGTTCGATGTCTCCAGGTGCAACCTGGATCGTCCGGGTCTTCACGGCCTCACCGCCCTCACCCACGCGGTTCTCTCCCACAACTCCATAGGAATGCTGCCCGATCGGATATTCGCGAAGAATCCGATGCTCGCGCAGTTGCATCTGAACTCAAATCATCTGACGAAAGTTAACAGAAGCTCGTTCGCTGGTCTGAAGAAGCTCGAGGCCCTCGACCTCTCCTCCAACGGTCTGACGCATCTGCATCCATCGACCTTCCACGAAGCCATCAGTCTGAGACTCCTGAATTTGTCGTTCAACGAGTTTCAGCTGTATCCAAATTTGATGACCACCGCGCTCTCGCTTGACCTCACGGGAAACAAGATCGAGAACGTACCGAGGGAATATCTGACCGACATGCCGCGAATAAGGACTCTGAATCTGAGCGACAATCAGTTGGAAGGCGTGTGCGACAAGTTCGAGTCGGAGACTCTGAGGACGCTGATCATCAGACGCAACAGATTGGTCCAGCTGGCGAACAACAGCTTCGCCGATCTTCCGGAGTTGCAGAAACTCGATTTGTCAGGTAGCTCAAGATTCTTTTATTATTCAACGCGAATCGTGATAACGATTTCGGTGGAATTTCCAGGAAACCGGCTGACCGAGGGAATGGACACGGAAGTCTTCGGATCCAACGTGAATCTGCGATCCGTCATCCTCGAGGATAATCCGTGGCGCTGCGACTGCTTCCAACTCTACCGGACGTACCTCTATCTGATGGAGACCCCGAAGAAGACGGAATCGGCAACACTCGTTTGCCAGAGCCCCGCGAACGTTTCCGGATTCTCGTGGGAGACCGCTTGCTACAACGAATGGCACAATCGTCATCGCGGCGGCAGGGACAGAACTTGGGGACTCGTCACGATCTCCCTTCTGGTGATCGTCATACTGTGCGGAACGACCGTTTCTCTGAGGCACACGTGGTCTCTGAAGAGACGGGCGAGACTCGAGAGGTTGCGAAGGGAACAGGAGGAGGGCGTGGAGAGACTCCGGTTGCTCCGAAGAAGGTTCGTTGTGAAATTAAATAAATTAAAAGGAAGCGTTCATCCGAAGTCGCATCGACATATGAAAAAAAGTCGTTCGAGGAAGCTAAATAAACACTCACGGGTGTTCAAAAGAATACCGGTTTGTTCGAATCCCCCACGGACCAACCAACGGTAAAACTTTGGGTTGGATTTGCGTTGTTTTCTAACAATCTACTCCAACCCAACCAGTTAAAAGTGACTCCGATTGCAACCTCCTTGAAGTTGGTTTTTTGTTGATATTTCAAAACCAACCGCAACACTAACCATTGTATGACTCGGATAGAAAGTTGATTTACAGTCGGACTTTTCCGAAACATCCCAATTTCCCACTCTATGTCGAGAGCACCGATAGCTCTTGACTCAAGGTTGGAAATCTGTTTTTTAAAAGGAAAATCCAACCCCAAACCAACTTCTCATCCGACACATATAACGGTTGGTACTAACGATCGCTTTTTTAATATCGCCGAAAAATCAACTTCTCGAAGGTTGGAATCAGAGTTGGTTTGGTCGACCGGTTGGTTGGTTTTCAGGTCGGCCTCAGGTTGGTCAGAATGAGAGGGAATTAGGAATTCCATCCGATAAATTTAGTCGACGTGAACGATTTCGATGGTGGGCCAAATCGACTCCAATTGGGACCTTCTTGAAGGTTACAATCAGAGTTCGTTTGGTGCAGATAGAAATTCACGCGGGTTAAAATGATGTCGATTGTGTTTCAGAAATCAGGAACTGGAAGCGATAAGCAGAAACAGTTCATCCGAGCCGCGAATCCATCCTCTGGAATTGATAAATCCTCCGCCTTACGAGGAAGCTGTTCAAATGCCGCGGCTGGCTCAGTCGCTGGACGGTCTGGATTCGATATCGATGGGTGCACTATCGGGCCAGGTGATCGGTTCTGCGGAGAGCCTGAGGGCCCGAAAGAGGCGTCAGAGAAGACCCCGGAACAGGGCTCGGAGCGAGGAGAATTTGTCCCGGCGCGACGACAGGATCCAAAGCAGACGGATGCGTTCAGCACCGAGAAGAAATTACTCGACGAGTGTCCTCTCCGAGTCCGTGAGAACGGACAGCAGGTCGACCGAAACTGTTAGATTCAACAACGCGACGAAGACGGTGTCGTCGATCAGAAATCGCAGAGACACGGAATCGGAAGAGCCGAGCAGCGATTCGAAGCGAAGGCCGAGGCCTCAGACGCCGAACGCGAAGAGGAAGAGGCGCAGACAGCCACTCAACGACGGCCACTCGACCGACGACGAAGATTCGGATATTCAGAACTGTGTCACCGGCAGGGAAATCAATAACGAGAAGTCGATAGTCATTCGGGAACTTCCACGAGAGCCTAGAAGCGGTTACAGACCGAACGCACAAGCTGGCCATATAGTTTGATCGGCGAATTGCGCAATATCCTGCAAACTGTGTTCATCGTAAAATATAATTAAAAAATACAATAAAAAAAGAACGAAACAAAGAAATTGTATATAACAACGAGAGAAACGAGATTCAAATGTCATGAGACAAACAACGAATATTTCGGCAATAACTATTGAGATATTAGTCAATGGAAAAAAAAAAACAAAAAAAAACGGGCATTCTTATCATCGTGTGTGTGTGCGTGAGTTTTTTAAAATTATTTATTATAAGACTGAAGGTATAAATAAAGTCTTGCTGTTCTTTATCGATCTACGTATCGGTCATTATCATCATCTTCTTCATCATCATCGGTTATGCCCTAATTAAGAGATCGAACGACGCAGGACGACAGCAAAATCGGCAGGTGCGACGTTTCTTCGATATATCATTTTTTTTCCTTATACATCTACTGCTGAATGATAAAAGGGCGTATTTCCTGAGTTACAGCGTACGGAGTTACGCCCTTTTCTTTCCAAGCAGTCGATACATGTATATATATATATACGCATTTTTTCTTTCATCATATAAACGTAAAACAGTAAATAATATATGCTGCACGCACGTCGTTCGTCCTTCTATCTCTTAGCCTACATAGCTAAGTCTACGTCGTCTTAGGGTCTACAGGATGTTGATGCTCAGCGTTACGTGGTACGAAAATTATTATTCATTTGGCTTAAGGAGACGCCACGTGCAACAGATGTATTACACGTGGTCTTTGATCGTTTTTACACTGATAATTATCCTCTGCTGTTACCATTATAATTAATACATACATATAATGTATATATATATATATATATACGCTATATCTCACTCGTTTATTATACTCGCTCGTTAGTGGGCACAGCAGAGCCGCTCTGAATCGGGGAATGTCTGCTAATACGAATGCAGCAACCGACGAGTGACGAGCGCGTGCCACGGCTAATAACACTAAATTGATAATTAAATGCTAAACGGTCGAAATTACGGATACCTCGGGTTCGCTCCTTCGTCATCCGGGAAATTCTGAGCCCTCGTGCGCGCGTGTGATTTTTCTTTCACCCTTAAAAAAATAAATAAAACTCGCCGTATCGCCGGCGCGAAAAGTTCGTGAATTTTTTTTTTTCCGGAGCTGCGTGGGAACGGGTCTTGTGTCGTTGATCGACGGCGTAATATTTTTGTATGAACAACTTTTATTCGCGTTCTCCGGGGAATTTAATTGAGCTCGTCGATCTCTCGTCGCGGTGCGAAGCGAAATCACTACAGTTACAGGTTGATGTTTCAAGACCCGGTCGCACAGTAGCACGCTCGTTGATACACATTTAAATATGTTACGCTGTGCAGTTTATAGTTTTTTTTTTAAATCTATACAGTAAATACTATGCTATCGAGTGACGAGAATCCGAGGACAGGACAGTCTCGAACACTAGTAAAGTCCGTTCGCTCTCGTAGCGAAGCTCACAGCTGGATCATGCATTTTTTTTTGCCACTTGCTCCTCCGTTCTGCTCTTTGCACGTTGAAATGACTTTCCGGCATGCGAAGACTCTATACTAAAAAAAAAAAGAAAGAAACAGCATGGCGGTCTTTTGAGCCTGGCATCGCGGACCGTACGGTCGGAACACATCGCGGAATGATCGACTATGAACGACGACGGCAAAGAGTTCAAAGCAAGCGGCAAACAAGAAAAAAAAATCATCGGATCCTCAACGCGTTACCATTGCTTGATGAATTTCTTCACTGACGATCGCCGCGTGGCTCGGGCCTCGCGCGATCACAATTTTTTTCACGGTGTCTTGACTAGGTTCTCGCCGGCTTTCGTTCGCGTTATCAGTATCGGTGTCTTCGGCACACTGTCGGGATTGTCCTGGAGCGTTATCTTGACCCTCTGAGCGCCGGGGCTGAGAGGCGGCTGCGCGAGTCCTTGGATCGTCCCGAGGGAGCCGTTCGTCGGTGTCGAGAACGGTGGACTCGTTCTCGCCGAGGGTGACTCCCTGGAGTCCGTACCGAGCGACGACAGGGAATCGTGACGACCGCTCCCGTTGACGCCAGCAGCCTCGGCGGGACTCTTGGTCCGCAGGCGAACTGGCTCCCTGACTTCCGGTGCGGGTGGGGAGGAGTTCGTCAGGTCCTGATGACTCTTTCCGTTCACCAGAGCCTTCTCGGGCTCCTCGTGTGGAACGAATGATTTTCTGGGTGGTTTCACCGGATCGCCCGCATCGGTGACCGCCGAATATCTCGTACTCGGATCGTCACCCGGAGAGTCCTGAAGTTTGGAGTCGTCGGATGGCGAATTGCAGACCAGCGGGACGTTCTCCATGTTTCCGTTGGTAGCGATCTTCGGCTGAGGCCCGTTTCCAGCCTCCAGAAGCGACTTGGTCATGTCCTTGAGCTCCGTGCCACCCTCGACGTCGTTGCGCTTCCTCCTCTTCTTGCAGTAATCGCCCTTGTAAGCGGCGAAGCCGAGAAGCGCACCGAGAACTGCCAGCAGAGCGGCCAGGACCACGTACGATCCCATTCCTTGCTTGGGCTGACGAGCCGGGGAAGCGTCCGTTGCCTCGGCGTCCGCCACCTCCTCCGCTCTGACCTTTCCCGATTTGGAGTCGTCGAGAACCTGACCAACGCTGACGGTTTCCCCGTCGCTCTTCACCTCCTCGATTTTCCTCTCCAATGGTTTTCCACTTTCGCTCGCGACGATCGGGGTTACGATCTTCTCGTCGACGGGGATTGGCGGCGAGCTCGCGAGCGTCGGCTCGGACGATGCGTTTATGAACTCCTCTTCCTCGAGGTCCAGATCCTTCTTGTTGTCCTCGTCGGGCGGCGCCGAAGTCCCCGCGAAGACGTTCCACAGCATGCCCAGCAAACCTTCCTCCGTCGACGTCTGGGCGGGCTCGGAACTCGTCGATTCGTGGTCGTTCGCGTCGTCGGGCGACCCCCAATTTATCGGTGGCACGCCGGTTCCGGAGCCTTCGATACCGGAGCCTTCCCGAAGATCCTCCTCTTCGCCGGAACCCTCGACCGGATAAGCCTCGTGCTGGCGGAGAAGCGACTTCTCGTCGGTCCCTTTGGTAGGCTCGATCTCCTCCACGGACTTCGTGCTGCTGGTAACCGGCACGGTCGTCGCTCGTTTGTCGTTCTCCTCGGAGAAGAAGAGTTCCTCGCGGAGTTCCTCGGTTATCGACGGGACGGTTGAAGAGGCCGCGGTTTCCACGACGATCGGCACTTCCAACGATTTCGCGGGTGCGGGCGTCTCGACCTCGGTGGGAGAAGTCGCAGGCGCATCCTCGGTGACGTCGTGCTCCTTCTCGTCGAGTGTCTCATCAGTCAACTCCTCGAAGGGATCGCCGGAAGTCGCCTCACCGGAGCCCTCCGCGGCAGCTTCGTCCATCTGCATCTCTTCGTCCTGGTCCTCGAACATACAAATCACCTGGACTTCCGGTTCCAGAAGCGACTTGCTCTTCAGGTTCGCGGGGCTCGAGCACAGCGTTCTCTTGGACACGTGGACACCACGATTAACCAGGATGTCGCGCATCTTCAGAGTCGCGCAGCTGCAGTTCAGCGGATTTATCGCGAGATCGAGGATCTTGAGATTCTTGAGAGCGAGGACCGCGCTCGGAATTTCCGTGAACGCGTTCTTTCGTATTATGAGGCTGTGCAATTTCTTGAGACCGTCGAACGAATCGGACTGGAGACTCGCTATCTTGTTGTGGGACAGATCGAGACTCCGGAGTTCGGGCAACGAACGAAAAGTTCCTGGATCAATGTGCTCAACGTCGCCCCTCGATAGATCGAGGTGCCTCAGGCTGCTGAGGTTTCGAAATATTCCCGGGTAGAGACGATCCTCGGAGACGGAAGTCTTCAGGGTCTCCAGGTCGTAAGTGTCGATGTACTTCGCGTCCTCGAGATCGTGACAGCGGGCCATCGTGCCGTTCACCTGGTTGCACAGGCCATTGGCGGGCTTCGGCGATGCGACCAACAGCAGAACGCCCAGAAGCGGGAGGGACAACTTTGCGCCTCGCATTTTCGTACTGGTCAACCTGTGGTACAGATATTTTTTTTTTAGTCACTTAAATCGGTACTGTGGTGAATGACTAAAAATTAAAATAAAATTAATGAAAATAATCATTTAAATTAATTAAAAAAAAAATTATCTTTACGCTGTTTTATACAGTTCGGGCCTGAGATAGCTGAGGAGTAAATTTTTAGGAAAATCTATCCCGTTCCCGTTCGACTGTTCGCATTATTTTCGGAGCGGTGTCGGACAGTCGCATGGTTCGTCTACTTACGCGTTACTGAATAACACACGGCAGTTTCTTTTATTATTCTCGCTCTCGTCGTTGGGTTTCTGCCAAACTATCGCAGCCTCTTATTCAACCTATCCGCTCGTCGAGGAGCGCTGCTCGACCGGTGGGTGAAAAGATATCGCGAGGTCGCGAGAAATAACGTTTCGCCAAGGGGCCCGCCGCGGTTCTATACATAGCGTGCAAAGTTTAGGCCCACTATTTACACTGTTTTGCATACTTTGGACAGCCGATGGCGATTATACACGGACTCGGGCATTCGTGTGACTACGTTAATTCTCTCACGGAGAGTCCAAAAGCCAGACGTGCATAGTCCATGGAAAAAAAAAATATATATAGAAATAAATAACGGGCTAACGTTCCTCCCGCAAAGATATTGGGTACACCTTGGATGCGGCAGAGGTTAAAATATAATTCGACAATTATATCGAATGAGGTCTTTACTTCTTTTTCATAAAAAAATAAAAATTTATACGCTGCTTTTTGTATCTTAGCGAAGAAACTTCACGTGGAATCGAGTTGTGGCTGATAATAGCTTAAATAATCTCCTTCAGAAGCGCTTAAAAAAAATTAAATTAAGTGACGATTCGATACTCCTCCCGCAAATATATTCGGTACAGCTCGAACGCGGCAGAGGTTACAATTGGACGATTACATCGAACGATGTCTTTACTACTTTTTAATTAAATAATACAAATTTATATGCTGTTTTTTTTTATCTCAGCGAAGAAATTTCACGTGGAAACGAGTTGTCGCTTATAGCAGTTTAAATAATCTCTTTCCACGCTCCTTAGAAAAAAAAGAAAAAAGAATGATGGTTCGATGCTCTTCTCGCGAAGACACACCTCGAGCGCGGCAGAGATTAAAATGCAATTGCACAATTACATCGAACGATGCCTTTACTTCTTTAAAAAAATAAAATAAAAATGTATGTTTCTTTTTTTATATCAGCGAAGAAGTTTCACGTGGAATCGAATCGTCGCTGCTAGCTGTTTAAATAATCGTTTTCAGTTCAGCTTAAAAAAAAAAAATAAAAGGATAAGAATACTCAGAATAATGTAAAACGGATGAGTCGGCATGATCGTTAAGTCGTCCCGGTGAAATGTTAACGCGTCCGGCGAGTCTGTACCGATACAACGAGGATAAGTCGCTTAACCTCCGAGCGTTTAATCGAGACTCGCTTTTAAAAACGTGCGCATATATCTCCGAGCCGACATCCACTGTGCTTCGAGTCGAACGTTGCGCAACGTCGTCGTCGCGCAAAACTCTAAATTTAAAGAATCCACGATTATTCTTCTCGTCCGCTCGTGCCTCCTCCCTCGGCCCGTAATTTATTTTATTTCATTCTTTTACATCGCCTTTCCCAAATTTTCTTATTATTCTCTGGCCGCGAACTCCCCGGCTCTCACAGTGCGACGACGAGCTAGCGTTCGCGACTCCGTCGTCGAGAGCTCGTCCGTTATGTCGGAATATCCGATTACGCATATCGCGAGGGTACACGCCACCACGGTTTTACACGTGTACACTCGAAACTGGTTTTGATTCTGATTAAGGAGAGAATTTGCGGCACGCGGAGGCTTTAACGTATAGTTTTCTTACCCGTGTGAAAGGTTTTTTTTTCTTTCTAAGGTCTCGAAAAAAAAAGTTATGCGGCACGAGAAAAACCAAAACGAATTCGTCTTTTATACTCGGTGCGAAATGAAAAATTGCGGCACGCGGAGGCTTTAGTTTATAGTTTTCGTATCCGTGCGAGAGGTTTTTTTCGTTTTTCGGTTTCGAAAAAAAGTTACGCGGGACGAGGAAAACCAAAACAAATTAGTCCTTTATACTCGGTGCGAAATGAAAAATTTTGAGGCTTTAGTGAATAGTTTTTGTACCCGTGAGAGAGGTTTTATTTTTTTTTTATCACGAAGAAAAAAAAAGTTGCGCTGGACGAGAAAAACAAAAAAAAATCGTCTTTTATACTCGGTGCGAAATGGAAAATTGCGGAGTTCGCTCGAAAAAAGCGCAATCAAATTGCTGAGGATAAATCGCGCGTTAATGTACGAATGTTGCGATTGCAAATTGCATATTGCATGAATGAATGATAAATGGGCGCGTCGAGCGTGCGGCCGATTCACTGGTACCCGCTGGTGTCTCAATCATATATGAATATATATATATATATATATACATATATATATATCTTTTTTTATAGCACTTTGAGTTTAATGACTCGATAATCGTTTATTTGCATGTTCAATCGCTCAGAGTGCCCGAGAGCATCCGCCGTGAAGAGTTTTCCCAATCGAGCTGTTTTTCCAAAGCGGGAAAGCTCGATTATTGATACTTGTATGACGTCGCGAGCGAAACGTCCTTGCCGCGACGCGTACGCGCACCTACACGGTGGATTATAAATTTTACGAGTTTTCTTACGAAGCCATTTAACCGGGTTCCGAGTCGTGCGAGAGAGCAGCGACGGATCGCGTAACTCACGTGTTGTTTATTCAGACGAGGCCAGTCAGCTAGCAGCGCCTCGGCTTCGGGAGCATCTGCAACATATCAGAAGAACGAGCGTGTTACACGGTTTGCCGGAAAGTAAATTGTAATTCCGGGTGATCCGGCCTGCCAGGTGAAGAAAAAAAAAACCATCTGAAAACTTATTTTCAATCAATTTTTTAGGGCTTCAACCCTATTTTCCACTTTAAAAAAAAGTTGCCATGTCACCCTGGACAAAAGGCTCTGTCAAATACGTTCCATCCAATAAAACCGGTAATTCGATAACACAATCTTTCAAGAGGTAAAAAAAAGCCATCTGAAAATGGATTTTCAATTAATTTTTTAAAGCTTTATTATCGTTTTCCGCTAAAAAAAATGCCATATAACCTAGGATTACCTTCCGCCACATACGTTCCACCCAATGAAACCGTTAATTCGATATCGCAATCTTTCAAGAGGTAAAAAAAAGAAAGAAAAAAGAATGTATCATTTAACGGCGATACAAAAGTAGATCGGAATGTGAAGAGGGACATCGGCACTGCAGGCGAGGGCTTCCACGGATTGGAGTTAATACCGTTGAGGTTCAGCGTCGCTTGATGATTGCAGGTGGAAGGTGGAATTGGATGGACGTCCGAACGAGTCGAGCCTCGACGGAGGGGTTTGAGATCTCGCGGATGGCCAAAGATGTCGAAACGGGCTTCCTCCCTCCGTCTCCTCCTCCGGGTATCCGGAGATCTCTCGCGTGTTCCGTCTATGGTCAGAACCCGAGCCGTTTTTTACCGGGGTTCCGGCGATCTCCTTGCTGCGCTCGGCAAGGCTATATACTCGCTCTCTATAAAACGCTCTGCAGCTAACGGTACATCGGAAACCCCGCCAAGGATTCACGGCCTCGTGGTCCAGTTTGTCATCGTCGGTTCGCCGATCATGGCACGAGGCTGGAAGGATGAACACCAAAGTTCCTCGAAGAGGACACCCGCGACAATAAAGATCCCTATTCGGCGGTCTCGCCGTCGGCGACGGGAAGTCGATGAGTTGCGTAAATCTCAATCGACCGTCGAATCATCTGCATCATCTCGACGTCTCCGCCGTTGCCAGGTGGAGTCTTGTCGGCAAACATGCGATAACCGGTAAGGGACGATGCGTCAACGGCCGAGTTCCTCTAATGGACGAATAGAGACGTTCGGTAATTTCTATCAGTATTTCGGTAATTTATAGTTAAGTAATTTATCGATAATTTCGCGATCACTCGATGAGGCTGGTAGGATGAACACCAAAGTTCCTCGAAGAGGACACCCGCGACAATTAAGATCCCTATTCGGCGGTCTCGCCGTCGGCGACGGGAAGTCGATGAGTTGCGTAAATCTCAATCGGCCGTCGAATCATCTGCATCATCTCGACGTCTCCGCCGTTGCCAGGTGGAGTCTTGTCGGCAAACATGCGATAACCGGTAAGGGACGATGCGTCAACGGCCGAGTTCCTCTAATGGACGAATAGAGACGTTCGGTAATTTCTATCAGTATTTCGGTAATTTATAGGTAAGTAATTTATCGATAATTTCGCGATCACTCGATGAGGCTGGTAGGATGAACACCAAAGTTCCTCGAAGAGGACACCCGCGACAATAAAGATCCCTATTCGGCGGTCTCGCCGTCGGCGACGGGAAGTCGATGAGTGGCGTACATCTCAATCGACCGTCGAATCGTCTCCATCGTTCCCGACGCATCGGCCCTCGCCAGGTGGACTCTTGTCGGCAAATATGCGATAACCGGTAACGGACGATGCCTCAACGGCCGAGTTCCTCTAATGGACGGATAGAGCGTTCGGTAATTTCAATCGGTCTTTCGGTAATTCATCAGTAATTTATCGGTAATTTCGTGATCATTGGACGCGGCTGGAAGGATGCACACCAAAGTTCCTTGAAGATCCCTCTTCAGTGGTTTCGCCGTCGGCGGCCGGAAGTCGATCGAGTTGCGTAAATCTCGATCGGCCCTCGACTCGTCTCTTCGTCGTTCCCGAAGACGGTGATGATTCAACCGACTCAATCGACCGTCGAATCATCTCCATCATCTCCACGTCTCCGCCGTCGCCAGGTGGACTCTTGTAGGCAAATGTGCGATAACCGGCAACGGACGATGCCTCAACGGCCGAGTTCCGCTAATGGACGGATAGAGCGTTCGGTAATTTCTATCGGTCCGTGGCGCATTGAGGCTTGGAATGAGCGCTCAGGGGGGTCCTCGCGTCATCGAGCCGGTGCGAGCGGAGCACAGCCGAGTCTCCCCTCGAGCGATATTGCACACTCTGGACATTGAACATTAAATCGCCCAAACGCGTGTGTCTGGTCGACGGGTGAGTCTCGAGAGGTCTCTCGATTTCGGAGCGGATTCGAACACGGGATGCGAGAGTATAATCTCTCTCTCTCTCCCGTTCTCCGTCCCGCACGAGAGAGTCACACCGACAGTGTCCGCCGAAGGGGCTCCTGGAGGCTGGTCGGCGTTACGCAAAGGACAAAAAAAAGTGCCAGTCACGCCGACAAGTTCGACGGTGGCTTTGATGTTCGACCGACACGCGAGCCGCGCATGCGCCCGAGCGGATCAGGTGAAATTTCTCTGTTGTCGCGAGGTGAAAAGAAAATCGGAAGGGGCGGATTGATACAAAAAAGAAAGTGGCGAGAAAAAAAGCGTATTACTTCATTAGGTTAATTACAGTAATGATACTGTAATGAGAAACTACTCGGAGACCGCGACCGCCATTACCACGCCTTTCACTCTGAAAAATCAATGCACAAAAAAAGCGAAAAGCGGAGGAAATTTTCCCATGAATTATTAGGGAGGAGCGGGGCAAAATGGGACTGTGGGGATAACCGAGATAATGGGACAAAACGCAATTTTCCAATAACTTTTGGGTGGTAGCGGTCAGTGATGCAAATCGCGGTTCAAATTCCGGATTTTCTCGTTGGGACAAAATCTAATAATCATTGGAAAATTGAGTTTTGCCCTACACTGAAAAATAAAATATCGACGACTCAAGTAAAATTCGCTTGCAGACTGCCAAAGAAAAAAAAAAATATTATTTCAATTCTACTTTCAATTCTTATAATTGCATACGGGATTGAAACGATGACATGTCACCTTGGCAGTCTTGCCGTCGTTGTTTCAATATCATATGGAATTATACGAATCGAAAGTGGAATTGAAATAAGAAGTTTTTTCTTTGGCAGCCCGCAAGCAAATTTTATTTATTTTTTTCAGTGCACGGTCCCGTTTTGCCCCACTGTCCCATTTTTGCTCCGCCTTCCCCTACGCCCGAAGAAATTGATGGGACCGCGGATATGAATTTTTGTACAATTGACAGCGAGATGACAACGGGATATTCGACACTATGCGACGTTCTTCGGGAAGAAGAGCCTCGGATAGGCTAGGCTGTGCAGGGAGGAGCAAACACTAGACCCGTACGTGACACTACGCGACTCGATGTGTCTCGAGAGATATCGATAACAGGCGGTCGTGCGAAACGATTAGCAATCCGTAACGTGCGGTTCGAGGATCCGTGTATCAGACACGCGCTCGGGCATTGACAGGTCGCGGTTGAACCGAAGTAATCTTACACGAGACCACACACACCGACGATGGGCTTGCCCGCTACATAGTCATAGTTGCGCCGGTGAAATGGTCGACGGTCAATTAAAAAAGAAAAAGGCGTGACTCGTGTGTAATGTAACACGATTGTAATTAAAATTTATACTTGTCCGAAGCTGAAGTGAATTTCCGAACGAGGAGCTTGGCTTTTTCCATTGATATTCATGTTTTCTCATCGCGGACGCTGTTCCGAGGAAAATAGGTCAGCGTGAAATGCACCACGTGTGTCCTCGAAGAGCACGACGCGCGGCACTTCAATGCTTCGAGTGTCTCGCTTCACTTTTTCATACAATTTTTTTTTTCCTATTTTTTATACACGGATAAGAGACTCAAAGGCCGGACGCGTTTTTCCTGACTGCGATGTGTGTCACCAACGTGCGACAGTGGCTTCGTGTACGAAGTCTTTCGCGCGTCTCGCAACTGGACACGCGCTGGTAATTATCTGAACGTCCTTGACTGGATTTTTCGGGAGTTTCGTCGATCTGGAAAACTGAAATATCCGTCTCAGGGGCTCCGAATGAGGAAGCAAGACCGGAGATCGTTCGATGCTGGTTTTTCCTGACTGCGATTTCTACCACCAACGTACATTTCAAAAATAAATAATAAATTTTATGTACTGGAACTTTAAGTTTGCTTACATTACTTACATCAAGTGAACATTGATGTACTATTTGTGCAAAATTAAAATGTCAGAGATTAAAATTACAAATCTTTTGCCTGAAATTTACAAAAAAAATTATTGTAAACAAATATGTCACTGTAAAATTGTAACGCGCATGAAATTTCAGAAACAATTTACGTAAAGAATAAAAATTCCGGTAACGTTAATTAATTTTCAATTAAAATTGTTTTACAGTGTATACAACAGTGGCTTCGTGTTTGGATTCTGCGCGTCTGTCAGCGGGACACGCGCTAGGAATGATCTGAAAGTCCTCGAATGTATTTTCGGGACTTTCGTCGATCTGACAAACTGAAATCCCCCTCAGAGAGCGGGAGTCTGAATCGGTAGACGCGACCGGAGATCATTCGACTGTGGCGAGATAGAAAGCGAAGGACCGAACGAATTGAACACATGTCGACGATTAAATAAAGATTGATATCGATTTGGACCATCAAATTGAAACGCTCGGGACATTAACAGCTGCCTCTTTCGTGCCGGGCAGTGAATTATCAATTTCGACGCGACGATTCAGAGTCCCTGAAACTCAAGAGTCGTTGTATAACTTTGTATTCGAACGACTCGTATTTTTGCAGACAATTTTACACGTATCTCGCAGTATCCGGATAAGAATCGCCGAGCGGGTTTAAAAAAAGCAAAAAAAAAAAGCCATCTCGCAGTCAACAGCGTGTTTATCCACACGAACGTCTCGGAAAAACGTGACTCACCGGTACATACTTTCTTTTCGCGAGAATTCCCATTAGCTCGGCGAACAGGCAACGGGCAACGTTATAAAAATTACCGGCGCAGGTATTATGCAGTTTTGCAACAGACTCTTAATAGATTTTACCTGTTGATCGAGTCCTGGAAGGCATGATTCAACCGTGTAAGTAATCGTATAAAAAAAAAAAAAAAAAGAAGAAGCGAACAGAACCGTGATCGTGGCTTGTGACTGTCTCACGAGAATCGTACGAGTCTTGTTGACGAACGACTGAAATATACGTGCCTTGCGTTGTCATTAAGATTAGCTAACGTAAGTTTCTCGTAATTGTCACATTGTTACATGCATGTGTATAGATAAAAGCATAAAAGCCACGCATAAGAAAGATTAACAAAAAAGACAAGCTATTGTGATAATGCGACGTTTCGCTTGACCTTGTCGATTGCAATGTCCAGTGACGATGCCAAGACGTCATATCGGTTCTTCTCTGGCCAGCCCTGGCCAGCTTCTCTGGTTCTTGTCTGACCTCGCATGCGGTTTGAACGTCTGCTTGTTAAACCGGAAGTGAGGCCACTCAGAATTTTCTTTTATTTCGTTGTGACGCCACTTCCGGTTTGAAAATCGATTTGTCCGACCAGAAATTACGTATTTCCGGTACGACGTAACTACCGGTCAGAAAAATGAGATTTTCAAACCGGAAGTGAGGCACTTCCGGTGTCAGGTAATTTTCGTACGAAGCCCAACGCGCTTGCGATAAGCCTAACACGCTTGTTCCGATTAAACTCGACTATAAATCGTCCATCAAAATTATTATTTGTACCGAGCATGACACAAACAAAGAATGCTTCGATGCACTAAACCATCGAGAGTTCTCGACACCGCGACAACCTTCGCCATCCCAGTGACAAGTGCAGATCGGTAAAAAAATACAACCGATCAAAGATATTTTTGCAGCGCCGTGTGACAGAATGTATATAAAGAGCGCGGTGAAAAACGCCGGTGCGCGGAGAGGCCGGAGATAAAATAAATACGAGGGTTCGCAGGTCATGTGCCGCGAGGCATATCAGCATTGCTAATGCCAAGAGCAACGGTGACGTATTTCTCCGTCAGTCCCTCCACCATCCGATTCCTGCTTGCCGCAAAGTTTGCGAATGCGGCGAGAACGAAAAATCACGAGTCCGACTCGTCGAGTATATTGCACGCTGCACGGGGAAACCACCGTATGATTACACGGAGATATCCACGGGCCTCGGTTGAGAGAGTCGGAAATCGAGATTCCCGCTCCTTTAAGGTAGTCCCCGCGTGCAATTCGCATAAGTTTCAGAGAAATGCAAACACTTCTGGATGGTATAAAAATCAGAAAAAAATCAAGCATATCAAAGGTGCTGAAAAGATTAATTTTGCGTAATAATAATTCCAAAATGTTATTAACAAATTGATGAAAAATAAAATTGTTCAACATATCACCCGGAAACCTAACTTTTTTTCATGAAAATGGTTCGTTCATTTTTCTGAATATATATGAATTTTTCAGATTTTTAAATTCACTTTGAATTTTTTTTATATGGGAAAAATGTGTAGAAAGTTACAAAATTCGAAGTGAATTTAAAAATCTGAAAAAATTCATACGTGTTCAGAATTTTATTCTTCATCAATTTGTTAATAACACTGTGGGATTATTATTATGCAAAATTGATATTTTCAGCACCTTTGATATGCTTAATTTTTTTGAGATTTTTATACCATCCAGAAGTGTTTGCAATTCCTTCTCATTTCTCTGAAACACATGCGAAGTGAACGCTTTTCGCAAGAACTACCTTAATCTCTCACGATCTTGGCAAAGACTCCCAATGTCGCGGAACTGTCGAGTCGACGAGAGGCCCGACTGTCTATCACTCAGCCCGGAAACGCACGTGGCCTATCGTCGCTGAATCGAGGGGAATAATTCAGTATAGTCTAGCGAATAGATCAAACGGGCTCGTAGCGCAACGAGGAGCCGGTCGATTCGCGGTTTGGTCAACGAGGCTCGGCCCAGGGCCTAAGCGATTTCGAGGGGGCACGAGGGGGAGCGAGGGAAGAGAGAGGGACAGCCAAGCTGATCGAGGTCTGTGAACCGGGGTTCAAGGTCTCTCACTGCTCGTACCCACTGCGAGACATACCATCGTATGACATAACCGTCGAAGCCGGAGATAGACGCAGGAAGACTCGGAGTAGGGACTCAGTTTCTATTCGCTCTTTCGGTCCAGCTTTGATGATTCATGGTTGTTGTAAAAACTGCGCGTGTATTGTATAAATAAATTAATAATCATTTTTCCACGCTGCAACTCGTGTGGGAAGATCAACCATTCGAGCGCGGAGCCTCTGGAGTGAATCTTCAAGTGCAAATTGGACCGAATTTACTCTAAAGTCTTGCGATGCACTTCTTTTAGGAAATCCTTTTTTGGAACAAATTTGTCTAATTTTAAGACGGCATAGTTAAATTCAAAAGAAAAAGTAAAGAAAAAGTAAAATAAAATAAAATAAAATAAAATAAAATAAAATAAAATAAAATAAAATAAAATAAAATAAAATAAAATAAAATAAAATAAAATACAGGTTAGGTATAAAGAAACAAGTTGGTGACGCTGAGCGCAATTTAGATTACCGATTTTGGAGTCAGAGGCGGGGCCCGAAGGATTACCAACGCGGTTTCCTTCCCCCATTTTCTTTTTACTTGGAGGTTTGAGGAGTACAACAGAACCGGCCTGTAGATGTAGTGTCGAGGATCCAAAGTTCACATTGGAGCTAAGATCTCTCGATGGGAGTTTCCATCGGTTACGAAATCGATCGCGAAGATAATTGCGATTATGCGCATAAGATCGGGCAGATCTCGCGTTATCCTTGTCCTTTGACTGTTCTTTTAATTTATTTTTATTTCATATGTAACACGTGCCGGGAACCTTGGGAGAACCTTCGGACATTAATCGAGCGCGCAACGGCGTCGATAACGCGTAAAAAATAACGATCGATCATCCGACGTTAAAAATCTACGATAAAACGAGATAAAAGCTCGTCGAATGTGACGCACTACAATCTTTCTAGTAGAACCTCCGATATCATCGGTCTCGCGATTTGCGTGCAAAATTCAGATTTTTTAAATTGGAATCAGCAGGTGTGATCGGTAAAGATCAAACTTCATCTTTCGATAAGCTTGTCATCCACGTAGTCGTCAAAGCATACCGCTCGGATCGCCGAATCAAGGTGGAAAAATAAGAGAAATAAAAAAATAAAAAAAATTCTCGAATTTTCACACTGTTGAGAATCCACGAAATTCATAAATATTTGGTTCAATGACGTGTACTCGACATGTGTGCACTCTCTTATCGACAAACTATGGCTCGCTGTATGATAAGAGTACGCGGCACCGCAAGTAAATTACGCCAGGCAAGATGCGTGGATTTAGGCCGAGACGCACGTTTGATTCTCGAAGTCAATGGACTCGGCGCTGTTTTTTTTTCGTATCAGTCCGAAACTCAAAGAAGTGATCGATTGACTTGAATCGATTTTTTATAACAGTTCTAATTAGTCGAGCAAAACGAATTAAACGGAAAGAAAAAAAGGCACCCACACTTTCTTATATTCAAAGAGAATATATAATACGGTCAACCTACATACGATTCTTCGACCTTATCAACGCCGCTTCCGCTCTTTCACTTCGTTTTCTCTGTCGTTCGCTGTGCATAATGCTGATCCGTTATTATGCTCGTCATCCCCACAAAGATTGCAAAGAAAGAGAAACAGGCCACTGTCTCTCCTCGCAATTTCATTTTTTTTTTTTTCTACTGCGGAGACGATAAAACGTAAGAGAAAGACATCGAAACGATTCTCTATCCCTCGCGCCAGTGAATAAGATGATCGCCCCGAGAGTTTGTAATCTCCGAGTGTAAATATAGGAATAGCGAAGGCTGTTCGTGCCTTTCGACTTATCGCCTCCTCTCGTTTGTTTCTCTCACTCTGACTGAGAAAAATAATAAAATAATCCCATCTACCATAAGTGCACCTCGCTGTCCTCTCTCTCTCCCCCCCTATTTTCTCTCTTCGCTAAATTGCGTCACAAGCGCGAATACGTGCGCGAATGAGTCGTGTACGGGATCAGCGCCGCTTTGACACGATCTCGGCCCTCGGCGATGCCCAAGGACACGATGAAAGGATTTCATTTCGAACTCCCTTTTTTCATCTTCCTTTTCCCCCTGTCTTGCGCGCGTGGCGCTCCCGCAACTCCCGAGTTTGTCAGCACGCGTACGTACGCGTGTGGTTTTTTTTTAATTTTTTTTTACTAGTCTTTTTCTCCAGTGACGAGAATTCCTCTCCGTGGCTCTTCGGATTAGCCCGTTACGCAATTGAGCACATAGCCGAGTTACCTGCCGTTGTTATGTATCTTTGGTCTTACACGTCACAGCGACATTAGTCGTACTATAGAGACGTCTATCTGGGCTCGGAGACACTCACACTTAGACACCGGTCTCTAATCGTCGGGCGACGGGGAGCGAAGACGATAAGTGGAGAAAGAAGACTGAATTTTATGGTCTCTTTTAAAGGAGGACGCACAGTTGTTGCAAAAGATTTTGGAACGCCGGAACGACGCGCTGGTGGAGCAGAACTGCGCTTTTTAAAAAATCGTGCTTTTGTTTAAACATTTTTTAACATTTTGCCGATTAAAAATAATTTTTGTAAAGCTGAGTGCTTTGATGTTCACCGGATCGGTACGGCGTCCCGAGAGATCACGCTGCTTATATCCTGGGATTTCGTTTTCACTGCCGATCAACTTGAAAAAACATTAATTTTTGCCAAAGTACCGCAAAGATAAAGACTTCGGCTCGGGCGGCGAAGAGCGAAGACGATAAGTGAAGAAAGAACGCTGAATTTTATGATCTCTGCTAAAGGAGGCCAGACGGTTCTTGCAAAGTATTTGATAACGTCCGACCACCGCGCATGCGTCTGGTGGACCCGAGCTGGGCTTCTAAAAAATCATGCTTTTTGTAAATATCATTTTATCGATTAAAAATCAGGGGTCAATGGTCAGGGGGGGGGGGGGGGGGTTCTGTCAGGGGTTCAATTCCTATAATCTTCACCGGCTCGAAGCCCTAACAGATCACGTCCTGGGGTTTCGATTTCACTACGGATTAACCAGAAATTGATTATTGTTTTTGTCAGTACCGTAAAGATGAAGACATCGGTCGAGCCAGACTCATTTCTTGTGTTAGAGTGGCGTCAAAAAAATTTCTTGGTTTCCAGGATTAATTATCGACTTCTGAATGATTACCGAGGCGACACGGAAAGACAATTTACTGTGAAAAATTTGTTCGTTCCCAGGATTAATTATCGACTTCTCAATGATTGTCGAAACGACACGTTACGAACATTTGGCTGTGAAAGTCTCTTCGTAAGTTTCATCAACGAATTTCTCGCTCCTCGATGGTGGGTAGAGAGTTTTTCCTCAAAATACTAATTATACCGATGCACAACATTCCTACAACTGCGCCCGAAGCTCGAAGGGGAAGCCGCCTCTACATTTCCAGTTTAGCGCTAATTTTAGAAGACGGATCGGTGACTACTCTCGCAGCTCCAAACTGTTGCTGTACGAGTCTACGATTTTGAGTTTCAGCTGCGATTACGCGCAGGGTTATCCTCAAAATGTCGAGCGTTAGTCATCGATGCTCGACGTCACAGGGAAACACCGTTCTACCGCTGTCTTCGATCTTTCCTCTTGAAATTCGCACCTCGAATTCGAATTTTTTTAAGTCTTTTAATTTTTATAACATTTACCGTATCGATACGACATCTCAACAGACCGCGCCGTTTATATCCGCGGGTTCCGATTTCGCTGCAATTAACTTAAAAAATGAGACACTGTACAACCTTGTCGATGAATTTTCCCCTCGTTTTGTAATTAGGCGTAACCCGATTTTTTATATATAAAATAAAATAAAATATTTTATGAAGCGGTTGATGAGAAAAACGAAATCCCAACCCGGTCATTACGGATCAAAAAACAAATCTGAACGAAAGCAAAATCCCGCGAGCGATCGAAGAGGACGAGTTCGATCTAGCCGGAACCTGCCGATCCGCGATCGCGCGCGCTCATCGCGGAAGCCCGATTCATCGCGGACTCCTCTTCATGAATGGAAAAATAGTGGTACACCGTCTCGTTCGTGCGTCGAAGGTGGAACTCTCTCGCCGATCGATCATTCCGAGTCACGCGTCACCCGCGAGATTGTAACGATATTTTCATTGAGCATTTGTCAACATTCACACGTTGTTTTTCTTTTCCTTCACCGGGTTAATCGGCGATGCCCACCGGGGCGTTCGCGCGCTCCTCGTCGCGCCTCGATGATCGAGAATCTGGATCCAGGATCGATCGGCCGGCGACCGAGGGAGGGGTAACCGGTCGATCGGCCATCGATCGCGAGAATCGAAGAAGCTACTGTCGCTAAGAGGTGGAGGATTCGTCGACGGTGATCGTCGTCACTCTCCCGCGCTCCTCGTAACTTACTCTGGCCACGTTTTCCATTCGTCTATTTTCATAAGACCCATCATTTTCATATATATATGTGTATGTATATATATATATATATATATATATATATATATATATACGAGAGAGATCCTGCGGGTAACGTCGAAGCGAGTACTCGTCTTACGACTCCGTAGATCGGAGTCGGAAGGCGCGCGGCGGAGGAGGAGTCTCCTTGGCCCGTAACACCAGGTTCACCACAGACGTTGTCGCGTGACGGTATAATGATATCCAGTAGCCCCCCCCCTCCCCCTGCTTACTGTACAAGTCGGTATACACGCGCATCCATATGCATACCATTATGTTATATTGCAGCTCTATGGGTAGTCATACACGTCATTACAGATTACAAGACGAAGAACTTACGAGGAAATAGCCCAAGGTGCACAAACACAACATTACGGTCAATTTGTATTTTTTTTTTAACGAAAACAAAAAGAAGACAAAATTTGTATAAAAATAAACACACGATCACAGACACAGCACTTTTTCCTTTTTTTTTTTGGTAATTTAACACATCATCACAGGCACTCGGAGATAAAAAATTTCTTCGCAGTCGCGTGAGTTCCTTACCTCCTGTTTGAGCCCTTCTGTATAATCCTGTTCTGGGATTCTTCGACAGTTGAGAATGTGTCGGTAATCCGATTGATCCTCGATCGCGATTTTTTTTATTGATTGATATCAATTTGATTTTTTTTTTTTTTTTAATATAAAAATAAGAAGATATTGGTTACTTGTATCGTGAAACTATCGAGGCGGTTTCGTTGGATTCGAATTGTCGGAAAAGGGTGTTCGCGCGCGCGATAATTTTTTTTTTGTTTTTTTGTTTTTTCGTGTGAAGAGAATAATCGATGGAGGCGCGATCGAACTCTTCCGATACAATCTATCGCGGACTGAGGTCGTGTGAGGACTGTGCCGCGCGGACTGACTGCGCACTCTCTCTCGCACAATCCCCCGACACAAGCGACGACTACGACGCACCGCCGGCGGTTACCACAGCAGCAGCTACCGCTACCAGCAACAGTAAGCAGCGGCACAACCGACTCACTTCGAACTCCGAAACCCCCCACTAAGGCCCCGAGGCTCGCGTTAGGTGTGTAATCGAGGACTTGGAGAGAGAAAATGCGAGAGAGGAGTGGAGAGAGAGAAGGAACGGACACGCGGATTTGTCACGAGACTCTTAATCTTCGCACCAAAAAAACGTGCCCTTTCCCTGATGACCTTCTGTCCTGGTCGGTGAAGAAATTTTCCGAAACCGTAAGCCTCGATACATATGCAGATGCGCCAGATTTTTTTTTTAGTTACAGGAGATTGGCTTTTGATGATCAGACATGGAAAATCCACGCACAGGTGGATTTGTCTGTACTGCTCTTTCCACTTAGTTATTAGTAGACTGATATTCCGCACGCCCATTCAGTTCTTTGTCAATGACGCAGATCCTGAGTTCCGAGAGGTTCTGTCGGTAAAATTAACAAAGGTGGGTACGAGAAGTCGGGGCAAAAGGGACCACTTCTTTTTATCATTTTTTTTTTTTTTTTTTCATGTGTTTTATGAAAAAGATCGTTTTCTCCGGAGTTCCGTTTCGCCCGGCTCTCGCTGCGTCACTGTATGAGTGGATTGCGAGGCCTGCAGAAGTGCAGCAGTAGATAATGCAACGGCGATCAGACATGAGTCTGACCCAGCGGCACAAAGTTCCCATCAACAAAACAATCGTTCGCTGGCAATTGAACGTAGTCGCATTTGTACCGTGAGGGACATCAGTTGAGAGGAGGTAAAGGAAGACGAACTAATTTCCTCTCTGATTTTGCTGTTGCACGAGTTTTACTTTAAAGATAATGTAGCGCCAGAGCTTAAGGTAGCTCATGCGGTACAGTCAAGGCACGTTTTAAAGGAGAAATTTTTGCGAACTAAGATAGATCTGGATTGAGGAGTTCCTAATTTATGTGGAAAACAATGTACAATAATGAATGTACAGAAAAATAACTCAGCTTGCGCCAATAAATACACGGGCATATGCTTATTGTTGTGAAGTCAAATTTGTAATTTTTGTCCGACCTTGACGAGTGACAACCAATTTTGTTTGTTAAAATATGTTTCACGAAATCACCGAGTAATTTGCTTCGGTTAGATTCTCAATGGAAGAAAAGTTCAGTTAACGTCATAGCTCTGCCTTTTTCATAAACAAATCACTCTAATTTGCAACCGATGAATATTTTCGATTCGTGTTTTCCAGTGAATTTTTAGAGTATCTATCGAGAAACAAAACGAGTTTTCACTCATCAAAATCGACCAAAAATTACAAATCTGATTTCACAAAAACTGCGAACAAATATGCCCGTGAATTGATCGGCGTAAACTGACTTATTTTTCTGTAGCTTCATTGTTGCACATCTTTGTCTCCATGAAGAACGAACTTTTGCATCTAGGTCCACCTTAGTTCGCACTCATCATCCCGTTAAATTGTGCACGAACCCCTTTTGAAATCTTGGTACCCGATTGACGTGACTGTACCGCGAGGACTACCTTAAGCGCGAAGATAGGAGAGCGAAGGGACAGCGAGAAACGCACTCTCATCTCCCGAGCGTGATTGGTACTGCGAGATACAATAGGGGAGTCCTACGGTAAATTGGAGCGAACAGCAGGGTTCTCCAGTAGCGAGATCGCAAAAAGGAAGCTGTGAAATATTAGTTATCTAGTTCGGAAGCGTTGTCGATGGACGCTTGGGGCTACGGAGCTGATCCTGCTGGCGGTGCTGCCGAACGAGTGATCATTCGATCATTAGGATCCGGCAGATCGTTCTAGGAATTCAGGGATAGTGCGCCGATTCTCTTTGAAGATCACTTCGAAGAACTCGTGTGCAACAATAGACACGTTTTCACCGTTGCATTCTCATTCCAATTAATTCTGCAATCTCCTGTTCCCCGTACAACATTAATCCTTTCTATAGTTTCGGACAACACAAAATCAGAGAGGAAAAAACACCTGGAGATTTCGCTGCCACGTACATAATGCTTTGATCTCGTGACTGACTTCGTTTAACTCATTAACAAACCATCCTCTGTGAGAAACTTAAAAAAACAACAGAAGATTCTTCCCTGCAGAATCTGCTCCGTAAAAAAAAGTCAATCGCGATTAAATGTGAGAATTTATCGTTCTCATAGCTTATCTTCAATAATCCACAAAATATATAAAAATCGTCATGCAGCGAGCACTTCCGAAGCAAGTCCGCTTCCCCAAGCTCAGAAGTTCCACCAAACCCGGCGGAGCTTCTCCGCGCACCTCCGCATGCGCGGTGCGCCTCAACTCCGCCGTAACATTTTTCGACCCAGTAAATCGACGTAAGATCGCACCGTCGTCATCGGAGCCGAAGGAACGGGAGCTCTCGAGAGCACAGTGCGATACAGACCGACCGCCACTCCGAGTTTGCTTAATACCGTTCACGACACATGAACGCGTTGCCCGATGGGCTATTAAGGCCGTATCGCACGTTGAACTCTCTTCGCTCAAGCGCGGTTCCTGAAAAGTACACAAACCTCTATATATCTCGAGGCGCGGGTCGAGTGTAAAACCGCACTGCCGTGGCATGTACGCGCGATCAAAATCCTACGTAACGCTTTCACTTTCGGTTGTTACGGAATTTTTAACCGGAGCGTGCAATCGGATCGGGCACGACGCTTGTAAAAGTGGCACGATAATAACCATACCACGCTCCGTTTCAGCGGCCCTACGACCGCGATCGACCAGATAGAGAGCCTATCAATCGGCCGGGAGCTCGCGACCCTTGGCACCATTAATTAAACCGATAATCGAAGGAGAATGAATATTGATAACTGTCAATAATAATTCGTCGCAGCCAGCAGCCACCGCTGCTGAATTAATTTGACGGTGGAAAGAACAATCGATCCGTGAGGCACATACCATCTGGGAGGTATCGTTTTTATCGTATATCGGAGGAGAGTCTCGAAATACCATTCGAATTCTCGGCATGGATTGGGACAACTTCCGTCGTAAAGAACCATTCGTCTGCCCGGCAGGAAATCAAGGACAGTGGGCGCGCAGAGCGGGTACAGCGAGTTTGTCGGCAACCTTCGATCGATTGATAATCAGAATGGGCCACGTGAAAATGACATCCGGAAATCGATACGGTTGAGCTGCGGGACGATCCGAAGATCCAAGGAGCGATTAAAAAAAACTCTCTTCCGCCGCCAGCACACGGAGAAAAAGAAATTGTTGGGACGACAAGAATTTTGTTGCCATAACTGATTCACCTGGTTAACATAGGGACAACACAATATTTTGCTGTGGCAGGAAATATGTTGCTGTAGCAGCCAAATATTTTTGCTACCACAACAATAAATTATTAACGATCTAAATTTTGTTACACGGAGAAATATAGTCCTGTTTCTGTAACACAATGTAGATCGTTAATAATTTATCGTTGTGGTAGCAAAAATATTTGGCTGATACAGCAAAATATTTGTTGCCACAGCAAAATCTTTTGTTATCCCTATGTAAACCAGGTGAATCAGTTATGGTAACAAAATTCTTGTTGTCCCAACAATTTTTTTTCTCCGTGTAGAGAAACAGAACTATTTTTCTCCGTGCAGGAAATCAAGGGCAATCGGTGCACAGAGTGGGTTTGCTCGCGGCAAACCTTCGTTCGATTGATAATCAGAATGGGCCACGTGAAAATGACATCCGGAAGTCGATACCGTTGAGCTACGGGACGTTCCGAAGATCCGAGGAGCGATCGAAAAAAAATAAATCTCTTCTACCGCCGGACCGGTATGCGACGCCGGTGTTATGGCTCGCATAGAAAACCATAGAACGAGGAATGCGCAAATGCGACGAAGAGGAGACTTCTGGTGGCAGCGTGACGGAACGACGAAGGGCTCATCGGCCCGTGGTCGTTCGCGGCTGAGCGCGCGAGTTAAAATTAACATGCACGGCGACTCGGGAGGTGCATCGCTACCGGGCTATGCACTGACGATGGGACTGTCCAGGAGGAAGACCGGAGAGAGATATGCGTTTTACAACTATGAGAGTGAAATGTAAATTGCGGGGTCTCTGATTATACGGGCGATCCGACCTGACGGCTACGACATCGCGGAGGAAAAGAAACAGTTGCCTCGACTAACCACGCTGTTAAATACGCTCTGGGCGATTAATTTCGTTGAGCCAATAAATCGGTGGGTTACTAAACAATTGATTTGTTGGGCCAACTTGTTCATTTGTTGGGCCAACCAATTCATTTGTTGGGCCAACTTATCAATTTGTTGTGCCAACTTATCGATTTGTTCGACCAACTTATCAATCTGTTGGGCCAACTTATCAATTTGTTGGGCAATTTTTTAACTTGTTGGGTCAAGTTATCAACTTATTGGATAATTTTTTAACTAGTTGGGTCATGTTATCAATTTGTTGTCCCAACCTATTAATTCGTTGAGCCAACTTATTAATTTGTTGGACCAACTGATCAAGTTGTTGGATCTTTTTTTAATTTATTAGGGCCAACTTGTTAATTAGCAAGCAAGTAATTTATCGACTCAACCAAATCCCCGCTGCTCGAACAACTCGCTAAATTATCTATTGCACAGCACAGACAAACAATAATCTCCATGAATCTCGGATAATAATATCTCCATTGTGGACTTTGTTCGTTCACTTTTTGTCTACTACGGGTTCGTAAACCAGCCGATGAAAGAGAGCTTAATCTCCGTAAGAGAATGTCTTTCATGGATAATACATGGTCGGATACCTTGACGAGCTCTCGCGATGCGATAACATCACTAAAGCCTTTCGTCCTGCCCGTTCGCTCGAACCAGCGAACTGTCCACGCCCGAGTTCCGGATACTCTCTGATCCGACGTACGCTCCAGATACATAGCGTATAAAGTTGCGAGATCACCCAACCCTTTTTTTTTCTAATGACGATTTTTTTTTTTTTTTTTTTGTCAACGGACAAGACTCCATAGGTGAGTCAACGGACAACACTCCATAGGTGAGCAACGGAGCGAATGATTAGAGGCCCGAGTGAACGAACGGGAATTTATCTGTACACACCATAATGTCCTCTTTATACGCCGCGGCGAGTGTAAAACTGCAGCGGCACGCGGGGAGCAATCTCCGCTCGGCTATTAACGTGTACCTCGAAGAGACTCTTTATCTCCCGGCGTGAGAAATTTCAGACCTCCCCTGACGGCCGCGCGCGCGTCCGGCTGATGCCGTAATTTCTTCTTGAATCCAACTGCATCCACAGCGCGACCACACACTCCGGAGGATCGTCTCCCTCCCGAGAAGAGCGCCTTCAATCTGAAGAGAGTGAATCTTTTTTTTTTCTTTTTTTTTTCTTCGCCTCTTCTCATCGACTTTCGACCGGCGAGGCTCCGAGACGCTCCGCGAGCTCGCGTGGGACCAAGTGATTTGGCTTCATTAATCGGCGACGATCGGCCTTGAGACGATGAGCGCGCGACCAAACCTCTCTTTCCGTCTGTGTACACACACTTTGTATACCGTTGTATACTTTGCATACATCTATATATAATATATATTTATATATATGTGTGTATGTATGTACATTGTCGCCGCGTATTACCCAACGTTGATTATGATTGGCGAGTTTTCGCCGTGTCCAATCGACTATACTTGTCCTTCGTCCGTTGTTGATCTTCTCGTCAAACGGTCCACCGGGTGTTTAGTGCTTTACTCGCACCGGGCCATCAAACGGATGCTCCGATACGCACAAACAGTTTTGCAGCTCGGTGCGCGCTATTCGGAGGGGCGCGATAACTCTCGGTACGGCGCAGCGTTCGGCGATTAGTTTCGAGTCGTCACCTCGGTCACCGCGACTATATTAATTCACCTACAATTCGTAATTGTGAGAAGTACGCTGGCTCACTCGGGTGATGCCACCGAGTGCCGTACGTGTGTGGTCGGTGCCACGGAATTAAATCGTCGACGAAGCTATTCATAGCACCCGGGACCGAACGACCGACGAAGATAAAGCGCCGTTATCGTTAAGGGTTATTCGCGAACTAGACTTTCGGATCTGTTCGGGACTACGACACGAAAAAAAATGTCAACGAGTCGCTCGCGGGACGACGGGTATTTATGTATTTTTATTTGGAACGTGGTAATAGTTGTCACGATTTCGGGGGAGATCAGCACGAGTATCGTGGAGGATTAGAAATTATGTATTGGCGTTTCGATTTTTTTATGGAATTTTATGAATTATAATTAGAGTTGAAAAAACAATATGTATATTTCCTCACTCAGAAAAATAATTTAATTGACGGGCGCCCAGCAAATAAATATATATTTGGTTTAAATAAATGGTTGCTTAAGTAAAACGAATATTTATTTGAATGAAATAAATATTTTTACTTAAACCAAATAAATACTTTTTTGCCGCAATTACATATTTTTCAGTGAAGCCATTAAAGTCGATACACATCAAAAAAAGTTTTCTACGTTGAAAAAATCGACATCTCGTCTCTTCCAAACTCTCCAATTCCTTTTATCAACGAATCGTATCATCGATAATTAAAAAATTGTAAAAATATCTAGAAAAACAATAAAATAAATCCATGAACCGAGAAAAAATCTTCGAACGTAAAAATGATTTTTTGCCTCGCATCAAGCCAACAATGACTTTATCGTTTACTCGCCGGGTTGCGCGGTTAATCCTCGGCGGCTGAAATTTTGGCATTCCGCGTCGGTTGCAGCCTGCGACGTGTGTACGTTGATTTAGAGAAAGATAGGCGAGAGAGCAGGAGCCACTTAGGTGGTAGATCAGCAAAGTAACTCTATAGCATAAGCGTGCCAGTTGGTGGCAAATTTGCGGATGCGTGCAATTGGCATAGCCTGTGCGCTATGTCGTCGCGGGTCCAGTTCTCGGCAACACGTAGTACATGCGTATCTACCGCACGGAGCATACACGAGTGAGCGTCGCGAGAGTACGTCGCGCATACCTATAATACGTCGGAGCCTGCGGGCCGGACCAATCGGCAGCTACAGTACGAAGGCAGTTAACTTAATATAGACCAGCTCGGAATGTGTGCCATCGGCGACCTCGAGGCCTCTTCCCTAGGTCAGTGCTAAATCCTCCCGCACCGGGAACCACATGAGGCAGACGCACAATGCTATATTCCCCATCCACCAGCTCGCATCTCTTCCCTGCCGTGATGTATAATCCCGCCACCGCCGCTTCGTTATAAATTCAGTCTCGTTCTACTTTTAGCATCGCACCAGAGCCAGAGGGACGATTATTTTGCCTGAGTTGATAAGACTCTCGGAGAGTCGCTGTTTGTATGTTTTGCACGGTAGAGGAAGATACGCTCCTACGCCGGTACTTCGGATAGAATCGAGAGAGCCCGCACAGCCGCTGCACCGTTGACTTCTGCCACGCGGTGAGACCTTCGCCAATTGCCTTATCGGCGAACCGCGAACGACGACGGTGGAAGAAAGGAAGGAATTCAGCCGGGCAATTTAGCCCCGGGCTACTTATACTCTTATCGAACATCCTGGTCTCCCGTGGAAGCTCTTTCGTTCACCGTGTTTGGTCTTCCGGGTGTTGCGGCACGAGGTGGCTCGAAGGCCGGGGAGCGCGCGAGGCGGTCGCGTTGAGTCAAGAAGCGACCGAGTGTCATAAGCTCCGATCAGGAAGTCTCTTCTTAATCTCGCGGGGAAAAGTTCTCGAGGGAACTAAATCTCGTCGGTCAGAGTGGCGCATTAACGCGGATAAAAGACCGGGGCGTCATTAACTGGGCGAGCATACAAACTCGGCGAGTTGTGTTCGTTCGCGCCGAGGCGGACCGTCCGCACTTCCGGTTTTGCGATCTGACGCAATCGCTCGCGGACGGCAGGCGTGTAATAATTAAAAATTATTCCTCGGGCGGTTCGAGTTTACGGCTCTTTGGGTGATTCGGGGATTAATTTTTGGGAGACTTTGATGTATTGATATTTAAGTCGGACGGAGTATCGCAAAGGTTCGACGCGCGGAATGAAGTATTGTTGATCGAACGTAAGTCGTATCGCCGTAGGGAAATCTGATTTTTGGGAAAAAAATGTATTTCAAAATATATGCGAATTGTAAAAAAATTTTGGCGTAAATATAGTTCGTATCAGAGCTGGGCAGTACTTGAAGTACTGGGTACTTGTTTGGTACTTCAGGTACGTGCTTGAAGTACAAAAGTACTTTTTAGTACCTTGAGTTCTTGTTTTTACGATTATAAGTACAAAGTTCAAGTACTTTTTGAGTACGGGCTCGCCCTACGGATATTCGACGACTAGCATGAGATCCTGTTTCTATCGATATACGATCCTTCTGTCTAGACTTTTCGATAAATATAACTTCATTAAGAATTTTTTTTATTTATATTTAAAAAATTCCATTTAAAGAAACGAGAAAGTACAAGAAGGGACCTTTTTCATTTTTATTATACCATTTTTTTTATGACAAAACAAAAAGTGAAGAATAGATTAAAAATAGACTTAAAACAACGAATTAAAAAAGTCAATGACGAATTTTTTACAATTAGGAAGCCATGTGCAAATAATTTACGCTACAAACCTAATTGCGAAAAGTATTTAGAAAAAGAATTTGAGAAATACTTCGACTACATAAGTACTTGGTACTTCAAGTATTTTTTGGTACTTTGCCCAGCTCTGTTTGATATATCAGGGATATATTTTCCGATTGTTTTGTGACAACTTTGGTCATTTTTTTGGCCAACACGGTCAAAAGGACGAAACTCCAATTACAATGGAGAAAAAAAAATTATCCGGTTTCGATCATCTGATATGCAGGATCGAAGTCTGACTCTTTGTAAAACTGGCGATGCGGTCAGTCGATCTTGGGACAGCGGTGCGAAAGTGCGAAGTTAAAGAGAGAAAAAATCTCAATGCCTAAACCTTATATGTACACCTTTGAGTCAACGCTGCGTAAATCTTTTCGACCTACGACAATGACGCTACCTGCGATCGGATACGAAAAAGTTATTCGTATTTTTTTTTACAGTAAGTGGGACGAATCGAAGCGAGTCAGGGAGAAGAACAAAGTATCGCGTGTTACAGTTCCGACTGGAATTGCATATGCATTAGGCAATAAAGGTTAACGACAGGGGAGTAGCGAGCAGCGAGACAAGTGTGACGTACCTCGCTCGAGGAGGCAAGTCAACGAGCCCGGTGCCTTTTCTTTTAAGGAAACGAGACGAGGAGTGAGCTCGAACTGCCCACGTTGCAATTCAGGCTGCAACTTCGCCAATGTTGTCGATCACTCGACCTCCCGATACTCTCTCGATCTGGAGTGCGAAAAAAAAAGCAAAGCCGTCTAACAGTACATTTTGCGTCGGGCAGGGAACATTGCGTACTTTGCACTCGGGAAGATCCAATTTGCAAATAATAGCTGCTGAGTCTTGTTAAAACGTTATTACGAAAGTTTAGGTAGTCCTGGCAAATAGTATTTACATCGCATAACTTTCAGAGAAATGAGAGGGAATTACAAACACTTCTCGATGTTATAAAATTCTGGAAAAAATCAAGTATATTAAAGGTGCTGGAAAGATTAACATTGCATATCTCCGTAAAAAAAACATGTTTCAAAAATATTCAAAGCCCCGCGTAAAATAAAAAATACAGCAACAACGAACTAAACAAAAGCTACTTGCAGAGAAGTTCAGTCCCGCTATCTCGAAATGGGTGGCGCCGGGAAAATTACGGAGAAATCAAGTTTTGCGAAACCATCATATACATCGAACTGCGTGACGAGATTCATTTTTTTTTTTTCGAAAATTTTATTGAAAGTTTGATAAGCCGTGCTCCGAGGAGCGTAGATAAGAGCGCGAATCGTGCAGATAAGAAGCATACGCCAAGCGCGCGACTCGAGTTGTTATCCGCGTTCAGAAATTGTAATTGAATGTCGAAAAAGAAAATTATTCTAACGTATCGCAGGGATACTGCTCGCGTATCGAGAAAAAATAAATAAAAAATATAACCGACAGCAGTGGACACACAGTTGGCCCACGGCTCCGGTGATCTTCCAGGCCAAGCAAGATCGTTCGCGGTCAGTGCTTGGATGGGTGACCGCTTGAGCGGGAGGCGCTTTCTTCTGAAACTTTGGTGTTTCTGCACTTTACTCAAGTGCAAAAATACCGGTGGATCAGTAGAATATGATCGTCTGTACCGGCACGAGTTTTCCGTAGTTTCTCCGTGTCCCCGGCAAATGCGGTACAGTGTAGCTAAGTCGGCTACGGAAGCACTGGAAGTTAGCTAGCTTAGCTGAGTGCGGGTAGGGAGTGCTAGGAGGAAAACTGGATGGGGTTCCGTAAAAACCCAGAAGGGTATACGATGGAAGAATGGAAGAAATATAAGTATATAAATAAAAAATATGTGAAAGGAAAAAAAGAGCCTCGCAGGCACTTAAAAAAAGGATAACAATAATTCCTCCGTAGATTCCGAGCCAAGATAATCCGAGCGATCGCCAATGTTCCCGAGCAGAGTCGGATATCGGGGACTAGAAAGAAATAATAATAATAACAAAACTCGACGAATGTCTGGGTTCCACGAATGAACTTTAGCATCTCTATTTATACAATCTCGCGAATCTTCGTGGTCCGTTGATGGACATGTTTCGTGATTATGAAGACGGTCGTTATCGCAATCCCAACCTTGCCTTTTTAGGCAAGAAAGGGATCTCTCCACGGTGCAATTTTTTCGCTCGAACAAATCTTATGCGAGTATTTGCTAGTATTTGTGAGTATCCGTGTGAGTATCAGTGAGTATCCGTGTGAGTATATGTGAGTATTTGTGAGTATCTGTGAGTACCTGTGAGTATTTGTGAGTATTTTTGAGTATGTGTGTGAGTGCCCGTGTGAGTGTCCGTGTGAGTATCCGTGTGAGCATCTGTGAGTATCTGTGAGTATCCGTGTGAGCATCTGTGAGTATCTGTGAGTATCTACGACTATCTATAATTATCTGTGAGTATCTGTGAGTATCTGTGAGCATTTGTGAGCATCTGTCAGTACTTGTGAGTATCTGTGAATACCGGTGTTAGTTTCAATCACATTAACTTTATTATTATGTATATATATCTACAGATTTATGTGTAGATATTATGTAGATTAATAACAATAATCCTCGACGGGTGTTCGCGTTGCGCGAACGAATTTTAGCGTCTCTGTCGTATGCGAACTCGCGAATCTTCGGGGTCCCTTGATGGACATGTTTCGTGATGCTGAAGACGGTCGTTATCGCGATCTCACCCGTGACTTTTTAGGCGAGAAACGCGAAGGATCTCTCCGCGCTGTTTCTCTTTTCGCTCGAACAAATCTTATTTACAACTGATCTCGGATGCGGAGGTTTTATTCTACGAACGTTTCTTGTACGTCAGCGGCGCGAGCGTCGGATAGAAACGCCGCGGGACTTCGGTCCACGGACGTCATGTAAAAACACGCGAATAGTAAGAGCCGTGGCGCGACTAGACACGCGTAATTACTTAAAAACAACTTGTCTATATCTGTTCGGTTGTACCGGGAAGCGGGGAACGGTCGGAGGGCTCGCGTTGCCGAATAAAATGAAACAAATGAGTAGTAATCAAGCGGTGCGTACTGGCGCGAAGGTATTACATTACGCCCACGCGATACGGACACGCAACGGGCATACAGAGAGATGCGCGAGCAAGCAGAGGTATAATATTGGCGCGGGTGCGGGCAGACGAATTGCCGCTGCTGCTGCCGATGCCTATAGCACTGGTGGAAATGTTAAATGATTCGCCTCTTAATGGGCCAACTTCCCGGACACGACGAGTTTCACGGGCAATCGTCAGCTGCGACAATGACATTGCCGGCCAGCTGGCCAGTTACGGAGAACCTCGACGTGGAGCACCACCGAGAGACAAAAACGAACCATCGTTAAAAGTGTAACAGTTATCGATAGTATGCGAATCTATACTGTATATTTGAAATTCGGATTTTTTTTAATGCCTTAATTAGTCGGATGTCAACGGTATTTCGAACGGGAGACAAATTATGAATGGCGTTCAGCGATTTCAGGAAAAAGTAATGTTAATTGTCGTTTTTTTTTTTCGGTGATACAATTTTTTATCGAAAATGCTTCATTATTAATTGTTCGTAACGATGTTCCGACAGTGTTAAAAAAATTCCCAGGTCTGATTATAAAATGTTTTAAGGATTGTCACTTTTTAAAAGGAGATTTTTAAAAAATATAATGTTGAGAAATTGATGATAATTGTTCTACTGCAAGTACTGCAGTAATAGGTACCTCGCGCATCGACTGACCCGACTGGTTATTTTTTGCCCTGTCGAGGTATATTCGATCGGTAAGAAAGGAGCAAAAAATCCGACGAGAACTTTGCGCCTCCGAGCCGGAGCCGAGATTCTCTCCCAGCGCCGCTGACGTTAGTAGTTCAAGAACGTCAGAGAATCGGTGCAAAAAACATATGTACGCGAATGACGAGTGAGGGGAGTTAGAGCGCAAGACAAACGAGAAGATCGAGAGAGGCAGAAGAAACATGCGTTGCGTCGCTCTCGGGGGACTCCGCTGAATAACATCGGCGAGGAGAGGCGCCAGCGGTGCACTAGTGTGGTGCAACGCCAGCCCCGGAGTACTCCAAATGAAAGAGAAAACGCATCCCATTTTCAGAGCGGGACAATGTAGTTTTTTTTCGACAATAAATAAAATCGGTGAAAGTCGCTCGGGAGATTTTTGGCCCGAAGACTTTTTGTCTCATTCGTGGCTGAAAAAAAAAATTTGTACCGGCTTATGGAAAGCAAACCGAGCTTTATAAATTAATTTTCCTAAAGCATACGTAAAATCCCGCTTTTCGTTCCTGAGAAGTGAGCCCAGAAAGGGACTTTTTCGCATCGCGTGCGAGAAAAATGCTGCGCATGCGTACAAAGGCAACATGGTTTTTTTCCCGCACTAGTGCGGGAAAGTGACTTTCTGCGCACACTGTCCAGAAACGAGAAGCGTGATTTTCGTGAATTTGTTAGGAAAAATTATGTGGATGGCATGCGCGTAAAAAAGGAAGTCCTGACTCCCTTTCTACGCCCTTGCTATACAAATAACTATTGTGGTACAATCCGCACACTAAGAACAAATTATATAGTAAAAGCAACAATACTGACTTTTTACCATAAAAAATAGTTCTCAAGAGAAACGTTTATATTTTATAGTTGCGACAATGACGAAAAATGATAAAAATTAATGTAGGTTTTAACCTTGTATAACTTTCTTCCGTGCATGAAATAATATTTGTAGATACTTCAGGAATAAATTAAATTAAATTCGGAATAAATCAAATCTGCATAGAAGTGTCCGACGATTGGGACGTGTCCGAGCTTTCTTACTGTTACCTTACCTTCCGATGGAAAGCGAATCGAGCTTTGTAAATTAATGTGTGGAACGATCAGCATCGATATATCATTCTAGCTCACCGAGGCGAACGTACAATTACGCGAGTTTTGTAAAAGTGATAATTCTGGCCGTGTCGGCAAGCGCGAAGAGATAGGTAGAAGAAAACACACGGGCGCATAGCGTCGACGTTCTGTTGGCCGACAACGAGGATAGCGTGGGTTACCTGGGACCGCGTGTCGCAATCGGACATGACGTGTTCTCGGTCCCGACCTCGCCAGATACGTATGCAAAGTTTGCGTCAGCGGCGAACGTTTCTCGCTCGATCGAATTTTCATTTTTTTTTTTAACGCGGGTAACTTTGAATCCCCGATAAATCGGTCGATCCTCGATCTGCCGATTCTTGTGAATCGGTGGTTTTTCCGTGGATTCGATGTCCGAAGAACGGTCTTCACCGAATGGAAAGTAACACGTCGAATTCACCTTGAATAGACGGTGCTGAATAAATTTATCGGACTTCGATGCCGGAATCTATAAATCGTTATTTGACCGAGGAAATACCGGGAATAATGAGTCAGTTACCGTTCGCAAGGCCTCCGGCGTGTAAATCAGATTGGATATGGTTCCTCGCCTCTCTTTCCGCCGGATTACATTTTATATCGAATTACAATAAAACCTCGATTGGGAGCGGTCGGAGGGGGAGGGGGATTAAACGCGCCTAATTTTTGTCCTGGATAAAGCTGCAAAATTAATTAATTAATTAAGATTAGCTAATTCTAACATTAAAATTAGTTAATTTTAATATTACAATTAGTTAATTTTAATATTAAAATTAGTTAATTTTAATATTAAAATTTGTTAATTTTAGTATTAAAATTTGTTAAATTTAATATTAAAATTACTTAAATCTAAGATTACCGGGCTATTCAAAGCAACTATAGAAATCTGTTTTACCGACGCGCTACATTTCCGGGGATGAGGCAACGAGATCGACTCGAAAACGAAACGCTTCGAGAGTCGAGGCTCTACAGTTGCACCGCCGGTGAAATCCACAAGGTCCACGGAGCGGTGCCGCAAATTAACCGAACAAATATTCAGCACACATTCGATATTCCACCGAGTACATGCGATACGATCTCCAAAAGTCCCGTGACTGTTCTCCAAGATCATTTGTTTTTTTTCTTTTTTTTTTTAATTTTCAGCTCGCGAGACGAGAAATACCAGATTCTGCGTCTGGACCCTGACCCCGTGGGACTCGTGCGCAGGTGAAGGTAGCTCCGTTAAACGCCTCCTGGCTGTTTCTACTATTGCCGGAGAAGTCGACCTTCTCGGAATCATAAATAACATCGGCGCGCGGCAGCCGTCATCGACGATCATTGCTCCTCCACTCTCGATCTTCTTCCGTCGAATCGATCGATAACTCGATCTTCGTACTGGTCGATATCCGTGGGAATCACACTTTTCCACATCCAGCGAGCATGTCGGACTGCCCATTCATTCGATGAATCGCTTTTTTTATTCTTCGGTAATTGCGTTGCACTCGAGTTATTTAAAAAAATAAAATAAAAAAGTAATGGCGGTTGGCAATGAGTGACCATTTTTCTATAAATCGCACGTGGCGACGAGCGCGCTTTATTCCGAGAATTTAACTACATCACACGCGTTGACATCGTTCCTCGAAATTGACACCTCGCTGATACACGCACGACTTGAAGTCGTCATGCGACGCATATTCTTAAAGAGCGTGAACCCATTTTCAATCGACTTCGCGACGAGGAGCTGAAATTTATCGTCGTTTATTTTCGCTTTTTTCATTCTCGGGTTTTCATTCCTGCGAGCACATCGGACTGGTCATTCATTCGAAGAATCGCTCTTTTCCATTCATCGGTGATTGCGTTGCACTTATGTAAAAAAAATGGCCTCTGGCGTTGAGTGATAATTTGTCAATAAATCGTACGTAGCAGCGGACGCGCTTTATTCCGAGGATTTAATTGCGTCACACTCGTGAACGTGGTTCCTCGAAATTCACACCTTATTGATACGCGGAGGACCGGAAGTGATCACGCGAAGCATTTTTTCAACGAGAGTGCACCAATTTTTGTTCGACTTCGAGGAGGAAGAACGCGAAAGAGTCCGAGCGTAACTCATTCGACGGATCGCTTTTTTACATTCTTCAGTAATTGCATTGCATTCAAGTAAACAAAAAATATATAAAAAATAAATGGCAGCTGGAAATGAGTAATCATTTTTCAATAAATCGCACGTGGCAACGAGCGCGCTTTATTCCGACGATTTAACCTGCGTCACACTCGTGAAAATCGTCTCTCGAAATTCACACCTCGTTGATAGGCAGACGACCGGAAGTGGTCATCGGACGTATTTTTTTGGCGAGAATGCACCCATTTTTGTTCGTCTTTGCGACCAGGAGGAGGTGATACTTATCTTATTTTTTTAGTTTCTCGTCGAGCGTAACTCATTCGATGGATTGCTTGTCTATTGTGTTTAAGTGAAAAAAAAAATGGCCGCTGGTAATGAGTAATCATTTTTAAATAAATCGCACGCGGCAACGGGCGCGCTTTATTCCGAAGATTTAATTGCGTCACACCCGTGAAGATCGTTCCACGAAATGCACACCTCGTTCATACGCAGACGACCGGAAGTGGCCGCGCGATGCATTTTTTGAACGAGAGTGCACCCATTTTTGTTCGACTTCGCGGCGAGGCGGAGAATGACGCGGAGGAGCTCAAACTTATCGCCGTTTCTTTGTATCTCGTTGAGTGTAACTCGCGACTTCCTTCGTCGATAATGGACCGTTAATGTGCCATTGGAAGCTCCATCAGTCCGACCACTTCGCGGGAACACTTATGGCCGCTCACTATTATCCGGGTAAATTATGTAGGTGACTATAATTCCGATGGCCTTTGCAGAGGCGAGGAGGCCTCGCGCGAATGAATTCTGCGACATTCGATATTCCTGGCCTCCGTTATTGCATAGCGATATTTAATAATTCACGTCGAATTGAAAAAAAATAAAATAAAAATGAAAGTCCTAGTGATGGTGAATTCCTGGCTTTTCGTTGCCATTGCAATCTTCCGTGAGCTCCGATTCGAGCAGCGTCGAGATAACGGAACGGCAAGTATCGCCTCATTTTTTTCTATCTGATAACTGATAAGACAAGCAGCTAGCGATATCGCTCCGTACGAATTAGATAAATTTCCCGGTGCCGCAATCGTCGAGCAAACGGGCAAACAAGGTGAGACAAACCAGGCGTTGCCCAAGCCTTATCGTCTTCGAGGAGAACGACCGAGTTCAAAGTGTTCGGAGCCTCGAATACGCGGTTGTGAAAATTATAATTACTTAGGAACAAAAAAATTACCACTCAATGATTATCATTAAAATAATAGAAAAGGCACACTGATTAAAAATCCGCTTGCGAGCTGCCAAAGAAAAAGAATGTATTTCAATTCTACTTTGGATTCAATTCTGCTTTGGAAGACTGTCAAGGTGACATGTCATCGTTTCAATCCCGTATGGAATTGTAAGAATTGAAAGTAGAATTGATATAACAATTTCTTTTCTTCGACATTAAGTCATTGATTATCTTTTTTTCAGTGCTTTCATGTTCGTCGAGCGATCAAGCAAACAAAGCTGTTGAATGTTCAGTACGAGTGACTCAATTTCGCTGTCAATGACCGTCCGAACGATCATGATTAATTTATCAACGTCAGTCTTCCATGCTTACCCGATGTGCTGTTGCGATTGCATCACACGATCTATCGCATCGGTCGGTGGATAAAATATTTCTCATAAAATATGTACGTGAGAAGAGAAATGCTCGATGGTGACCATCGTCGAGTTCGAGTAGAAGTTCCAAGTCCGCGAGTCCATTGTAAAGTAAGATCATGAATCATTTTCGTAATCGTTTCCGTCGGAATTCATTTTGTGACATTCATTGTCTCGATTACGACTATCTGATTCGGCAAACGGACATTTAGAGCGGTCAAATAAAAAAAAAATGTGAATCGCCTCCGAGGCTATTGCTCTGTTAAGAATCAAAGTCCGAGCAGAGTCGCTCTCTCGCCGACGATAAATACGCTTAGTCGGTCGGTCTGTCGTTTCCTCCATTTTTCCACCAGAGAGCAGCAAGTGCGTTTATTCAACGCCTCCAATTTCAATACCATCTGTCAATAGTAAAGGAATCTGTAGCTGGTAAGTAACTCACTGCTGGGATGTTATCCGTTGAGAGGTCGGTAAAACAGGTTCCTGCAATTTCATGTTAGAGCCCTCTTTTGCCAGGCAGAGTGTGTAGAAAAATTCGACCTTGAAATTTCGTCCCAGAAATTATATTTTTACGTATATCAATCAATGTCAGACTTTTCGCCTCCACCCGCTGGATTCCTCCTTCCGATTTTCCCTGCGCACGAAGAGGCGCGATAAATCGTGATCGATATTGATCCACAGCACCGACTGGGCTCATCGTCAGCACAACGACTTTTTTGTGTCCATAAACGGTAAAAGGCACTCCGGGGCCCCGAGCTCGTGCGGGCCTGAATCATAGAAGCTCCAGAGGCCATAAAACAACCCACACGCACCGCCAAGTTATCGTATACCGGTCTCGAATCCTAATACACTCCTCGAGGAATTTCCTTTGTATCGCCGCATTTTTAGCCGGATGTGTCTACGAAGCTCGAGGAAAACGATAAGAGAGGAGCGTATCGTAAAACCCCTCGAGGCCCGTACAATGGCCTATTGATCCGATCGACTTTTTGTCCGACCGTCATATCGTAGATCGTAAATTCTACCGATTTCAAGAAAATTTTGTAACAATTCTGCTCTCTTGGTCAATCCGCTAGCTGGATCGTTGAACCATCAAGTGATCGTATGGTGAATCGTAAATTCCACCGATTCAACCGATCCGAGAAAATTTTCCTCGAAGAGAATCAAATCTAATTAGGGAGGTTGGAGCGCTTCACACTAGGCAAATGAGTGCTACATTTTTAAAGTCGTTTGTACACGTTTTTACGCATCCATTGATTATAGTAATGGTTATTTGCATTACAGCAGATGTCCTGAACGTAGAAAAACATTGATTGGGATGGATTTGTAAAAATGTTAACAGGTTTGTGCTAACATTCGTCAATGTACAGATTCGTTCAGTTTTTTCAAATAATAATCCATCATTCTTGCTCGATTTCGATGTATTACGGCTTATTCCCTTTCCCGAAAGATGCTCTACGAATTCAACGGCTAGATATTCGAATTTGAATTTTTTTTATTTATATGGGATAGACGTGTTGAAAGTCAAAAAATTCAAAGTGAATTTAAAAATCTGAAAAAATTCATACGTATTCAGAAAAATAAACGAATAATTCCCATAAAAAAAAAAGTTATGCTTCCGACAAATTTGTCGAACAATTAAATATTTCATCAATTTGTTAATAACATTTTGGAATAATTATTATGCAAAATTAATCTTTTCGGCATCGCTTGATTCTTTTCAGATTTTAATACCATCGAGAAGTGTTCTCAATTCCCTCTGAATTCTCTGAAACTTATGCGAAGTCACCGCCATTCGCAAGGACTACCTTAATAACCGTCCAATCGCTCATGAATTCCGGTGGTATTTTTGTTTCCGTAACATCTCCGCCCGACAAATGCAACATCATCGAATTGATATTCTCCGAGCGGTCTTCTGGATTCCTCGAAGTCTCGACGAGATCGAAGTTAGCTGGACGCGATCGATCGACTCGTTGCGTCGCCACTCGCGGCTCCCGCACCGCGGACCGCAGAGGAACACCCACGTTTAAGGTCGGGGCGGTTCGCGATCCACGATCGATTTCGGATCGAGCCGCGAGGTGGCGGCAACGTGACCACCTGTTACCTTCGCCGGATTACTGTTCGTTACCTGAGCGTCCACGCGGCCCGGGAACCGGACCAGGTAGCGTAGGTAGGGGCAGGCAGGTATCCAAGCGAACGACTCGAAGCGTCCCCTCGGCTGCGGATCGCCCCACTCTCCGGCGTCGTTCGACAAACGCCCCTTCTTCGCCAACGCCGAGACCCTGAGCGTGTTTCTACGGGGCCCCCGGACGAACTCTCCGGCCCCACTCCAGACTGGCCTTACGTTAACCAGTACGTAGTTCACAAATTCCATCAGCGCCGCACGTACGATACTGGCGCACGTCTACGTGGATTTCACCTTAAAATCCCAAGTGCTTCGTCGGTTTTTTTCGCCGAAAGAGTCGATACTTTCATCGAAGGAAGATCCTTGCGAAGAAGACCTCAAGAAAAAGTTCACAGTTTCCTCGACGAGAAAACACAACAAAAAAGTGTCCCGAGGGATTTCACGGGAGATTTGCCGTCCGCGAGTTCGGTCGTTCCTTCGCTTGGAAACGACGAGGCATGTGAGTAGTCATTATTTATCTTGCGATGATGTTCAACATTGCGCAACTTCTTTATTGTGATCGGAGATGCAAAATTTCGTGTTTCGTCATGCGTTGCATTGTAGCACGATAGGTTTTGACTGTAGCCTTCCGCCTCTCCGTTACGCCTCATCGGACGTGCGGAATAGCCTATCCGCTCCTCTCTCTAGTACAGAAATGCGACCTGAATCTTCTTTCCTTCTCGTGGTATTTTTTTTTTCTTCACCGCATCTGCCGACGCTCTCACCGCCGGGTTCTGGAGCTTTCCTGGCCCCTTTGGAGCCAGCGGCGACGCATCTTCGCTCTCGGCGCGATCGGGCTCGCGGTCGAGACCGCGAACCGTTAATCGTCAGAGTACGGACTAAATCGTTTATCAAACGGACAATTTTTTTTTACACTCCTGCAGCGGAGAAATAAATGGTTAGCGACAAAATTCAGAGGCGTTGGTGGCCTCTTCTGAAGAACCAATATGTCGCCTGCACTTTTAGAAAGTTGGAGCTTTGAGATATGATGAAAAAAAGTGGACTTGATTCGACAACGAAACCCCCGAATTTCCGACCTGTCTCGTTTTCCCGTCGATCCATAAATAAACCGTGACGCGACGACAGTGCCAACTTCCAATGACATTGCCGGTCGAAAGGAACGAGCGAGAAAGATAATCGACGATCACGGGACTCGACAATATCATTGCAGCGATTCACTATCGGACGTCGTTTCAGGAAAATTTCGACATCGATGAGCGATAGGGAGAGTGGGAGAAAACGGAACATCAGGGCGTCATAGACGGCCGTTTAAGACGATAATTTTTTGTGTACCGTGAAAAAATTGGTAAAAGTAGTCCGTTTTAGCCCGCTTGCCCCCAGTATCTGCCTTCTTCGCCAAATCGCATAGAATCGCTCGTATCGGCTCTGGGACAATCGCGATTATTTTTGTTAAGTTGGTTGGGCAGTGCTCGACGTCGAAGAATTTATGATATCTGCTACGGCTACGATCGACTCGTCAACGTCAGTTGGATGGATGCGAAATCACCAAAACACGTCGTTTAAGTTTCAGCTGTGGGTGTTGGCTCTCAGATTTATTTATTTCTAAATTTTTTGAACATGAGAAAAAACTTGTGTAAACATATAGACTGATAATGACTGGTCTTCGTGGAGAGTGGGGCAAAATGGGACGTCTGAAAATTATTGGAAAATCGCGTTTTTTAAAACATTTTAAAAAACGCAATTTTCCGATAAATTTCGAACCTCCCATTTTGCCCGATCCATGCATCCAGATTGTCTGTCCCGTTTTACCCCGCTCTCCCCTAAACTTGTTTTACAAATTTATTTCTTTTGTGAAATCAACGAAAAAACCTTAATTTGGTAAAACTATTTTTACCACATAAGTCATCAAAATAATGAAAATAATCCCTAAGTGAAATGTGTGATCGACATTGTTTTCTGCAATGGTCAGTTTTCACTCTTTGTGATTGTAATTTTGCAATTAGTTTCGGCTTCGGCTAAGCCAGTAACGAGAGAGGAGCGTTGGAGGGACTCATTGGAGACGCGCAGATCCTTCCGAGGACCTCCGCGATCTTCCTGCGCAGCTCGGCAGTCGAGGAGTTCGATCGTTAATTACAACGCCGGAGTCCGGGCAAAACGAGCCAGAGATCGTGTCGAATCGGCAAGGTAGCTCTCGGAAAATCCGAATTCGTTCCGCAATCGGCAAAGACGGCCAGGAGATCGTTCTCCAAACTCGCTCCTTTCCACAGCCTCGCCGGTGAGGATCGCCGATTCGCCCCGGTAGAACAGAAATCGGCTGGCCCAAATCTCGACTCCATTTGGTCCAAACTCGGAATACGAGGTACGGAAAGACTCTTTGTGAACGTTCGTTCGTCCGCGATCTCCCGGGATCGGCAAACAAACGAAGAGGTCAATGGGAGTTTCGTTGCATTTGTCGCAAGAAAGGAAGATCGACAAACTCCGCTTCCTTTGTCGTACGTCTTTCGGCTCTTCTGGCATTTGTGTCCGCAAAACGAAGAAAAGAAAGCCTCCCCGGGAGATCTCTTGCCCGAAAACCCCCGCGAGTAGCTTGCACGAACCTTCCACGCAGTAAAAAAAAAATCGTACTTTTTACAACAACGTTATTGTCCCCAAACGTCTACAATTTTCACTTGTTAATTTTCCGATCCCATCACCCGTTTCTAGTTTCACAAAAAAAAGTACAAGCGAAAATCGTCAATTACACGAGAAATAAAAGGACAGGTTTGTGTATTCAAACCTTAAGAAACGAGTTTGTCACTTATTTAACAAAATTATTTTTAAGCTCAGTAAAAAAAGTGTGTACTTTTTACAACAACGTTATCGTCCACAAACGTCCACAATTTTTTATTAGTTAATTTTCCGATCCCAAGACCCGTCTCCAGTTTTACGAACAAAAGTACAGACTAAAATTGTTAATTACACGGGAAACGAAAGGACAGGGTTGTATATTGAATCCTTAACAAACGACTTTGTCAATTGAACAAAATTATTTTTACGAAACTTCGTATTCCGATCTTACGAAATGATTTTTTACTCTGCACCGAGCGAAATTCGAGCTTCTGGCTGCAAGATCCTTCGAGCAGCCGCGTGCAACGGCGGTCTTGTTGATCTACCGACAAACGGAGGAAGGAAGTCGAAGGCCGGTCGGCATTCAGCGAAATCGTATCGAGCCAAAAACGAGAAACCAACCGAGTTCATCAGAGCGAGACACCAAGGTTCTGCCGCCAGCCGGCTCGAGTGGCCCCTCAAGGAGTTCGCTCGCTTCTTCTTTCCTCGTTTCTTTTTTTCCTCTTTTTCTTCGATGACAAATGTCGCGTTGCCCCCTCTCAGATCTTCTCGGATGCAACGGACACTGCCCGAGTGCATCGTGCGTGCTCGGTCGATCGAAGTTTCTAATTTTTTTTTTTTTTTTTTTTTTTTTTTTTTTTTTTTCACGACGCGCAAACACCTCAGCAGTTCTCCTCAGTGTTCCGTGAACTCCGGGAATTCTCGTGACGTCAATACATCTCGCGTACAATAACGCCTCCTCTGCGGATCGTTTATTATTCACGACGAGGTACAAACGTGTCGCTATGGCTGTATTTTTCGACCGACTGACTTTGCCAATCGCCGAGATCTTCGGTCGATAATACAATGACTCTGATGGATGAACCATGTCCGATATTACTGTATCTACCGGCCAGCTGGTTCCTTCGATCCGCGGGCGAGGGGATCGCGAAATACCGCGGCTTTGGCTATTTCGATTAATGGTGTCGATGAACCACCGCAGCCGTCGTAGAAAGCCAACTCTACATTATTTTTATTCACTTTTATTTTTTTTACGATAATAACAATAACGATTTTTTAATCGGTCATCAAGTTCGCGACCGAGCCGCGACGACCGCCGAGTCAGGAAATTGGATCGCGACGGTGCAAAGTTTAATTCCCGCGTACGCCTCGACGTGCGAATGACACGCGATGAGGCAAAACAAAACTCGGTCTCTTACCCAACCGATCCGGCGCTGCGAGCGATTCCGACGCTAATTCGTTTGTCACTCGATACGCTAGTCAAGAGCGCGTGTGCTCCGACTTTCCGCAAATACGAGACGCAGAAGGAAAACACACGGGTTTCATGCTGCCCGATGAAATTCCGCGGATTCGTGAGATATTTTTCATCTTTTTTTTTAATTTTTTTGCGATCGAATTTCTAGGCATCGGCTTCCGGATGCGATCAATCGAAACGTCGACCTTGATTGCGCTCTCGAGTGCCCACGTTCTGAATTTAGTTAACAGTACTGCATAACCGAAAAGTATGAAGATGGAAGCGCGCGGATACATCATTCCGCGCGGCCTCCGGGCCGCCCACACTTAACATTCGACGCCACTGTCAAGTACACTCTTGCATATCGAGAGACTCGCAGTTCGAGCGTCACATGACAACATCACGACACGGTGTCTCATCGTACGCGTCACATTTTCGCAATGAACATTTTTATTGGAACAATAAAAATTCAAATATTAAAAATCGCAGCATTTGCGGTACCTCTTTGAAAGCTGTGGATACCTTCATGGAAATTTATATAGGATAAATCAGCAGATTTTTGGATGGAATGTGGAATTCAGAAACCGGAAATTTACCGGAAATACGTCACTGCCGGTGGGGAAATCTCATTTTCCGGAAGTGACGTATTTTCAGTATGACGTCACTTCCGGTAGAAAAAATAATCGCTTTCAAACCGGAAGTGACGTACTTCCATTCTGACGTCACTGCCGAGCGAAAAAAAATGATTTTTCCGGTAGAAAAATAATTTTTTTGTGCACGACAATGGTCCACGAAATTTTCGCGATACGTATCAGATGTGTAACATTTTTTGTGTAATCATGTTTTCATATACAATTATACAATATATTATATTATACAAATTTCCATACGGGCCTCAGACCTCGAGACTTTGCCGGCACCGAGATGCAGTTCCACAGGTGTTCGATCTATCGATCACTATTTTTACCATCTCTTATTTTTCATTTTTTTCCCACTCGATACTTCATACCGTATTATACCGATCCCGATCAGCTCAGCCTCGTCATTGTCCGTTCCATCTTTGTTCTATTGCTCTCGACTCGGTGCCCGGCTTCGTGCGCTCCGTTGCTTGCTCGTTCCTTAACAAATTTTATATCCGTTCGACCTGCCTCGAGTGTCCCGAGCGGCTGTGGGCCACGGTTAATGCGCGTACTTGTATCAAATTACCGCGCTATAAATCACATCGATCTCGATAACGGGTCACGTAAGGTTCGCGAGTTGTCCAAACGTTTCTCGGTGAGTTGCTCGAAGCTGGGTCGATGACTCGCAACAGGGAGAGACCGAGTCGTCGGAAGGAACGAGATAAGGCGATACGACGATGCGAGCAAGCAATCTCGGGATACTGTATTAATATTTTATTGTATCCCAATGGCTCCCCCCCCCCCCCGATCATACCCGGAATTGAATTCATGAGTAACGCAACGTTCCGTTCAAGCGACATTGGATCAATTTTTTGCGATTGGATTAGTATTGAGGAAAATACGTTCGAGGTCTTCGACGCTAAGCGTTGTCGCATTTCCGGCCGGCTCGACAAAAATAATGCTTCGATGGCTGGAGGTTCGGGCGGTCTGGCGACCTGCATGTGTGCATGTGTGCATGTGTGCATGTGTGCATGTGTGCATGTGTGCATGTGCGCATGTGCGCGTGTGTGTGTGCACGTGTACATGTGCGCTTGTGTGTGTGTGCACGTGTGCATGTGCGCTTGTGTGTGTGCATGTGTGCATGTGCGCTTGTGTATGTGCATGTGTGCATGTGCACGTGTGTGCATGTACATGTGGGTGTGCATGTGCATGTGTGTGTGGGCATGTGTGCGTGTGTGTGCGTTAGCCCTGGCGTTCGCCGCTTGAGACATGAGACAAAACAAATATATGCTCTAAAAGTACACACGAAGCAAATAACTGATAAGCTAGTGGCGATATCGCAACGACGCTATCTTCGACCGCCTGCAAGCGACGTAGGTAAAAGGACGCGAGGGAGTGTGTGGGCATCGAAAGGGCGACTCCCGACTCTTCTCTTTGGATTCTACGATCAAATTCCTCTGTGCTATCCGTCGATGTGTGAACTTTGAAAAGGTTATTCTTACGGGGGGCAAAATAGACCTCTTTTATAAATTATTCGAGGTACAGAATTTTTTTAAGTCCCGTCTCAAACATCTCTTGCTTGTGGACGACCAATTTTTGTTAGACGCACGATAATTTTTGTTCACCGAGTAGTATGTTTCTAGTTTGAAGAATCGAGCTTGATTTTACGACCCTTGCAATGCTAACCGTTCATTTTTTTTTTTTTTTTTTAAATGAAATTGATGAAAATAAAAAATAAAAATTCAATTGCAGAAATCCCAAACAAACTGGAGCGACTCAATGATACCTCATGATCTTTGTCACATGCACGACAATTTTTGTTCCACGCGTACTATGTTTCTAGTTTAAAGAATCGACCTTGATTTTACCACGCTTCCAATTATATCCGTTCATTCTTTTTTTCGAAATAAATAAAACATAAAAATTCAATATACCTGACAACATCATCGAGCCCGCAAGAGGAAATCGATGTAAAAAAAAAAAACCGAACATAGAATATCATTCCATCGTTCATAGGTAGGAGCCGAGGTGGGACGAAGCAAGGCGAGTATGTAAATGGAAACCATATCGCGCACGACGGAGCTCGGTGTGTGACTCTCGTTACCGCGGGCGTCCACGGAGCTCTCGCGCGCCGCACCGGAGAGCACGGCGTTCCGCTGGTGGATCGCGCGGGGGCGCGAGTCTCGTTGCGTAAAGCGCAATTACCAATGTTTGCGCTCGTCGCCGGAAAACGGGAGCGGGGCTGTAGCGTAGACGTAAAAAAAAAGTGCTAAAGTCGAAAGCTCTCGTCGGCTACTCGTCGTTGAGGAGAGCTTGAGAGGCGAGTTCAAAGCAGATGAACTGAAAAAAAAATCGTTTGCAGGCTGCCAAAGAAATTTGTTTAAATTTGAATCCTACTTTCAATTCTTAAAATTCCATATGATATTGAAAAAACGAGAGCCGGTCCGTTAAGGTTGCATGTTATTGTTTAATTCCCGCATGGAATTATAAGAATTGAAAGTAGAATTTAAAAAACCATTTTTTTCCCTTTGGCAGCCCGAAAGCGAATTTCACTTGAGTCATTGATATTTGTTTTTCGGTGTTTCTATCGCGTTCGGTAATTGGCTGCTCACCGTAAGCCGATTATGTTCGCGTCGTTTGAAATTATTCTTCGCGCTCCATTAGTCTCGGGATAAAACTACTAATGTAAATTTCTTGGATTCCTGGAAGTCGTTTATCTCGTGATATTAATCGATAAAGCCGTATCGCGTAGCTGAAAATCCTAGGAAAAGAGGAATATTAAAAAAAATAATGGGTAAATATTATTCGACGATTCGACGTAATCGGTCGATGATACAGAGAGCCTTTGGTTAATATGCGCATCGAGTTGCAAGCTCGGTTCATTGACTTCGAGGAATCGTACGAGATAAATAAATCCATGTGCGAGCGAGCGGGTTTTGCTTCGAGAGGTTGAACCCGTAATCCGAGCCGATAGGTGATTATTGCATCGGTGTAAGAGGACATTGTGTGGACCCTTCACTCGTTGTCATTTTGCTCGGTGATCGATACTCGAAACGACACCGTTCCAACATTGTCGCTGGCTTTATGTATTAAATGACCAAGGACGCTGGCTGCCGCCGAGCGAACCAATATGAAGGGGATGTGGAAAGATATCGTGTATTAGGTAGTTTGCGAGTGCACGCGGCCCACACACGTTCCTCGGAATCTGAAGGTGTTATATTAATCGATCTGTTGATATATGTCGAATTTTTCAATTTTTTTTCTTCGATACACGGGAGGAAGAATCTATTAGAAACACGGTAAAGAATAGGTTTGCACCTTTAACAAACATTTTTCGTCCCAAAATGTCTACAAACTTGGTCTTGTTTATATTGAAAATAATATTTGTCAAAAGATGTCAATTTTTCGTTGTCGCTGTTGTCACTTTTTCGAAAAATTGAAACACGCGATAAAAGCAGAACGAATGTTTCAATTGTTACGTAAATTATAACAAACAGAACCACCGAACTACTTGCCTGCCAAATTTCAACCCGATTGATAAAGCCGTTCTTGAGTTATAGACGGTTGAATTGTACAAACCTAGCACACACTCATACATCCAGGCATTTTTTCTAAATGTCATTTTTTCATGTTATGGAACATTCCGAACATGTTTACATGAAAATCTCAGTTAACAAAAAATGAAAACTAAGCTTCCTCTATAAGGAAGCAAAATTGGCTTGAAAAAATAAATTGTGGACGTTTGTGGACAAGAAACGTGCCTGTTTTACTGTGCGATAATTCTCTATGGTCGAAAATTGGTGAAATATGTCCTGGACAATTGGACGGTCCATTTTCCCTCCCCGGGATGAAGCGAATCCTACGTATCCGTGTGCTTCGATAATGGAGAAAAAAGAGGTCCGAGACTACCTGGAGCAACCTGAACGAAATCCGAATTTTCTGCTTGGCAAGCCGCGCGAGGGATGCAGCACGCACGGAAGCGAACCGGAGAAGGAGGAGAGACGAGTACAGAAAACGAAAATGAAGAGTGAGGATAATAACGAAGGAGGAGCGGAGCTCCGATCTTCTCCGAAGTACCGCGTGAGAGGGAGCGAGAAGGACAACCAAACGCGTAATATCTCTCGCTGCGTGTTTCTTCCCTTCCCACCACGAGGTGGTCGTTCTCGTTCGATTTTTCCTCGAATCGCGGGTAGCCATCTCGTAAGGTCCTGCGAAAGGAATTCCGAGGGCGAGTAAGCTCACGAAGAGTCCGGGACGCTCGGAGACACACACGGAATCTCCGAATCGTTTCGGATCTCCGACGGAGCTGCGGGGGGAAAAAAATCGTCGAGACCCATAGAATTTATCGACTAATTCTTCGATCTACCACGGGATTCCTGGATCGATTTGGAGACGGAACTTTTCAGCTACACCGTAAAGAAAAATAAATTTAAAAAATTGGGCAGAAGATTTGTACACAGTACTGAAATGAATTTTTTTGCGAAAACTTCTCCCTTGTTATAGGCTAAATTCGCTAATGTTTGAATTTTAGCTCATGGAATGACATTTATTTCATTCGCCGAGGCAAATTTTCTAATGGTTGAATTTTAGCTCATGAAATGGAATTTATGCGACGGAATTTTTGCGCAAAATTTCCCGTACATTTTCAACTAAGCTCAGTAGAACTTAACAGTGACGTCGCGTCTCGCGGAGAGAACGTTCATCGAGGAATCCGAAGAATGCTTTTAGCTCCATCGACGTGAGAGGCGTACGGATTTTCGACTTTCCCTCGTTTCCCCCTGGTCGCTTAAAATTTTCCGAGCCTCACGGCGAAACCTCGAGTGTGACCATTGTCGAGGCTTCGCGCAGGCCGGTGAAAGAACAATATTTTCTTAGAACCTCAAAGACGGCTCGGGTTTGCTTTTATGTTGATACAAGAATTTCGTTCCCTCTCGTACGCACTCTCGGCGCGGTATTATTCCAGCGATGGATCGTGGAATGGAGGATGCCTAGGAATCCGTGAAACGTGTTTATTCACCTCGAGTTACCGAAGCCGGAAGGCCGATCGCCATAATTGAAGAGGCGAAAGACCGGGGAGAGGGAGAAAAGGATCGGCCCTACGGCGATACATCGGTTCCTCGGCTTCGACGAGTATCTTCGAGAAGTACCTTGCAGCGAGGACGCGCACACCAGCTGGGCCTCCGACCGGCTCCCTTTGTTCGATCGGGCTCCCTCTCGCCGGTAAACCTCTCATTTCGTTGCTCCCATCGGTATACGCAAGCGGCTCTCCTCCTCTCGCCGCTTCTGCTGCCGTTCGCCAGGTAAAATTACCTGCGGAGGAGCCAAGCAGGTGGTCCCGGCATGCCGCATTCGCTCGCTTCGCTGTTGACTCGCACGGAGGGCCCAGAAGGACGCGCGACACCCCCGGGGCCGAATGTGCACCCAAGGAACTCGAGGAATCAAACACCCGTGTGGCCGGCACGGGACCCTATTTAAATCCCCTAAATCCTCAAATTCCACGTTTACACGCCCTTGTGAATGTCTCCGTTAAAATCTGCGTCCCGCTGATGTGGGATCGTAGCGAGATGAAAAAAGAACCATTTTTCTTTTTTTTTTTTTTTTGAAATATAGAACGAAAGATGGGAGCGAAAAGAAATTGGTCCGTCGAATACATTTCCAGGAACACCGTTGAAAATTTTGCCGAAATTGACACGCACAATTGTGAAGTTTTTATGTATAAACCGGTCTATAAAATTTAATGTCGAGAGTGAGGTAAAATTAATTGGCCGGTAAACTTGTAAGGTTGTCTTTTTTATACACCTATCGGTAATTTTAACTCCAATTGATGCATTAAATTTAATCCATCGTTTTACGCACGCGAAGCGTGCGTAAAACCCCCGTTTTCCCACTGAGTGGCATAAAATCATATTAAGAAATTCCAAACAAACTGGAGCGACTCAATAATACCTGACAACATGATCAAGTCCGCGAGATGAAATCGACTTTAAAAAAAAAAAATTGATTTTCTGTTTGTCAAATTCATTGCCCCTACTCGAGGGCTTGGTTTCTTGACGCGAATACTTTTGTTTTTTTTTTTTATAATTTGAAGAATCGAGCTTGATTTTACCACATTCGCAATTCATTTTTTGTTTTTAAATAAAATTAATCAAAATGAAAAATCAATTTAAGAAATCCCCAACAAACTAGAGCGACTCAACGAAACCTGACAAAATCGAACCCGCATGATGAAATCGGCGTAAAAAAAAATAGATTTTTTGTTTGTCGAATTCGTCGCCCCCTTTCGTGGGCTTGGTCGTTTACCGCGAATACTTTTGATTTTCACCCGCACCAGGTGGAAGCGATTGTCCGGAAATAGAACGGAGCCAATAAATTTTTCGTAAAACGTTGGTACGCGCCGTGAGCCGCGCACAGCCCTCATTAAATAACGCGCGAGCGATGTAACGGTTATAACGCGCGCAGTATTCATCGTTCACGTGAAGCAGACGGCGACGTTGACGCTCGCGTCGAGATATCCTCCATTCTTATCAGCAATGTGTTACGTATACATATATGAGCGACATGTGGGTAAGGGGCATGTAGGTGGCAAGGAGACTGTCTCAGGTGAGCGCCGGTGCTCGGCGACACGTACGAGCCATGTCTGACAACGCCCGTTGTAAATCTACTAGTGCACTCCTGCTCCGCCACTCGAAGCAATGCGAGACATTGCACTGGCTTTGGCTTTGCGACGACTCGCTTAGTAAATTTTTTTCAATTATATTTTTTCCCTCACTTCCATCTCCGGTCGAACAATATTGGTTTTTAGGCTCGACCTCGCGAACGGCGCTGCATTAAACGGCGATTGCGAGCGCAAACTCCAGAATTCCTCGATCGGCTTCCTCATTTGTTACACAATTTTGCGCGTAGCTTTCTCCATGAGAAAGTTTATTGGTCGATTTTTGGCTCCCTCGTAGAGGAAGCTATCCGCAAAATTGTAAAAAAATAGGGAAGCTACGTGCAAATTACTTTGTACCTTTTTGCTTTTTCAAATTTTGTTTTGGTGGCGAGGAGACTGTCCCAGGTGAGCGCCGAAGCTCGGCAACACGTACACTGCTGTTCATGAATTCTTGGATTTCTTTGCGTCTTGGCGGACGTCTTGTCGGACGTCTTGCCGGACGTATTCCCGGACGTCTTTCCGGACGTATTCCCGGACGTCTTTCCGGACGTATTCCCGGACGTCTTTCCGGACGTATTCCCGGACGTCTTTCCGGACGTCTTTCCGGACGTCTTTCCGGACGTCTTTCCGGACGTCTTTCCGGACGTCTTTCCGGACGTCTTTCCGGACGTCTTTCCGGACGTCTTTCCGGACGTCTTTCCGGACGTCTTTCCGGACGTCTTTCCGGACGTCTTTCCGGACGTCTTTCCGGACGTCTTTCCGGACGTCTTTCCGGACGTCTTTCCGGACGTCTTTCCGGACGTCTTTCCGGACGTCTTTCCGGACGTCTTTCCGGACGTCTTGCCGGACGCCCTTCCGGACGTCTTGCTTGGAATCTTCGACCCCGTTAAGACATAGAAGAAGATATCCAGGAAGATTAAAAAATCGGAGAAACCTGGCGTTCATGAACAGCAGTGTACGAGCCATATTTGACAACACCTGTTGTAAATCTACTAGCGCGCTCCTGCTCTACGAGTCGAAGCAATGCGAGGCGTTGCACTGCCTTTGGCTTTGCGACGACTCGCTTAGCAAATTTTTTCTAAATATATTTTTTCCCTCACTTCCATCTCCGGTCGAACAATATTGGTCTTTACGCTCGACCTCGCGACAGGCATTCCATTAAACGGCGATTGCAAGCGCAAACTCCAAGATCCCTCGATCGGCAAACAAGAACTCGAGGATTCTTTGCTATCTGGTCGAAAGAAAAGAAAAAAACTTCATCTTACAAATAGTTCTACAGGGTACACAGAGTCTGCAGTCTACCGGATGAATTTATGTACGGTATGCGCGTAGAATAATGTGTGCGCCGGCGCACTGCATTTACCTTTCATTTTTTATTTTCCGTGGGCAATCGCGACCGATGAACGACGACGGTATAAAGTGCGCGATATTGTAGCAACAACGATAGGCCAGTGCGCGCTCACTGCGATGTGAGATAATTTATCGCTAATTATGATTAGCGAGAAGCGGCGCGTGTCGCGGCCGGCGCTGCTAATAAATTGCATCGCGATTGCGCACAACCGAGCGGCTAAAATGAGCTTCTTCCCCTTTCGCGGTTTATGCAGTTTGTCAAGTGCAAAAATGATCGCGCCGCCGGCCCGTAAGATTCGTCGGAACGCTGGATGCGTTAAATTTTTTCGATCGCGACCGAACTCGGTCGGCTCGATAGATTTTTGATAAGAAAATCCTACCAACGATAAAACGCACGGCAGCGACAGCCGCAACACTTTTACGGCGCCGATAACTGTCAGCGGCAGCGATAATGAAAAAAAAAAATCGCGTTGTCGCAGCAACGCGGCGCACTCCCGCGGCTCGTTCAATGCCACATCGACAGGGAAATACCGAGGAGTGCGATAACAATTATTATTTTTTTTTACGATATAAATACTAGGGCAACAGAATAGAGCAACAGATTTTGACGCTAGAGAGTCTGTTGTCGGATAGGTTGATGGATTTTTTTTTTATTGCACCGGAATATCGCTAATCGCGTGACCCTGTCGCTCAGTCAATGACTCGGCAGCGTCAACGATTCAATTAGAAAATCGCGTAATACGATCAGGCACGCGATTTTATTTTTTTTTTTTACTATTTTCCTTTCCAATTGACGATTATGCCAATTATAGAAAATCTACGAGCGATAAATTGAATAATACAAAAATTAATTGACAAAAAATTGATTTCGTATACTACGAAGCAAATACTTCGATCCGTACGTGCGAATTCTATTCGGCGAACCATTTTATTTATTTTTTTCGTGTGGTTTACAAAATATGCCTTCCAGAATCTTATCCGCGAAACCGTTCGTAGAGTCGAGAATTTTCAACGCTTTCATTCTCAAGCGATGAACAACGATAAACGCAGTTTATTCGTGGACCAAAATTTTTTTTCAAATGCATAGAAGCAAATTCTTTACTCCGTACGTCTAAACTCCATTCTGCAAACAATTTTATTTTCATTTTTTATTCGTGTGTTTTTTCAAAAATGTCCGTTCCAGAATCTTATCCGCGAGACCGTTTGTAGAGTCGAGAATTTCCAACGATTATTCTTCGATCATTCTCAAGCGTTAAACAACGATGTAAACTCCGTTCGCAATCCGACTGGTACGGATCAAGCGGGGAATTCAGCACGAGCTACCTCGTTTATATTTAAATAGCAAGGTAGGTCATTGCGTATACGCATAGTAATAATAATCATTATAATGACCGTTGCGTCACGTTGAGCGCGTTACATACTCGGTGATTGAATGAAACGCGCGCGGTCACGTGACCCGGCGAGTAAATTCGTCGAAACTCCGGCGCCAAAGGACGCACGCGAAACGGAATTAAATCCACTTGTGTGCCTACAGTAAAACCCCCATAAATGCTTCGTTCCTTCGAAAAATTTTATTTTTCCCTTCGAGCCTCTGCCGAGCCAACGAGCCGGCTTATTTAGCTCCAACTGGCCATCTGCGGGTTCGAAAATTTAATCCAGGGTGCATTCAACGAAGTTCGACTGTAGCTCGGCTTCGGCTGCGGCGGGCGCGCCGCTGCAGTTGCGGAACGGCTAAAGCACATCCCAAAGACCGGCGTGTCCGGCCACTACGCACTGTCACTACTAAATGCGACGCGTGCATGCACTCGGCTCATGCTCAGCCTCGACCAGCTTCCGAGCGGCAGACAGACTGCTCTCCGGCTTGTCTCTCGAGAACGTTCCTACATTACTGGCTTTTGTATAGGGTAAGTCGGGGTGATATGGCCATGCTTTTTTCAACAATGAAAATTAGAAGTTTAACGTTGAGAAAACCTTGAAATTTCGGTCGTAACCAACTCTAGAAACATCGAACTGAAGCAATTCACTCGGAAATTTCAATATTTTGGATGCGTGATTCAATCGCATCTCTATAAATAAATATTTGTGATAAGTAATGATAAAATACTGATAAAAGAATAAACGGAATAATGGAATAAACTGAATAATAAACTGCATAAGAATCGAATACGATCAGGAAAATAAGCAAAAAATAAAATAATAACGTTGCACACGAACTCGAGTCGGATCAGACCTGATCAGAGCTCCTCCTTAAGGAGCACATACTGACCGTTGCACATGCAATCTTATAATTTTCGGTGCAATCATATTTTTTCCTCATATACTAAAGACTGTGCAAACGGCAGCGCCATTTGGTTTTTAAGGTAAAATATATTAGGGGTGACCCTATCACCCGCGCGGCCATATCACCCTGACTTACCCTAGTTGATGCCACATGCGAAAGCTCGGCGAACTGCGATCGCCTCCACTGATACACATCAAAAGAAAAAAAAAAGTTTATCCAGGAGTGAGAAACGTCTCCGACTTATCGCCACGTTTTTTCCGCTCGACGATACAGGATGAATGATAAACGAGAAAAATCTTTTGTTTTTTTTTTCTCTTTTTTTCTAGAGGTGCGAATCTCGTATCTCGATTGAGAATACTTGTTAGCCGGTAGACGAAAATTCCAATCGTTTCTCGCGAGCCGCCTCGATGACGCGATGAACCATGAGCGGCACACCTTCGCATTGTATAAACTCCGATTCTATTTTCTCCTCTCTCGACCGTTCGGAGCTCTCGTAGTTTTCTGTCTCACGGTGCTCCACGCTTTCCGTCCTCGCTTTATATCGACCGCTCAGAAACATAAGGGCGTATCTCACACGGTTTTACTTGTCAAGTCCATCGATTTTTGGCAAAAATGTTGAACCATTTTTTTTCTCTCTCGGTGATAAACAAATTTATCGAAAAACGAAAAAGTGTTCCGAACGCGTGGGAAAATTCCCAGACCCGTGTGTAAAAAATTGTAAGAGGAGTTTCATTTAATCTAAAAGTAGAACATATGAAAAAATTTTATCGAACAAAAATGGAACTCCGACGACAATCTTTGGACATTCGAACCTGGTGATTTTTTTTCCCGATCGGAACGTCCCTGCGAACAGTCAATCGTGAGAAATTTTCAATAGCATTATTTCATTACCGAGAATAAAAAATAAATCAAACAATGTTGCACCGTTCTGTCTCTCGGCGGCGCGTATCGACTTAATCATCGCTCGCTCGCGGTCCGACGTCGAGCAGCATCTGCCGCGAGTCTTAGTGACTCGCATGATGCTCACATAGGCGAATCAACACGTAGGCATAGAAAGCTGCTGCCGCTGTTGGGCATTCGTCATCACAATTCTTTATTTCATACTCCTCTCGTTTCTTTCTTGCCTCTCTATCTTTCATCATCGATGTCTTTTCTTTTTTTATCAGTCTTATTCCCACTGGCTCTTCTGCTGCTCGCGACGTTAGCTCGCGCGGGGCTTCCTACGGGGCAAAACGGCCCTCCTTTCGACATCGGATTTTTTTCTGCCCAGAGAAAAATAAAAAATTGATAAAAATGTATTTCTTTGATGTGCTGCGGCTTCGGAACGGTCTAATTTCATAATCCTCTCCCTTGCTTTTTAATGAAGAGACTTACATTACGTTTCGACCCTGGTCAGGACCCTCTTCGGAACGGTTTATTTTGTCTGCAGTCGAATTTCAAAACGGATACATGTCAATATATTTCTAACGTATGTTACTCAAGATATGTCTTATCATTCTTGGTTTTTTCCTTACATTACCTGTTTCTTTTCATTACTACTATTTCTTTCTTATTTGGTGCTATTCGTTGTGTTCCTCTCTCAATACAACATATCACAGAGAAACACATACAAATAACAGCACCCAATAAGAAACAAATAATCGTAATAAAAAGAAACAACTAATATAACGAAAAAATAAGAATGATAAGACATAGCTGTTGAAATTCGACTATAGACAAAATAAACATCGTTCTGAAGGGGTCCTGACCAGGTTCGAAACGTAAAGTGAGTCTCTTCAAAGAAATATATTTCTCCTAACGCATGCACGTAAAATTCCGCTTTCCGTTCTTGTGAAGTGTGCGCAGAAAGGCACTTTCTCACATCGCATGCGGGAAAGATACTGCGCATGCCTACAAACCCAATATGGTCTTTTTCCCGCACTGGTGCCTTTGTAAAAGTGTCTTTGTACGCACACTTCACGGGAACGGAAAGCGTGATTTTCGTGAATTTGTTAGGAAAAATGATGTGAATGGCTTGGGAGTAGAAAAGGGAGTTCTGACTCGTGTGAATGCCGGCATTTTCACGATCGTCAAGAACTGCCCTTTTACGCCCTTGCCGTACAAATAACTATTCTCATCGGTCACAGCATTCGACAACTATATTGGTGAAAGCAAAGCTTCCTCTATGAGGAAGCAAAATGGTCCGTTTTGCCCCGCTCAGCCCCTACTCCGATCCCGAACTCTCGCTCTGACATTCATACGCTCGCTTGCTCGCGCTAGTATGTTCCGCTGCTATAACACAAACCATCAGTGTGTATTCCGTACGGAGGACACCAGAGCCGCGGTTTGCGCGTCTCCCATTCGCTCCGAAAGCTTCGGAGAGTTATCTCGCGTATCCGGCACGACGTGTGTACCACCAGTGCGAGTCTCTCGCCCGAGTTCGCCAGTGTAAACAAGGTGCGAGCCGGAGAAGAGCGGAGAAATTCAACGCGCAGTTAGGCGGCTTCCACTGCAGTGCACTGTACAAATCTTGCTCCCATCTCTCTTTCTCACTTCACTCTCCATCCGCCGTCTGTGCGCTTACGCGAGTTTACTCTCATCGTCGTCGGCTCTCCTCGGAGCTCGAGTGAGTTCTTTCCTCGCGAGTTTCTACAGTGCTGCGCGCGACAAGTCCGAGACGAGGTGCGCGTCGGTGACGCTGAAGAGGCGTCGAGCAATCTCTTTTTTTTAGTTGTTTTTTTTATTTTTTTTTTATTTTTGTGTTTGTTTTGGAGGTAAAGTTGCTCCCTCGCGTGAATCGACGACCAGACTTCCTGCTCCGCGTCTTTTCAGCCGGCCGCGCCGCACATCCGGTCCGAACGCGGAAGATCCTTTTTTTACGGATTTTGTAATTCAAGCCCCGATATTCGGTTACGTGGGACGATACCGCTCTGGATTACACTTGACTCGAGGCTCACGGGAAAAGAAAACACATTGGACATTTAATAATTTTATTTTTTTTTCTCTGTTAATTGTACAATGTTGTTAAACGTGCGGTTTGCACATTCAACAACATTGACTGAGCTCGCCGACATGAAGCAGAAAGTCTTCTTTCAAGTCCGAGACTATAAGCCGTTATTGAAGCGGATTTTAACTTTAGAAGCGTAATCGCATACACTATATAACTCTTGTGTATGAAAATACCATGTAAAATACCATAATAAATAAACCATAAATAAGTCGTAAATAAATAAACATTGTTTTCGCCGCTGTGCAGCCTTTCGGGCTGTTTGATGATTGGATATTTTTTAATATATATATATTTTTTTTTTCAAATTCAAGATAAGCGAGGCACGATGAAGGGTCGGGCAGCTCTGCTGCTGGTGACGTTCGCGTTCGCCACGGTGCAAGCGGGGGCGACGACGCAGGCCAATCCGACCACCGAATTTAAGGAAAAGCTCGAGGAACACCTTGCCAAGATCGCGACTACGGAAGTTACAGGCAGAGCATCGCCGAGTACTTCACGTCCGGGAAACTCCAGGGAGGAACAGATCGCCGCCGAATTTGAACAACCGTTCGCCAATCCCAAGGACATACTCTTGCAGGAAATTCGATCGCTGGACGAGGACGCTTCGACGGACAAAGTGAGCTCCGAACAGCTTCCTTGCTATCGCATCTGATATGAAAAAAAAAATAAAAAATAATCTTCAATTTTAATGTTTAATTTATGACCCGATCTCAAAGCAGATCCAAGAGGAATTGGCAAAAGCCATCAAAGCCGAGGCTCAGAAGACGAGGCCTCGCGTCCAGACGACCGCCAAGCCGCGAGCCAAGATAACCGCCGTGCCGAACAGCATCGACGATGACGAGATCAAGACCCACGGCGAGCTCGACGAAGATCGCGCGTTGAAGGCCCTCAAACAGGCCGAGACCGAACTGGCCTTCGACGAGGAAACCAACGAGGACAGCGACGAGGACGGCGACGACGAGGATGCCGACGACGAGTACGACGATGAGGACGACGACGAGGACGAGGACGATATATCCGACGAGGAGGAGATCATGACCGAGTGCCCGGATTATTGCAGATGCTCCGGGCAATACGCCGCTGCGACGACAGCAAAGTAAATTTCTTGCAGAATGAACCTCATTTTATTTATTTATTATTATTTTTTTTTTTAATAAATGAGGACTTTCGATTAAGCTACAGTAAATTGGTAAAAACGCATGCATATTTCGTGATTTTTCTCCTCGGTGAATTTCCTCGCTTTGTCGAATTAATTTTTTTAGGATGGAATGAGGATATATTGAAGAACATTTAGGAATTTTTTCATTCGATTCTATTGTTATTATGTACTGTTTTTATCGGTCGGTGTAAAGAATTTTTTTTGTAAGTACCTTTACGGTGTCCTTGATTTGAACTTGTCATTTTGTCAGAAAGAACATTTTTTAGTTGTTTCTTAAAATTATATACAATGCGGTCCTTGACGAGGGCAACAAATAATTTTTTTTAATTGGCAAAATGACGGCCATTTGAAAAAGTCGGTTTTTACCCAATTTTTAACAATTTGAATCATTTTTTACAATTATTTCTTATTATTCAAAAAAAATATGAGACCGTCAAGACGTAAAAAATCTGTTGAAGTATATCGGTACAAATTTTCATAAAAATCCATCGAGCCATTTTTGAGACATCAGGGAAACCGATCTTGATCAGTTTTTCTGATCAAGATAAAGATTGGAACTTTGAACGCGTTTTGAGAAAAACGCGTTCAAAGTTCGGCCGCGCCGTTGCTAGAGCGCTGCGCTAAACTATTATAAAACTATTAGAAATCAAGAAAAAAAAATCGAAATGTTATTGTGTGAAATTTAAGCCATTAAACCGCGTCATCGTTGTTGAAATGTTCAGATGCAGCAAGCTCATCGACAAACAAAACTTCGGACCAGGAATCGCGCGTCTGATGATCGAGAACGCCGGCGAGATAAATCTTGGGCCTCACGCACTTCGAACCCGCGGTCTTCAGCAGCTGGAGTCCATCACTATCGTCGACACGAGAATCGCCGCCCTCGACAGAACTGCCTTCGACGGAATTGATTATCTGTTCGCCGTGAACCTGACGAGAAACGCCCTCATCGACGTGGATCCGGACTACTTCCAGAACAACACTCAGCTGAGCCTCTTGACGATTTCCGGTCAGCCACTCGGGCCGGCCGGCTCCAAGTTCGCCACCGACTACGTCCTCAACGCCCCGAGCGTTACCGAATTGGATTTCTCCAACAACGGGATAACTCGTCTGCCACGCGCGGCCTTCTCGAAAATGCCCAATCTCGCTTACGTTAATCTGAAGAACAACAGGCTGAGGAACGTTCAAAAATCCATTCTCGAGCCGATGGATTCCCTGGTCGAACTCGATCTCTCGGGCAATCTGCTCGTCGAGATTCCCGCCGGTGCCCTCGACGGAAAGGGACTCGAGACTCTCCGCATTGCCTGTGAGATACAGCTGGATTTTTTAATTTTATTTTTTTGCCTCTTCTTGAATTTTTTATTCATTTTTTTACAATTTTGTTTAGCGAACAACTTGACTTCGCTGAATCTGCAGCAAGCCCCGAAATTGGAGAGCCTCGACGCTTCGCACAACAGAATAAAGCTCATCACCAAGGACGATCTTGCTGGCGCACCGTCCCTGGAGAAATTGTATCTTTCCTCGAACGGCATAAAGAGGATTCATCAACACTCGTTCTCGATCCTCGATCAGTTGACTCATCTCGACATCAGCGACAACAACATCGCCAATCTGACCGAGCATCATCTGCGGTCCAATCCGAGACTGCAGGTTCTTGTCATGAACAACAATCCCGGAATTCGCGTTCTTCCGGTATTCAAGACTATCGGCTACGAGTACGAGACTTACAGGTACAAAAAATCTGATAAAATCTGAACGCATGTTTCAATTACGTTATTTATAATCAAGACTGCTCTACATGCGTGCAAAATTTCAACCCGTTCGGTAAAACCGGTCCTGATTTTTTTTTCACAAAAAAAAAAGCTTCCTCTATGAGGAGGCAAAAATAACAAAAATGCTCGGGACGATGGAACATTTTTTTGGAGCTCCGCTGATCGTCCGTTTGGTTGAATTTTCAGCGTCTTCCAGCTCGAGTGCGCAAACTGCGGTCTCGAGACCATAATCGACGGAACTTTCGACGCTATGCCGGCATTGACGCGACTGAATCTGGCGAGGAACAATCTGACGAGACTGCCAGTCGGCCTCTTCAGGCCTCTGTCGTCCCTTCGAGAACTGGATCTCTCGGACAACTTGATAAAAGCTCTCGAACCGAAGATGTTCGCCGGCGCTCGATCACTCTCGAGACTCAGCCTCGCCGGCAATCCTTTGGTAACTCTCCAAGTGACGCCCTTCCTGCAGAGCCCCGGTCTCGCGCGATTGGACGTCAGCAGATGCATGCTTCGAAGAATCTGGAGTGAAGCTAGACAGCCACTTAAATCGCTTCGGTGAGTTTTGATGTGCAAATACGATCGCGAAAAATAACGCAGTCTTTGGAGGATCCCTAAAGTTTTGAAACTTTTTAATAATTCTACGTCTCATACGATTTTTAATATTCATACGTGGGAATTTTCTTTGCACCCATAGGATAGATCGTAGAAAATTCCGATCAATTTTTTTGTTTACCAAGAAATTATTTTTCTTACTTTGTTTTTTTTTTTGCCTGAAGCCGATGAAGCCTTTCCCTTCAACCCAGAGTCTTCCCTTGGGAAACTTCAACTTGGATATTTTTTTATTTCCTTACGATGCGATTTAAGTAGCTGGTGAGTTACTTAAATCGCTTCAGTGAGTTTTTATGTACAAAAATGAACAAGAGAAATAACGAAGTCTTCGGAAGATCGCTAAACTTTAGAAACTTTTTAACAACTCATACAATTTTTAATATTCGTTCCCGGACATTTTTTTTCTTATGCTCAGAATACCCTCGCGAACGATCGATCATGTGCAGTTTCCAAAATTACGAAGCAAAAAAACATTTTTACTTTGTATTCTTTTTTCTTTTTTTGCCCGAAACCGATGGAACCGAGGATTATCTCGGAGTCTTCGCTTCGAAAATCCCAACTTGAATTTTTTTTTAATTTCCGTACGATTCGCAGATTCCTTTCCGTTCGTTCGAACGATCTGCAGCGAATCACGGTCGAGGAATTGAAGGCAATGCCGAAACTGTCCGGTCTCGATGCGACCCACAATCCGTTCGCCTGCGACGAGGAGTTCAACCAGGCTATCCAGTGGCTCATCGAGCACGGAGTCACGCCGACCGAGGTATTGCGCTACATGAGCAGTAAAGCTAACGCCGAGGACTACGCGGAGGCTGAGGGTGTCGGCAAGTGGACGGACCTCGCCAAAGTCGTCTGCGACGACGACGACGAGGACGATGGTCCACCTCCGAGAACGATTCTTCAGAAACCCGTCCACGACTTCAAGGTGCCCAAGGAAGAAGACTCTATCATACCCATGACCGGTGACAACGGCATTCCTGACCTCGAGGTGAGATATCGCAAAATTTCAATCAAAAATTTCCCATCAGTTCTCAACAGCTCAATCCATGCCGAAAACCTCGATAATGCAGATTCTTCGGCCATCAATCGAATCCGTTTCTTTTTTTCCTTTTCTCTTCGGATCATTATAGATCTTTAACGTTTATAAATACTTTTATAAATACTTTTATAAGTACTTTTATAAATACTTTTATAAATACTTTTATAAGTACTTTTATAAATACTTTTATAAATACTTTTATAAGTACTTTTATAAATACTTTTATAAATACTTTTATAAATTAATTTTTATATTAATTTTTTTAGTTAATTCATGGAATGAAAAATCACCGGATGAACGACATATTCGAGGACGCCTGGTCGGAGCAGTACCAGGACTACGACGAGCTGAAGACCTTCTCGCCGGAGTCGGAAGCCGATTTCTCATCGGAATCTCGGCCCTGGTACAGCGGAGCAGTTTGGCCGGTAATGACCGTCGTTCTGGTCGTCCTGGCGCTTCTGCTGATAGTCGCCCAATTCGCGAGCATAATGTCGAAGCGCAAGGGACGCGGTCCGGTCATCAGACCGCCGATGATGCTCCGCCAGGGTCTCGTCGACAACAAGAACTGCGGCTTGGTCTACAAGCCTCTTCAGGAAGAAATCGCTACGCCCCACATGCCGAAGAGAGGCAGCTTCTACTCCAGCAGCACTTTCCACTACGACAAGATCGTTCCCGAGAGCGTCTAAGAGGGCTTATTTTATTTTTATTTTTTGAGAACAAAATAACGTGGGGAGGCCCACGCGATTAAATCCCGAAGACTTTAATCGCCTGGAAGATTTTTTTAGTTTTTGACGTGATTCCACATAAAATATACATATGCGTAATGCGTAATGGCAGTTTTTTTAAGAGCTGGTAGAACGGAAGAATTTTATTTTATTTTTTTCTAAAGATCGATTATCGAGCTCGAAATTATTATTCCAGGATCAACGAGATAATTCGCAGTCTTCCAGAGTCCTTCTCACGTCGACGGATGTCCTGGGATGATTTTTTTTCAACCATACACACGATTTCAGTCCGAGTAACTCAATATCGATAATAAATTAATAACAGATAGATTTTACTTGTTCTTCGTGGGTCCGAGTAAAATTGTGGGAGAGCATTTTTTCCGCCGATATTAGAGTGAAAAGGGAATGGGTGAGTTTTATCGTTCGCTTGGACAAGCGAGATAAATAAGCCATAATTATTTAAACTTATGCAGTCGTTAAACTTTTTTTTAAAGCCGATGCGTTGCGATAAATAAATCGGTCTATCCTCATTCGAACAAACTACGTTTTAAGCTGAGAATAAATTGGTAGATGGGACGGGTATGTCGTCTGTGAATCGGAGAGAGCAAAGAATGTCGAAAGTTTCGATCACGAGAAAAACGGAGCAGTTGAGCTTCGGACTTTTGGAGTTCGAAGTAACAAACGATATAAAAAATATTAAGAAATAACAAATCAACAAACTCCGATTATACTGTCAAGTCACAGCTACTATAATATGTTTATGTACCTTAAACTACGCTTGAGCTCGTAGATTATAGCTGTACGGTATTACAAGATATGCGAGAAAAAAAAAAAAAAAATGACCGTGAATCAAAACGGTTTTTCCAATATTACGTTCGTATTTTATAATTTTAAGAAGAAAAAAAACACAACAAAACAATAAGGTATCACTGGATTTATAGATCCGGTGTCCGCTATTCACGACTATCCACTGTAAATAATATATAACAATTTTAATAAAAATATTAGTTGTACCGAGTTACGTTTACTTGTTTCTTTTCTTAAATCATCATCCTCTCTAAAAACAGAACGATTGAAATGTTTTGCAATAGAGCGTCAAGTGATTGCGTCTTTCTCGATTGATCGCTTGATATTCCGATCGCGGATCAAAATACCTTACACATTCAGTGGTAAACATATTTCGATTCCATCACATGCCGCGAAGGCCTTGGACCATATCTCACGATTAACCGAGCGGCCGGCTGCATACTCAGAGACGTTGACGGTCTTTTTTAATATGCCACGGAAATCTCTTATTCTTTTAAATCAATTTTTGTCATCACAAGAAAATGAAGCTACAAAAAGGAGCCGAAATAATAATGGACCTGAGAAATGTATTTTCCACATTTCGATCAGATTAGATTTTGTTTTCGTGAAGAAGAACTTTTAGGAATAAAAAATAGAAAAAATGTATGGCAGCATCGAGTCATAATGACACGTTTACAGGCTTTTACTATGCTCCGAAAATTTCTGTTTTTTTTTCGTCATAAGAAAATAAAGCTATAAAAAAATGCTGGGATAAAAATGGACCTGAGAGTTTTTTTTTTATTTCGATTACATTAGATTTTGTTTACGTAAAGAAGAAATTTTAGATTTAAAGATGAAATTTTTTTATGTATGGCAACATCAAGTGATACGCTCCTGGAACGTGTCGGTGAGGCTCGAGAGACGGCGAGTTAAAAGTCGACAAACAAACCAGCGTCATCGTCATCGTGCCTGCGATATGTCGGACTTAAAAGTGGGGATGCGACCAGTCGCCCGACAAGAAGTCGGCTCGCCAGAGCCGAGCAGGGTCTTCGAGTTTACAGCGAGTATAAGGCACAGGCGGTCTCGTGCGAGACTTATCTTCAAAAATTACTGGCGAGATCTTTTGTTTATTTTTTTTATTTTTTTGTTGTAAAAATTATTAAAATCTACTCCGATCAGGATGCTGCCTAGGAAGCGCGTCGTTGACTTGCTGCAGGTTATTTCCTCGCAATCGTGAGTTATGCCATACGATATTTTGCATATTTTAATAATCACATATGCCGGAATATACCAATTCCTATTTTTATTTTTTTTTTATCATTAAAGAATAATTTTCGTATGTTTGAGATAAAAATAATAACAAAATTAATATTATTAATATGTAGTTTATTATCAAGTAATATCATTATAAATATACTGTAAAATAGAATTGTGAATTGAATGTACCAGATTGGAAGATTTTTCGCGAAAATTGGTAGATTAAATCTAATGCACAATTGCGATAAAAAATTGATATACTTTTTCATCGAAATTAAAGCAAATCATTGCAAATAAAGTATTCCCAATGTTTTCAATACACTGAACATTCATTTTTCATCACAGTTGTGCGCGAAATTTAATATACCAGTTTTTGCATAAAAACTTGCAGTCCGGTACATTAAATTTCATACGAATTTTTGTAGTGTATTAAAATAAAATCATTGAAATTAATTTACTCCGCTGTACGTATATGCACTCGTCGTTGAGCAAGTCTCAGAGCGATAATAAAATGATTGAACTTTGATACAGATGCCGATGTCCCGCTCACGGGAATCCGGGTGCATCGAACAGTACCGCGACAGCCGCGACGCCCACGAACGAGTATGCATTCGAGGTAAGATAAAAAGTAAAGGAACAAAAAAAAAAATTGTTTCGCAAAAAAAATGTTTCACTCACCAATGATCCAATGCTCTGGCGACCCACAAAAAAGCAAACTTTATCTCTTACGTAATAAAATTCTAAATCTTGAGAAATTATCGAGGAAAACGCACAAGTCCACTCGGGCCTGTGCAAACTTTCCGATAATAACGAGACGAGCAGCCTCAGACTGTTTTCGATCAGCGCAACGAACACACTTCGACACACTCCGGGCTGCACATAAAGAGCGCAAAAATTTGTCGTATTTGCAAACAGCAGATAAGGAATGAAAAATTCGTTCTTTACCCGATCTACTTGCGCATGAGTCCATTGCGCTCTGTACTCTCCAATAATCTCCCTGAATTCACATGCGCGATATACATTAAAGCTAATCATTCCACCGAACAGTTTTCATAATGCGAATAAAAATTTTAAAATTAAATAAAAAGACGTAAAAATTTATTTTTATTCCAGATGGCTTGCTCGACCGTTCGTTACGGTATCGGAGTGACCCGCGAGCTGGGAATGGATCTCCAGAACATGGGCTCGAAGAGAACATGCCTAATGACCGATCCTCATCTGGCGACCCTGTCGCCGGTAAAAACGGCGATCGACAGTCTCGTCAAGCACGGCATAAACTTCGACGTCTACGACAGAGTCAGGGTCGAGCCGACTGAGGCCAGTCTTCAGGACTCCATCGAATTCGCGAAAAAGGGAAATTACGACGCGTTCGTCGCTGTAAGCAATCGACTACGAAAAATCAATTGAAATCGGCAAATTTTCGTGAGCCTGAAGATATCTGCATGACATCAAATGTCATCTTCTTCAGGTTTCTGCAAATGCACTGCAGTAGGAAAAAAAAAAAATTGTTCGCTTGTAGAATTTTATTCCCTAAGCGAACTTCCCGGAGCGAAGTTTGTGCGGTGCAAAACACTGGCGTCGTAACTTGACGAAATTTAGTGTCATGCAGATATTTTCAGGGTCATAATTTCCATGACCCTGAAGATATCTGCATAACGAAAAAAATTGTTCGCTTATAGAATTTTATTCTCTAAGCGAACTTCCCGGAGCGAAGTTTATACGATGCAAAACGCAGCCGTCATGACTCAGCGAAATGTAGTCTCATGCAGATATCTTCAGGGTCATAAATTTTCATGACCCAGAAGGTACCTGCAAGACATCAAACATTATCTTTGGCGATTCTCTTGCAATGCTCTGCTGTAGGCCGAAAAAAAAATGCTTCGCTTGTAGAATTTTATTCTCTAAGTCAACTTCCCGGAGCGAAGTTTCTGCGATGCAAAACACAGCAGCTATAACATGACAAAAACGACTCTCACGCAGATGTCTTCAGGGAATCAAATTTTCGTCGATTGCTCAGAGGGCTATAATTTTCACGATTTATCTCTGTTCCCGAAAGGTCGGCGGTGGTTCCGTGATGGACACCTGCAAGGCCGCGAATCTCTACGCCTGCGACAGCGAGGCCGATTTCCTCGACTACGTGAACGCCCCGATCGGCAAGGGGAAACCGGTAGTCGTGCCTCTGAAGCCACTGATCGCGGTTCCGACGACTTCCGGTACCGGATCCGAGACGACCGGCGTCTCGATCTTCGACTACAGACCGCTGAAAGCCAAGACCGGTATAGCCAATCGAGCTCTGCGACCGACACTCGGTATCGTCGATCCTCTTCACACTCTGAGCCTTCCCGAACGGGTCTGCGCCTACTCGGGCTTCGACGTCCTCTGTCACGCCCTCGAGTCCTTCACCGCTATAAATTACACTCAGAGAACGCCGTGCCCGACGAATCCGATCCTCAGACCGGCATATCAGGGCAGCAACCCCGTGAGCGATGTCTGGGCCAGGTACGCTCTTCAGGTGATGAGGAAATACTTCGAGAGAGCGGTCTACAACAGCGACGATCTCGAAGCCCGCAGCCACATGCATCTGGCCAGCACCATGGCTGGTGTGGGTTTCGGCAATGCCGGGGTGCATCTTTGTCACGGTTTGAGCTATCCGATCAGCGGAAACGTGAAGAAGTTCCAACCTGAGGTAATTCCCGGAATTTTCAGCAAGTTTGTTCCATCCCCTTCACTGTCAGAAAAACGTATCTCTCTATACATTTTGGCCTCTATAGGAGCCCCTGACAGTGAAAGGGTTAGCACAATAAACGAGGAGAATAACGGAGGGAGAGACAAAAAATTGGTAACTTAAATTTTTTCGACTTTCAGGGCTACAGCGACGATCATCCGATCGTACCGCACGGACTCTCGGTCGTGATCTCGGCACCGGCCGTCTTCTCCTTCACGGGAGCTTCCTGCCCCGAGAGACATCTCGAAGCTGCCGAACTTTTGGGAGCAGACGTCAGCAACGCGAAGAACTCCGACGCCGGAAAAATGTTGGCCGACACAGTGAGGCGGTACATGCAAGTCATGAAGGTGGAGAATGGTCTTTCGGAACTTGGATTCAAGAAGGAGGATATTCCTACTCTGGTTCAGGGAACTTTGCCTCAGGTTTTCAAAAATTCCTTAATTAATGTCGGCATTTTTGTGAAACGTTTGAGGACTAATGGATATATGTATTTTTTTGTTTTTGCAGCATCGCATCACTAAACTCGCACCGCGCGAGCAGTCCGAGGAAGATCTCGCCAAGCTCTTTGAAAATTCTTTCTCGATCTATTGATAATTTTACTTAACTTGTAAATAGAACTGCCATTTATGGGTCCAAATAAATCTTTATTTTATAATATTCGACACCGTTTAATTTCAAACATTGACCCGCAATATCGTTTTACATAGATTCACGAATAAATACCTACAAGCTAAATTACATCGTGTACAACTATCGACAATAGTTCAACAGAATGGGAAATCGTTATTAAAATAAATACACTTAAAACTAACGCAATGGGAAATCGTACTATTAGCGACTACTTACAAGTAAAATAAATAAATCTCGCGAGGAATCAGATTATTCATCGACAAATAATCTAACATTAAATACCCGCGTGGAAAATGCGCAGAGTATGAACATGCGTGGAAAAGCGCAGAGTATGGACATGCGTTTAAAACTTACTCATAAAATTTCGTTAAGCAACGCTGCTTTTTTCCACTCCTTCGTATCGACGATAACTCGGATCATTCAGCTTAATCTAATATTTACAAAATTTTAATTGGTTGTATCGCAGTTTCCCGCTCATTGCCAAGACAAGACGGCAAGTCTTTATCAGTGGCAAGTTCGAAGCAGATTCATGGCCAGTCGGCGACCGCGGACATTCCAGAGAACGTAGGGATGTGGAGATCCCGAAACCATTCGCGCATCTCTGAAAGCAAAGCAATTTATTCATAGATTTTTTTTGTTTTTCTTAACGAGATTAGAATTATTTTATACGCACAGTTGGAAGTACTCATAGTTCGTTGATATTTTTACGATGGTGTTCTTGTTGTAAAATTCGATAAGATTGTACCGAAGAGTGGAATCCCACTGATCGCTATTGTACCGAAGGTTCGTTTGTTCCCTGATCCAGCTGTTGAAGCGATGGAGATTTGCCAACTTCGCCCGGTCACAATTCATCGAGAGATTAGCGAGTGGCGGTATTGTGCATAGAGTGATGGCCGATCTGGAGAAGGAGTAACGAGCTTCGAGGTACTCTAACAGGTCTTCCATATCTTCTATCATCTTATCGCTTGAGTGATCCTATAAATTATTTTTAAAAAATATTTAATGAAATAAAGAAAACATAAAATATTTTTTAAGAAACATATAGTTTCTTAAAATATATTTTATTTTAAGAAATTATTGACTATTGAGGGTCTCAATTATTTTCTCGATCGGCAACTTACTCTGTAGATATCCTCGGCGCCCAGCATGATGACGAGTCTGTTGGATAGAACTTGGACTTTCTTCAACGTTCGAGTGCAATCTTTGATCGTCTGGCCTGATATGCACAGCCCGCTGTGCAGAGCTGTACACGCTGAGAATAAAAAATACATTATAATAAATTAATAACAATATAATAATAATAATAATATATGAATGGTTCCTTACGTCCTTTCCTCCAAACGGGCATGCCCGCGTTACGGATCGCCAGTTGGAGGAAAAAGTCGTCGCCGATCAGCTGTTTACCGCCAACAATCGGCTCGCAGATTACGTCCTTCGATCAGAATTAAAAAAAAAAAATTGTATAGGCCAAGCGTGAAAATGTTTATCATACTCGTGAGTAAGTCGGATTTACCATTTTTGCTGGTTTGTTTATAATCTGCACCTTGTGATTGTACTCGTCCGCGTACCAACCCTCCGAATTACTGATGTCCCACGGACAGTCACCTGCATGATCAATCGAGCGCAGATTAATTGTAAGCTCTCGATAAAATACACTCTGCAGTATTTTTCGGGACATTACCGTGATTTCCCTCCTCGCTCGAAGAATTACGATCGTAAAACTGATTCCAATCGCGAAGTCGAGTCCTCTCGTCGTCCTTTCGTCGTTTCTCGGTTCTTCGTCCACGGCGACCATCGTTCGTCGCCTTTCGCTTCCAGTTTCCGGTCGGGCGGTCGCTGTCGCCGTTAAAGTTGTTCGAACGAGCGTTCGAATTAATCACGCGCGTGCGGTTTTTATTGATCTGTAAAAAAATAATAATAATCGTTACAAAAACAAAAAACCGTTAATTCAAGGCTCGAAAATGTACCTTCGTGTGCCGAGCGCTGGGAACCGAATCCTTCTGCTTCTCGACCAGATTGGCAATGTGAGCTGTTTTTGGAGTGAAAACCTTGTAGACGAGCACGTTGTCTTCATTGCGTTCTTTCACTATGTCCGTGAACGTTCTCATGTATTGGTACAGGCTTGGATATCCCAAGGCGAGGTTAGGGATGAAATGGCCCGTGAACTTGAAGTACGCGTCTTCCATAAATTGAACATTTATTATTATTATTATTTATTATTTTTAAAAAATTTTACTTTTAATTTTTTACTTTTTTGTTAGATTTTTTTTTAATAACAAGTAAATTGCTCGTTTAATCAACACTGATGGAGTTCTTACCGTCAAGCTCTTCCTGCGGGATTCCTCCTTTTTGGGACACTATGCAAGCCTTCAAAATGCTCGCTATTTCTTCCTTGTCGAATTCCTCCGTTGAATCTTTGGACACCTCCATTGTTTTATTAAATTTTATTAAACGAACTTTTACAAAACTAAGGAGATCCTCTCTTGTTCGAATTCACTGCGATACTAGAACTGGACACACCGTCGCGAGGCCACTCGCGGGATTCATTAATCCCTCAGATTAATTTCGTATAATCCCTCGAAACGTAAACACGCGTATTACAATGGTTCCGTTAAGGTAGTCTTTGCGAATAGTGCTCACTTCGCTTAAGCTTCAGAGAAATGAGAGGGAATAGCAAACACTTCTCGATGGTATCAAATTCTGAATGCCAATTGGCCATCTGAATGCCAATTGGCCTTCAGCCATTGAACAATTTTATTTTTCATAATTTGTTATAACAATCTGTTAATAACATTTTGGAATTATTATTATGCAAAATTATTTTTTTCAGCACCTTTAACATGCTTGATTTTTTCAGATTTTTATACGATCCAGAAGTGTTTGCAATTCACTCTCATTTCTCTGTAACTTATGCGAAGTGAACACTATTCGCAAGGACTACCTTAAGTCTGTACGGGGAACTATCGTTCCATCGAGCCATTCTCGTTGGGTAGTTCGATTCTTGGAATTTGTATACGAATGTGTATCGTAAACTGAACGCTCGGCAAAAAAAAAATTGCTATACAGTCGATCATACTTGTTCGACAAACTTCAGTTGTGACCCTTCGGAATTCGTTGGTCAAAAAAAAAAATCATGGCTGCTGTGGGGATCAACGGATTCGGCAGAATCGGTAGAATGTGTCTCAGAGCGTGTCTCGAGAAAGGCGTAGAGGTAATCATATGCGTAAGAATTGTAATTTTACTCCGAATGGGCGATTAATAAAATCGTATTAAATATATCTCTTTAATAAAAAAAACTGACAATGACAGCTGTCCCATGATGTCAGGTTAAGCAGATCAACGACCCATTCATCAGCACGGATTACATGGTCTACCTCTTCAAGTACGACTCGACCCATGGGACTTTTCCGCAGCCCGTCGAGCGGGAAAACGAAGACATATTGATCGGAGGTATTTATAAACTCCAGAACATGTTTATAAACTCCAGAAATTTTCTGAGGAAAAAAAAACTAGCGGGCGGTCGAGAGTTAAAAAATTACTGTCCGGCTTAAATAGAGTTGAATAGAGCGGGGCAAAATGGACTACTTTTTACCAATATTCCGCGGAACATAAAAAAGTGCCATTTGAAATTTGATTCCATTTTACCCCACTCTGATCGATCCCACAAAATCCCTACATCCAAGTAATTTAATTTAGATCAGAGAATCAAAACTTCCCAAGAAAAAGATCCATCGAACATAAAATGGAAAAATGCCGGTGTCGTATACGTAATCGAGTCGACGGGTGTTTTTCTCACTCTCGATAAGGCGATTGTGAGTTGTCGATGAAATGAAATTAATATCTTCAACCAGTTCTACATAAATAATGAAAAAAAAAAATTATCTCGTCATCAGTTGCACATGGACGGAGGCGCGAGGCGGGTCGTGATAACCGCGCCCTCGGTGGACGCTCCCATGTACGTTTTCGGTGTCAATCACTGTTCCTACAATCCGAAGAAAAACTCGATAATCTCGGCGGCATCGTGCACGACTAATTGCGCAGCCCCGATCGTTAAATTGATGAACGACTATTTCGAGATTCTCGAGGCAATGATAACGAGCGTCCATGCTACAACGGCACCCCAGAGAACGGTCGATGGCCCCACTGGAAAGGCGAGCTAAGCGGTCTCGGTCTATTTATAAATTTCGGATTTAAAGTTAGAACAGCCCTACGCGACTCGCGTACCCTCTTCGAGAGATTCCCTACTTCACGTATATTTACCGTTTAGTTAATATTCCATATAGCACGAAATATTTTGCGGGTGTGTATATGCAATTCGAATTGGTGATACAATCTTTCATATTTCGCCGAAATGTAAAAAAAAAATATATTATTGAAAACTTTGAAAAATATTTCCGCGCTATGTGGGATACTTAATATAACAAAATAATAATATTAATATTGACATAATAATATAATATTGTATTATTATTATTATTATTATTATATCATAATGTAATAATTATTCGTATTCATGTAATAATTAATAAGCTAAAAGTGGTGAATATGGACCGGTCCATATTCACCACTGCAGTCCCATATTCACGCGTATTTTAATATACTTTTCTCTTTTTCTCACGTGTTCTACAGCTGTGGCGGGATGGCAGGGGTTGCATGCAAAATATCATACCCACATCGACCGGCGCGGCCAAGTGCTTGGCCAAGGTCATACCCGAGCTGCGAGATAAAATATCGGCTATCGCTTTTCGCGTTCCCGTGCCCAACGTTTCGCTCTGCGACATGACCTTCAGGTGATTTTTAGAAGGAAAAAAACTATCCAATCGTCGCTAAGACAGCTAAAAATTGCATAAAAATAGAGTTAACAAGGCGACGACCTACGAAGAGGTCAAAAGGGTGATGAAAGCGGCCTCGACGGAGGGAGATCTACGAGGGATTCTTCACTACACAGACGACGACGTCGTTTCGTCGGATTTCAATCATACATCGTACTCTTGCGTTTTCGACGCAAAGGCCGGAATACCGCAGACGAGCACGTTCATAAAGGTCGTCGCTTGGTACGGGAAAATTTCTAAATGCTTATAAGCGATACGTGCAATTTTGCTGTAGACTCTGCAACAGCGTTGTTGCGTTTACTGACGCAATGCTGACGAACAGGTACGACAACGAGTACGGCTACGCTAACAGGGTCGTTGATCTGGTTAAGTTCATGCACGAAGCCGATATCGGAAAGGGATGCGTCGTTGAAGAACCCTCGGAAGATCGAGAATATTAAAATTCCACCTCCCAAAAAAAAAAAAAAAACCGAAAAAAGATCCTTCAAGAACATTTCCTACTTTCAAATCCTCGCCCGTAATTTCGTCACGTATACGGAACACCTGCCAGATCTCACGTGGCCGCCGGCCGGCGAACGTGAGTCAGCGTGACCTTGAGACTCCTCCTTCAGGAATCGCGGAGTTTACGCAAAGTTATCGAGACTTGCCAATACAGCGAATTGCACCATTAAAAAAAAATAATTCGTACCTAGTTGCTATACGCTTGATCAATGCTGTTGTTTAAAAAAATTGATTAATTTTGACCTACTAAATATTTTTAATTATTACAGACCAGATTTAATTTCGCGAATCACCAAATGTCTCATAATTCGCGCCACCGCCACGCGTCGATCCCCCCACGAGTCGTGGGTCAGCGTGACCTTGAGACTCATCCTCCGAGTAACCGCGGAGTTACGCAAAATTATCGAGTCTAACAAATAAAACGAATAGCATAATTAAAAACAATTTCTTTTTTGTCCCTAGTTGCTCACGCTTGACGAATGTTATTTTTTAAAATTAATCATGAGCTATTTACTATTTTTAATTATTACAAACCAAATTTAATTTCGCGAATCTAGATCTCTCAAAATTCGCGCCACCGTCGCGCGCCGATGATCAACCCACGTGACTCGAGCACGGCCGAGTATCGACGTTCCCCGAAGCCCGAGGACCAATGAAATTCGCGAAGCCATCGCGCACACGCGAGCCCCCGAAGCCGGTTATATTACCGTCCGGTTGCCCTTCAAATGACACTACTTCCGTAGTATCCGAAGTGCGAGCAAGTCCGTGTCTCTCGTGTTACGTAAGTACAATTGATCGTTTAATATACCGTTGTCGTGATAATTCACCGGCAGTGTAAAGATAGCTCACTAAACAATCTCATCTCCCGACAAACCCATGTAAATATCGTAGTTTCGCGAATGACATTTTTTTCCGCATAAGAACCGGCTGATCGGATTCAGGCGTGTAGCGATGATTCGCCGAGGCTCGGTTCGTCATGCCACGCAAAATGGATCTCTGCGGTCTCGTCGCGCGGGCTCGGAAACCCTCGTCCTACATTGTTGCACGTAACCACGCTACGAACGTCCCACGACCTTTCAGTATCTCGCGGTTCGATCAATAAGCGCTCAAAAAAAAGAAGAAAACAAAATTTATTGAATCTTTCTATCCGTGAAACGTAAAAAATTTGCAACGTTTCTGTGTTCCGTATATCGCAATTTTGTTTCCCTCCAACATCGTCTATTTACGTTTTTCCTTCGACGCCTGAATAGTAATAAGATACGATCGCGCGTTGCTATGACGCAATAGACCGCCGAAGTTCCGAGCTACGCGAGTCCCGAGCACGATAACGATGAGACATTTTCGTTGCGAAAACTCGAATTTTAACAGAGGCTTCGTGCGATCAATTGATTCCGTTGAAATTTCGATTACATCGAGGGCTGTCATTGGCCCTGTCAATCGCGAGATTTCGAGGCGTGGCTCGAGAGACTCGATTACATGGCATAGAACGGCAGGCACGTAACGGCGAATTCGTACTCGCAATAATGATGGACTCTCGAGCCAGAAGCGGCATCACTCGTTCCTCTCGCCTGAGCTTCGTGTATAATTTATTTGGTTGGACGTATATACGCGTGTCGAGTAGTAGCGCGGATTGATGCTGGGCGAGAGAAGATCGTCACTGCTCGCGCCGAGATATCGACCCTAATTTTCGCATCTCGGTCGGGGTCACGTTCGTGCTCTTGGCGAGGGGATGATATATATATATATATATATATATATATATATATATATATATATATATATATATATATATATATATATATATATATATCGAGGGGACGAGTGCGAAGAAAATAACAGAGGGCTGGCCTCGAGGGACGAGCTAAGCCCTCGTTGAGATATCCGCGTTTCGACCTTGAACGACCTCTGGCACGAATGGAGACCCCCCGCCCTGCTTCGAGATTACAATTTAGACAAATATTTCAATCGCTCTTCACGCTGAGAAGACACCGCGCCGCTTTCCGTGCTTTTTTTTCTATCGCACGGCACTTGACTGTAAACATAGATAAAACATAATAATTAATTCGGCTCGTGAATTGCAACTTTTCGCGGAACTTCGACCTCACGAACGGCGAAACATTGTCGAAGATAAACTTCGATATAGCTGGTGTAAAAAATTATCAAATTTTTATGCATAAATCGGGATTGAATGAATTATTTCGCATAATTTTAAAATAAAATTAATGACATAAAATAAAATTATTTCGTGTTTAAACACTTCTAAAAATCTCAGTCTAATATATCGAGCATTACTTTTAACTCGTGTATAAAATTTAGTCCATCGGTTTATGCATAGAAATTGTATACAAAGTATATAAATTTGCAACATTTTTTTATAGTCTATAGTAGCATAATAGACTCATCGATGCCGATTTGTTTGCAACGCCAGCCTAGATAATTTTTTCATCAGCACTCAATTTTCTGTATCAGCAGTTCCTCTGTCGGGAAAACGCCGATCAATATTTACACGCCGAGAATATACGACGAAACGAGAACGTTATTTAGTTAAAAATAAACGCGACTCTACCCGAGTAAGAAGAAAATGACTCTCCGGTAGATATTGATGAAATTTTTGTTTGCCGTTTCAGTAACTCTCACAAAAAAAAATCACCATGAGCAAAATCGGAATCAACGGATTCGGGCGTATCGGACGTCTCGTCCTGAGGGCCTCGATCGAGCGTGGAGCGCAGGTCGTTGCGATCAACGATCCCTTCATCGGTCTCGACTACATGGTCTACATGTTCAAGTACGACTCTACGCACGGTAGATTCAAGGGAGAGGTCAAGGCCGAGGACGGCGCTCTGGTCGTCAACGGCAACAAGATCGCCGTCTTCAGCGAGCGCGACCCGAAGACCATCCCGTGGGCCAAGGCTGGAGCCGAGTACGTCGTTGAGTCCACCGGTGTGTTCACCACCATCGAGAAGGCTTCCGTATGTATAAAAAAAACATTCCATACGATTTGAGCCAGCGGATTTTATCATTTCACTTTTTTTTTATCCTTCTTCAGGCTCATTTGGAAGGTGGCGCCAAGAAGGTCATCATCTCCGCGCCCTCAGCGGACGCACCGATGTTCGTCGTCGGTGTCAATCTCGAAGCTTACGATCCCAAGTTCAAGGTCGTGTCGAACGCCTCTTGCACGACCAATTGCTTGGCTCCCCTCGCCAAGGTCATCCACGACAACTTCGAGATCGTCGAGGGTCTCATGACCACCGTTCACGCTACCACCGCTACCCAGAAGACCGTCGACGGACCTTCCGGCAAGGTTCGTACAAGTGGAAAAAAAAAAGAAACAAAAATATCATCGATGCTTAATGAAAATTTTGATGTTTTAATAATTGAAATTTTTACAGCTCTGGCGTGATGGACGTGGCGCTGCCCAGAACATCATTCCCGCTGCCACCGGAGCCGCCAAGGCCGTCGGCAAGGTCATTCCCGCCCTGAACGGAAAGCTCACCGGAATGGCTTTCCGCGTTCCCGTCGCCAACGTCTCGGTCGTCGACTTGACCGTCCGTCTCGGCAAGCCCGCGACCTACGACGCTATCAAGGCCAAGGTCAAGGAGGCCGCGGCGAGCGGTCCCCTCGCCGGTATCCTCGGCTACACCGAGGACGACGTTGTCTCCTCCGATTTCATCGGTGACAACCGTTCCAGCATCTTCGACGCCCAGGCCGGTATTCCGCTCAACGACTCGTTCGTCAAGCTAATCTCATGGTACGACAACGAGTTCGGTTACTCAAGCCGCGTCATCGACCTCATCAAGTTCATGCAGTCCAAGGATCAGTAAACGATCCGTGGCTTTCTCTTCGCTCGCGCCGTACGGAGATTATTATTTGTCGTCGCGCCAGAACTGCCGTACGCACATTGTCGTTCGAAGCAAACAACGTTACGGCTAGACAAGTAGTGTTGTGAAAAAAAGAGGTCGAAGGGTACGCGAAGGTCGGATATGTTTTTAATTTCGAGATTTTTGCGAGTAGCAAAACTGCAACGAGATTCACGATACGCTGGAGCCGGCTCTGGATATCGTATTCATCACGAGTAATCATTACGAGTTGTATGGAAGTTTATAGAGAAGAAGAAAAAAAAAACAATAAAAATATCACAATCGGATACGAGAAGAAGCCCCCGCGGCACCCCGACCTTCGTTAATTGTCTTGTATCCCAAGATCTCAAATGTGAAGCGCAAATGAAAAAAATAAAATGAAAATGAGAAAATAAAAATATATATCGCATCGCAACTCCAATGTATCGACGATTCGAACAGCATAAAAAATATGTTACTTTTAAACAGCGTCATAAATCATTTCATCGAACGACTCACGGACGAACGTGGATTAATCCTCTTGCGTCGTTGTGGTAGTCTGTTCACCAATTTTATTTTTCATTCGATAAGCATCGACGTCAATAAAAGTTGTTACATCCCTAAATGACTTGTGTGACTATCTTTTCTATTTTTGTCCATCGTAATCCCTCAACTTTTGCTTCCCAATGTCGTTTGACTCTATGTACTTGTTTGTTTTTTTTTTAACACCGCACCGCGGCAAACTACACGAGCGAGATCGAGCTGGGTAGGTAACCGGCTATCAGTTCGGCACAATAAACTTTATATACACAAAATACACCGCCACAAATGTAATTACAAAAAAAATTCTTATCAACTGAATTTGTAGTCGTTAAAACTGACAGGTGTCTGTGGTTGTGAAATAGCGCATTATCTATCAGTCATTGCGACGGTTTACCTAATCCACGATTACGACACGACGGTGTGTTGATGATGATAATAATAATAATAATAATAAAAATATAGCAACTTATGGCACAGAGTATGTTTTAATAATAATAATTTAACGACTCGCGAAATCTTTATATCATAAATAAATCAAGAATAGCTGATTGATCGCCATACGACGGAAAAAGCTCCCGTTCGGGTATACAGCTAGAATATAACGAACGGACGTCGAAAAACGAACGAAAAATCACAAGCCGGTGTGTACATCGACACTTTTTTTCATTTTATGTTTAAATACTCCTCTTCGTTAAGTTCCTCGCGAACAAATCTAATATCTCGTTTAGTTGACGGACACAGAAGCACTCTCGAATGCAGTTCGACAGCAGCGAACCGGAGATTCTCGTGGATCCCACAACCTGGTATAATTCACACCGGTAGGAGATTCTCTTCGGCTAATACTTTATTTACAATATTTCGAGCTCTAACGCGCTAAAATATTTTATGCAAGATGCGAACAACGCTTTCATTTGTTTAAATTTAAATTGAGTCGTGAGCTGGTGACCGCGAGCGAAGCCGAACCATGAGATTCGACATTACACCGGTGTTGAAGATGCATCGCACGTACATTCGCAGCCAAAGGTGAGATTCAACGAGAATCTGAACACTTCCTAATGGTATAAAAATCTGAAAAAAATAAACTTTTTTAAAGATGTCGAGAACATTACTGTATTCATTTTGCATAATAATAAAGTTGCTAAATTGCTAAAAAAATTGAGTGAACAAATAATCTGAAAACCTTTTTTTTCTTTTTTTTCAAATGAATTCGTTGATTTTCTAGAAGCCACATGCATTTTTCAGAACTTTCTGACTTTTTTTAACGCCATAACTACGGAACTGTTGGCGCAATCGCCTCGAAACTTTTTGTTTGTACAGTGAAATTGCTATACGGAAACATTGATTTCTCCGATTACTCTACATCGATTTTTCAAATTTTCAAAGAAAAGACTGAAATGTTAGAAAATTAATGAAAATATTCATATGAATTCTAAAAAATCAAGAAATTTATTTGATCATGAGAAAATAAAAGGTTTTCGGATTTTTTAAATTAATTCTTTGAATAGCTTGTTAATAACTTTTTGCATTATTATTATGCAAAATGAAAGGTCTTTGACATAATTAATACGGCTGATTATTTTCAGATTTTTGGCATATCGTGAATACTCAAATTTTCATCAAATGAAACTTTTGCTTGAGAATGCATGTGTGATGCATCCTTGATGATTAATTTTCATTCTTATCAAAGAACACCGAGGTAGGGCGAATCGGAGCTCGGTATTCGCGTCGCGCGTCGGCGCTTCGAGGAAAAAAAAAGAAAATTTGATTATATAGCAATACGAAAATACATTTTGGCTTCGGTTGGTGTCAAGTCGACGAAGTGTAGCCGTGTGTATAGTCTTCCTCATTGTGTAACATGTTATATTCTTGTAAACTACAACGATCGTTATGCTCTTTTCAATTCTTCATCTTCAACTTTTCTCTCAACGTTTCTCTGTCTATGCTCTAATGTTTCTTCGACGCCCAGCGTGCATAAATAACTTTTAAGGGAGGGAGGTTGGAGGGACGAGGGGAGGAGAGAAGGGGAGAGAAAACGCGGCAATGTAAGCTTGGCGAACACAGTGATTAGCAGTGGCAAAGAGGGTAGTTGTCGATTTCGAGCGGGTACCGAGCACTGCCCGATCGAGGGAATGCTGTTTTTTTTTCAAACTTTTTTTTAAACGCAGTCGTCGATTACGTTTTGTCTCGAGACTAGCAAGATGTATTAATATAACTATGTATATGTATATCAGAGTTGAGCGACAATTATAGTTAATAAATCCGTAATTCGAATAATTACACATTTCCCGTCACGATTATTGTTCGTTACTAAATCTGTGTGAAATCCGCAGTGTCTCGATTCGTCGCAGCACCGTAGTTGCGTACGCTGGCTCTGCAACGCGATGCTCGGATAATTCGAACGGCGCGAACGACGGGAATAATCGTCGAAGAGAAAGCGGATTCGCACTCGAAAAAAAAAAAAAAAAAACTCTTCGAACGTCTTATTCGAAAGAAGCCCAACTCTGCTGTGTATAAAACACACGCGCGATAGGGTAGTTAACGAGGAGAGAAAAAATCATGAGCGAGTAAAGGAAAGAAAGAAACGGTGGTTTGGACTTACGGGTGCGTTGAAGATAAATCGACGTGCAGTAGGGACGGGAGGATCAGGTTATAAGCAGGAGTTTAGCTCGAAGATTGATTCTTTCCTGAAGCGCTCCGGCTAACTCGCGCGTCAATTCCTCGCAGACTAGACGAAGTTCGGAATTTTTTTCGCGCAACTCCTGCAACGTCAGCGGCCTCTCCTCGTCAGCCTCGTCCTTTCCGGCGTCGTCTTCACCCTCGCCGCGTTCTGGAAAAGGAAATCCTTAATGATCTTGTGAATTCGTCGAGACGATAATTTTTTTTATGACCCTGAAGATATCTGCACGAGACTAAATTTCATCAAGCTATAACGACTCTCTGTTGCATCGCACAATCTTCACTCGGAAAATTTCACATAGGGAATAAAATTCTACCAGCGAACTATTTATTTTTCTTCCTAAAGCAGCGCATTGAGAAACACTTGCCGAAGATGAAATTTGATGTCATGCAGATATCTTCAGTCATTTTATTTTTTTTTGCGAACTTACTGGGACTGGGCTTTCTGTATATGTGAAAAGCACCGCACACACCCGCGAATTGCTGAGACTGCGGAGCGCTGCCCTCGCCGACGCTCGTGGGTTGGCTCTCGGCTGTGTCTCCTTTCGGTGAAAAGTGCGAGAAATCAGCGACGAAGCCCTGACTCTCGCTCATAGTTCTGTGACCTTCGCCCTCGCTTCTCTGACCCACTAACTTTCGTGGCGAAGTCTAAAATAAATAAATAATAATAATACGCTCCATAATGAATTTGCATTATATTTTTAATTCGCAGTGGGACGACTTTAACGCCAATACGATCAGTAGTTACTCACGATTCCGGGCGAGACTCTCGGCGGCACGAGTGGCGGAGCTCCGAGGAAGTTCTGTCCATTCTTTCCTGCAGAAAATGTTAGAAATAAAAGAATAAATAAGCTTTATTAAGATATGAGTAGGAAGAGAATTTACGATACAATATAAAAAAAGAGGCGCCTAATCGCATGCAAGTCTCATGCTAGCGGATAAATTGTAGGTAAGTTTAATCGTTTTAAACTTTTTTAATTGTAGTGGTTAAATCAACGCTAGTGCCAAATCAATTCGCGTATTGTAAGCTTAAGCGTTTAAAATTTGCTTAACTTTTATAATTCATCATTCGGGAGTTCTAACATTTAGAATTTATCGTATATCGATTGCAAAGGAGAAATCCGTCAAAGTAATAAATTATCAAATTATCAAAAACGAAAAAAAAAAACCAAAAAAGGGAAAAAAATCAGCAATCGAATAAAGCAGATGTTTACAATTTGTGAAGTGCAGTTACCTAATTTATTAAGATCGAGACTAGAACTCCTCGTGTGCGTTCTGTAAGGTCTCGGCGGTGGGGGCGGTGGCGGTTCCTTCTTCGGAGTGACGATAACGCCCTCGTCGGGTGGCGGGGGTGGTTTCTTGGCGAGTGGCCTCTGAACGAGGGTGACGGCGGAATGTTGGACGTCGTCGTCGACGAGGGTGACTGTGCCGTTGCTGCTGCTGCTGCCGTTGGCGCTCGACGCGAGTATCGCGGCTTCGGGTGTAAGCCTGAGGGGCACGGGATGAAGTATCTTCGGATCCCTCTCGACGGCGGCTTTTTGAAAATCAAAATTCACCGGTTTCGGACCGGGACTGGTGAGTGAGCCGCTCGTGCCGGTCGGCGAATCGACGAACTTCGTCCACTCCTTGCTCTTCTCGCGGGTGGCCTTCGCGGGCGATCCGGCGATGGCGGCGGTGGTGAGCGGAGCCGGAACCGGAAGCGGAGCGACGACGACGGCGGCGGTCGGAACAACGGGAATCGCCGGAATGGCCAGACAAGCCGGCAGGGCGTCGGGCAACGGCACGTGATTTCTCCGAAGTACGACGAGATGCATAGCGACGTAAAACTCTTGAAGACTGAGCGCCCCGTCTCTCGTGACGTCAGCCAATTGCCATATTCGTCTGAGTTCGGCGACGGGTAGCCGAGATTTCTCGAAGAAAGTTCGAGCGACCGTTCCGGCGAGGAGACCCTCGGGATCGGGCTGTAGCTGAGCGAACTGAGCCGCGTAGTAGTCGCGCTGCTCGTCGCTTATTATCCAAACTTCCTCGGGCGGAAAAACAGAGGGGTCCGCGTCGCCGTCGGCCTCGTCGCTGCTGTGTCGCTCGGAGCTCTCTTCCTCCGTTCCCAGGAGCTGTCTCTGCTCCTCGGAGACCAGAAGGCCGTGCCAGCTGCCGGACACCGAATCCAGTATAGTCTCGCCGCCCAGGATCCCGTCGTTCCTCTCCTGGGTGACGCTGTTCGTGGGAGTTGGAGAGTCCGTGCTGCCGCCCATTTCCCTCGGCGACTCAGCTTCGCTCTCGCTCTCCGTAGTGCTCTCGGGCAGTCTCGAGCCGGACCTGCCCTTCATCGTCTGACCTGGTTCCAGACTCCGTCTGCCCTCCTCGTCTTCCGACGAGGGCCAGGTAAATCTGGGCAGGGCAGTTATTACGTCGAGTGGCGCGGTCAAGGCGTCCCTCTGTATGTTCACTCCGGCTTGGTGCGCGGCTACCAATTTCAGGGCAGCGTAGAACTGCTTTCTCCCCAGGTGCGTAGTTCCTTTCGGTCCTGCGCAGACGTCGAGAATCTGAAAAACATATACCAACGTATATAGCACGGTCGTTTATAAGATAATAGACTAAAAGCCTGAAAAAAAAGCAATCCGTAACAATCTACGCGTCATGCCCACGCAATGCAGATATGTGTATCCCCAGGTGACGATATTGTGACAGCACAGCATTTGGATACCAGAAGCTGCTTGTGAAATTCTAGCTCCTTTTAGAGCTTCCCATATGGCGTTGGGACAGTACCGGCAGATTCTGGGTTTAACATGCTGCGTTGTCACCATATCGTCACCAACAGACACACAGTGTGAAGATATTGTGACAGCATGTTGTTTTTAAACCAGAAGCTCCTTGCGCAGTTCCAGCTCGCTGCAGAGCTTGGCGTCAAGATTGGAGCTTCCTATACGGCGCGTGGGACAGTACCGGCAGGTTTTGGGTTTAACACACCGCACCGTCACAATGCATATATCTCTCTTCACAGGTCATGATATTGTGACGGCACAGTATTTTGATACCAGAGGCTGCTGGCACAGTTCCAGCTCACTGCGGAGCTTCACTCAATACTGTAAAGCTTCCCATACGGCGCTGGGACAGTACAGGCAGATTCTGGGTTTGACATGCCATCGAAATATCACCACCTGCGCACAAACATGATTTGCATTGTACCGGCACGGTATGCACTCCTGTGCTATTAACGAGTAGAACCAGATGTCTTCAGTTTTCTATCTGGGATAAGAGAACTATCGAAGTAACGGATAAATTGCGATGAAGATGGTCCAAGGCGGTTTTACCTTTACGGTGACATCGCGCGGTAAATTCGCCGAACGGAGCAGCTCGGCGGCCTTGACGACCGGTACGCTGTCGTTGTCGGAGTGCTCGCAGCAGTACAGAAATATATCACCGTAGTACCGGTGCTCGGTCTCGGTCAGCTGTAGATTAGCCTCGGTTATGAACTCCCAATTCATTTTGGCATGAGCTCACGGAGCTCCCGTACCGCCCGACTCGCCGCCGCACGGCCCGCGCGACCTCCTTCGCGATGATCTCGTTCGCCGTTGTGTCGTTTGATTTTCGGGAAAAATATTTATCCGCCGGCCGACCGGGAACGGAGGAGAGAGGTACGATGAGCGGAGCACCGTAAGCGGAGCCTGCCGACACAGCACACGAACGGGACGCGCTCTGTTTCTCAGCCCGAGGTCGTATCAATTCATCAGCATCGCTTCTGCCTCGCTCTGACTCTCCTCCCGGCCCTCTCCGCTCGATCCACGCTCGTTCTCCTCGCTTCCGGCACGTTTTATTTTTTCAAATGATCCCGTAACACCCGAACAATCTTGCGTACTCGCGAAATGTGTTGCTCATCGCGAGGAGAGAACTTCGGAGATTCACGCGTCCGCCATTTTTACATCGAAGCGGTTGACGTTACGGGATTGGTGTGGCGCGTTGGACGGTTTTATGTGCCGTCGCGCTGCACGTACACTGATGCAATCCGCAGCCGGTAGGGTCGCCGAACTGGCGCGCATAACCTACGAGGATATTTTCGCGGATTTTATTTAACGCGAAAATGTTTTAACGACAATCCGATTGGAAATAAAACATCGGGTTTATTTTTGCTAAAGCAGCTGGCGAGGACTCGCGGTTCAATGTTGGACAGCTTTTGTGTCACGGGAACGACCGACTCTCGCTGTCAGCCTGACAGTTACGTTAATCTCTTTCTCTCTCGGTGTTATCGCGAATGTACTGTGTCGCTCGGGAGCTCGTAAAATGTTTACTGCTCGCTTCTGCTGCTGCTATGCATCATCCAGGCGTGGACGGAATATCGTGTTATTCCGCCAGGCGTTTAATACCGTGAGCATGATAATGATAACAATTCGTGCGAGCTCGTTCGGACACTCGGATGGAGAGAATCGCGAGAAACTTACGTAAATACGAGAGTGCTAAAACCGACGATGTGAATTTGTTCGTCAAACTCGCACTTACGGTGAACTGCGCGTTCGCACTCGGGTAAGTACGTTCGCACTTGTCGAATGAGACTGTTCCAACTCGGATGTGTACTTTGGTGAAGACTGTTTATTTCCTCGCAGCTTAATCATCGGAATCCGCGCCGATGTGTAGCTTTTACGTTGAGTTTTCAACGATTATTATTTTGAGGACGTTCTTCCACATTATATTTTGTGATTTAATAAATCAACGACGAACTTTGGACAACGTTATAATAGATACAAGTCTGAGCCGCGCTTCGCTCTCGTATACCGGTTAGATATAATTTCTTTTTTTTCAAAACACGACAACTACGTCTTTCGGGCCAGTAATTAAAAGAAAAAAAAACAGTAATTATTCTTATTCGAGGCACCGTGCTTCGAATCACGCTTGTGCACTGCGCACCATTCAATTCCTCTCTCTTCTGTAAATTCTTACGAAACACGAAAGTTACGTGTGCAGATTCGTGTGTATGAATGTTGTGTGTGTGTGTGTGTGTATGTGTGTATAAAGCTTGTGTGTTGCCCAATGACAAAATATTGTAATAGATAATGAACGAAGGCGTTCGAATGTTACCAAACTTATTAGTATGACTAGAATGAGTTGTGGAGCAAGTTGATTATTTTTTTGTGTATGTTTTTGTGTGTGTGTACATTACCGATAGATCACGTACTAACAGACACCGATAAGGCACGATCGTAGGAAAGCCCGATCGGCATTCGTATGATTCATTACATTATCGCGTTTAACTACTAGCGGAAACTTTACGACGCAGTATTTTTTTTTTTAAGATTTTCATGCGACCTTGGATGTTCGATCCCCGCTCCTCGATTACGATCGACTTTGGTCTCGTGAGCAATTATTGCCAATGAGTCACGGCGATCGATGTACAGGTTTAATTTTCATTCTTGGCCGATGTAGATGGATTTTTTTTCGCCACGCTGAATCGGCTCACTACCGATTTCCTCTGTTGAGGCGATTTGTACACGGGCGAACCATTATCGTCCTTTGGACTATCGGAGACGTTGTCGAAGTCCCCGTTAGCGAAATGCTCCTCAAACAGGTCCTCGAGCTTCGTCGACAGCATCTCGATCTTTGCAGTACGATCGGTGTCGTTCTGGAAATAGATAAATCTTATGTTTTTTTTAACAGGTGTTTGTCCCAATTAAAAATTGTATTCCCTCAGGCTTCTCCGAGGGTTTTCCCATTGTATTTCACTTGCCTTGTGATACAATTTAGAGTTGTTAATGATCTTCCGGAAATCTCTCACAACGTGCTCGGCTTTGTGATAGATCCGATTTTTCAGCTTGTAGCCGATAGTCTCGAGAAACATCGGATTCTTGATGACTCTGCAGTAATCTTCGATCTACAAAATTAAAATGTATTTAAAACTTTTGAACGAACAAAAAAAAAAAATGATTTTATTATTCGTTGACTAACCGTCCCAGCGAGCGAGCCAGCGACGCTCGAGTTCGCCGATGGATACTTAAAAATCTGCGCTCCGTCCGTCTGCCACAGAGTTTGATGAATGGTCGCTAATTTGTTCAACGCTAGGGGACTCAGGCTCTGTCTCCTTCTGGAACTGTACCAAACTGACCAGCCACGATCGCTAGTTTTAGATTTATTTTCCAACAATCCGGCGCACGCGCCGTTATCCGCCCTCTTCTTCACCTGTTTCTTCACGGCGAACAGTCTCGACGAGCTTCCGGCGCGTGAGTCCTCCTTGACGATTTTTTTCCTCCGGAAACGTTCCTCGATTTCCTTGTCCTCGAGGTCGCGTGACAGTCTCTTCCCAACGGTTTTTCTCGATTTGTGAAGCACCTGATAGGTCTTGTCGTTATCCTTGCGCTGGGACTTCCTTCCCGCGACCGGAAGTGCGGAACTCTTCGTCGTCGGGACGCTCGTCGTCGCGGTTCTCGTCTGTCTCGATCGGCACGAATCCTTCTTGCCCGCCGGGCAAGTTTTACTGGTAGATCGTCTGACGGTCTCGGAGTAAGTAGCTCTGCCAGCGAATTCGCAGCTGGTATCGACCGGAGGATCGGCAATGGGTTGGCGAGTGCCGGAAGCCGATCGCTCTGGATCTTCCCCGCCCCGAGGACTCCTGGAGTCCTCCTGAAAACTATCGGTAAGATTCCTAGCCACGATCTTAGAGCCGGTCGAGCATTCGGTCCCAATGTCCGGCTGTTCCGGCGTCGAGGTCACGACCTTCCGATGCTCCCGACGATCATCGTCGATCGGGCTCTTCAACGATTCCCCGATCGTGCTATCATCGTCGGATTCCTCGGCGTTGATCTTGCTCATGCTCGCGTTGTTGAGGGTCCTTATCAGCCAGGAGTCGGTCTTGACGTTGGTTCTCTGCTGCTTGGCCTCGCGAGGCTCGGGCTCGAGGTCACTCCGAGGTGAGAATTTGCAGGTGGAGTCCGAATCGTCCTCGGAGGCCTCGTAACTCGAGGCTCCGCGCAAGTCGTCCCGGTAGCTTTTCCCGGCCTCTTTTTGACCCGACGTCCGATCCACGATCGAGTCTTGATAGTCGCTCGGCTCCTTCACCGAGCCCTTCGCGCCGTCCCGATCGGCCTTCCCAGTCTCCTTGACGTTCAGAGCCTCGAGCAGAATCTCCGCCGAGGCGCACGCAGCCTTCCACGCCACGTCCTGCCGAGTCTCCTGATTGGAGACCGATCGGACCCGGCGCAGGATCCTCGTCGAGCCTTCCATCCCGAAATCCGCCGGGGGTGGAACTATCGGAGTAGCCGGAAAAGGCACCCTGATCGTCGTACTCGTGTTGGTCGTCGTGGTCGAAACTTGGACCGACGAGACGATCGTCACAGATCCGACGGACGACGAGCCATTATGGTTCTTTCCGCTTGAAGAGTTGCAAGTTCCTCCAGCAGCGCAGCGAACCGTCTGAGACCTGGGAGTGTGATTGTTTCCTCTGGAACTTCCGGGATTCTCACCGCGTTTGGTGTTCTTGCGACTGTGCCTCTTCTTCGGGACGTTGTAGCTTCCGGGTTTCATGTAGATTCTCACGTCCTCCGAGCTGTCGTACTCGTCGACGTGACGGACCTTGGCGCTGTTGCGTTTGTTGTTCAGAAGATTGCAGGCGTTCCACGGTTGGCTCTGTATGGTCTGCATGTTCTGCAGGGTCGCCAACTGGCGATTGCCGTCCATGTGCAGCTGCCTGTTGAGGTCCATCGCGCTCCTCGATGTCTCCTGAGGATGAGTCGACGTTCTCGTCGCAACGGTGATCTTGTCGCACTTTCTTCCCTCCGCCGGACAGTCAATCGTGCGATGACCGGCGGAGTTTCTCATGCTGGCGAACCAGGCCGAGAGATTGGCGGTCATTTCCTTGGGATCTTTGTTGGGCGTAGTGGCGTTGCCCTCGATCTGACTCAGCAGGGTCATCTTGGTCCTCGGCACCGCGGCCAATTCCCGCTGATCGGACGAACACTTTCCAACGTAAACTGGATCGGGAGCGAGGCTCGAGATGCTGGTCGCCGAGACGACCAGCCCACTCGCGCAGTTGTACTCGCCGCACTCGCCTATTCTAGCCGTACCGGTGTAATCCGGCTCCGCGCAGGCCTTGCCGCTCCGATCCACGGCCACGTAAGTCGAGTCCATTGCAGTTTCTGCGCCTGATACGAGATAAACCCCCGAACACTCGCCCGTTGTGCTCTGATTGACCGAATTCGCCGAATTAATTCGAGGAAGGCATCTTCGAGTGTATGCGTTATCGTACGCGCTTCCGGTCGTTCTGATCTTCAAGATTGGATCGCTCGGCACCGGGACTGAGGCTGAGGCCGCGGCTCTCGAGGCACCGAACACGAAGTCGTACTGGCGTTCCTTCATGCCCCAGCGTTGTCTCTCCGGTTCGTTGCAGTTTCCCATGCTCTCCATTACCGTGTTCCGGAGATGAACGAATTCGGCGTTCAGCGAGTGTCGGCCTGAAGAGCCGATCTTTGCTGACGAAGCGTTCGAGGCGTTCTTTACGCGAAATCTGTTGCCGGTGGAGTAAGCCGGTTCGCTCTGATTCACAGAGATGTCCGCGATCGATTTCGTACCGTCGATCGTCGATGACAAATTTTCCGTGATGGTCCACTTGCTTCTCAGCTTCGTTTCCCTCTGCAACTGTTGGGCAGCCTCGAAGGAACGCGTTGGCGCGTACTGAAGGGTGTAAGTCGAGTCTCGGTCGGTTCTTCCCGCGTTGCTGGTCTTCGAAGTTGCTTCTTGGTGGCGTTGGGAGGAATCGAGCAGATCGTAGTTCACGTAGAGACTCACATCGCCGGGAAAGGAGTTACTTGACAAGTTTTCCTGGCGCCCGATCGGATCCAAACCGACGCAGCTGCTTGATACGCTATTCTCGTCGATCTTCACGAAAGTCCTGACGATTTCTCTGAGCAAATCGTGAGTGGCGACTTCCCAGCTGCGAAAACGACCGACAAACTCCCGGTCGAACTTCTGACTAAGACTCGGGTAGTGCTGCTGCTTGTTCAGATAGTTGTCCAGTACGAGCCAGCCGTTGCTGATCCTGAGGTGAGCGTTTATGAGATCCTGGACGAAGGTCCTGTCGCCGGAATAAATCGGGAAGCAAGTAGACGACTTCGTGACCGCCGTTCTCGTCGCGCAGCAGACATTCGCCAGCCATTCGGCTCTCGAAGTCGCCCGATAGTTTCCGGAGCTCAGAACGCCCTCGGCCTCGTTGCAACCCCAGTAAATAGTCTTTCTCATCGATTCCGTGTACTGCTGAGAGTCGTCTCTGTCCTCCTGCGTCTGCGTGCTCGCCGCACGACAATTTTGACCAACGGTCACACCGTACTCGGCGCAAAAGTCGGCGAACCATATGTTGGTCTTGTTGGTTACGTTGTCGCCGGCCGCGCCGCTGAAAGACGGCGATGTCGCGTTTCCATCGCGACTCTCGTCTTTGCCAAGTTCGTTCGACGAAACCGTGTTGCACAGTGCCGAAACCATCTTCTCAGCCTCGATCGTGAAATCGAAACTCGCTGCTGACTCGTCCGAGTAATGCTCTTCCTGATTCTTCGTTAACGTTGAGGAGTTTAACTGAGCACCGTGAATCGGCGAAGGAGGGAGTCGAGCACTTCTTCCACTGTCGGGAACCTGGATATAAAAAGACAATAAAAAACAATTATAAAAAAAAAATATGGAGAGCTCATCCAAGGCGGAAGTACACAGTAGAAGATAATTCCGTAAAAACGGAATGCGAAATTTCGTTAAAATAATTTGGTTGGATAAGTGACAAAGTCGTTTGTCACTTATTTGAATATACGAACCTGTCCTCTTATTTGCCATGTAGTTGACAATTTTAGTTTGTACTTTTGTTTGTAAAACTAGAAAATTGAAAAATAAAAAATTGTGGACGTTTGTGGACAATGAGTTGCTGTTAAAACTACAAACATTTTTTACTGTCTACCTCAAAGATGCCATTGGAGGTTTCGCCAGCATGCTGAACCGGCCACTCGACGTTCTCCGATCTGGGCACCGCATACTGCTGAGTCTTCGTCTCCCCTTGGAGCGCCAAGTTCTTCGAGCAGGTCAAAGCTTGAAGATCGACGTTGGAGACCATCGAGAGCTTGTCTCTGGGCGGTGGCCCGAAGTTCACCGTGACCGGTGGATTCTGAAAGACCTGACTCGTCGAAACAGCCTGCCCGGAGCTGATCTGGCCGAAGGCTGCGACGTTGGCGTAGGGATTCGTCAAACTCGTCAACTGGTATCCGGGCTTGGGATTGAGCGCAGCCGAGATATTGTAGTAGGAGGGTTGATTCTGGCCGAGAATTTGTTGCTGCTGAGGCTGGGGTCGTTCCGGAAGAAGGCAGAACGCTTGGGGAACATCGGGAGGCTTGAAGTACGGCTGAGGGATGAGCGTCAGCGCGGAAGCTGACGAATACTGATCACCCGGGCCGTAGGGAGCGTGGCCGAAGGCCGAGGACGCCACCAAGAAGGAGGTCGCTGACGGAGGAGCACCGGAAGGTTGATTGCTCGGGCATTGATCGAAAAGGACCAGAGGCTTAGGGATGTAGGACAGAGGCTGCTGCTGCTGGACCTGCTGTTGCTGAAGGGCTTGACAGTACTGCTGCTGTTGAGGATGATGCTGGCCGCGCGACGGCTTGCTCTTCGGCTGCCATTTGCCTTTCGTTTGTCGAAAGGGAACTAAGTTAATCGATCGAAGCGATCAATGAAGCGACACGCCCGAAGAGCGCTTGGACTAAAATTTCGAGATCTAACCTTGATTCGTCAACGGAGCTGCGGTCCCGGACAATCCGGGATTTCTCTGAAGACCGGTGTAGAGGCAATGCGGATGCAGACTCGCGGGACAAGGCTGAAGGGTCGTTATCGGACCGTAGAGAACGTGCTGCTGCTGGACCAAAGAGGGCGAGGGCGATGGACATTGGGCGAGGGCTGGACTGGGACAGGATCGAGTTTGCGGAGGTTGTTGGGAAGCCGAGTGCATGATCCGATCTTTGTTCGATCGGTATGTTTCCTTCTCCTGCGCGATCTATACGGGCCTCGACAGCTACTTTTCCTTTGATTCTCGATGCTTATGGAATTTCTTGGTACCTTTTTTTTTGTTCTACGATCTTTCTTTCTTCGAGCTCGAATCAGCTAAAGTTTGAAGGTTTTTTTTTTATGAAGGGATTCTGCGTGGCGTTTTTGCTGGCAAGAAAGGTTGGAATTACCTTCTGAGTTTCAACTTGGCCGATGTTGCCGGTCTCGGCGGCGTGCTGGAAGATTGCGAACGAGGAAGATTCGGCAGAACTGTTGTCATCTTGAAAAGTGAGTTCGACCGGTTCGGGGATAATTAACGACAGTCGAGAGCGAACCGGTCACAAACGATATCGATCTTTCCGAACAAAAATCGTTATATCCACGAATCTCTTGAGTCGTACAAAAAAAAAATGTCAAATCGGTAAGGCTCAATGAGAACGCCTCTGAAAATTGTTATCCGTGACGAATCGATGGGGGCAACCGAGCTCGAGAGAAACCGGCATATCAGCCACTATGCATCGCGGCCAGAGACGGGAGAACGATCGCGGAAACAAATCGGTCTTCTCAACGCCGCGAGCTGTAACAGCCATGAAACGATATTGACGGGGAATGAAGAAAAATAGAAACAATTGACGATTCAACGGTTGACATTCTTTTTCTCAAAGTCAGCTGTGTAGAACAGCTGACCGGTAAAGGGGAGAGGTCGATCGCGAATTACCGTCACGCAGGGGAGCATCACGACTCGGTGATCTAATTTCATGATAAATTGATAAAGTACAGTCTCGATGCACAGTATTTAGGTCACGCAAAGGTTGCGTTCGTAAGTTCCGTGGAACGACCTGTCGCAGACGATAATTTTACAATGAAAACTCACGTCGTCAGAAGTAAAAGAGCTCGTGGCTAATGGTGCGCGCGTATTATATTGACCTTTTTTCGTATTCATATTGACCTTTTTTTCGTATTATATTGAATCTCTTTTCCTGCCGCATGACAACGGCGAACAGTAATCTCGTGCTCTAACAATAAACTCCCTTTCTTATTATCATTAATATTTTTTTTATATAATTACAATCCCTAAACTACGAGATCACTATAATAATCGATTTGCACGTTATCTTAATATATATTTTTTGTATCTTCTTTTTTAATATATATATATCTATATATATTTTAATTTCTCTTAAATATTTCATTAATATTTCAAGCTCTAGACACATAACGCTCTCAACAAAAACACACAACGTTGTCGACCGACGTTCGGTCCATCCGGTTTGCGCCGAGAACAACGCGACTCGAGAAGCACCCTCTTCGTTCGTTCTTCGTTATTTCATCCTCCGGATCTTCGTTATCAAACTTCGAGCTGCTTTTTCCTTTCAACGTCATCGCGACAACTGCTCCCTCGTCGTTATTTGATTCAATGCCCGTATAGTCATTTTATCTTGTATCTTATATGATTCATTTTTATTTCATTTTATTTTTTCTTTGATATTGTGTGCGCGATCTTCCGGATCGGATTGAGATTTTGGTCCTCAATTTCTCGTGGCAGGCGGTGCAGAACCGAGGACGCATTCGTGGTTTTTTTTTTTTTTTTTTTTTTATTACGACACACAAGTACAGTGCGTGTAAGTTGCATGGACTTAGGCTCTCTTCGTATCCGGTGCGGCAGTGTGACGTCGATTAATTCTATTTATTATAAATTTCGCAATAGAATCGGGAATGCTGACAGGCGCTTCGAATGGATGGTGAAACTAGCTCTAATTTTTTTTTCTCTAATTTTCGGATCGTCCAACAGAATCTATCTTTGTGCAATCGCTCGATAATGCCCTCAATTATTTTACCCTTCGAATCTCTTCAAAGGCTCTCAGTCCGACGCTTGTTTCTCATCCTTCCGCGGGTTTCCCTCTCGGGCTCGACGTCTCTCCTCGAACTCCACCGGATCGAGACTTCCGGCGAGCACGGAGCATCCTCGCATCGACCAAATTAATATTCTCTGGTCCCAAGCTTCTCGAACTCTCGGCTTAGTCTTCTCAATCCAAGTTCACCGTTCCGTGATTTTTTCGCTTCCTGTCTTCGCTTTATAAATCTCTGTATATATTTTTTTTCTTAACTTCCGGTCATGATGGGCCTGCGCGCGCCTCCGCTCTTCTCTTGTAATTCACTCGATTCGACTGCCTGCGCGTGTTCGCTGCGGACGTAGGGATCGACGGTGGGTGGACGAATGACGAAAACTAATTGCGCACGTAGGCGGCAAGGGCGCTACCGATGACGCAAAGAGCCACGAGGGTCCGCGGCACGTGCGAGTTTGTCGGCGTCGCGCCGTTACAGAGATCGGTAAGGCAAGAGCAGACTTCCTGTCGTCCGCCGAAACCGCTGCGCTGGTAGCATTGTCCCTTGTAGTTCGACTCGTCGTAGCCGCAGGTCCTGATCACTCGGGTTTCCGGTGGCACTGAGGAAAAAGGAAAAATAAAAATTCTCATCATTACTTATATTTGTCAGGGTGTTTGAAAAAAAGGCATTTTTTTAAATTTTCCTCCCACCTATTTAAAGTACAGATTTCGATCTCAAATTAAACCTCGCGAAAGGCGGTACCTAGCAAGAAATCCTGAGAGGTGCCGCATTCGACGCTTTACCCAAAAAAACCTCTCAAACTTAATTGCCAGCGACCGCCTTTCGCAGGATTTTTTTATCGATCAAAATATATAGTGGGGTGGGAGTTTTACGGGGTTTGACTTTTGGTCATTTTTTGTATTAAACACAAAAGACTTCGATTTTTAAATTGGTATATAGAAAATTCTAAAAATGTTCAGCAGGGTGAATTTGTTGGAAAAATTCTTTCCACCCTCCAAAAGTATAGATTTTAATCTGAAATTGAACCTCGCGAACGGCAGGCCTAAGCAAAAAATCTTAAGAGATTCCACATTTGTTGTTTATACCCAAAAAGAAAGAAGTTGTTGAATTTTTTTGGTACAAACGTTGAATGCGGCACGTCTTAGAATTTTTTGTCAGGGACCGCCTTTCGTGAGGTTCAATTTGAGATCGAAATCTATACTTTAAAAGAGTGGGAACAAAAATTTAAAATATGGCCAAACATCCTAATGTTTATATGTATCAGACGCTATTTTTGTAACGGAAGAAAATTTTAGTCGGAAATATGAATTATGTACTGTACATTACTGTACTGTACTGTACTGTACATTAAAATTTTGTATGTCTCGTGTTTTCGGTTCATATCTTGAGTAAAATTAAATTAATTAAAAATTACTGTGGCTGAAGGTCTGCGATGGATGGAGAATTGGCAACATGCAATGTAGGTGGACTGAGATAAGTTTATTAGGTATAAAAAAACTGTTACGTTATGTATTGTTGGTAAACTCACTACTACTACTACCTGAAATTACTTGCCGATCGTCCGGCGATTAGTTCGATTGTTAGGTCGAACCGGCCGGTCGACGATAACAACGTGACAATTGAACGATAATTTTTACGTACATCCGTTCATGGCGAACTCGATGGACTGGACGGTCTTGCGGCACATCGTGTACTTCTGGCCTTGGCTCTTGTCTTTGCACGAGGTCTGCAGCGATTCGGGAGGTATCGGCTCGGCGCATCGGCTGTCGTTGTGGCTGTTGCAGTCGTAGCACATCAGACCATCCACGCCTGCAATGAAATTTTTTTTTTACTTGAAACGTGACGGATTTCCGATATGACGTCACTTTCGGTCGAAAGATTCGTTTTTAAAACCGAAAGTGACATATTTTCGGTACGACGTCACATCCGGTTGAAAAATTAGTTTTTCACACTGAAAGTGACGTGATTTCTCGTAAATCTCTAGGAACTTAAATTTCCGTTTTCTAAATTTCGCAGTCCATAGCGAGGGCGCGGAGAATTCAAGCCGCGACACCCTGCCATTCAGATATACTTTTAACAAAAATTTTTAATATTTTGACTATTATTTGTAATGATCCTTCTGCAAATACACATCTTACACAAACAACCATTTCTACGATCCGAGCTTAATATATTTCGAATAAATTTGGCTCCCGCGCGCGGACCCGATCACAGATAAGATTAATTTTCAATGTCTCGTCTACATTTATTTTTCATATGTAAACAGAAAGTTTCTATGACGAGGGGTAGATAACGAGAGCTGCTCATTTATCGCCTCGCGAGCCGCGGGTCAGAGAGCCGCAGCGATAACGATTACCAAACTGGTCTGTTTACACGATGCAACGTTCGCATTTTCCATGCGCATCGACGAGAACGAATATTAATAATAAAAAATAAAATATAAATAAATGAATTCCTTAATTAATTTAAGGCCCATTTTTTCGAAGGCGCGGTTCTTTTTTTTAATTTTACTTATGGAACGCGAATAGCACACTTGAGACAGAGAGGTTCAACGAACCCCTCGCGGCAATGACGGAACGTGACGAGAGCAGGTAGCAGTGGCTTGAAAATCAATGTAGCGCTCAACGTGTCCCAGAAAGAAGGGTGGCGTCGTCGTGTCGCCGCTTCCTCCTCCCCTTGGCTCGTTTAGCCATTTTTCCCCCGCAGTCTCGACGTTTCGCCCCTATTCGAGCCCTACTCTTGGCATATGCGCCTATTTACATCGCGAATAGAAATTCCAAAGTTTGCACTGCAGTCGTGATCGATAAAAGAGCTGCATTAATACAACGGCCTCGACCGACCTCGCACAAACTATCTCGAACTGACGGAACAACTGCGGATAACGCAGACCATAAATCCCGTAACCCCCTTTTATGCCGGGGTGGGGGAGGGTGGTCCGTTTTACCCGTCGACCTCCTTGGCCCTCGGACAATTAACGTCGACATCGATTCCACCCACGCCTGCGCCCCTCGCGATTCCATGGTTATGGAACATATACGAAAAAACAACTCCTTGCGGACGTTGAAAAAATAAAGCGCTTTATCGTTTTTAGATCGCAAAAAAAATTTAATTCCCGCCGATTTTAGTTGAAGTTTGAACTGGACGATTCGAACGCGGACTTCGATATGGTTTTAGGGAAAGTTTTCGGGAAAAACAACTTCTTGTGGACGTTGAAAAAATAAAGCGCTTTATCATTTTTAGATTACAAACAAAATTTAATTCCCGCCGATTTTAGTTGAAGTTTGAATAAGACGATTCGGAAGCGGACTTCGATATGGTTTTAGGAAAAATCTTTGGGAAAACAACTCCTTGCGGACGTTGAAGAAATAAAGCGCTTTATCATTTTTAGATTACGAAAAAAATTTAATTCCCACCGATTTTAGTTGATGTTTGAACCGGACGATTCGAAAGCGGACTTCGATAAGGTTTTAGGAAAAATCTTTGGGAATAGGGCTTGTTGCGGTCTTAGACACGAAAAAAGCGATGACCCACTTTTTCCCACTCACTACTCAACTCGGATATCTACGCTTCATAATATATTAATAATAAAATACATAATATTATATTTTATATTAAAAAAAATGTATACAAATTTCCTGACGCCAATAAAAATGTAACGATTTTTATGAATATGTTTCTAGAGTTTCTGGGGGTTCATCAAAGATCTCCTGGAAGGTTTCCGAACGCGATTCCGATTAATCCTGAATATTTAAGTCATCGATTCGATGGCTTAAAAAAATAATGTGTTTTTGACACTGTTAGTAACTTACCTAAACAACCGACGAGTAAGTAGGCACTACAGGCGAACGCGATGGTTTGGAGCTTCATCCTCTGTCCGTCGTTTTCCTTTATATATGTATATATATATTTCTTTTTTTCGGAAATCTTTCCTCCACTTTATTCCTCGCCGAGAATATCGTAAGGAAGCTCGAGACTCAAGTAGACAGAAGTGACAGTTGATCGGCTCGGAACAGATAAGTGACACAGTCACTACGGGAGAGCCAGCGACGAACTGTGTGTGTTAACACTGTGCGGGGGCTGCGCGCGACTGGTTATGTTACGGGGGTTGCAAAAACACACCGACCCCACGGCCTCGGGAGCTCGGATAGCACTGTTGATGTAGCGGTCGCTGGGCTGGCACCGAATGCCTCCACCACGCCGCTTTCGACTTACACGAACTGTTACGTTACACGACCAGAGAGATTCTTCCTGGAGGGAGATACAGCGAAGACCAACTAAACCGACCGAGCGCCGACGATGCGATATGATCCGAGATAAAGGGAGATAAAATTGCGGCCGTGGCGTAACGACGACTATGTAACAGAAGATATTTTCAATGGTTTTCTAGTCAAGGAAGAGAGCGGGGCAAAATGGACCAATTTTTCGAGATGACCCAAAAAGTCTCGTCTCAAACGGGGGTGCGTTTTCCTCCAGAAGTTTGCACTTTTTAGACCAACTTATTGTTCACAATTGTCCAGAATTTTTTATTCAGTTCTCAGATTTTCAGTTCTTTGAAAAATTACTAAAAACGGTATAATTCGAGTAAACATAAAGGTATCGAGCTTAAACTTGAGCACGTGAATCGACGACATACGAACCGGGCCATATTCACCCCTTCAATCCTGTACAATCTTGCGGATAACTATGGGCGAATTGGACTTAAGCATTTATTTTCTAAATTTTTTTTTATTTTCATTATAACGTCATGAAGATGCGAAAAGTTAATGAAAATTGAGTATACATAATTGAGTATACGCGCGATTATGTACGGAGCCGAATTGTGACCGGTACACGCGGAAGGCCGTAGGTGGTAACGTTCCAAATGGAGCGTAAAGTGGTGGTCCGTGACTACTACCGTCCGCAGGCCTGAGTGGATAATACCTCTTTTCCTGTGACACGGAACGTCACCAATCCTCCGGGCCTCGACAACTGCGTACGTCCGTCGGTCCGTTCGCTCTTACGCTCTGTGTACCTCTGATCATAGAGCTTCGTTGCGATAGTTTCTGTCATTATTGTCCTCTCGAGCTATTCGCGAGTACGGATTGGACTTGGAGCGAGATGCGCGCGTAACACCGTTGGCCTACTCGAGGCCAATAATAGGCGACAATAGTATACGCGGAGGCCAATGGAGACGTAATCGATATAGATGCACCTTGGTTGCAGATGGCACGGGGTTCGCTGTACACCGCTATTATTTAACTGATTTCGGAACTAAGGTAAACGCACGAGTCGCCGGCCAATAAACAGCTATCGGCCGCCCAGTGTGTAAAATTTAACTATACGGTAATTTACAGATGTAGATTGACGCGATGAGGTCGACCACTGGTTCGCGAAAATTTACATGAATATATGCAGAAATATATTAATAATATTAACAAAAATACGCAGTTTAACAAACTGCGTATTTTTGTTTGTAACAAAAATACGCAAAATTAACGCAGTTGGAGCAATATTTGCGACATGTGCATAGCAGGGTAGTTAATGTTATCATCTTTTTAAGTTGGAAATTTTTTTTTTTTTTTTTTTTTTGTAAGATAAATGAGAAAAAAAATGATGGACCATTGTGAACAATAAATGTTTGTCAGATAAGAAATGTTTTGTCTAGATTCTACGTCGGACAGACACGTACGACAGTCGGGATTTACTCGCGAGCCGCGAGATCGCGCGTCAATTACCGCTGCGTGCCAAAAGCTCTCGTGCCGATGTTAATTCGTCGTTGATTCACCATAGCTGAAAGTCGTTGATACACCTCTAAAGCTATTCAACGAATATCGCCCGAAAATTTCAAACGAGATACGAGTGTCCTTAAATTCCTACGAACAAAGTTTATTCACAATTTCAACGAGAAACAACGTCGCTTCAAATACAATCGGTCCGAGTGAAAAAGCTCGCGGAGAACAGTCGCACGATTATCTGAGAGGCAACGACGATCGCGGGAACGCCGACCGATAAGTTCATCGAGCGATTGCAGCCGGAATCTTTGCACTCGCAAACTTGCTGATAACTGTCCCTGCTGTATCTTCCGCGATAACACTCCCTCTCCTCGTTCCTCAGCATAGCGCATTCTCGGACAGTAATGTAGTCTCGCGAGTCAGTAAAGTAGTCTGAAATTTAAGGCCGGTTAAAAGCGGACCGAAGCTTCATTATTATTATTTTTGTTTTTCGAAATAATTATCCGAGATGCGTACAGATGGAATTTGATTTTCGACAGTAAGCGTGTGTCGTCGGACAGGCTCGAAGATACCTGGGATCGACACTTTTCGTATCGCAATTAGCGTCCGCGATGCTGTTGCACTGATAACAGTCGATAGCTCTGCAAACTTGAACGAAGGATCGCGTTACTCAAAAATATTATTCGAGAAAGAAAAAACTGAAAATGTAATTTTTTTTTTATTAAAGAAATCTCACCTCTTTGAAGAAGGGACAGAAGCAGCAATGTCCGTAGGGCCGCGAGTAGTTTGCACTGCATCACAGGCCGATTTCCCTCATTTAGGAATCTGCTACCCGTTAAGGGCTTTTCGGACTCTTAACTAAATGAAAAAAATCTTGATTTTTTTTTGTCCGCTAGATTTAACCCCAAAGAGTCGATTTTCCATCGATGACTGGGTCGATCGTCCGGAACATAGTTACGAGACGAAGAGATCGATAAAAAAAAAAAAAAAAATCAAATTGAACGTCGACAGAACCGCACGCCCTTCCTGTTTGCCGGTGGCTCAGCGAGGGTTTCATTATTTTGTTCGGTTCGCTCGGTCCAGCCTCCTCTTCGCAAGTACCAATCGTCCACTCGTCGTACGAATCACGCATGTGTGTCAAGGACCATGTCGGGAGCGTCGCTAAATCGTATCGCTAAACGCTCTAAACGGCGAAGCCGGCTTGCCACAGTCATCCAGCGGTCCTAATGCACAGATTCAGATATAAGTGCATGAATAGATATCGTTTGAGGGTGATGAATTACAGAGGTACGAGCGGGAATGCGGTCTCCCTTTATGACAAATACGCACTTCCTAACTATTTCGCACAATGGATGCGTAAAAAAATGAATAAAAATGGTTGGGGTTGAGAAATCATTGAACATACGAAAATTAATATTTTCTACCGGGTTAAGGATATTTATGTTTATATAGAAAATTTTAATAATTTTACATCGAATTATTGTCCACTTTTTTATTTTTCATTTTTACTGTTATTTTTGTAAATCGTTGAAAATACTAAAATTGATATTTTCTACCGGGTTGCAGATGTTTATGTTTATATAGAAAATTTAAATAATTTTACAGTAAACTATTGTCTATTTCATTTTTATTTTTCATCTTTACTCTTTTATTTTTGTTCTTCATAAATTTATTTATCTGGATTACTGACCTCAAGGAATGGCGGTCGTTCGCCCTCTGTGTAACACGAAACCCTGTAGTCGAGCGAGAGGGTTCATCGAGCCGGTATGAAAGCTAACTGTAGATACTGCACGTCGACATCATCAATATTAAGCTTCATAGCTGCTGGTACTGTAACGACTGTCGGTCTTGTTCCTGCTGTAGATATGGAGGCTAGCTGCCGGTCGAAAGGCTCTTATCTCTCCTGCGCAGATAGCTGACGCGTCTACCAGCCGTATAATTATGAAACTTACTAATCCGCTGTAAATGATTAATTTTATCGTTACAATAAACAGCCCGAAGAATTTTATTAATTTTTATGCGTAAAATCGTTTACGATAAAATCGTTCAATCGTAATTCTGTATCCAATTTCCTAATTAAAATCCACTCCTAAAAGTGTAACTTTCATATTATTTATTACATCATCGCCGCAACTCGATAGATTCGTCTCTTACATGCCAGCGTATCGAATTCGCCTACGATTGAAATGAAAATATTGATTTTAGTTGAAGTAGCGCGACGAACCCGGTTTCAAATAATCAAGCGCGTGGTGGAAACTCGGAACACTCCCGCTTCGTTAAATTACGTTAATTTCTCATAAAGTAAATTAGCAGCTTGTCGTGGCTCGAATCAGTAGACACGAAAAAAAAGCCACCGTTTTCTAAAATATATATAAAATTTCCACCCTCGAGCCGAGCGAGTTAATGCGTTTAATCAACTACGCAGCACTTTTCGTTATTGAGTTTTCCCGCTGGTTAGTGAACCAGCCTCAGAAGGGCATTAGGGCAGATGCAAAGGGGAGAATCTCACTATCTACTCTTTAACGCGCGACCCCCACTGAAGTGGCTGTTGGCGAACAGTGCGAGAGCTATTTAGTCCATTGTTCCAGTGAGACAGCGTTTCTCCTTCGTTATATACGATTCAGCGAATGTGGGTGGATTTTGCCCGTTTCCCCCGGAACTCAACCCACCACACATAGGGTATTATTGTTATTTGGGTCGCGGCAATGTGGCGCCAAGCGTCCCGACGCTCTCGCTCGCCCTCACACCCTCCCTCACCCACTACGACGCTCGCCAACCCCCTTTTTATTATGCGTGTCCCGTGGATTCGTACGTGGTCTCTACGGGCAACCCTCTCCTCCCCCTCTTTTCCTTCTTTTATTCTCCTCCTTTCATTCGATCTCTATGAGCCGATTCTTCCGGAAAATTTTCGTATCCCCCCCGACCGAATTCCGAAAAACAACATTTTTCAATTCGCAGATTCTGCGAAATTTCTTTCTATCCGCATCCAGAAAAATAATTTGTTTGACGGACGACCGGAAATTAATTTTTTTTTTTGGTATAAATAAATATTTTTATTAGCTAAAATAAATATTTATTTAAACCAAATAAACATATATTTGCTGGCGACCGTCAAATAAATTTTTTTTCAGGGTGCGTGTTGGAAATACCTTTGACAAAAACAATATTATCAAACGACATTCCGACAAGCAACGTTTTACAACTAATGAACTCTATTAAATTTCGCTGCGTAGTTGATTAAACGCATTGACTCGCTCGGCGCGAGCCGAGAATTTAATAGAGTTCGTTAGTTGTATTGGAATCGTTTTATTTCTTATATTCTTTTTTTTACTATATCGCCAGCACTAAAATGTATTTTTCTTTCAATTTACAAATTCCATGCATTTCTTTCCATTATTCATGTTCCAACATAAATAATGGAAAAAAATACGCTATTCAAATAGCGTTTGATTTTTATTTTTATTGCGCTGTGGTTACGCTCTGCGGTATGTTGACAAGTGCGTCACCACTTGTCACACGGTGAGTGCGTGTTACACGTTCCACGCGGATCACGAATTCGTACCTTCCGCGCGAGCGCGCTTGGCTATTTCTCTGCAATCGAGGCGAGGCCTCGGGCAATCGGTTCCACTTCGCGAGAACAATTATTTCTTTGTTTTGAGGGCGACAGCGGTACAGAGAGATGCTTAACGGCGAAGGGGGGCAACCAGAGAGAGAACAGAAATGAGGGAAAAAATGATAATAATAAAAACCTGCAGTGTATGTAGGTCGTCCGAGGAACGCACGAACGCGTTCGAGGCAGTCCGAACAGGCGAGGCTGTACAGAGTTTCCGTCTGCGCGGTGTGAAGTGGTTGAAACTTAAAATCGTTGAACTTATGCCAACGACACGATAGTCTGTGTACACCCCCTCCTCCGCCCCCGTTGGACTGTGCGAGAAATTGGAGTTATACGCTGCTATCCGGGTAATGGCTATCATAACGCTGCGCTGATGTCGTCCTCGAGAGATTTATTCGACTCCGCACTGGCCTCGGACAGTTTCTCCTTAACTCGAACAGCGCCTTGTGCATCATTTTGTTTATATTTCTGAGAGGCAAACAAAGAGCGATAAAAAAAGTAATAACTGCGAAATGGCGTCTCCGGTGTCTTCGACGAGGGGGACAAGGCGAGTCGTTGGTTTTCCACATGGCGGCCGTTTTTGTCCCCGGAATTGCCCGACTTTTCACTGACCAATTAAAAATTTTCCCTGCCCGAACTTTTAAGGACTTGTATTAAAAAAATTTAATGATGCAAATGAAAATGCCTAATTATTGTATTAATGTTTATTAACTCTGTTTCAAAATGCACCCTCTTTTTTCAAGGCTTCCTTTTATGTACTTTTTATTTATTTATAGAAGGTTCGGCGACAATTTATATTTTCCCTGGCCAATTTTGAAATTCCCTTACTTTTCCCGGTTTTCCTTGACCGCGGCCACACACAATTAACCCGGTGAGATTGAACCATCGACACGGCTACGGCAGCGCGCCAGTTGCCGAGGGTCCTGTACTGGCCCAGCGCTCCGGCCGGTATCGGCCCGAGCCCGGCATTGAGTCGAATGACCGTAGGCCTAGCTATCCGGGTAATGACTGTCATAACGCTGCGCCGATGTCTTCCTAGATAAATTTATTCGACTCCGCACTGGCCTTGGAGAGTTTTTTCTCAACTGAAACAGTGAGATCGCCTTGTGCATCATTTTATTTATAGTTCTCAGAGGAAAAAAGGGGCATAAAAAATAATAGCTGCGAAATAGTGTCTCCGGTGTCTCCGACAAGAGGGACAAGGCGAGGTTGGTTTTTCTAGTCTAACAATTACCCGGGTGAGATTGAACCATCAGCACGGCTACGGCAGCGCGCCAGTTGCCTAGGGTCCTGTATTGGCCCGGCGTTTAGGCCGGTATCGGCCCGACCTCGGCATTGAGTCGGAACAACTTTTTTTTGAGAGATGTGTTTATTGTTTAACATTGTGTACAGTAAATTGCAAGTGATTGATTACAAGAAACTGCGCCATCGACCAGAGTCCTTCAGCCCAAGGTTTTCACTATATTCGGGAGGATTAATTAAATAATTTTTTTCCCTCAGTTTGTTAAACTTATTTCTGTATTTTGTTATTTTGCTATCGATATATCTAACAAAATTATTTTCACGAAATTTCGTATTCCGATTTTACGAAATTATTTTTTACTCTCGACTAAACATAGTTCCGCAGTCTTCGACCACATAACTCATAATCTCGCTTCTACGTATAACTAAAACAAATGATGATAATAGGGCGTTAGTCGCAGGGTTGCCGAAATGACAGAAGCCCGCTTGTATGACAGAAATGGGAAGTGCGAGAAACGTCCTCCTCGGTCGGGGGAGTTCGAGCTGCGGTGGGTCGGTCTTGTTTTCGGCTTGTAGGGCTACGCAGGGGATGACGCACATCCGGCGTCGACAGGCTCGATAGGGGCGGCCCGGCAGGGCTCGGTTCACTGCCTCGCCATCATCGTCCTGTCCCTCTATCCTAAAATTGTACGCACCGCGAACCCCGGCCTGTCGCCGCTCGCCTCGCCGGGTTTATTTACGAGGCAAAGTGAGAGTAGAAAAACAACGCCGGGAGACGGAAGACGCCTGAGCTCGTGGCGTCGAAAAAGCGTTTCTCATGGCTTCGTGAATCCGATACGATTTCCCGTAGCAAGCCGTAGCAAGCAAGACCATGAAACATTTTTTTTTTCGAAGCGTAAAGAATCAGCGGTAGAGCGAAATGAGACCCCGATCGACTTTGTATGCCTTCTTGCCCGATTCATGCTGCGTTAAAATCTCGATCGGCTTCGCTGACTGTAAAGATCGATGATTCTGTGATCGTGACTGCGAAGTCATCGAGAGTTCTGGGGGAAAGGCACACTGATAAAGAAATGCAGTTTAATCAACTGACCATTCGGGCAGGGACTTTCATATAAATATTTCGTTGGTCGAACAAAATATTTTAATGAAGCAATATTTTGGTGCAATAATCGAAAAAATTGTTCATTTAACTAATCTTTTAAATAAAATATTTATTTCAAGGTCCCTGCCCGAATCTTTAGTTGATTCACCCACATCTTTTTATCAGTGCATTGCAATTGTTGGTACTCCGAAGGTTTCCGTATTTTTTGTTATTGTTATAATAGACATAGAGGGCGTAACCTTAATAGTAAAAATCTCGGTCGTCGAAGTCGCGTTACGATAACTTTGACGATCGAGAGTCGATGCGATATTCTTCCTCGCCGCCCACGCGCCCGCATTTTCGCGGTCCCTCTCGGTCATAAATCACGCGAACGATGTGCAATATCATCTTTCACGGATATAGCAAGGAAGATTTTTATCTATCCTTGCAACAATCTGTATATGTCCGTGTGTAACTTAGTGGTTGTATTAAATGGAACGGTGCGCTCTATCGTGTCCACGATGAGTAGAGGAGACCTGTTTTGTTTGGTAGCGTTGAGCTTTCGGTATTGATGGACAAAAAAGAAAATGGACTGTCGTCATAATGTCGTCACAAGATCCATCAATCGATGGTCAATTGTTGAAAAAAAAAAAATGATAAAAATACAAGTCGCGAATTCATTTCGCATCTCTAAAAACGCTCCAATTGGATCACCGCTTCGAAGCGTGAAAGTAAAAGCATTTATGTTCGTTCTAACTTTTTGCGGTCCAGACGGCGATTGGATTGGCGACCTACACATATAAAAATACACTCTCACGATTGAAAGCGATGATTTACATCCCCGTCACTGTAATTTGTCCCGGGCGTCGGAATAGCGATCAGTACAGCGTCAACCCGTGATCCTTGAAAATTTTAGTTCCCGATGACCTTGTCCAGGGTAATTGCACCCCCACGAAGATGAGGATCGAACGAACGAAGGAGCGAAAGATAAAGAGCGCCGGTATGGTCCAGACGACGACATCGACGAGGTCTGCTCGGATGCCACGCTTGGTTTCGCGGGGCGCGACGGAGAGCGGGCTGGCGTCTGTGGCGACGGCGATGGCCGCCCTGGCGCCATCGGGCTCTCCACTCTTTCCACTTTTATCCTCATCCGTCTCTTCCGAAACACGTCGCTCTCTCGTCAACGACGGTCTCTCGCTCCCCCGGCAATTTTCTTCCCACGAAAGCTTTTCCACGATGACGCGAAGAATGGATCAAGTAGGGCAGTCGCTAAAGCGCATAAACGTCATGAACGACTTTCTGTTGCTGTTCTCCGGCCGACGAAAAAAATAATCTAAGGCGAACGGCCCAATTATTGACCGTGGCCCAATTGCTGTCCGTCAATCATAGTATCTACGATAGAAAATTTTATTTATGCAGCTCATGCATGAAAAGCGCTACTTTCCGTGCCTACCGAGAGTGGCGTAAGTGGCGCTTTGCAGCCATGAGTTTAATAAACTCCCGGCGCATGCGCAGATCGGCTCCTTTGCGTGCGATTTACTTTTGCGCGCGATTTCTGGATTTTATTGCACGCTGCTCGTACTTAATGCACGCTGACTGTACAGCGCCACAATCAGCAGGCACGGAGTAGCACTTCTCCTGCATTCTTTACATAAAATATTATGCGATGCAAGTCCTGTGTAGCGAACATCATACGCGGGCTGTGAAGTAAGTCGCACTCACTTCACAGCGCGCGTATAAAGTTGGCTTTACCGCACTTGTATCGCAAAGTACTACTACGCCCGGCATACTCACATTTTTTTTTGTACATCCTTTATATGGTGCATCGTTTGATTAAATAAGCATTGGCATAAAATGTTATAAAATCGTCGATTTTCAGAGTTTATCTATGAACCTGCCAGATACAAGCTCACGCAGGTCATTTTCTTGTGAGCTTCGTTAACCGGTTACGTTTCTAAAATTGGTGATTTTTCTTTATCAGAAGCGAATAAAATGATGAATTCAAATTGTACTATGTTCCCATTACGGTCCGCATATTGCAGTCAACGTGATGAGCTCGCTGGTGAGTTGTTTGGTCACTAATCGGGCATAGATGCAAGATGGCATCGGTCAGAGATTAGGCCTTATAGATAGGTAAATATGTGGCCTATACGGGCTATATGACAAAATTTTAGGACACTAATCGGGTCGTTTACGACTGTGCGTATATTTCGAATTTTATTATTAAAAAATTGTTAAAAATAATAAAATTATACTTGTAGTTAATTAACATTCTGAACTTGTCTGTAATATCAATTATCTCCATACCTCCACTACTTTTAACAATTTAGGCCGGTAATTGGGCCATTCACCTTACTCCGTTACTTTTTCCCTATTCATATCGATCTTTAGAGAGATTGCTAAAGGAAGAAAAAAAACAGGAAGGAGATTTATGCTACTATTCTTGCACGATATCATAGCGCACGTAACACGGTAGAAGCATCGGGCGCTGCCGCCGCACGCTCAGAGCGAACTCGAAGGAGGGTCCGAAGGAGTGGCGAAAAAAAATGAAGAAAACTGCGACGAAGTAACAGTTGGGACAATAACAGAAATTCTCTGACGTCTCCTGCTGTGTATCCTACATGTGTGATTCCTGTGTCCATCTGTTTGTTTCCTTTGTTTCCAAAAGTGTGGCACGAACTCGGAATTTATTGATCCGCTAGGGGGTCATTGACCTTGAGCCTAGAACGACAAAGGAGGCAGTGTGCCGCGTAAAACTTTAGTCCACGATGCCGTTGCTTGCCAACATTTGGATTCATCGACGGTTCTGTCAGAGGTGAAAAATTAAAAACGATTTATTTATTTATTTATTTATTTATTTATTTATTTACTTATTTATTTACTTATTTATTTACTTATTTAATAGCAGGCTGGGGGCAAATCACAAGGACGATCGGTCGACATCGCTTATTAATTGCAAAAATTGATCACTTAAAATTAGTTCAGTGCTAACGGTCATCAAATTTAATTTTGAATCAATAAGATCGGGATCTCAACTATGTCGCTTGTTTTCAAAGAATTTCGAAAATTTTCAATGCAAACGTTCGACGCCGCGGATATTTTGTTGAACCATTGCCAAAGGCCAAACGAAATTCCGCGAGTTCGACGATGCGCAAGGTGAAGCTTCCGCGTTCGCGTCAGGGCACGTGAAGTATAATTGGTTTTGGTACAGGTGCTTCCCAACTGGAGCGTTACCTCGTTAACGCTGTTTTATTATTAAACATCAGCCGTTGATGCGCTTACGGAGAGTCCCCGGTCCGAGATCCAATTGCGGAATTAGCATAGCGCTGTTCGGCAAGAAAAATTTCGACTCGATGCCATTTTTTCGGCAAATTTCTCGCGAAATTTTTCGTGGCTCACTTCTTTTCGCGTTGACCCAGGTGAACCACGCCAAAAAAAAGTCATCCCACCGGCGGCATTGGGAAACGAGCGGAGCGAGGGAAAAGTAGTCGAGTCGGGTCGTCCGATCAGCTTTGTCACTGTCCCGAGCCGGGTCACTACACAAGGGTCGGTCATCGGTCACTTGTCGCCGAGTGACCTCTCAATCTCTTCTTCTTCATTCCACTTTATCGCCCTCGATTTCCGAACCCAGCCGGACTTTCCTCCACCGATTACTGGGTATCCAGAAAAAAAAGTTCCGTAAACAAGAAAAGCGCTTCGGAAATTCTTTCGCAAATAGGGAAGCTCCGAATTGTTTTCTGTACACATAGATTGATTACACCATCCACGAGGAACTCTATTCGTGCCGGAAACGAGAAGAAGAAAAAAAACAGTTTTTTTTTCTATTTCCTGATTACCAATGTACTCTTTGGGTTTTGGACAAAATTGCAGTTCTATTTGTATTCAGACCGAGACGCAAAAAAAAATTTATCATCCGCCATTATCAGCCAGAAATGATCATCTCTCTGATTATGTAAAATAAAATCATGCAGCTTCCTTGTTATCCATAATCTTATGAATACATTTTTTTACCATCATTCGTATTTTTTTTAAATTAATTTGCTTCGTCTTCACCATTATCGGCCAGAAATGATTATCCGTCGCACCGATGCCGCGAGTAAAATAAAATCATGCACCTCCCTGTTATCCATAATCTTATCCATAAAAAAAAATCATTTTTTTAACAATCTTTCCTATTTCTTATTAATTTGCTTCCTCCCTCGTTGGCTTCGAGAGTCCGTCTCTCGAGATTCTCTTAATTCCTTATCCCCGTACTCGTCCCTCCATGAATAAAACATGGAACGAACCGGGAATCGGATTTATTAAATCTCTCGTGCAGAATCATCCCGGGGAGAACGATCATGCCGGAGGATAACAAACGGGGTAGTATCTCATGCCGCGATGGTATCTCAAAAAATTCAACGGGTCGTAAGCCAAAATTTCTCACGAGATGACCGAGAAGGGATGCCGCGAGCGCTCGCCCGGTAATAGAGAAATGGGCCAGAGAGAAGTAGGGCGAAGGGTGAAGGGACATCCCCGTTCGTTTCCTCCTTCGTCCCTCGTCCTAGTTTTTGCCACAGCAGGAGGGGCGGCACGACGATGATAAAACTCTCTGATCGACTTTCCTCGAACGTTTTCCTTCGCCCGACGATAGTTTCCACTCGCGCGTCTCCGTATCATCCGGAATCGAGAGTAGCGGAACGCCGGGCGGAGACGGCACGAATGACGCGGAGCGCTCCCCTTCGCCCTCCCGGAGGGAGGAACGGGACGCCGCCCTCGCGACGCCGGCGTCCAGCTTTCCCCCTCGACCATTCGACGCTTCCAACTTCGACTCTGGAGTTACAACGTAACTACGACAACCGCGACCGTTGGCCATCGAGGCAGACATAATCATCGTACAAACAAAACTATATAGAGGAGAGCGGGGCAAAATGGGACAGTGGGGCAAAACGCAATTTTCCTGTAACTTTTGGATGGTGGCGGTGATCGTTAGTGGGGCAAAATGGGATTGAAAATCCGCATGTAGCGTTAGGACAAAATGAGGCATCTAAAAATTATTGGAAAATTGGAAATCAAAACAGTATAGGGAAAAGCGGGGCAAAACGGGATAATGGGACGAAACGCAATTTTCCAGTACATTTGGATGGTGGCGGTGGTGGTGAGTGAGGCAAAATGGGATTGAAAATCCGCATGTATCGTTAGGACAAAATGGGGCATCCAAATGATATTGGACAATTGAAAAACAAAACTGTATAGGAGAAAGCGGGGCAAAACGGGATAACAGGTCGAAACGCAATTTTCCAATGACTTTTGGATGGCTGCGATGGTGGTGAGTGGGGCCAAACGGGATTGAAATTTCGGATGTATCGTAGGGAGAAAATGGGGCATCAAAAAATTATTGGAAAATTGAGTCTTGCCCTTACTGTCCCGTTTTGCCCCACTCTCCGAAAAGCGGGTCGAATTCACGTGGGGAAAATGCCACACAATAACTTTTTCGGGCACACATTTTTCGGGCGAGTGTGGGCGATGTTACGCTCCAACTATCGTATAAATGGGTCCGAACTATTTAGAAGAATTTGATCGAGGTTTTGAAAAAAATAAAAATAGGAAGGAAAGAAAACATGTTCACGGTAACAATTATCTATTCGGAACATTTTTAAAAATTCTAAAATTACGAAGAACTGCGAACCTTTAAGACAGTATTTGTTAAATGTCAATTTTTTTTAACTGTGCATGATTAAGAAAGCGAGACAAGACCTGTAGTTTTTTTTAGTACTGCGTGTACAAAGCTACATAAGGTACAGTCTAAATGTTTCGAAAATCGGTCGGTATCGACAAAACGTAGCATTTTTCTCCGCCGATTTATGTTAGATATTGGAATAAAAAAAACTTGTTACAGCGAAAAGGATACTATCAGACAGATTGTGTCAAAATTTCAAGAAGATTCACGGTTTTGTCTCTCAGATAAATTCACTAATCTATCTAGCTTTCTCTGCGTTTCTCACTCGCACACTGACTAACACGATTAGTGTTCCCCTCCCGCGATTTCGGGCCAAACATCATCAATTGTAAATTTTTTTCACTATGTAGCTTCCACGATTAGGGTACCGATATAACGGTGATATTGATCAAACTGAACTAGCTTTGCATCCCCTTCGACCCTTTTTTTAGAACACTTCCGGTTTCTATTATTAGCCCCTATAATAATATCCCACGTATCTACGACCATAGGTAAAAAAAAACATGTTTACCTCTTGGCATCGAAACCGTGTCACGAAATTCGGACAGGCTTATGAAAGTGCGTGATCACTTTGGGGTGAGTCACACATAGTAAAAAACAATTTCGTAAAATCGGAATACGAAGTTTCGTGAAAACACTTTTGTTAAATAAGTGACAGACTCGTTCTTTCATTCTTCAATATACAAATCTCTCCATTTATTTCCCGTGTCATTGACAATATTAGTCCGTACTTTTGTTTGTAAAACTGGCCAATTAATAAATAAAAAATTATGGACGTTTGTGGACAACAATTTGTTGTAAAAAGTGGAAACTTTTTGTGCTGTGTAGGTTAAAAAAAAACATGTTTACCTCTCGTCATCGAAACCGTGTCACGAAATTCGGGCAGGCTTATGAAAGTGCGTGATCACTTTGGGGTGAGTCGCACGCAGGATTTCCACCCCACGCCCTCGTCGCCAGGAGCCCGATAGGATCGCAAAGTGCCGTCTATATCTATAGTACGGATATACATCGCGCATACGAAGGATCGCGATCCGGAGGGAGGATCGAGTAAAAGAGAGGCGGGAGAAATTTGCGCGCGGTATGCGACGCCGACGGGCTGCCGACGCACACGTTATAGTTGTGCGTGCTGAAAAGCCGCCCAACCCCCCGCGTCATCCCCGCGTTCACCCCTCCGTTCGAGCAGTTCGAGCTGACAACGAAGAAGGAGAAAGCCCGCCAGCAAGCGACTACCGTATACACCCGCAATCCTTCCGTCGACGTTGCCGAGGCTAGATCGTTCGCTAGTGAGCTCTCACGAGTTTCTTTTTTGTTCTCCGATCCCCCCCTTCGTAGCCGATCGGCCCAACAAAGTACACGCGAGTTCGCTCTCCGGTCCCGACAACGAGGCACAACTCCTCCAACTGTCCATCGATTCGGTCGAGTCCTCCACTTTTTTTCCCCCGAAGATACGCAGTGAAGGGACTTTGTAAACAGCGGCCGGAATCATGGCATCGAAGATTGTGCTACCAGCTGTCGTGCTAATGGTCGCGTTGGCGATCGGCTCAGGTGACTTGAATATCAGTCAAATATATATTTATATATATATTTTTTTATTAGTGATCGTATTGATTTTTCGGAAAAATTTATTTACCGATTTTTTTTTGGTTACTAGTTATTTTATCTTTGATGGTTCGGAACAAATTCTACACGGTGAAAGAGGTTTCTGCATTCAACGAACACTTCTTGTTCGCAAAGATGGGGGTTTTTTTTTCTTTTTCCAGTTCGTGTGGATAGCTTGCTAAATCTTTTTTAAATTTTTGTACGTTTTTTTTTCATACAGTTGCTGGGAAAGAAGAATTATAACTGTGAAAATGTGAACGAATCTGAATTACAATCAGAGTTCTATACGAGGCATGAGAGGAGCTCACTTAAAAAATGTCTTCTTGCCTCCCCGGAATTTTATATGAAAACATTTGAAACGTACAGTCAGTTTTGTTCACGTGTTACGTTTTGCCCCGATATCCCCCGTGGATTGCTGATAATTAAGGGAAGTCATTAATTTAAAACATGTCTTTTTGCCTCTCCGCAATTCTCTATGAATAATTTGAAAGAAATAGTCCGTTTTGTCCACGTGTTCCGTTTTGCCCCACTCTACCCCGTAGATTGTCGATAATTTAGAGAAGTAGTTCATTCAAAACGTGGCTTTTTGCCTCTCCGCGATTCTCTATGAATAATTTGAAACAAATAGTCCGTTTTGTCCACGTACTCCGTTTTACCCCGCTCTTCTCCGTAGATTGTCGATAATTAAGGGAAGTAAACATGTCTTTTTGCCTCTCCACAATTTTCTACGAAAAACTTTGAACTGAATAGTCCATTTTGTTCACGTGTTCCGTGTTGCCCCGCTCTTCCCCTTAGATTGTCGATAATTAAGGGCAAAGACCCCTACCGCAGCGAGACCGAACTTTCCGTATATACTATATACATTATGTGGATGCCAATATACGTATATCTACTAGCAGGCTCAACCACCGGCTCGGACGAAGGGTGAGAGCCCTCACAGGCGACTTCGAGTCTTCCTCGCTGCCTCTTAATTAAATTGCCTTCTACCATGAAAAAAAAAAAAACGTTTCTTCGGCACTGCCCCGTAGTAAAATTTATTCAACGCGCACATAAAAGCTCCCCTCACATGCAAAAAAAAGAAAACATTAATATATCACTCTCCTCGTCGCGATAGTCACGTCGTCCTATCCGCGATAATAATCACTCCTCTCGCGTGTAACTCAACATCAAACGACGGAATGTCGAAAAAAATTAACTCTCGTTAAGTAGTTTAACGCCCGTGTGCGTGTAACCGCGAATCGGCTCTCCCGCTCGCATTTGTCACGCTTCCTCCTTGCGATAAGCTGCCGTCCAAACTGGCGAGTCGTTCTTGAATTCGCGACGAAATTCCTCTCGCGCCGAGACGCGACGTCAATTGAGCGGTGCGAAAAATTTCCATTCGAGGCCCAAGACCGCCTTTTAAAATAATAATTCTAATTTCTTATTTTGATTTTTTAAGTCCTTTAAGTCCCACATTTAGTTAGATTTACGAAACTTCTTGCACGGAGACACGACGTCAATTGGTCGGTGCGAAAAGTTTCCATTCGAGACCCAAGACCGCCTTTTAAAATAATAACTTATTTTTTATTTTTTTAAATTCCTCTATGTCCCATATTCTGATCTCCGAAATTCCTTGCGCGGAGACAAGATGTCAATTGGCAGGTACGAAAAATGTTAATTCCAGGCCCAAGGCCGCTTCTTAAAATAATAACATCTTATTTAAAAAATTTGTTTAAAATTTTTTTTTTAAGTTCTTTAAGACTACGAAATTCCTCGCGCGGAGACCTGACATCAATTAGTTGGAGCGAGAAAAATCCATTCAAGGCCCAAGAACGCTTTTTAAAATAATAACATTTTGTTACATTTTTTTTTGAGTTCCGCATACCTGTTGGACGCAATTATAAGATAATAACGTCGCGCTTGTCGTTTGTTATCGCAAATATTTTCTTTGCAATTAGTCGGGAGAAATTACGTGACCCTCGGGGAGGCGTGACTCGTAAAGATTCCGTCGTGAAACGCCCGACGGTGTATGTACGTGCGCGGCGAGGGTGTAAGGCCGAGGGGTGGCGAAAGTTTCTCGGCGAGGGGTGGCAGAGCGTCGCGGGCTTTTGGCGTCGCGACGCCGTCGGTGCGACCCAAATAACACCGACACAATATCGGCGTTCCCGTCCTGTATCTTCGCGCATTATACGTGTACGTGTTTCCCCGGCGACTCCCCCGGACGGGACGTTGAGGGACGGATTGACGTAGTCGTAAACCCCGTCGACTTGTTTGCCGCACTCTATTATGTAGCTTAGTTTTAGGCGCCCAGTAGTTTTAGCCACCGCCGCAGGACGTCGAAGCGAAATTGCGTGAGAAATTTATCCTCGGGCGTCCTGATTAAAATTTTAATTATACAACATCCCGAAATGACGTGACGTTTAACCCTTTCGACATTCTCCAACCATATTTGCAAAGATTGCCGGACAGCTCTTTTTATTTTTGTATACTTGATTTAAATATCGATATTTTATTGAAATACTCCGGCAAAGGAATATTCATCCCGAAGGTAGTTTTTTTTTTCGTAATAAATGAAAAAGTTATTTTTTCATTAATTACCGTTTCATTTTTCATATATTTATTTACTTTTCGTTTTCCATATATTTTTTATTCTGAAAAATATCCGTGGGATATCGGGAGAGGCAAAAAGAGTTTAGAAGTCTGGAGTTTATTTTCGTCGCTTGAAGTTTCTCTTGGCTAACTATCCGCCTTCGGATATTCACGCCGACCGGAAGTCGAACGAATTTCGTCGTTCCTGTCAGCGAGGTGGGTTGGGGGGGGGGGGGGGGAGGTGGAGTTTTGACACTCGAGTCCGCCAAATTCGCGATCACTTTGTGTAATCCTGGAACTTGGTTCTTTACCGTAACAATGAACATGAGTAATCCAAGGTAACATGTTATAATCGGCTATTCTGTATGCGTAACAGGCGATGCGCTCCAGTGCTACGAGTGCATGTCCGTCGGTGAGGCGAGTGACAGCTGCAAACCCGAGATTCTCATGAAGGACGAGAGCGCTAAAATAACGTGCAGCATTAACACAATGAGCGAATGGCACAACAAATTGCACGGACACTCTTCCCTCAACGGGATCTCCGGCGTTTTCAGGGTCGACGGCAACTTGCATTCCACTCACCTGGTGAACCCTCCGACACCGATGTCCTGCGCCAAGATGGAGCTCCGAGGTTCGTACACTCCTAAAAAAAATTTTTTTAAATAAAAAAATTAAGGGGAAGTTTTCAAAATTTTCAAGGACCGAAATTTACGACGTCCAATATTTCGAAATCTCATCATAGCGAATACAAAAATATCGAATAATGAGTAGTTTGAAAATTGTGTTTTCGATAGATCGCTAAGTCGAATAGCCGATTCACCGGAAGGTTCTTTATTCGAAGACCTTTTTTATTCGCAAATAAATTTGGATACGTTGGAGGACAACGTTTTGGACGATCACATTTAGAAAGGCTGAAATTTTGAACATTCAAACGGAGACAAGTTGTATATTTGAACGTTCATTATTTTTTCTACTTCGAAGTATAGGCTGTTCCAGTCGATCTGGGTTTCGATCGTTGAAGATTTCGACCCTCACTTTAACTAACCCTGTGCAAGTCACACCTCGGTCCCCAACGGTCAGTGATGTAAAGCTAAATGTGACCGTCATTTGACCGCCACATGACCGTCATATGGCGAATGCTAGATTGACGACCGAACCCCGACGATCACCAAGCATCTAAAAATTGTGTGAATGAGAAAATTTCCGAAAAAGTCATGACCGTCATTTTACATCTATATAGACGTCACGTCACGCTATTCACGTCACACCACGTGAATAAAAATTACGGTCATTTCACATTACTGAGCACGGTTCCGGTACGGTTTCGATGTGACTTGTAGAGGGTTAAAGAAATAAAAAAAAAATGATTGTTTTTAATAATAAAATAAAACTGTATAAAAATTTTGATCCGCAGTCAACAACCAACCGGTGACTCTGAGGACCTGCCAGGATTCCAACGTCTCGGGATCCGTGGACCCGTGCGTCACGATAAAGGCAAAGATAGACGCGGAACACGCGGGACATGCGACGGTCGGTCACTGCAGTCTCTGCGACGGTACTTTGTGCAACGGCTCTTATCTCTTCTCGCCGACGATGATCCTCACGATCGCGCCGCTGCTCGGATCGATCCTGATGAGCCTCGCTTACAACAGCGCGTAACCTGCTCGTCCGGGAGTTATCGAGGAGGAATTCGCGTGACGTCGACGCGCCATCGAAAAACCGGCATCGGCGATCGCATAACACCGGCGTACTCTCGACAGCACGCAAAGAGCCTTTTTTTAATCGAAATTTTGGAAACTCGATTATTCGCGATCCCCGATGTTGTCTCAACGAGGAATTTATAAAGACCCGATCTTTTTTGCTCCGCCGCGGCAACCGCGACGTGCGGTTACCTAACGCTATAATAAGATCATATATTATTATATATAAAAAAATCATCAGCTTCGTTCAAAGCGTTTTCGAGAGAGAAAAAACAAATCCCAGGCCTTATACGATGTGCAACAGACACGAGAATCCATGTTTCACGTTATCCACTCATTACTAATATTATACCGACCGGTGTACAATGTTCGATGCTCCATTGTAGTTAACGAATAGATTGTATAGAGAGAACGAAAAAAAAAACATAATTATATGTATTTGTTATTATACGGAGGCCTCTGAAGTGTTAGCTATATTTTGTGATTACAACCAGACGCCAGGATGAATTAACGATAACGATAATCGATAAATTATAATATGATGCGACGCTCGTGTTCGATCGCTTTGTTGCGCCCGACGTCGCTTCGATCGCCTTCAGCACTCGGGATTTAAAAAAAAGACTCTTGCGAAGTCGCGATTATCGCGGTTGGCGCGTCACAGGCGCTTTCTCCTCTTTCGCGCTGATATGCATTTCACCAATTTTCTTTATAATTTTTTTATGTGTAACATTAATTATGGTAACGAAAAAAAAATCATACGTAAATGTGCGTTAAACAATCCCGTGAACGGCTTACCCGATCGTTTCGAGATGTGATGTGAGGAGGCGGCTGGAAAGTGGCAAAACAAAAAAAATTGATTAATAAAAATTGTTTTCGCGATTTCCTCGCCGAATGCCCTCCTCATTTTTGGTTCCGTATACAAAAGAAAATGTCGAGAAAATGCAAAACGATCAACTTGGTCGTTCCTCGTAATATAATATTAGCGTTCTTTCTACACCGAGTGATGAATTTGCATTTGATAAACTTTATTTTCGTAAATAATATACTATATATATATATGTACGTTAACAATAAGATGTATTTATAAGAAACATCTATCGTGCTTATTCGTATCGAAAGCTGCTTTTCGCATAGTATTAAAAGAAACGATAAAGAAAATGAGATACAGAGAATCGATACCGCAGATAATCGTCGCTTCGATCATTGCAGCAAGGAGTTTTAGTGTATCGGGCCTTATTTTCGTTTCGGCATTTTTTTTTTTTTTTCATTTCCTTCGGGCCAGTTTTTTTGTACGCGTATAACACAAACAAACAAAATATACAACACGCATCGATGCAAAGAAATGTATTTATCTCGTACAACGACTAAAAATAAAGATATAAAAAATGATAAATTAAATAAGAACGATGATAAGCCCGGAAGAGCATGGCTTGACCGTAAATATTGACTTCCGGCAAGAGTGCGGCGCGTTCGCGCGCGCTTTTTGCCCGCAAACTTGAGGCACGCATTTTTATCAGCTTAACGCGAAACGCTACTCGTTTTCTATCACCGGAGCTGATATTTTTTTTAAACACAAGTAAAAAGAAAATTAAGAAAAAAAAGAATGTACAAAAAGGAGTTAAAAAAAGCGACCGTTCTGAGAAGCCAATCGTCCTTACCACGATAAAAAATACTATTCGAAATCCAATTAAAAAAAATAATTGTAGTTGTAATTGTACCAATGTTATTGTACCGAGCAATAAAGATTTATTAACCGACAGACCGTTTCACGAATGTCTGGGAGTCAAAGTCTGTAAACACGGTGAAGAATTGCCGAGGGTAAAGATGGACCGAGCAAAGTTTGATGGATCAACGAGGCCTCTTCGTGTCGGAAAACGGAGCAGCGTCGAATTCTCCGGAGCTTCTACAGCGGAGCGCTCAAATTTGTTTGTACTTTCGAGTCGTGAGCACGCGAACAAGCGGCGAGACAGCCAGGCACATGTGCAAACAGTGCTTTCGAGGCAAAATTAAAAAAAAAAAAAAGAACAGAGACAACATCGAAGCGTGTAAGCAAGCGGTTCCCCCTCTTCGTCTTCCTCGACACCTATGGCCTCCTTCGAGACAGGTTGGTCCATGGAAGCATTATTAGTCAGTGATACCTTATCTCTCGACGGAGAAGGCGCAAGATAGTGTAGGCTGCCTATGAACCGGGCATGTATCGAATCAGCATGAAAGTACGCCTCCCGAAAATCTTCGTTCTTCTCGCGACACTCGCAATCGGTGAGTGTGCTCGAAGAATTTTCACTATAATAAGTATTAATTTTTATTTAAATTAATTGCAAGAGATTTCTCGAAAATGTTCGAGTATCGCGACGACTTGAGGCGAGACCTTGTAGCTGTTGATTTTCTCTTTTAACACGTTCACCTCGCACTCCGCGCCGATGCGTTAGCGTCTCGATTTATTTTGGTAAAATAACGACCCTCTCACCGGGCGAAGACGACACGGTAATTAAAGTATTTCGCTTTCGGGTATTTACGGTAACGAGCTTCAAAGTAGATTTAAAAATATAAAAATTAAAAATAAGTAAAAAAAAATATAAACTTTAAATTCGAAGAGAAAAAGTTGTTTCTTTGAGGACAATATTTTGGTCTATTTTTGTAGCGTAATACGTCTTGTTAAGCTATTTTTGTCATGCAGTGTCTCGTGTTTTTAACTCACACGGCTATCAGGAAACAACTCGTTAGATGTTTCCCCCGCGAACCGAGAGAGTTCGCGGAATGCTAGTTCAATTTTAGCACTTCCCGTCCTAACGTAAAAATCTCGAGTAAGCAGATTATTAAAAAAAACTATTTAACAATAAAAATTAATAATAAAAATCAGGGTAAATGATAATTGAAATTTATATTTGTTCCTGTAATTTAGCAGGTACCGCGAACAGCAGCGAGGAACTGTGGTGTTATCAGTGCAACGCCGATTTGAGCGAGGGTCGAAAGGGAGAATGCAATGACCCTTACCCGCCGGTATCCGCCGATCTGGTTCTCTGTCCCAGGAACGAATCTCATCTGTGCATCAAGAGTCTCATATTCTGTGCGTATTATTGGATTCGGAAAAAAATTAAATTTTCAAGCCTGAAGTGACGCGTTTCTGGTCGAATACTGAGATCATACAATAATCAAGCATGGAAGTGGTTCGCTTAGCAGTACTCAAGATAATCGGGATCTGAATTCTTGAAAATCAGGGCAAACAATCGGACAACTTTCCCAAAACATGTATACGATGTATAGAAGTAAATCCGACACCGGCGAAAATTAATATACACTGCGAAAAAAATCGATTCACTCAAAAAAATGAGCGCTTACAGGTAGCAAAATCCACTTTTTGTTGATCGAACGAAATAATTGTCGTAGTAAGTATAGAAACATTCGATTCGACGGCTTGTTAGTTCGATCAACGAGGTATTCACTTCGATCAACCAAACATTTGTTTCGCCACCCGTATGCGCGAATTTTGGTGACTCAACTGATTTCTTTTTCTCTGTGTGATGATTAATAGAGTTTCATTAAATTAAACGATTCATAAATCATCACTGAATCGTGTTACACACGATACACGGGCAGATCAGTAGTAAACACATCGACGTTACACGACAACGATGAGACTTCTCTATTATTTTGTAGTGAGTCACTGACGGGGTAACGTGACTCCTCGTCCTCAGCCAATAAATTAATGGTCTTCGTCAAAACCACATCTGCATCCTCTGCTTCGGCGCTAGTCATCAACACCGGCACGTTCGCAATAGTCTATCCAAACCGCAAGAGGAAAATTAATGTTCGAGACCATTTTGTATTTTTCCTTGGCCCCAAACATCGTATTTTTTCCTCATAATATACAGAATACATTTTTTTTAATTCTATCACCGGTTAGGAGGAAAATTCTTAGACGATTTTACTCAAAAAGGTGTTTTATGTTTGTTTTTTTATCGATAAAAAAAGATCGCATCTAAAATTCCATAAGATTAATTATTCCTATCTGTGATGTGATTATTTTTTTTAATCCCTAAGATCGGATATAAAAAATTATAGGAGGAGTTACATTTTTTTCAGTATTATTTTTTTTGCCGTATTTTCGATTTTTAAAAATGACGCTTTGACGATGCCGTCCTATCTAGAAAGAAACAAAAATCGTACAAACTTCCGAATGTCTCGACTTTCGTATAGGTTGCGATGAAATTGGGTTGCGAGGCTGAATTCTTTATTGCCCCGAGTTTTGTGCACCGCGAGGAGTCCCCGCTTTAATCCAGTAACGATAAGGAGCACTGCGCACTCGGTCATGTACAGGTCGTAAACATTGCTCTCCGTTGTTACCTCGAAGCTATCTCGCATTCCTTGCACGGCTCGTCCACTCGGAAGTAATTTTCTTCCTCGTACACCCCTCCCGTAACTCTCCTCTGTCGTTGACAGACAATAATCTTCGGACTGAATCTCTCGTTCTTCCACTCTATTTTATTGTCCTGCGGAAACTCGAACGAAATAGTCACGCGACGGTCCATCGCATTGCAGCAGACGATACCGCACGAATTTTATGCAAAAAATAAAACAAAACGTTATATTGTCCGTCTAATCCCGACAATGTTTATCAAAATATTTATGTTCTTAATATTACAAATATTTTTTTACAAAATATTATTTTTAGACAAGAAACTATTCGCTGAATTAATATGAAAGAGTCACGCGACGATTCATCGCTATGAGAATAAATTTAACGCTACAAATGGTTCAATGACATTTCTTTCGTACGTTCCGTTAATATTTCTACCCAAAATATTATTTTTAGACGAGAAGTGTTATTCGCGTAAACGCGAACGGGGAAGTCACGCGACGATCGATCACACGCGATAGCGTGACTTTTATGCGAGAAACGCGATGCTATGTCGAATGTCCCGGTAAACATTATCTTCTCAAATATTATTTTCAGACAAAAACGTTCACGTGACAGTGAGGGGTTGCGTTCCGAGCAAGGAGCAGAGCACGTACTGCTCGTTCAAGGAAGCCTTTCCGGACGCCAGCCTCGAGTGTCTCTTCTGCAGTGGATACGGCTGCAATTCATCACCGCCCGTTGCAGCATCACCTACGAATAGTTTCTTGATCGCCGCATCGATTGCTGCTCCATTCATACACTCCATCATCTTCGGTCGTTCCCAATATCGCTAAACCGGTCGTAACGAAGCCGCAAAAACCCGCACATCCGCACTCATCCGATACCTAATTCATAATCCCCTATTTATTTCTAAATTTGGGTACAGAATATTTTTTTATAGTGCACAATCAAGGCACTTTATTTCATTACTATTATTATTATTATTATTATTATTATTATGAAATAAAGAGTCTTGATTGTGCACTGTAAAAAAATATTCTGTACCCAAATTTATACACATTGAATAAACTTTTTATGCACAAACCGGATAGAATACATTTAATTCACAAATATTATGATTACCAAGGAAGCCTTTCCTGACCCCAGTCTCGAGAGTCTCTTCTGCAATAGATACGGCCGTAATTCATTACCGCCAATTGCAGCACCATCGTTTCTTGATCGAAGCATCGATTGCTGCGACACCCGCTCATTCCATCATCTTCAATCGATCTTAATATCACTACGGGCCGCAACGAAGCGGCGAAAGCCCGCATATTCACACCCATCGAATAAATAATTTGTATTCCGTTATTATTATTATTAATAATAATAATAATAATGTGTATTGATTGTACAATATAAAAAGATATTCTATACGAAAATGTATACACATTAAATAAAGTTTTCATATACAAACCGAATAGATTAAACTTAATTCACAAATATAAAAAAAAAATTTAATGTATGTGAATTATGAATGAGGTTTCAAGATTATGTAATTAGTGACTCATTGGCTCCCGACGACGATCGATGACGGTGAGATGAATAAGAGCATGTGGATGACGACGAAGCCGGTGACCGGCGCGACCGGAAAGACCAGTTGACTTGGCACGAAGTTAGAAATTAAACCGGCGGTCTCTCATGAATGGCGGAGAAGGGTTGTGGCTTAAGGAGGCGTCTCGGTGTTGGTGTTACGACCACTGTGCTCGTCGCTGCCTCTCCGTGTGGAGCTTCTACGGCGAAGCAAACCTATGCGCCATTGCGGCAACGACGGCGGCAAGGGTACGGGTCAAATGCCGGAGTCAATTTAGTAATGCGTGCCTCCGCGGGGTTAAATTCGCTCGTGACCCCCGCATCTGCCCGCGACTCCTCTCACCGTAACGAGACGAAGGCCTCACTTCGCCTTGGCGAATTTACCAATCATAACACGAGAACCCGTACAGGGCATCGGTAAATTACTGTACCATAACTATCGATTTGAAGCTGTAAAAAAAAAAAATCGAACATGACGTTGATATGAAATAGATGAAAACTCGCAGTTGCAGTCACCTCTGCATCATAATTCGTAATCACACAAAAGTCGAGGCGAATATATATTCCGTAGGATATTCGAGTCGGAGGATGCATGAGTAAAAATAAATAAATTTGCATATCGCAATTTGCACATTATTCAAAGTCCAATCGTCGCCGGATAACCGTGTTAGTCATTATCGTTAGCCATCGGTCAAGCAGCGGTGACGGAAGGAAAACCATACAAAAAAATGTCTCCTTATCTCCCGCAATTATATATGATCGTGGGAATGACGCATTAATTTAAGGGATTATGTCACAGTAAAAGGGGAAAATCGCATACATATTTTGTGATTTTTTTTCTCGGCAAATATGCGCTTTATCGATTTAATTTTTTCAGGGTGGAAGGAGGATATATTAAATAACATTTAGGCATTTTTTCATTCAATTCTATTGTTATTATGTATTTTTTTTATCGATCGGCGTAAACATTTTTTATCGACGTTCTCTTTCGGTGTGCCAATCTCAACTTGTCATTTTATCAGAAACAAACTTTTTTTATTGTTTCTTAATAAATGATTTATAACGCGTATTTTTTCCCCTCGTCAAGAACCGCGGTCCATCCACATAACGGTTTCCAACTTTCGAAATTCATTGAATTTCGACATCAAAATGTAACAGAATATTCTTGACACTATAAACTATAGAAAAAAAAATCAACATTTTTCTGTGATCTAAGCCCTTAAGTTGTCGTTGACACTGCGGGGAAAAAAATAAAATATGTAAGAATTCTTTTATTTCATCTGATCGCTGCGAAAAGGCCGTTACGATAAAGAAGTTCGGACGTTAAAATTAGAGAACAAGCCCGTAAAGCGGATCACATGTACCGTAGGGTAATTTATCGTCCAGTAATGGAATCTTACGTACGGTCGACTCTCGCATGGTATGGTCTCTACGAGGCGCACACACACACGGAGGAATAAGTGGGAGGGTTAAAGTGAAACGAATTAATATTACGTGCCTAATTATCCGTGATTAAAGTACGACGGTCGAAGAGAGACGTTGTGGATGGTGCACTGTGTTGCAGTGCGTACGGGTGGAGGTTGAGGGACGATCGTTTCGATCGTCAGCCCTCGCGCACAAGGGGGTTCTTCGACCAATTGATATTCCGGCGATTCGCCCGCAGCTAAGTCCGAACAGGCGTCCGTACAATTATTGTATGGACGAGGATGCCTGTTCGGACACCAGCTCTGACCGAGCCGCGAAGCCGAGAAAAGAAACATCAAAAATGAAAGTACACAGTAAGAAAGGTTTGGACTTTTAATAAACGTTCTCATCCACAAACATCCACAATTATTTCCTTGTTAATTTTGCACAAAATATTTGTAATATTAAGAAACTTTTTTAGTCAAATCGACAACTTTTTTTTGTAATCTCGTAAACTTTCTTATAAAAACGACAACTTTCTTGTAAAATCAACAACTTTCTTGTAAAATCAACAACTAACTTGTATAATCAACAACTAACTTGTATAATCAACAACTTTGTTGTAAAATCGACAACCTTTTTGTAAATCCAAATTTAAAATTTTTTTTTGTAATATTAACAAGAATAGAATCGTCGACGTTTGTGGACAAGAAGCGTCCGTACCCATTTTACCGTGTACGGCGATTGATGCCAACAAGTAGAGCGTCACTTTGGAAGATCGGGAATCCGATAGGCAAAACAGCATTGGAGCGTTGCACCGTTGTGCCTGGTCGGGAGTGCATAGCGTACAAAGTGCGGATGTGCAGAAGAAAGACAATGTGGATGGTCCATTGTGTCGTAGTGCGTACGGGTGGAGGTCGAGGGACGATCATTTCGATCGTCAAACCTCGCGCCCGGTGGTTTTTTCGACCAATTGATATTTCGGCGATTCGCCCTCAGCAAAGTCCGGACAGGCATCGTCGTCCGTAAAATAAACGACAGCCCCAACCTAGCCGAGATCCCGAGAAAAGGATCATCAAAAGCGAAAGTAAGCCAGCCGACGTAGAAAGTCACTCTCGAAGATCGGGAATCCGACCGGCTAAACTGCGTTGCAGCGTTGCATCGTTGCACCTGGTCGAGAGTGCATGGACGCACAAAGTGCAAAACACACTTCCACCGCTGTTCCCTGTGAGAAGTCGTTGCTCTCGCACCATAAACAGCGATTCATCCAATGCCATTGCAAAACATCGCGCAAAATCGCGTGTCTCCACCATGCACAATGGAAACCACATACGAGCAAGACTACGTTTTTTTAATCCTATTACACAAAGAGCCAACTCTAATAGCTATGTTACCGATATAGAAGTACACATTTCGTCGCGCATTAAAAGCGTCGCAAATAAAAGATACCTCCATCCGAGTGACGCCCATCGATGGGGGAAATACGATAACGGGCATAAATAATAAATCGTAGGTACACAAAAAAAGCACCCTATCCGAACGTCCCCTCCTACGGACGATGAAGAAATTATGGTATGGAATTCGCCTAAAGCATAAATGTATCAGACGGCGAATCGCAAGTTTAATCGGGTCTCAATTTACGACGAATTTATTTTTTTTCTCTCCGGCAGAGACAATTGACGTCAAGGAAATCGGGCGTAAAAAAATTATACCCGCCTCGATGAGGAACGAAACTCTTTTTCCTTCTCTGTCCTCGACGCCCGCATCGATCCTCGCTCTAATTACACAAGTTTCAACTACTTTTTCGGGTTCGCTTGTTTTTTTTCCTCTTCTTCTTCCCTGGCTATATCCCACTCTTGCCCCGGCCCTTCTTTCTCCTCCTATACTTCGTCTTCGTTCTTCGGCAACGTCTCCGTCCGGCCCGCACGAAACCGTAAGATCACTCGGAAGACCCGAAGACCCACCGCTCCTTGCTATTCGCTCGCGGCTCCTACTCCATGGCTTTTGACTCTCCTGGCTTAGATACGCCGGAGACGCGATCGTCGTGGTGGGGAATCTCTCGCCGCTCTGCCACCGGCATATTACGCTATAATAATGAACGACGACGAAGGAAGCTGGGAGTGTCGTTAGCCGAGCTTTCCGGAGTGCATCCTTGCCCGTACACGTTGTCCGCGACACGAAGAGCACACAGTACCATCGCGGCCACCGATCGCATCGGTCCTTATCGTTACACGAGCATTCTCAGAGAATTATTTTTAATTGACTTACATTTTTTTTTTATTTTTCCGTTTTTCTCGGGAGTTTTTTTCTTTCGAAACGCCGCTGTTCTCAATTGCATCCAAGATGGGATTAAGGATTAACAGCAACGCCTGCTTCCTCGTCGTCCTGGTTATCGGAGTCTTCCTGCAGACCAGTGAGTATAAAGACAATGTTTTGGGTCTTTCTGAAAATGACATTTTTTGCATAAATGCGATTATTAAATGTATTAATAACTAAATATATAATAAAGATAAATGGATACACGGGGCATTCCACGTCAACGGCCGAAAATCCTTTGCGTCCTAGATCAAGCTGATGGTTCGTGATGGCGTAGTATTATACAGTGGGAGTTCCTGGATTTTTTTTTCTGATTTTTATTGGGTCTCGTTTTCAAGTTGGCAGATAGGCGTGTTAATATTTTTAATTATTGTGTCTCTGAAAGTTTTAGTCGTACAAAGAAACGTCGTGTACACAAAAGGTTCTGTTTTTAATTATCTATCTTCGCAATTTTTTTTCAAATTTTTAGATTACGAGGAACTTAAGAAAAACATAATATTGTTATTTTTGTTTTAATTTTCTGCAAGTATGACTCTGAATTTTGCAAAAAATTTCACAGAATGACCTTTTATTAGTGTGAAACAAAATTTGTATGTTTTAGAATGGGTTGGGATTACGTTCAATTTCCAAACGTGTCTAACCATATTTTTATACGATATATGTTTATAACTTGTAAAAAAAACATTGTTAGACGCCTACGGAAATTGAACGCAATCCCAACCCATTTTGAAATTTACACATGTTGTTTCACATCAATAAGAGAACGCTGTGAATTTTTAAGCAAGATGCACAGTAATACTAGTTAATCGAAAATAACATCTTTTTTGTACGACCAAAAGTTTCAGAGATGTAATAATTAAAGATATTAACACACCTATCAGCTAACTCAAAAACGAGGGCCGATAAAAATTCGGAAAAAATTTCAGGCGTTTCTTCAGGGTTTGAAGTCTTCAACTTGACGTGTATATACGTCCATATACGAAATTAATGAGAAATTGAAGAGATCCCAAATGAAAAAATGTCCAGCCTGTCGAGATATTTTTTCTTTTTCTTATCTTTGACATGTGCAGCCCTCTGACTTCTGTAGAGCGTAATCGCAACTTGTTATCGAAGATCGACTCGTCAACACGTCCGGGTACCGTGGCTGGAATCGTGAGAAGAAGCCAGAAATTACAAGCAGCCGGAGTCCCTAAATAATTTTAATCATCGATTAGATCCTCTGTGTAGGAAGCCGTACTCGTCGTGTAGGGACAGGAGCGGCTTGGAGACGAGGGAAAACACTTCCGCCCCTAAAACGTCCCTCAAGCGTGTCACGTTCGGCCCGTTCCACCTTCACCGGGAAACCCTTCGGTGCACAGTTGTACCACCTGGTCCTCTTTGGATCGATCAATGACTATCAATGATTCATTCTCGGCACCATTCGCTCGAGAAAAAAAACGCGGAAGAAAAAAGTAGTCATAAAAAATAGTTTAAAAAAAAATGGACAGCGAGACTAAACGCTCGGAGAAACTCAAACAAGCGACCGAAGGTTATTTATAGCACAAGGCGATAACGGCGCAATAAATTTTATATTACTTTCCGTCTGGCGTGCAAATCGTTCGGAACGAGAACAAGGCGAACCTTTTAGTAATATAAAAAAAAATTACTGAGGAAGTAAAAATAAATGATAAATACGGGTGTTTACTACAATGTTTTGAATAGTAAAGCGCGGTATTCACATGATACGTGAATACTATATAATAGTATTCATTCACCCGAGTGGAATTTATACCTTGTGGCGCAGCTGCGCGTTCACGTCGGACAAACCGCATATTTGTGTAATTAGAGAAGTGACTCACTTCTGTACTTTGTGATGTTCAATGTTATTACTTTTTTTTTTTCAATCGCGGTAATAGGCATTACGTGGGCTACGCCTCGCCCGGCACACCGGTGCAGCGTCAACGGCACGCAGCGTAGGCGGGAAGCCCGCGGTATTAGTGAATTACGTAAACGCACGCGATGCGGTCATCCTCGACGACCAGCCTTGCGGCACCCTTTTGACGAATGTTTTAATAAACGTTCTATCGCAATGCGATCCGCTGGCATTGCATTCTGCAAATACGCCGAGTTTTTCCGTGTACGCGCAATTCGCACCGGTTCACCTGTTGATGGAAAACTATTTCTCTCCGCAGATCAATCAACCCGTCGATAATTTGATAAATTCATAATTCATAATTCGAGCATATAAAATATTCTCGAATCATGAATTATGAAATTCATTTTCACTATTGGACGTTCACTATCGGGTCGAGTTGTGATGTAAAAAAATGTCCTTGCGCAGTCGCGAATGGCACAAAGTTTTTTTTCCAGCAGATCGATCAACCCCTCGATATTTTAATAAATCCATAATTTATGCATATTAAAAATATTCTCGAATTATGAATTATGGATTGATTATAGTATTAATTTTCACTATGGAACCTTCACTATTGGGCCGAGGTGTGGTGCAAAAAGACATCCGTGAGAAATTGCGAATCGCAAAGAGCAATTTTTTCCGAGAGATCGATCAATCCTTCGAGGCTTCCATAAATTCATAAATCAGAATTCGAGCGAAATTTTCATCACAGGATGTTTACTATCCGTCCGAGGCTCGCTGGAAAAAAAAAATATCCTTGAGAAATCTGCGAATAGCACAAAGGAATTTATCTAACGCCATTGTTTTGCACGCGAAGCATCATGCTGCGACGGAAAAATTTTGCTTCCGTGTTCTTAGAAAAATATCGTAGCTCAAAGTGGGGCGATGATGTAACGAAACGAGCTCGGCTATCTCTCACGACACCTGTTACGCCGCGCTTCTCGCGTATTGGTTAACCGGTTTTACCTATAATGTATATATATTTTTTTTTTTCAAATTTATTCCTAAATCAACTACGCCTCGATGCCCATAGTTCCCGCCGGTGCGAGGAAACTCGAGACCGGGAGAACTTCGGAGCTGTTAACCGAGAAATAGTTCGGTTCGAAGTACGGCGCTATCGCGTATCGACATTATGTCTGATCTCAGCCGCGCCGCATCCACTCGGCTGCTCCCGTTGATTCATGAAAGCCGCTAATAGTTTACTTTACTATTACTGTTATGATACAGCAATCTCGCACACGTTGTCCAGTAAATCAACAAACAATATTAGTTTGCGAAACGCTTCCGTTACGGCCTTGCCTAATACCCGTATCGGATAATGGTATCGTTATGGTGCTATCTAATGTAGATTTTGGAAAGTTGTTCGTTTGTCCCAATTATCGAGAATCCAGGGAATCCCCTGGGGTTTCCAGGCCCTGATTATTCCAACTTCTTCTACGGGAACCTCTCCCAGGCCCTGATTATTCCAACTTCTTCTACGGGAACCTCTCCCAGGCTCTGATTATTTCAACTTCTTCTACGGGAACCCTTCGCAGGCCCTAATTATTCCGAAGTCTCTCTAAGGGCCTCCAACCCAGGCGCTGGTAACTGTTATACTATTCTGGTTCTATTCGGTGGGTCTGAAACCGGTAGTGACGGATTTCCGGTATAAGGTCGCGCGGTCGAAAAATTACATTTTTCCAACCGAAAGTGACGCATTGCCGGTATGATGTCACTTCCGTTCGAAAAATTAGATTATCAAACAGGACCTTATCGGTACCCGCGACCGCTGTTTCGACGGTCGTTCGATAGCGAGGGCGCGAAGCCCCCAAGTCACATTATCTTGCTGGAAGTATACAATAATGGTAAACGCGATAGTACAGACCGAAGATCCTTTTACTTTTATCTTTCACATTCGTCTCATTTCTGTTGATCTTTCGTGGAACAATGCCTAGGGCTGTATGGATTCTACGTGTGGGAGAGCGCGGCAAAATGGACCAGTTTGGATTTTTTTTTAAGGAAATAAAAAAAGTATCGTCACGAATCGACGAGATCATTTCACCCCCGCTTTGCTCCATGTGTACTGTGTGATTGTTAGGTTCTCAATGAACTCTCTGGGGTGAATTACAACAGGCGCACCTGTTGATGGGAGACTGCGCAGCGGAACAACACCTGTTGTACGCATCTCCTTCTGCATCGACGAATCAAAAAATTAATTTTTCTTTTCTATTACCAATAGGCTCGGCACTGAAATGTTGGTCGTGCACGACATTTTCGACGACCGATGCATGCGCAGATCCGCTCAACAACACCGAGCACAACCGAAGATTCCATACCGTCGATTGCGAGGCCAATTCGCCCCAAAACTCTTGGGGCACCAGCAGCAGATACATCTGCAAGAAGATCGTGCAAAAAGGTAATATTTTTAAAAAAAGCATCCATTCGAGATAAAGAAGCGTGTAGAAAAAATATCGCGTTAGCTGCAATTCGCGAGACAGGAAAGGGGAATATTCTTAGGCGTGACAAATTTCATTCTCGAAGAAAATTTAGAAAACTCGTTTTTCACTTCTCGATGTCTCCAACATCGCAACCTTTCTATTTTTTTTTTTTTTTTTTTTTTTTTTTTTTTTTTTTTTTTTTTTTTGAACGCGCTAACTCAAGCTCATCCTCGACGAGCCTCTTTGCCGGATTCGTAATCTCGTTGCACAGCTCGACTGCCGCCGCTGATGATGAAGTTGAACGAGCACGTGGAACTGTACGGGTTTGCGAACGGGCTTCTCGCCGAGTACTTACGTACCAGTGACTCATCGGGTTAGTCTTGTACGCGCGACAACGCAGTAACAGAGCGTCAACAGCGGGCTCGACAAATTACGATAATTATTACGAACATCGTGCCCGGTGGAACCAAGGACAATGCCACACCCGAGAGTCGTCGTACAGCCGACCGTGTTTTTCTCGAACACGCTCCGCGATTACTTCCGTCTAGACGTTCGCGTATCAAATGACTGAGGGCAGTCGCGCTAGCATGATTACGTGTCTTCTCGAACCATCGGAGTTGGAATCGTAGTAGGCTGAAAAATAAGTCAATTAAAGAAATTGCTTAAGAAAATATATTTAGCGGAAAGCGGGGCAAAATGGCTCGTTAAAAATGTTTCACGAGATATAAAAAGCAAGTTTTATCTTAATTGGAGAACGAGGGTCCATTTTTCCCCGGTCTATCCTCTAATCGCTGATTTATATATTTATATCGATAAAATAAAATTTCAAACAGAAAACGGTCGAACGGTGATTATCCGGAAATGTGACAATCCTGACGTCGATGAGGCCGACATCACCAACGGTCCGTGTGGACCTCACACCGCCACCCAGAGCCACGTGACGATGCAATCCTGCCACATCTGCAACACTGATCTCTGCAACGGCGCGAGTTCCATCTCCGGAATGCAGCTGGTTCAGGCGGGCGTTATCGCTCTTATCACCTGCGCCCTTTCGCCCTCGATCAGATCGTTCTTCTAAGCTCGACGCCGAAGCAACACAGCGACGATCGTCAGATTCGATGCAAAAGAGATCTTCGATCGGGAGACAATAATTTAATCATAGAATTTATCATTTGTTACTAACTAAGTACCAATTATCGATTACCGGAGCGTATTTGCAATTTCTTTTTTGTTTTTTTTTGTTTTTCTTATCTTTCATCCGATATTGTATATTGTATAGATTAGACATATGCATACGTGGGTTCGCGAATAGTAACGCACCGCAGGTACAAAAAAAAGAGAAGCTCCGAAAAATTTACCGGATCGGTATGAGTATGCGTAATGTATATTGATGCAAAATTATTAATTTTTTTATGAGAGCAATATATATATATATTTTTTGTATTATATAGAAAGTATGTACTCGTACACTGCAGGATCTCACGATCTTCACCGTATAGACGATAATCACTGCGTCACGATTGGTTCTCTCCTCGCTATAGTTTGACGCGACGATCGCGTTAATGGATCAACGGTGTTTTAAGATGCATTTCAGATCGAAGCAATTATTAATCGCTGTAGACAAAATTAATCATTTTTTTTTTACCTACTTTGCAAATACACATTCTAACGATTTTATCCTTTCCTTTCCACTAACCTGCGCTATCCTGATTATTATTAGTATTATTATAATAATTATTATTATTCACTCTGTAAAAAAGTTCTTATTCTTTTATTCTTTACTCAATCTCAAACTTCTATCACGTGTTCTTTTCTGTACGTTTTGCGTAATGATGTGAAAAAAAAGAAAAATTATTCACGTAATACGTGGCTTATCAGAAATCCGTCCAGATGATAGAAACCGCAGCTTGTCAGAGAGCTTTGCGAAAATGTTTTTTTTCTTCTTCCTCTTCTTCATATTGAATGAAAGACTCGCGCCTTCGGAGAGCCGATTTCACGAGGCTCTCAATGATTAACGTATTAATTATCTAAGCTTAAAGATTAAATCCACGTCACGTTGCAATGTCACGCGTAATTTGTTGGTGTTTTATTTACGATTTTTTTTTACACAATAAAGCACTGTTGACGTGATCCTTGAATCGTCACGGAAAAATCGGTGCATTTTTAATGTCGCGATGACCGAGAGGAAGCCTGAAAGCGCGACAGGAAATAATTAATTATCGTTGTCGGCGATCATTGCGACTCCGCCAAGAGTGCAACTGCGCGTCTCTCGTCTCAGGTAAGTATGATAATTTGTGAGTCAAGGTTACGCGAGGCTACGTTGATCGCAATGATATCATCGGCGAAGACTCGTGCTCGGCGGTGAGATAACTCTTTACGCCTTCGTTGAGTTTGTAGCATAAAAAAAAACCTCAGCGTTGACAAAGGGAAACAGGTAATGACCGCTCTGCTATCTTAATAACGGATATTTATTTGAAAAACAAAAAATCTACCACTATATTACTAGTACGGCAACGATAATGATAAGTTTCTCTATAGCGTGTAATTATATTTATATTGCCGCCGGCACGCGAGGAGCACGAGCGTTTGTCGTCGCACGCGATCAATATACTCGGGCGCACTGGGGAATCCTGCAAAGTGCATTGAGTTCGTTAAAATTAATTTGCACTGCGAATCGTTCGTTACCGGAAGCGGCAACTTTATCTCACTCATAAATTCGCGAGTCCATCGACTCGACGCGATTAAAATTCTGCAGCACATTCCTCGGACTCAGTGAAAGATCGGCGTGAAACAATTCCCTCGTCGACGAGAGTACTGCCGAGAGTCCGAAGCGAGAACTTTGTTTTCACCGGAAGCTACCGGTGAGCCTCTCGCGAAACTTTGATACGGACACTTCCCACGATTGTGTTCTCAATTTCGACTGGTCGTCGTAGGAAACTTTCGATTCGGCGGATCACACCTGCAGACGCAACAGGACGGAAAGAGGAACCAGTCCATAAATATACCCTTGCAGTCGTTGTCCGGATCGTAGGCGAGCAATCTATGCCACTTGTACTTTTGCTCGCAGCCGCAGTCGCTGGTACACCGATTTGTTTTCGTCTTCCTGCAATCAACAAAAAATTTAATTAAGATGTTATGTTGGGAATAGAAGGGGCTTTTTTTAATCTGGATTTTTATTTTCTGTTGACCTACGGTTGATTATTTATTTATTTGTATATTCTTAAATAATATACATTTCTATTTTCTCATTTTAAATTAATTCCTTGCTTTTTTAGAATTCATATGAGACAAGCGTTTTACTCACGAGCATACTTCCTGATGAATGGCTTGCTCGAAGTGCTGAGTATTGACGATGGCGCGGACCTTTCCCGCGCTGTTGCTCGCCCAGTACGGAGTGACGATTTCGACTTTGGACTCGCAGGCGTCGACCCTGTTAACGAAAATATCCTCAATAAAAAAAAACTTCCCATCGATTTCCGGTCGAAAAAAAAAAATTAGACGAACTACGTTTACCTGCCGCTCTCGTTGCCGCGACTGTTGCTCAACGTTTGCCGGGCGTTTCTGACTTTGCTGAAAAATGATTCTCCGCCCTCGACGACTCTCGGATCGGGTTCTCGACGCTTGCGACGATTCTCATCGGGTAAACTGGGACCACCGTCGGGTAGGTCATGCTTCTTCGTGTTTCTTCTTCTTCGAGTGCCGGGCTCGCGGGTCGGCGAACCGTAATCCTCGTCCATCTCGAAATCGCCGTACATTCTCTTCATCAGCGCCTTGTTCTCGTCGATGAATTGTTCTATCCGTTCGCTGAAACAAGTTTATCATTTTTCGACATCGTCACTCAGTTGGAATTCGTTAAGGGTTAAAGGTAGAATGGCCTTTTTCGGGCTTCTTCAGGTGTATTGTCAGAAATGTTTATTTTTTATTTTTGTGTTTATTGCGTCGAAACTGAGTAGATATTTTTATTGATATTATTAAGTAGTGGAGGCATTTTTTTCACACGATATCGAATGCTTAAGATATAGAAGTTTTCTGATTACAAACATGCCTGGATTTTCTTATTCAGATCATTGGAACCGTCACAATAGTCGTCCAGATCGTAAAGCAGCAGCTTACAGCGCAACTTGCACCGCCTTAAGGATTCAATATTGTAACAAAAAATCCAGCACTATATAATAATATCAATGAAAATATTCACTCAGTTTCATTGCAATACAAACAAAAATGTCTTTAAAAAAATTCCTGTAAACCCTTAAGAATACCCGAAGAAAGGTGAATGTACTCTTCAATCAACAGATGGAGTAAAAACGGGGCAAAATGGACCTTCATTAAAAATGGAACGTCTTCTCACTTCCCGCAAACAAAAAAATATATATACTCCATTCTGCCCCCGAGCGAAATTTACAAAATCTCACATCGGATAAGTCTTGCCAGCGGTCGGACAGAAGAGTTGATGATATCGCTTGATGCAAGGTGTCCCCCTGACGAGGTCGCCCCTCAGCTCGACTCCCAGTGCGACCGACAGCGCGGTCCAGAGGATCTGCGAACAAAAAAAAAACCAAATAAAATTAAAAAATTATACTTGAACTACAAAGACCGGAGGACAAACGGCTGCTGATTAAACTAACGATCGTCGAGCAGGAAGCGGGGTAGAACGGCTTTCCAAAGTTAGTGTCGTTATCGGATCGTTTACGGCCGGGCACGGTCGACCGGTGCTCGGTTTGTTAGAAAAAAAAAATAATTAACGAGTCCGCAGCTGCTCGAGGGGTGGAGGGAAGAAGGAAGAGATAAAGAGCCGGCGAGGCCCAAGGAGAGGATACACTCTTCAAGGGCGTGCCGGACGGGTGTCGCGCGCCAGGCTGGCAAGTAGTAGTGGTAGTGGTGCGAGTCGTTGTCAGGCCCGCCTTCGATTTACGAGGCTCCCTCGAGGGTGACCTGCAGTTCCACCGCTCGAGTTCGGCCCGTACACAGACGCGTCGGTGAGAGCCGCGGAAAGGCCAAGCACGCGGACCAGCCGAGTAAACATCGGGACCAGGCGAACACACGCACGCACACGGACACGGCCATCCGGAGAGATATCGATTCAAGGCTCATGCTAATGAAACGTAACACCGCAAAGTGGCATTCCGGGTTTGTCGACCCGGAGTTGCGCAGCCACTTCACCTCACCGCCGTACACATGCGACGCCAATGATATTCACCCTGGCAAATTCTACTTGTAGAATTTTTTTATTTTTTTCTTACACGGATCACCAAGCTGTGACAATGAAATCTTGAAATTGTCGAGACGGCGATTTATGTCGCATTGAGCGGCGCCGGATAACTCTCGACGGAGGTGCATACCGATTTATACCGGAGCTACTGGAATTACCCGAGGCTCGGATAATTCTAGCTGCTATCTGTGTCGATCGGGCGGTGATCGACGGAACTCGGGCGGATAATAATTCAAGTAAGATAACGGCGACAGGCGTAACACTTCTGGTATTAATTAGACCCCTGAATAGGCGAGAGCGGGGCAAAATGGGACAGTGGGGCAAAATGGGATAATAGGGGAATAAGGCAATTTTCCGATAACTTATGGATGGTGGCGGTGGTGGTAAGTGGGGCAAAACGGGGTTGAAAATCCGGTTTTTTTCGTTGGGACAAAATGTCGAATCCTAAAATTATTGGAAAATTGAGTTTTGCCTCATTATCCCGTTTCACCCCGCTCTTCGCTACTATCAACTAAATCCCCCTCTTAATAATACTGAATTAGAAGTAGTAAAAAGAAATGTATTGCCAAAGATAATATTTATACAGTTATCTTCTTATACTGATATTATACCTAATGATAATTTTACACCTTGGCAAAGCGCCATCGACCTGGGTCCTTCAGCCCAACTGAATTATTAACGCCATATTACAGTAATGGAATAAGACAAGCCGTAATCGGGCCGGATTGAACTCTGATACGTTATTCTCGGGAACGTATTATCACGTTAATTAATTCAGCTCTGAGACTTCTTTTTTTCTTTCCCAAAATTATTATTATTATTATTATTATTATTCGATATTATTATAGTAAATTATGAAAAATTATGAAAAATTTAATGCCATAATACGATAATAGAATAAGACAAGCCGTAATCGGGTCGGAATGAACTCTGATACGTTATTCTCGGGAGCGTATTATCGCGTTAATTAATGCAGCTCTGAGACTGCGGCGAGGGATCCAAGCTCGTGTATGAAATGAGATTCCAAATGCAGCCTCCCGTTTACCGTGCATAGTTAATTGCCAGACGTCGCGTGACGATTGTCGACGGGGCGCTTCCGCGTGCGCCGCCTCGACGTCTCTTCTCGTTCAAAATTATCGGCGTAACGAGGTAACACCCGTTGTCTCGACACGGCACGATCCTCACCGAGGATGTTACGTTATCGTAATATCGTACTCTCTGACGCGCTGGTATGTTTTCCTTCCAACGCGTTCATACAAAGTAATAAGCGAGAACCGGGAAAAATGAGACAGTAGGGCAAAAGGCAATTTTCCAATAATTTTTGAATGCCCCATTTTGCCCCATCGATACATTCGGATTCTCTACCCCGTTTTTCACAACTGTTCCATCCAAAAATTATGGAAAAAAAATCGTATTGTCCCACTGTCGCGTTTTGTCCCGCTGTCCCGTTTTTCCGCATTGTCCCATTTTGCCTCGCTCTTCCTAACATAAGATGTAAGGAAGAGCAATGCGCTTGACACGCACCGCAGGGAGGACGACACTCGGGGCGCTTCCCCGTTAGTCACCTTGACGTCTCTTCTTGTTCGAAATAATCGGCGTAACAAGGTAAAGGCAGTTGTCTCGGCACAGCACGATCCTCACCGAGCGCGTCACGCTATTGTAATAGCTTGCTCGTAGACACGCGGATATGTTTTCCTGCCGACGCGTAGATTCAAGGTAATAGGGGAGAGCGAGGCAAAATGGGACAGTGGGACAAAACGTAATTTTCGTCTGTGGAAGCTCCATTTTGCCCCGTTCTTCCCCACATACAATGTACGGAGAGATCTTGACGAGGCGCTTCCGAGCTCGTCACCTCGACGTCTCTTCTCGTTTGAAATGATCGACGTAACGAGGTAAAGGCAGTTGTCTCGGCACAGCACGATTCTCATCGGGCATGTCGCGCTATGGCAATATATTGCTCGTGGATGCCCTGATAAATTTTCCTGGCGACGCATAGATACAAAGTAATAGGGAGTGAGCGGGGCAAAATGGGATCGTTTGGCAAAGGGTTATTTTTCAATAATTTTTGAATGCCCCATTTGGCCCCATCGGTACATCCGGATTCTCTACCCCGTTTTGCTTCATTTTGCCCCATCGATACATTCGTATTTTCTACCCCGTTTTTCCCCACTGTCCCATCCAAAAATTATTGGAAAATTGCGTTTTGCCCCACTGTCCCATTTTGCCCCGTGCTTCCCTACATATGATGTATGGAGGGATGTTTTAGGGCGCTTCCCCGTGCGTCACCGCGACGGCTCTTCTCGTTCGAAATGATCGAGGTAACGAGATAAAGGCTGTTGTCTCGGCATAGCACGATTCTCACCGAGCATGTCGCACTATCGTAATATCTTGCTCGCAGACACGCTGATATGTTTTCCTGGGGACGTGCAGATACAATGTAATGCATACGATCTTGGCGAAGGTGCAAGGCGCACGGCGCGCACGCACTGCAACTGCACCTAGACGCACGTTGTACCGCACCGAGTTGCGGAATCGCAAGATTTACCGGAAGTCGGAGACGCGTCATTAACGACTTTATCGTCCCACGGGGAGACACGCGCGAGTGGGTGTCATTGAAGAGTCTACTCGAGTACGATAGAACTCAGGCGGCAAGCGTGAATCCTCGGTGCAGAATCTCGATGCCCCCCAAAGTCACGGATCGTTACGTGTTCTGTAAGGTGGAGTGGGCGAACGCGGGACACCCGAGGGACGATATAAAATACTTGGCGATAAACTATCTATTTTTAAGAAAGAGAAAATATAATAAATTGACCAAGTTATGTTTTTTATTAATTTTTTTTTTTCGAATGTCAAACAATAATAACGAATCATTTTTGGAACGGGAAGTGACGTTATATACAAGAATTTTTAATTTTTTAAATATGGAAGGTATGTCGAAAGGAGCCACAGTGAGCGCTCCACATATTAATGACTATGTATGAATGACTAGACAACATTAGTCAAGTCATTAAAAACAAGCCTGTCCATTATTGCCCGACGCTTCTCTCCACCAGACGAGAATACTCCGAGATCGTTGTACGTTCGTCTCGCGTGAGTCATTGATCGATCCTCGATCTCGTGAGGGAACTCGATTACGAGGCGAAAAAAAAAGAAAATAAGTGGGCGAGCTAAGTGGCGATAGCTATTATCACGTTAATATATGCAACAATTACGGCGAAGAATTATCCCCGTCGCGGATTCTGCGCTTAACACTTTTGCCGGACGCTGCAATAACTGAAACTGCACGTGCATCGGTTCTCCGATTAGGAGAATGCTTCGGGGTGAAGAAACATCGTGCAGGTATTGAATATTCAATCGAAATTAATAATTCGTCGGATAATGTCTATATCGGGAGAGATTAAAAAATAAAAATAAAATTGTGACACAGTTGTGTTCCGTACACACACAGCCGGTACGATTACAGGCACGATTACAGGCTAAATGTTTATCGCTGGAATCTTAGTGTACTAAATCACACAGCCAGGGCGACAGATCGAGTGACTTAGAGCTCTCGGCAACCGGAGCGAGCGGGCCGAACGACACGAATTATATAAATCGTCGATCTATGTAAAATATCATATAAATCGTAGCGTTTACTCTACGAGCATGCGCCCGGATCCGAACGGGCACTCCTCGATCCAGGCATCCACGTGATCGCGAAGATATTTTTTTTTTTTAACTTTTATTTCACGGCACCGAGACGGGAGAATCGATTTTAAATACGTGTCGGTCCGTTAGTCGGCGTGTCTCGCGACTGAAGGCATTTGCTTTCTACTTCAAGATCCCTCGGATCGCGAAATATTCGATCGGTTCGCCGGGAGCGCGTTGGCTGAGCAAGCAGGGGATTCCCCGGTTGCTGAAGCGCGCGATCCCCTTGTTCGATTGTATGTAGATCAATGAGCGTGTGGAACTGCGGGGCAAAACGCAATTTTCCTATAATTTTTGGATGTCCCATTTTGCCCCATCGGTACATCCGGATTCTCTACCCCGTTTTGCCCCACTGTGCCAACCTATAATTATTGGGAAATTACGTTTTGCTTCATTGATACAACCGGATTCTCTACCCCGTTTTGCCTCACTGTCCCATCTAAAATTGTTTTTTCGCAAATTTAAAAAAACGTTGTAGAGGCACGAATTTCGGACAAGTTTCCGTATCATGATTCCACAGTGCACACAAAAAGTTTGAAGGCGATTAACCAACTGCTCCGTAGTTATGGCCTTAAAATATGTCAAAAACGGAAAATTCAAAAGTGCGAAGAAATTCTCAAAAAATTCATGTGGCTTCTAGAAAATCAATAAATTCATTTGAAAAGAGACAAAAAAAGTTTCACTGATGATTTGTTGATCAATTTTTTTTCGCAATTTCTTAATAACTTTCAACATTACTATCATGCAAAATTATTGTTTTTGGCAGCTTTAATAAAGTTGATTTTTTTCAGATTTTTATACCATTCGGAAGTGTTCAAATTCTCACTGTATCTCGCTTTTGGCTGGGAACCTACCGGTGAAGCATCCTTAAGGTAGGGCTGAAGATCAACATAACCTCAAAATATTTGGAAACTATTTTTCTCCGAAACGGTTTTATAAAATAAAAATCGAATCGTTTCGGAGCAAAATGGATTCAAAATTTCAAATCTGTCTTTCTCGCACTCATACGTGCTTATCCTTCCCTTAAGCGAGCGATCCTCTAGTTCGATTGTTTCTAGATCAACGAGCGTGTGGAACTGCGCATGCGCGGTAGATCTCGTTCGTGTGTTCCTCGAATCGTATTAGCTTAGGCACACGACGCGCCCCGAGGCTCGCGATCTCTCTCCCTCCCTCCCGTCCAGACCCCGAGCAACAAGCCCGTTAGCCCAATTACTCTACGATCAAATTGTAATCGTCGACGCGGTTGCCTCTCACTGTTCCGCCCCGCGCAGCCACGCGCTTCAAACTTTGCCGACTCTCCTTAACATTTTGCGATCCCTCGTTGAGAAACTTCGATAATGCCTCGGGAACGATTTATTATTCACGTCCATTCATCCGGAGCTCGGAAAGTCTGGGGGAAAACTTGATTGACGAGCTCGCTAGCGACGGCCAACGATAAGGAGGGCCCAGCACGTATTCCAAACGCGTCTCGCGGCAACTGCATCGCTACTCGACGAAATAACCGGCAAAAGCGGTCGTCTATGACGCCTGTGAATACATTGAGAAACACAACGACCTCGGCTCTTTCCTCAAGTGGCAATGACTCAATGTCGCCTTAAGGAGGTTGGAGCGCTTCACACTAGTAAAATGAGTGGTACATTCAAAAAATCATTTATACAAACTTTTACGCATTCATCGATTATAGTGGACGATTATTTGTATCAGGGCAGATGTCCTTAACGTAGATAAACATTAATTGCAATGGATTTGCAGAAATATTAACTGGTTTGTGTTAATTTCCGAAAAGGTACATATTCGTCCAGTTTTTTCAAAGAATAATCCGAAATTTTGGCTCCGTTTTGATGTAGCACGGCTCATTGTCTTCCTTGAAAGATGCTCTACAAATTCATCGTCTAGACATTCGATAGTATTTTGCGTTTAAAAATTACAGCTGTTTGTTTACCAAGGAATTTCGATGATGGATAAACAAAAGGCTGCCATTTTTCAACGGAAAATCCTATCGAATAATCTAGACGGTGAATTCGTAGGGCATCTTTCAGAGAAGAAAATGAGCCGTGATACATCAAAATCGAGTAAAAATTACGTCTTATTCTTTGATAAAACTGAACGACTATTTACCTTTTCGGAAATCAGCACAAACCGGTTAATATTTTTGCAAATCCTTTGCATTTAATGTCTTTCTAGGTAAAAGGACATCTGTAATACAAACAACGATTAACTATAATCAATAGATGAGTAAAAGTTTGTATAAACACTTGAAAAATGTAGTACTCATTTGACTACTGTGACGCGCTCCAACCTCCTTAAAGCCGTTTTTTTTTCCTTACCGTGGTTTTATATTGAACTCCCGTGTTTACGTTTATCTTGTCAATCGCGGCTGTTTGGAGAACTTCGGTTGAGCTGAGAGTAATATCTGGAGGCTCGGATTTCATTGTGGCTTAATGGGCGCCTGGCGTTGAACGGCTCGACGATTATTTACGAGAGGAAATATGCCGTAACATTAGCGACGACGTATACGAGAAGAGAATGTGATCTTGGTAAAAAATTACTATAAAAATTTAGTCCCGTAGAGTGGAATAAATTTTCTAATGTTCGAGTTTTAGCTAATGGAATGAAATTTATTCCGTTCTAAGATCGCGACGATTAATTCATTGGTGTAAATCGACTGGTCGAAAAATAAAACCCGTGGGGAATGCTTTTATCCAAAATCCCTTCCACTTTTCGCGACAACAAACGTCTAACATAATATAAGCGGCTCGAAATTTGTGACTCCTCGATCAATCCTCGGGCGTACAGATCTATACAGGTGTCCATTCGGGTATGTCGCTAATGATCGTGCGACGCTAATGAACGTTCTTCTCGAACAAATAAATTGACAAATCCGTCCCGACGGCGTTTCTCGAGTCATCGGGTATTTTTATACTTTTCAACGGAGCTTCGCCACTTTCGATTTTGGCCGATGCCCGGTTCCCGCATGGGCGTAGATGTGACGGCGACAGCGTGCAGTAAAAAAAAAATTGTCACTGCAATCGAGATATCTTGGTTTCCGAGAAAATGATTTATCCGAACGAGATAGTCGCGTGGACGTAAAAACAGACACGTCCATTCGGACGGTGTATTCGTCTTGATCGTTGTCGAGGTCGAGATCCGGGAGATCTCGTATGGTCGCGAGACTACTATTATACAACGACTTCTGTCTACACGTGGGTGAAAGGCTATTCTGTCAAAGCCCCTGTTTTTTTAGGCAGCTTCTTGCCTTGCGCCGTGCAGGCTCTCGGAAATGGACACCAAAGCGGTTGGACGATCTTTCGACGGGTCTTAGATAGCTTAGATCGTGAAAATCTGAAAGGCGCTTAGATCGCTTAGATCTTGAAAATCTGAAAAGCGCTTAGATCGCTTACATCTTGAAAATCTAAAAAGCCCATAAATCGCTTAGATTTTCAAAATAAAAAAAGCGCTAGATTGCTTAGATCAGTAAAATCTGAAAAGCGCTTCGATCGCTTAGATCTTGAAAATCTACAAAGTGCTTAGATTGCTTATACCTAAAAAAGAAATGGTTATCGCAATAGAGATATTCCGCTTTCCGTGACAATAATTAATCCAAAATGATGTATCCGAACGAGATCATCGTGCGGAAGTAAAAACGGACACGTCCATTCGGAGGTCGAGATCGAAGAGATCTCGTATGGTCGCGAGACTACTATTATACAACGACTTCTGTCTACACCTTTCGACGATTGAACGATCTCTCGATAGGCTTTAGATCTCTTAGATCCTCGAGCCGATACCATCGTCGTCGTGGCGTCTCGACGCCACCGGCGGCGACGCTCCTATTTCATAACCTTCTGAAACGGTCACGAACGCGACAACAATTTTTTTTTTTTTATTATTTTTTTTTGCCTTACTGAAAAAAGACAATATAAACTACGCAAAACCGGCATTTAGTTGCCTCCTCGAAGCAACCAGACGTTTCACGTCTCGTTTAAGCTTATCTACCGCGAAGAGAGAAAACAAAAAAAATATCATTTCTCCACAAGTCCGCGAAATTCCTGGATCATATTTACCCCAGTTCAATTAATTCTCGTCCGGCATCGCTCCGGAAACATGCTCGGATTTCCTTTGCCTTCGCGCGAGCCAGACCGTTCGTTTGTTCGATGCCTTCGGGCATTATCGACGTTTCTTTATTTCTGCATTCGCGTGGTCGAGCGTGAGGCACGGCCGTTCCCGCCAATTTAAAATCGTCCATTATGGCCCGTTAAATCACAACCCCGGCTTTTACGATCAATTATTTTGTTGCTACTATAACCAAGCTACTTTCCGCGACGATTGAGCTCCGACCGGGGCTCTCCTATTCTCATGCCCGTACGTTTCTCCCACGATCACGCACGTCTCGTCCTACCCTAGACCGAGAGATCTGCTATGCAAATTTCTTGAGCTGAAAAAAAACAAAGAAAAAAAAATAAAAAGAACTCCACAGTTCTCAAATCCGACGCGTCGAGACTTACGTGCCAGAAGAAATTTCTCGCGATTGCTCGGTCAAAAAAAAAAAAAAAAAGAAAAAAAAAGAAGATTGACGCAAGGATGAATGAGGAATGAGCACTTTCTTGCGGTCGTAACTCCGTTAACGCCTCTTGACTCACCGTGTACGTAGTCAATAAAAAAAAACAGGAAAAAAAAGGAAAATGTTACACGACTGTGTGTACAACGCCGAAGGGGGACGACGATGATGCTAGCGGGTCGAATTACTAGGTGGAACGCGAACGATGGAAGGTCGCGACGGGTTTCACTCTCCCGGCCTACCGCCGGTAAATCGGTTGCTTTCTTTTCTCGCGAAGTGAGTAACGTAACAGGTAAAGTTTGAGGCGGCCCCGGGCCGAGGCGAGCTCGAAGCCTCCCTGGTTCATTGAGCCCTCTGATGGATAAACGTCATCGGTCTCGGACCACGTGCATTCGATGTGATCGCGACGAGATGTGCGCCGATGTAAAGTCCCGAGCGCGTTATATTCCTCTCACGATGTTACTCACATCGGATCATTTATTATACATGCATGTACGGTAATTTCTCGATGGAGGAACGGAGGGGGGAGGCGAATTAGGTGTTACGAGTTTTGCGCAGGTGTTGAAGAATCGCGGTGTGCGGAGGACGTGCTCGCGAGGAAATGTCACGCGGGCGTGTACGAATAAGAAGCAGCTGAGGGAGACGGTGCAAGAGCGGGAACATACACGTGTGTGTATATATAAGTACAGAGGCAGCCGGCGAGCTGGAAGGCGAGGGGGTGTAATTGAAAAAAAGCCCGCGGCACGTTCTGCCTTTCGAATCGTCGGAGACGTGGTTCGCGCCTGCCGGTGCACTCACCGTGCACGTCGGGGACATCCTCGACGATCTCGCGCCAGGTACCGCACAGTTACTCATCACACTTGACGTAGTTGCGATAGATACGTATGTACCTGTTCGTTCGAATGGATTCGGTAGATTCGATGGCGCGATCAATGGGGGAGGAAATCTGGCGGGCGATGAGTTAATTACAATTTTTGCGCCACCAACCGGAAGTTGGTGGCGAAATTGTAAGTGGAGCCATTTTTCTGGTAGAAAGGGTCATTTTTCTGGTAGAAGGATCATTTTTTCTGGAAAACAGGGCAATTCAGGAAACGGGTAATTTTTTTGGAAAACAGGTTGACGAGAGGGCTTTTCCTAAAAAGAAGAGTTAGTGTTATTACAATATTTACAGGAATGGGCTGAAGGGCTTAGGTAGGGCTGTACAGATAGGTCAGCCTAGCGGGCTAAAATATCTTATCCGGCTAATGGATTTTATAGTTTAGCCGGCTAAGCCGTCTTAGCCGGCCTGGCTATATTAGCTGGCTAAGCTTATACAGTACCGATGGCCTGTTGGCAATAGCAACATATATAATAGGAATATGAAATATAAATAATCTTTTAAATGTACCAGCATCTATATCGTGTAAAATATTGTCAATAAATACGTTTACTGCTATTAACAAGAAAATAAAATAAGTATAGCTTCGTACTCACCGGTATCTGTACAAAAGTTCCATTATTGAGTTGCGGATAGGAGTACAGAGGTACGACGGGAACGGAGCCATTCTTCAAGAAAATCGGACCCTGTATAGGTGTGACTCTGGTATCCTTCGGCACATCCGAGTCCCCGTCGTCGTAGTAATCGTCCGGATTGTCTTCCTCGTCGTCGTCGTAATCGAGTATCGCGTGAACCGACGTTTTCGCACCAGGACTCCCGTAAGTTCCGCCGTTCACTCTCGTGTACCTGTCCAGACGATCGAAGCAGAGAAATTATGTTGTCAATATTTTCGTCGCGCAGATACGATTCGTTACTATTCGACATTGATCACAAGTGGATGAGCCTATTAAGAGACGCGATAGTGTCTCGAAACAAGTTCATTTCGACCGTCGGTAAAACAGCTAGCGAGACGCGACCAAGACTCTTTTACGCGACGGAACGGCAAAATTATCGTGTCAGCCGCGCTTCCGGTCTCAGATTCGAAGCTTTCAAATCAAGAAAATAAAAGGCCAAAAGATGATATTGATCGAGTCGAAAGTGAGAAAAATTCACCGACGCCGATCGCGTCGGCGGGAATCGCGAGACCACATTATTATATTACGCGTTCAATTACGTCCCGGACCGTATCGTGTCGACCACCTCTCGGGCATACCTCACCGCGAAACGCTTTCGCTCTGAGGTGAAATTCGGGAGCAGCGGAACGCGAGCATGTGGTCAGATATGTATTAAAAAAAATATATAAAAAATAAAAAAGAACGAAAAAAAGGGAGAGTTCCAGAGCGCCGAGAGCATTACTCGTCACCGGCGCCCGTACGGCAGCCGGAATCTGCCGTCTCCTCTTTCACCTTTCTCGATCGTGTTTCACGACGGAGTACGTACGTGACTCGTAAACGGGAAACGAAAACAGGAACGCCTCGGTATACATGATGTATGCGCAATGCGAAATATTCGTGGGTCGAGATTCCGACGGGACGCTTACTTTCCATTGCCGAGGGAAAAGCTGTTGCCCGGACTCGGGCCCGGTAATGACTGAATTAACATCACGAGTTTGAATTTAATGTATACACTCGTTTTTGTTATTATTATTCCTCCCGGTTATCGTCGAAAGTGTATCGGATCGCTGCTTTATTCTCGATAACCGGTCAGCAGAAATCCGCGGTTCACCTTCAGAGTTTTTCCAAATGGGGCATGCTGATAGTGCTCGGACTGAATTAAGCGATGGAATTTTTATTACTATGGCTCATTAGCGACGGGTCGTTAATGAGCCGAAAGACTGGTGGATTTTTTAATTGACCCCTTTATAATCGCTGGCAATAAAGCCATGTTTCTTTCGTCGTAAGGTAAACGTACTGGACACTTAAAATTACTGGACACGTTCCAGTTACCGGACAACTTGCCCGCAGACTTTGGTTTATTACAAATGTTATGCTGAAAAAATAAAAGTCACTGTTAGAATAGTATCTACAATTAGTAATTGATAATTGACAATGCTCAATTAATAATTTAATTGTTTGAGCATTTGCTTGAACGATAGTCGATTTTTGTTTCCGGACACTGGTACGCGGTATCGTGAATTGACAGACCCGGTATCTGCACACCGGGCAAGACGCGAAAGGTTCTATGTTAGCTGTACTTTGATGCAACATATCTCATGTGTTATTCCGCGAATAAACAAGTTTTATTGGGTGAATCAATAGAATACCCTATTTTTATTTGCGTTGCCACGAAATGGTTGGGTTCGTGCATCATTACTCTCGGAATTTGCGACTGTCCGAAACATCGGACACACTCATAAATATCCGTCCCAGCGACTCGTGCAATTGTATCGGCCAACGTTTTTGTGAATAAACCATTTTTTTTATATCGCAGAAGTATTTAATGGAAGGATTTCAGAAACTACACTGTAAAAATAAATTGTAAATTGACTGCACTTGAACTTAAAATTTTCTTACGTTAGTTACATTAATTGAACATCAATGTACATTTTGTAACAAAATAAAAATTCCAGATATTTAAATTACAAACTATTGCCTGAAATTTCCAAAAAGTTTATGTAAAAAAGCTTCCAATGCCGTTCGTTAATTATCAAACAAAATTTGTTTACCGTGTAGAAACTCTAACCTTGTCATTATTTACCGCCATTAGCCAAAACGATCAATGCATGATATGAAAAATTCGGTTCGGAGACAAACATCGTCTTAAATGTCCAGCCATTTACCTTATCTACCAAGTCGTCAGGAAAAAGAAAAAAACAATATAAAAAATTGAGAAACTTACCCATCGCCGGGTCTCCCAGGATAATTCTCCGCGTCCTCATCGCCGGGACTTCCGTTCTGTGGGCCGTTTTGCTGCCCGTTCTGGGGCACGTGATCCTGTTCCTGTCGAACCGGTACCCTGGGAAGCTGTTGTTGCTGTTGCTGCTGTTGATGATGTTGATGCTGTTGATGATGCTGAGGAATCGCAGGAGCCGGCCTCGGCAGTTGCTGATGTTGCGACTGCGGAGGAATATGTTGCTGGGGTATTTGCTGCTGTCTCGGTTGAGTCCTCCTGAAGTCTTGATTGTAATTCGCGTATCTGGTGTCCTGATTGGCGCTGGAGAACGAAGATGACACAGCGATACCGTGTTGTTGCTGCTGCTGCTGCTGCTGCTGCTGCTGGCCCGAGTAAGATTCCTGCGCCCTCAGCTGTTGTTCTCTCTGGCGCTGTTGCTGCTGCTGGTGCTGCTGCTGATAACGGGCCGGCGGTATGTACGGCACATTCTGGTATCCGTGCTCGTCGTTGAAACTCGGTGCCGGGGGTGGCGGAAGTACGGCGTTCAAACGGAGATTGCTGATGGTCGACTGCGGACCGTGACTTCCGGTGAAGACGTAAGGCGAAGGGGTCGCCAATTGATAGGGCAGACTGAAGTTAGCCAGAGACATCTTGACGCTCTCGGAGGGACTAGAGACGTTAATCGATTTTGCTCGGATTTTTTATTTTATTTCTCCACTTTTTGTGTGTATGTGTGTGTGTTTTTAGATCGGACTGATAGATTCTTCACTGCGATGCTCGGACTCTTCGAGTTCATCGAAAGATCATCTCGAAAGTCCAGGTAATTGAAAAATCTTAAAAGACGACTTTGAGCGCGTCAATGTCGACCTCCATCACAGCCGGCGTTGAGTTTCGTAAATCCCGCACGAGGCGATCAAAGTGGTTCTGTCGTGCGTTGCATCGATTGCGCGCTTGCCTCATGACTCTCCTTTATCGGTGGCGCGACAATCCTGCCGAGGACTTTCCGGATCTGGAGACTGTGGCCGGACGGGCCTCGAAACACCCTCAAGGTATTCGAGCCGGGATCGGCGGGATGCCGACAGAGATTTTATTTATATTTTTGATTTCTGAAACAAAAGAGCATGCGCATATCAGTTTCTTTGTGCCTTGTCGCCGAAAGCCTCGATGAACATTCAGAAATTTCTTTGCCGATTGCACCATTTTTTTTTTTGGCCAAAAAAACGATTCGTCGACAAACGAAAACGAGAAAAAAAAGCTGTACACCTTTGCGGACAATAAATGTTTGCTGAATGCAGACAATTGTGTTTTTTTTTTACCATGTATGGCTCTCCACGCGACTTGCGCTTGTTTTTCTTTCATTTGTACGTACGGCTATGTGTGTACCCTCCAATGAGGCATGACTAGCGAGCTCGTGCCGACAAAGTTTCGCTAACGAGGCTAGACAGCCCGTATGGACCATCAGGACCGAGTATATTACACCTGACAGCCACAATTATTTTATCTTGTGAAATAATGCTATACATTGGAACGTTCTCGTTATACTGGCGAAGATCGTTACACCCGCCTGTTAACGAGTCTGGACGGAGTTCGAGAGACTATACCTATATCAAAATTGCCCTCGTCAATATGCAGACGTGTCTCGTCGAGCGTGTCATACGTTAACGATTTTACGATCGGCGTGCAACGACCCACGAACGAAATAGTCCTGGTCAGAAATTAACAACGAATTTGTCGATATTTATACCGACGAGGCGATACAAAATCTATACAACCCATATCGCACTCAATAATCTCCAGGAAATGGTTATTGCGTTAATTAAATAACGGACATATAAGATTGCGGGACAACCGGGAGAGCATTGGGATTAATGTGACCATGGCTAATTGGATCTCTCGGTAAGTCCCTGAGAAATGTGCCTTCTCGAACCAACGTCTTTTGATCCGTTTATGATTTAATTGCTGTAGTACCAGCTATACATTATTCTTATTTATGCTTTGTCATCGCGGCTTCGAAACGAAGTGATTCACTGGCTTTTCTGCGCAGACGTTTACCAAGAAAATGACGATATAAAGAATCGATTAAGAAACAAGGAACCAAAAGTTTTAAGCTCCGATCGGCGCCGAAACGTATTAAGTTCCAGCTAGATTGTAAACAAAATTGTAAATTCAATGTACAATTATGATGAAAAATTAATATACTCTTTAATTGAAATTAAAGTAAATTATTAAGAAATAAAGTATTCACTATGTTTTTAATACCCTAAATACGTATTTTTCATCACAATTGTACTCGAAACTAAATATACCAGGTTTTGCATAAAAACTTCCAGTCTCGTACATTCAATTTCATACGAATTTTGTTTACAGTCTATAAGTTATTTTTATTTATTTCTTTCTTACCGCGGCTTCGGAACGAAGTGATTTATTGGCTTTTCTTCGCAGACGTTTGTCAAGAAAATGAAGACGCAAAGAATGGAAGAAGAAATAAAGAAGCGAAGGTGACGCCGACCGGCGCCGACATGTATTAAGGTGGGCCCACCTATTTCAGGAGAAAAAAAAACACGTTTGACTTTTTTTTTTTAGCGAAAAAAGTCGTATCCAAAATCCCCCACGATTGATTGTATGAAGCGGTGTTCTGCTGTTTCGAATAAGAGGTCGTTCCGAAGCCGCAGAAAAAAAGCAGATCTTGTGTCCATCGGGCACAGCGATTTGGACTGATTGATATGTTAGTTTTGTCGATTTAGTATCGTCGCGTAGAATCGCCTTTACTACTACCGAACCGGCGAAGAATTCTCTTTCGCACGAGTTTGGGCGACTCGCGAATAGCGCCCGGCGCTATTCCACTATTAGCCCACGAATTGATTCATCCTGGAATCGCAACGCGGTATCGAAACATCGCACGCGTTCCTTAACAGTGACGTAACGCCTTACTACCGGGCGTTATATATAGTACGCGCACGGACCGGTGCTTTATTACGGGATTCGCGGAATATACTACGGTTGTAAGAATGTGGCATTTAACGTTCACAGTCTACTGCCTGGCGCCTTAATTTGTATTCGAGAATTGAGGGAATGGGAATGGGATAAAAAAAAATTAAAAAAAAAACGGAGATGGCCGATTGCCCGTGACTGTGAGAACAGTCTAAGGCCTCGCTCGTTTTTTCCGTGCTTGAGAAAAAACATCACTGAAATCAACGACATTTTATTTATATGAGGATATAATTTAGTGAAATAAAATAACATTTATTCGTTCAAGCGAATTATTATCACATTGAAGATTTATTGAATCGTATTGATTACTAAGGACTATGAATTTGGAATATTTTACCGCGACTATCGAAGAAGAAAAAAAGTCATTTAATTGATTTCATTAATTTTTTGTTTCTCACTGCTCGCGTCCCACTTTGTCCGGCCGAAAACGCGCCGCTTCCGCGCGAGACTCGTGATCGAAATTTTTTTTTCCTTTCTAATAGTCGCCATATCAATATTTTTTTGTATGATTTAATGTGTTGAAAAAATGAAATTCGTTCATTCAAGATAATTCAAGAGAATTATCGTCACATTGAAGATTAATGGAATTGTAAATTTTAATAATATACTGTAATATAATAATAATTAAAATTAATAAGAATTAAGAATGTGGAATTTTTTTATGGCAACTATAGAAGAAAATGAAAATACCTTTAATTGATTTAAATAATATTTTGTTTCCCGCTGCTCTCGTCCCACTTGTTCCGGCCGAACTCACGCCTCATCCTGCGCGATCAACACTCGTCACGATCACGCACACTGGGATATTCCACATGCACACCGCAGCGTGTCGTCGGTGAAGTACAATCGTTTGCCCGAATAAGCGGCGGCACCGAACTCGCAACTTACGTACGACCCGGTGTCTTCCCGCCGAGGATCCGCGTTACGATGAACTAACTCACTTTCTTTCTCTCCGGGGGCCTCTACGAGGCCGGAATGCCTAAAGCCAGAAGTGTCTCGCGGCCAGGACCGAAGTCCTCTCGCCGGCCAGTCCCTAAGTCGTTCTATCGAATCAAGAAATTTCTACTCTACTAATCCCCCATTAACCTTTGCTATTTCAAATCATTGACGATTAAAAATGATGATTAATTCGATAACTCGAAGTCACCGGGGAGGAAAACCTTTTTGCGCAGTCCCGAGACTTCGATTAATTAAACTACCATTCTACTTGGTACGGTGTATATCGCTATCGGATCGGCCGCGTTTTCGTTTCTCCGAAGAAAGTAGAATGCCGCCGCTGCCCGATACCCGATTCCGAAGGGAAAGGCGAGAGCAAAAGGCAGAGAGAAAATAAGGAGCAGCCGTAACGCATTTCGATTTTCTTTTTTTTTTTTTTTTTTTTTCTATCAACATCGGAAGCACTTTGGCACCTGCTACTCTAATTGACGGGCCGTCACGCAGCTTCCTCCGTTACGCACGAGGCTATACGTTCTCTTCGGTAAGATATTATAATTTTTTTTTTTTTAATACACTCTCTTCGTATCGGAGGATTTTTTTCTCTCCGCTCCGATACGGCGGTCAACGAAGATCTTTCTCGCCAATGAAGCGTGAAATACCATTTTGTGACGTACGTAACAAACGAAGAAAAAAATCGCAGACAAACCCGTCGACTGTCCGGTTGAAAGTTCGGCCAGAAATGTTTGAGGAAGGTTGAAATAAAAATACAGGATGACATTTGGAGAAAATTTTGTACAAGGCGCGCGATTTGAGTTGATACGAGACGGCAAAGAAAGTACCAGAAGTTCGATTTCACCGCGTCCTTGCGAGATGATTAATGCATTTCGAAGTATCGCGGCGGAGTATTATAGCGTACGGATTTTTTTTTTTTTTTTGCAATGTAGTCACGATACACGAAAGGTTCTTTAGTGGATCGTCTTCGTTCGAGGATCGGTTCGCAGCGAACGGAAGAAAATAAATAGGCGAATTGATTTATCGTTGGGATTCATTAGCTCGTTCACTGGAAAAAAAATACTGCTGTGTAGTGGACACTTAGTATACGAATAGGACTGATTATTACCAAGTGTGAATGTTTGTTTGCAAGATGGATAATCCATCACAGTAAATGTTGCAAAATACTCCCAATAAACCGTGATGTCTAATTCGGAACCGGTGTTATCTTTAAATTTAATATATTCCGATACTTAAAAAAATCTTAGTATCGATTTTTTTTTTTTTTAAGTGTTCGAATAATAATAGTAATTTGTATATTAGGGTGCTCCGGGTTCGAAGTATCGAACATGAGAGAGCCCGATTCATCACGAAAGAACCACGTGCTCGTTGGCATCTCGCAATCTCGGCTATAAACGATAGAAAAAGGAAACGGACGGTTCGAGCTTGTAAGCGAGTAGGACGAATACAGCGAAGACGATGAACGTGCAGACGAAAGAGAAAGATACTCGTCTGCCTCGAGAACTGCTCAAAAACCTTTACAATTCTCCAAAATAAAAGATAAATAAAATATAAATAAAATATTTTGAAAATTGAAAAAATCATAAGAATAATCAAACAAGATCCTAATCGGGTAATAAATAAAATGATCAACACGTCGACCGTACCTCTTCGATGTGTCGTCAATCTTCCGGCTAATCCAAAATTCCTCCGCGGCACTGGTTGAAGTATAGAGCTCGGATTACACGTCGATGAGTATATACAGTGCCACAGTGAATCTCGGATCCGGCGCACATACGAGACCACGTCACTTTCTACACGATTTCTAGCAGCGCGTACGAGAATTACCGGTCGTATAATAGGAACCACGAAATATCGTCCTTGCGCAACTTCGAATTCGATCACGCGTTCAACGGCGAGAGCCCGAGAGGCCAGATAATGCAGCCGCCCGTTTCGTCGAGTTTGACATGTACGAACTTCTCGGTCTGTCGGTCGTGCGTGAAGAGATTCTCATGGGACGACAGAGTTGGAATCCTTCAACTTCAACAAGTTGAACAGTGATGTTAATATCGGCGACTCACTATCCGGACCGATGCCGCAAACTTTGCGAACTGTTCCTACTATCTCGAAAGTCAAACACTGGTGCCAAATTCTGTTGGTTCGCCTCGATCGAGTTTCACCGAACTACATACATATATATTATACATATTACATACAGCTGGGCGAAAGATCGGTGAAGAATGTTTCATTCGGCCAGATATCCGAGACGCATTCGGTGGGGGGCTGTCTAAGACAGTCGTTGGCCGGTTAAGTGATTTTTTTACGGACCCGTATTCGAGATTTTGCGCTATTACCGATTCAAAGATCGTTCGCGAGTTGAATCTGCAGCTTGCGCCGGATAAAAGACCGCGTGTAACGCTCGAACGACGAGCGACAACTGAAAGAAGCGGTACCGCGCGCGAGAAGGGGATAAGGAGAGAGAGACGAGAGTGTGCCTCGGTGTGTGTCCCCATGCAGGGATACTCGATGCCGAAGTGCCGCTGGAGAGTCGTCCGCTCATAAGGAGGAGAGTAGCGTATAAAGCCAGTCGAAGGAGCCGCGGAACTCTCGCGGGCTCGTTTACCCAGACCGCGAGAGCTCGGCAGCGTTGCTCGATCGGAGACTCTTCTCCCTCTCCCGACTGGTCCACCCTCGCCCCTGCCGATTCTCTCTGCTACACCTTAACGCTGTATATCTACCGTGCACGCTGCGGTCTTGTATCTTTCTTCCTCTTCGTGTCCCAGCTTCGAGCCTCGGATAACCTCGTCCCTCTCGATCTTTCGCCGGACCCGGTTCGCCTTTCTCTCTTTTCGCTACGTAAATACTCGTAAACTCGGGACTCCGGGCACAGCCGTTGGCCACCGAGGCGGGCCGCGACGCAGCTGTTGGCACGCGTAAATCTCCACATAGTCAAAATCAATTGTTATTCTTCTTCGGACGCAGACTATACCAATCGTTCGTCGAAATTATTCACTGTACCGTGCATAAAGGCTCGAACGATCACAAACATTTCTTGTCAATTAAAAATGTTTATTTAATTAACAAAAAAGAAACTGTGTCTTGAAAAAAAAATAGTAAAATTAGCAAGAAAAAAATTGTAGACCCATGTGAAAAAGAATTGTCAAATGTGCAATCCTTTTTTTATCGGCTATATAAAGAGGCCGCAAATGTTCGTTACGTGGCCAACGACTGTATCTTTTAAGAACCATGCGAATGTACTATGTGCTTCAGGTTCTCTGGCTCTCTCTCTCTCCGTATATCGTTGGCACGTTCCCCACCTTAATCTCGACTCATATCCCTACCTCGTCGCGATCTCTCTGTTCGCTTCTTTCTCGTTCAGAATCTCAACTCCAGAGCTTTCCCTCTCCGCCGGTTCTCCCGACCTCTTCCTCTATCTTTGTCATCTATTCGCCAGATCTTCCAGTCCAGGTGTTTTACCGTCCGATGTTACGGAACGATCGCGCGCAGGTATATCGTGCCTCGCGGTATACACCGTGTGTAAGTCCCCTCTCGAGGGACTCTTGTGGGCCGCGTATGTGTGTCCCAGTGGGCCGGTCTCGCCGATGACCGCGCTTTACCTATGGACCTCTTCTCGTCGCCTGTTTATATATCTCGACCGCTCTTTACTCCTCTCAAGTTTCTCTCGGTAGAATCCTCTTCTTATCTCTCCACCGTCGAGCTCGGAGAGTAATTATTATTAGCGCGAACTGAAGACCTCCGGATCACGCCTGGTGGCCTCGCCACCCAACGGGAGGTGAAATTATATTCGCGAGCGGCAGGGGAGGAGTGAGGAGGAGGGGCAACTCTGAGAAAAGGAGATTGAATAACTAATTTGAAATTATGTTCGGCGTTATTTTAATTGATATAGCAGCGGGGGGAGAGCGCGAGTCCCGAAACTTTTTTCGAACGGTAAATGCGAAAATAATTTTTTTTTTTTCACATCCTACGCACATTTGTGTACGAGATATTGAGGAGGGAGTCAAATTAGTCGGTCGTGATCAGCGGAGAAATTAGTATTTGCAATGCAAATGCGGTAAAGCGCACTTTATACGCGCTGTGAAGTGAGTTGCACTTCAGAGTCCACGTATCATGTTCGCCAGACCGCACTACTATCGCATAATATTTTCGGTAACCAATGCAGGAGAATTGCTACTCCGTGCCTGCTGATTGTGGCGCTGTACAGCGCCACAATCAGCATGTGTCAGCCTGCGTAAAGTACGGGACGCGTGGGTAAAGTAAAATCGGCCCGATGTGCGCATGCGCCGGGTACTTATAGTACACTTGAGTGTAAAGCGCCACTTATGCCACTCTTGGCAGGCACGAAAAGTAGCACTTTTCATGCATGAGTTACATAATAGCACATTACGATACTAGTGCCAAAAAACTTTCTGACGAGTGTGCGTTTGCAGCTCGAGCCGAAGGTGAATGTTGCAATCACACAAGTTAAGAAAATTCTTGGCACGATTATTGTACAACATTTTATTTCACGTGGTGTGAAAAGAAGTGTTTTACGCACGCGAAGCGTGCACAAAAAGGCTATTTTCGCACGGGGTGAAATAAAAATACATAGGATATGAGCTCCTAGGTACGAGCGACGAAAATTTGTTCGCAACACCGATTTTTGGGAACGATGCGAGTAAATCGATTCCCGAGATTGTTCTGAACATGGGATTATTATAAAAAAAAAAAGATTTCCGCTTAATTTTAATTTCGAACACCGCCGACTGACAGTCATGAGAAGATAATTGTGTAATTAATATTGTTATAAACTTGATGATTAATAATAATATTTTTACCGCTATGCTAATTTTTTTAAAGATTACTCTTCCACCTCATAATTTCATTATCGCTTTCGTCAGAATTCCTATATTTAATAAGCACCGCTAGCTCATCCGGCTCTATATAGCACCGTCAATTCGTACGTACGCTCAATTAGCCTGCGATTTGCGGTTTCTCGCTCGGAGAGTTATTCCCGTACGGTTTCGCGGAAAGGAAACGCGGCCCGCGTCTTTCGAGAGTGCACTTACGACGAGAATTTGCGTCTTCGACGACTAATTAGCATCGAGGAGTGCCGCTTTATTCGTCTTCGAGAAACGTCGGGGTCCTTGGAGTTAGTCATTCCTTCTTCTTCGACCAATGTCGAAGAATTTTCAGGTGAGATTTAACCATCGGCACGGCTGCGCGACCGCACCAGTTGCCGAGTACCCAACATATCGGCACGACGAAAAATGCTATAGCTGCGCCTGTACTGGTCACAGTATTGGAACTTGTGCTCTCTCCCGTACATTCACGATCTGCGAATATTATTCAAAGACCGTGAATCTGCCTCGGCTCCACTCCAAATACATTTGCGATCCATCACGCACGTTGTTTTACCCACTTCTCTGTTTTTCTTAATTTACCCGTTTCCGTCACCGGCTGCATTCGAGATACATTCCAGAGAAAAATAACACATTTTCTCTCTAGCGTCACTGCCAGTTTGAAACTCTCGGTTTTTGACCGGAAGTGACGTCATACGGAAATACGCAACTTCCAGTTTGAGAAGCTCATTTTTCGAGCGGAAGTCACGTCATGCCAAAAATACGTCACTTCCGGTTTGAGAATCTCATTTTTCCAGCGGAAGTGACGTCATGCCGAAAATACGTCACTTTCGGTTTGAAAATTTCATTTTTCGAGCGGAAGTGACGTCATGCCGGAAATACATAATTTCCTGTCAGAAGTGGCATATTTTGGGTGTGACGTCACTTCTGATCGAAAAATGATATTTTCAAACCGGAAGTGACGTATTTCCTGAAAATGAGATTTTAAGATTTTCCGTAGTGTCCAGGCTGTCGGCGAATTCCTTCGCGAAAATGCCCGATACAGTCTCTTGGACCAAATGAGACCACGTTGTAATTGCGTGTTGGTTTTGTATAACGCAATTCGTTTCGTTTGTTGCTCCGGCTCGTTTGATGAAAAATATTTGTTTTTATGTGGGAGCGCGGGCAAGGGTGGAGTAGAGGGCATAGAAAGTGTCTCTGACTGTGAAGAAATAAAAAAATATATATAAAAAAGATTGTTCGTGGCTATCGAGCGTAACGATCTATATACAGTCCTTGATCCTTGATCCTTAAAGCGGCTGGCGGTGCTCGAGTTCGAGTCGCGAGGTGCTCCGCACAGAACGGAGTGGTTCATGGTATGTTTGCGCGTGCGCAATATGCAAGAGCTTGTGGTTATTGCGTTTCAGGAACGCAGGGCAACGTCTATAGTCTTAAAGGTTTTCACGCTTAACAAATATTTCTCGTCCGCAAACCTCCACAATTTCTTTCGTTAATTTAACAATTTTTTTTTTGTGAATTGTAAATTTAACGATTAAAAAACTAAAATTACGTTCATGGCCAGTACTAGTGAATTTCACGAAATCGTGCCAATGCGGTTGGAACGTCACTGCGGCTTTGTAAACTGAAATCACTGGAAGAGGCGGACCGATTGGTTCGCCTTCTAAGAATATACAAGGATCGCCGATATCAGCCTAATTATCACCTCACCTAATCGACGTAACCGCGAGACCCAAGATGTGCTAAAACGCTATTAAAAAAAAAAAAAAAAAAAAAAAAAAAACGAACATTCTGTCATCCTGCCTATCGAGTTAGGGACTGATTCACCGATGAGTAACCCTCGTTCGAGCACCCCGCGGAAGTTGAATTCTATCGATGGACCGTTCGCTCGAAAGAAAAACAATTACCGCGGGAAAAAAAACTGTTCATGGCTGTGTGAACAGTTTAATCGATTCGACGGAAAAAGAAGAAAAATGCACGCGTTGCTTCTGTGTATCGCAGGAATAATTGGCACTCCGCAGAGGCCAATCCGAAGCGCCCGAAAAACTCGGTGCTGCTTCGGGTCGTACACTAATAAAAAGCGATATCATTGGCGTTCGGGGTTCGTGACGCCGGCGTTTTGTGAGCCAACAATCTCGTCGGATACTAGCAGTTTCACAATCGACCTTTCTCCTGTGTGTGAGCTCCCTGGTTCGTTATTCCGCCGTTCGCATACAGAGGCGAAAACACACACAGGGACTTTTACGAACCCGGCCGACCCGATCCCCTTTCAGCAGCTCGCAAAAGCGTTGTTATATGCCAAGCACCCAAGTCAATCGGAGAAAGAGACCCCATATGCACATACGCAAGTGACGCACCGGATGCGTCATAGGTGCTTTGGTTACTTACTTTAAAAAAAAAAGAAAAATAGTACCGCATTCCAAGCCTGAGCATAGGTAAAAAAGTGTGTATGTGTCCGCATTGACGACAATCGATTCATTACTCAATTCAGACGTAAATCAATTAAATCGTTGTCGGAAAAAAAAATTATTGCGTTTCATAAATGAACGATTGACAAAGAGAACGGAACTGCTTTTGCTGCGCAATTGTTTATCTAAAGCACGTTGACAGGAATCAAACGAACCGTTGCAATTGCCGTTGCGACTATCATACGTCAATCCATACAATTCGCGGTATTGAAACGTGAAAAGCCTTAGCAAATTGCTCAATACGTACAAACGCTCTCGGATCGATCGCCGATAACCCTTCGAGGACGAAGAGCCCGGTTCCGGTTGAAGAGAAGAATCACCTTTATTAAACATTTTAAACACGAATAAAAAAAATGGATGTTGGAGTTATTTAAGCAACATCTTTTTGGAAAAAAATTTTTAAGTTTTTTTGTTGGAAAAAACCGTGTTACCGACATACATGGCAAATATGGTCGGGCATCAAAAGCATGATCTACTTGTCGAGCAACGTCGAACCGTCGTTAATCCGATTCTAAGTTCTGTTTCAATTCGCCAATTTTTCGATCAAGCGAGCGCCCATAACCCGTCAAGTCCAAAAAGCCCGGTTCTGGATGAAAAGAAGAATCTTTTTTTTATTTTTACACTCGAAATAAAAAAAAATTATGCTGGAGTAATTTTTCAAAAATTTCTTTAGTACAAAAAGAATGAAGATTTTTTTGCTTTTTAACTGTATCATCAGCGTGTCAAAGATGGCCGGGCATCAAAGGCATGATCTACTCGTCGAGCGACGCTGAATCGTCTCTAATCCGATTCTGCGTTCTGCTTCGATTTGCCAATAAGCGAGCGGCACGTTGTTCGAGATATCGCGTCTGCCGTATCGGTAAGAAGATCCGGGGCATTGAAACGTCATCCCGCAACGAGGGTGCTCCGGCTCGCATCGCCGATCTACCAAGCGGGAATAAAATGCAACGGGAAACCCGATGGGAGAGCTCGCCTTGCTCGAGTTCTCTATCTCCGGTCCGAGTCAACGGATCGGCAATAAACTCTCGACTATCCATTCGGTATCTCGATGTATATCGGTCACAATAGATTTTCCTTGTGGAACGAACAATGCGCGAAATGCGCACCGCGTTTAATAGCAGCGGGGCATTCCCATTCTCCGCTGCAGCGAGAGAAAAGCGGGACGAGGGAGGAGATACGTTTAAGTGGAAATGGACAGTGCAGCTCAGACTCTCGCTAACCGAGAGAAGAAAAAAATAAATAAAAATGATCAAGACCAGTTATTATTGCAAACGGCTGTGGAAGTAATATAATCAGGTGTAGTTTATCTCGAAAATAAGTAGACCTATTATACGACGCGGATATCGAAAGAGATCTACCGAGCAAGGCGACTGCAATTTATCAATCGCGCGGTAAAACTGGTCGTAACGGTCGTAAAATCCTATAAACACGGCGTGATATCAAACATTGTCGAATTTTCGATAAAGATATAAATTAAATATACAAAATTCTGTATGGAAATTTATGTACGACGTACGAAGTTTTAATGCACGAATCGTTAGATCGAATTTAAGGTACTCCTTGCAAATAGTGTACACTTCGCATAAGTTTCAGGGAAATGAGAGGGAATTGCAAACACCTCTACATGGTCTAAAAAATCTGAAAAAATCAAACATATTAAAGCATATTAAAAGGTAAATAGTGAAAACTATTCGCAAGGGTTACCTGAATGGATGAGTACGAGTTACAAAAAAATTTCTCGGTATATTAAATTGGGCTAATTCGGACGTGTTTATAATATACTGAACAATTTATTTTACCGCAACTTTATACATTAAATTTGATCGACAAGTTTTAATAAAACAAACTTCATAAATTTGTGTATCAATTATCCTGAAATTTTTAACTATGACACTGTACCAAAGTAGAGTCCAAACAATCAGAGAGAAAGAGCGTTGGAAATATGTATAATTAATTAATGGATCGGACAAACCTGACGGTTCGACGTATGTAAATTTAATGTACGAGTGCAAGTAAAAATTAAATTGCTCGGTATATTGAATTAAGCATACCGAACAATTCTTTTCCTCAATTTTATACATTACATCTAATCGACAGGTCTAATGATAAAAACTTCATAACTTTGTGTATCCATGGTTTTCCTGAAAATTTTAGCAGTGACACTGTTAAAATTCCACAGTAAAGTCCGAAAAACCGGAGAAAAAAAGCATTGGAAATATGTGTAATCAACAAATTGATGGATCGAACAAACCGGGCAGTTCGACATGTGCGCGATTGAATGATCGATGAACGACTCCAGCTCCACTGTCGTCGACATCCTTCTGCACATAACGCATATCTCCGCATCTGTACTAACCAGCGTATCCGGGGAAAAAACTGATGAGTCGTACACGAATGACTCGCGTCCCGCGAATCGACGAGTGGACGCGCGTCGACGGAGCGATAAATAATTGAAGTTAAAAAAAGAAAGATAAATACCGATAGATCCGGTATAAATACACAAATGGTATACAGACAAAGTTCCGACGGGGCCGCGTTGCGTGGTGCACGTTTATATAGCAAGTTTGATGCCAGATAAGAGTTATTGCCAATCCGATCGATCGCTCGATGGCCGCGAAGCGGGAGTTTTATGTGCCCCGATGTCAATTAGCCGTTCTCGTTTGTCTATTGCTCTCTGGATCTTGCTCGGCCCGGCGCGCATAATAATGCAACCGGAACCCCACCGTTAAAGCGGACTCCACGAGCTCGACGTTGCGCCGTCGAGCGGTGTTCGCTCTCCCGGTTCCGAGCGCACGTGGTCCCTAGACGGCCCTATAACAGACCACGCGGCTGTCCGGATTTCGTAATTTTATATATCTCGGGTTGCTGCGCCGCGAACTCGATCGAGCCGCGAGTTATGATTCACGCGCGCGAGCTGCGAGCGAATTATAGCGGCGCATAATCAGGAGTGTTGCGTTCGCACCGCCGATCCATGGCGCATGCGCACTACGCAGACCCATTCGCACATTAAAATTCGTTCGTTCTGTCGGGCGTTAATTAACCGCGATCCATACTGGCAATATCCACGCGAGCTGCACGCGGTAATATTCCGCGTAGACGCGTTCACCATTCGGCGACTTCCTGAATGACAAATCGCACGAACGCCTGCGAACCGAGGCTGGGTGCGTACGAGAAACCTTTCGAATTACCCCGACGGAATTCTCGGATATGCTCGAACCGCTGGGAGTGCGTCGACATAATAACTTCTATATGCACAGTGCAAAATGGTGTGTACGTTCGACAAACAACTCTTGCGCGCGAAGGCCCGCGATTCGTTTTTTTTCCTCGGTAATTTTGCAACTGGCAAATCAACTAAGACGAAGATTGTATGAAAAAGAAACAAAAATTGGTAAGCGAACCACTTATGCGCAAATTACTCATTTTTGCAATATTGGCTATAAAAATGACTGATAAACTTTTTCCATTAGTTGTCGCTACGGGAATGCAATGTATTCTTTCACGCTGATTACGAATCTACCACTTGTGTTATTCGTAGATTAACATTTAATACCAACACTTGCGAATGTGAAGAAGTAATTTTTCATGAAATTCAAATAATTCTTAAAGAAAAGAGGGCTGAAGGACTTCGGTCGATGGCCCGTTGACAATATGTTGATGCCATTACAATTGCATAAATGTACAAATGTTTAAAAACTGTAACGATCGCCAATGCGTCGTATGTATTGTTAATAAATACACACTTACTACTACTATGTACATTTTTTTTCTCACCGAGACAAAGCTTCCTGCGTGAGGAGGAAAAAATTATTAAAGAAATGAAAATAAATAGCAAAATAAGCAGACGAAAAAAATTGTAAAATTGCCAAGAAAAAAATAATTGTTAGCTCAGCTCCCCGACTAATCGGGCGTACGCCACACGATCCTCCGACGACCCTGAGGACCGCGTCCGCTTTGACTATCGGGGCGCGTGTCCCCAGGCTCGTAACTAGTAGTTACGAGCCTGGGGATATTTTAGCCGGCTAGGCCGCCCAATCTGTACAGCCCTAGTAACTACAGCTACGATTATCCTCGATAGATCGAGGGAACGGACATATCGCCTCCGCCCGATTCTATCCGAGTGATTTATCGAGCGAGAAAAAAAATCCGATATCTTTCACCGTCTCGGGAGATATCGCGTCGGGGACTTGCCGGACATGTTGAGAATACGTGTCCCTTATCGAGGAGAACGATCTCTTTACGGTGTTGTCGCGCCGTGGAGCGTTGTATTATTCCGCCGTCCCTTTAACTGTAACACGGCGGAGAGCGATCGGTCGATCGGCTGCGCGCGATCGGGCCATTGATGTGAAATCCATTTTACGTCCGACGTGGCTCGACAGAACGATCCCCGTTCAGATATACATTATGCAAGGGGCAGCTCTATTCGTCGAGCACGGTTTAATTTTGTGCGTCCTCCGCTGAGAAACGACAAGGTGTAATTTGCACGGTCGAACAAGGCGAATGGCGCGTGCCAAGTACGAGATGCGTGCGTAAAGTAAGAGACGCGTGCGTAAAGTACGAGACGCGTGCGTGAAGTACGAGATCCGTGCGTAAAGTAGCACTTTTCGTGCATGAGTTGCGTAAATGCCTTTGAATCTTTGTCGTAACCAACTCCAGAAGCATTGAACTGAAGTAATTCACTCAGAACTTTCGATATTATTGATACGTGATTTAATTGCATCTCTACAAATAAATATTTGCTATCGGCCATATCAACCGACACTACGGGTTTGTTGCGTTCGTTACGTTAAGACAAATCACCCGTGTGGCCATATCACCCTGGCTTACCCTATACGAGCTGACGAGTACCCAGACTCGCTTATGCGATCCGAATGCGCGTCTGACCACGCCCTGGGTCTATCTACTTTGCCGAGCAGTGGACGCCTCCGACTCGCACAGTTGACCGGCTCCGGGAAGCCGGCGAGAGACCATGAAGTGTCACGCACTCGGACAATGGACTTTCTTGTCTGTATACTTTATTTCTTCTCCTCGCATTGGCATGCTCTTAGGCTTGCTGGACGCGAGATTTTTTTTTTCTTTTTTATAAAGCTATGCGATAATATTTTACGCAGAGATCGCCGGTAGATATGTCGAGTACGGGTGCTCGAGGAATTGCCACGGCGATTGGGCTTTTAATTATTCATTTATCTGTTAATAACAAACGACCTTAACCGTTTTTTATTAACAAATAAATAAAAAAAAATTTTATCATCCGGTCATTAAATAGAAAATGTTATAGTCAAGGATCTGTCCAAATTTCACCTCAATTGGGAGAATAGATTTAGAGATACGATGCTCGATGCTAATTGTTATTTGGAAATTATTAATAAGTCCACAGAATATGTCTTCGACATAGAAAAGAAGAAGAAAACTCAAACGTAACACCTTGTACTAACTGTGTGCAAAAACCGGAAAATACATGTAGGTGCTTCCGGTCTGGGAAAAGAGGTCCTACCCACGCGATAGGCTCGACAGCTCGACCTGGAATAATCGGAGTCGGCGAGTCTCTGGGCTTGATTTATGCATTTTTTTGTTTCATCCTTCATTTTTGCTATTTATAGAATCGGTCGATCCAACGAGAGAGCTACGTTCATTGCACTGCTCGTATTTTCATCGCTGATTTTTAATCTCGTTAAGTGTTCGTTCATTTTCTTTTTTTTTATTCAGAGTCGGCGAAGCCTTTCCTTTAATGATTTTTAACGATCGTCGTTAAAACAAACGTGTACCCCGTAACGTACGGTAAACACACGATGAATTATCCCGCAAATGTCAAGCCCCGTGGATCACAATGGTAACTTCTCGGAGCGGAAGCGCGAGAATGTACCTCTCACTTTGAATCGTTAAACTGTGAATAATACAGGTTGTACCGTAAGAGCGTTCGAGAAGCCCGGATAAGCCCCATTCGCGATCGGCCGAATCGCAGTGAAACGATTTTTTTTAAACCTTTTTTAAAAAACTTTTTAAAAATGGCGTTTTCGATCGAAATCCAAAACCGCCGATGTTCCTTTCACATCTCAATCAAACAGTCATTTTTCTATCGATCGTTAAAAATAATATATGTCCGGGTCTCGGCAGGAGAAGCGCTGTGTTGCCGTCGATCCTGTTTAATTTTTTTTCTTTTTTTGTTTTCGTCCATAAGTTACGCAAGACGAACGCGCGTTATGCCGGGTTTCTCTAATGTACAATATGCAAATTGACGGACGGGGCACTGAATCTTGTCCCTGTGTGGGTGTACACATATGTACAGGTATACAGTAAATACGTGACGTCTACGGTGGACAGTCGGATTGAAGCGCGTCACGACGTCGGTAGCCAAACGACCATAAAGCCGGTCGCGGCCTCTGTGACGAACAGTTGTTAGGTTGTATCCTATTCCCCTGAGGCATTTTCGCTCTTTACTTTCATGCCACCTAAATCTTCGATTTTTCGCGGTAAAAATCGTTCTCAATACATGTTTTTCTATCTTGAACACATATCTTGTAAAACATATTGTGAAAAATCGGCATCCACTATAGCCCATCCATACGCAAAACTTCGCTCAAGCAATTAAAATTGATTTGAAAAAAAATAAAAGAACCCTAACGGGCTTCGAACGCTCCGAACTAGTAAAATACTTGCTTATTAAAAAAAAAATTATAACGAAAAAACGTCGCAAATTAGTTAAAATTTTTGCCAATTGTAATAAATTTTTTTCTATCTTGAAGACGTATCTTGTAAAACGTATTGTGAAAAATCGGCATCCATTATAGTCCATTCATACGCAAAGCTTCGTTCGAACAACTAAAATTGATAAACAAAAAAAGAAAAAAAAATGAGCACCCGTTTGATTAATGTGGAGCAGCGCCCGGCCTCCTTAACCGGAGTTCTCGTTGCTGGGAGCGTCGAATGAATTTATAACAAACTCCTCGAGGAGGTTCTCCTCGCACGCCCACGCGATCCGCGCTTAGGTAAATCGCTGTTTTCCCGCCGGATCGGCTCTGCACTCTCGCTTCTCGTCCGACGAGCCAGCCAGGCACGAACGTAAACTACTTTCGTAATCAATCCGATGCTCGGACTCCGAATCCCGCCGACTTATACACACTCCGCTCACGGTAAAGTCGCTCCGGGGTATCCGATGCTCTACTCGAAATACGAGAGAGATCCCCACGGCGTTGCGTCCCGCGACGCATTCGAATTCCCACCGGTGACTCGAGTGAGCCATAAAAGAACACTTTACGAGCTGAATTTCTTAATTCGTTCGTTAATTGTCCCGAGAAATTATTTCGTCCCTGACGAGTGACGACAAATGTATACTCGTTTCTCGCGGGGGTGTTCGCGCGATCGGGCTGGTTCCTCGTCGGGGAATTCGCGTGTGCGTCGCGTTATAATCAGCTCGTTAAGTTGCGGCGGCCGTCCCGTTCGTGCGTCAGTGAAAATAAAAGCCGGACGAGTCGCTTTTTCTCCTGTTTACGAGATCGAGGAATGCAATCGCGCAACGAGTGAGCCATAAGAGAGAATTCGACGATTGGAGGTTCGTTCGAACGTCTCTCGATCGTTAATTGCCGCTGATCTAGATCACCGATCGATACGAGGAATTCCATTAAATTCGCTTCTTTAGCGGACGCGCGCGGTGCGTCACTTTGGCAACTTTGGTGTAACGTCACTCTGGCAAATGCTCGCGCACGCCGGGGGGAAACTCGAGACGTTTCACGTCGATTGAATTGCGCGGAGGAGAGAAAGCCGTGAGTGAAATGTTGAAAAGAAGAACGGCCTCAGGTCTCGAGGTCCGACTGTACGGGCGAACAAGAACGATTCCGAAATTGCGTAACGTAGGTCGCGCGAATTTTGGGGAAATCTGTGCGAGCGTCGATTTAGCGCGGTGGCTGTAAAGTATTCCATTTTTTTTTTTTGGTAAAGAGAAAAACTTTGATCGGCGATGTCCCGGGATTGGTTTTTCGTAACGGTGCCCCGATCTTATGAAAAAATTTGCAGGCTCGATAATAAATTATAGGAGTGCCATTTTATTTATTTATTTTTTTTTAAGTAGGAAATATTTTCCAAAAATTATGCTGACAAAAATTGAACTCTACCTGCTAATTTTTATACTCGGAGCTGGGAGTTTCTTTTTGCGTAATCGAAACACCGTTACGAACAATTCATAGTAGGGCATTTTCGATCAATGTTTTTACTACCGAGGGGAAAAATAAAACACTTTTTTTCCGTCCCGAAATTTGATGAAAACCCCATTTAATGGGCAATATTCCATGAATCAGATCTAACCAGGACGCAAAGATCGCTCCGATCTATAAAATAAATCGCGCATCTTCCGGATGAGAATTGCGGACGCGTTTTGTTCCAAAGAATTTTTTAATCGGCCACGTGAGCATTCGCAAGAACGACCGCATAAGAAAACGCGGAAGTCTCAATTGTTCGCGAGAGCGAAAGCCTCAAAGCCCGCAACGGAAAAGGCGATAGCGTTTGTAACGTGAAGTGAGTTTCAGCTAGCCTCGATTCGCGAAGGTCGGTGCGCTCGTGGTGGGTGCGGCGCGGCTCGGTAATGCGAGAGTTTGCAAATGAATAGGATTGAAAAGAAAAAAAAAGATCAACATGAACCATCGAGATTAGTTTTGCACTCTGCGAGATAAGCGATAAACGCTTTGGTCGCTCGACGGAGTTTGTGCTATGCAGTCGTTGGGATTTTTTAAATCGCTTTTTCTTTTTCATTTTTTGCGTCCACAAGGGTCCATTTTTTGTCCGTTTGCTCGCACTCTGGAGCCAGCGAGCGGTCACGGATAATCCGATGGACAGATTGGTCGAAAAATCGACGCGTGTAAATAGCCGAAGGCGGAAGGCGGAAGCGATCGAGAGATTTTTTTCAATGATAAACATTGATAAATTTCTGTGCTCCGGGCCTTGTCAATGATCGTCGACCACTTCGATCACATTCGGAGACAGTGCTGGACTACTCAAGTACGACGTCAATTATGTAGCCTTCAGAGTCTGGACCGTGGACCAACGAATAATTCAATATATGCGCAGGTTGATTTTTTTTTTTACAACGTATAGACAATGTTTTTTCCACCTTGAAGTATTGCAAGTAGATCTATAGATCTGTCTCAGGAACGGTCGTAAAAAAATCGCTGTTTTGCCGAATAAATTTAGATTCAAAAGGTGCACGCGACTCACAAAAATTTCATTCAAAATGTACGAAAATTCTGAAAAATTCATGTGGCTTCTAGAAAATGAATTAATTCATTTGAAAAGAGAAAAAAAGATTATTTGTTGAAACATTTTTTCAGCAATTTGTTGAAAACTTTTTGATATTATTATTATGCAAAGTCAATGTTCTCAACACCTTTAATACGGTTGATTTTTTCAGATTTTTATGCAAATAGGAAGTGTTCAAATTCTCACTGAATCGCACTTTTGGCTGGGAATGTACGTGTGAAGCATCCTCACACGGTGCACGTGACTCACCTTAGTTCAACGCGATCTTCACCAACACCCGAAATTTCGAGCGATATCTTCTCCATGCGATTTCGGCACTCGATCGCCTTTTGAGGAAAGGGAAAGGAAAAAATGGACCGTCGCGGCTGAGGTCACTTGTCAAATCCACGAAGATGACGATACGTTCCTGACGAAGATCCACCGGATCCAGGATGCGCCGCGGTTTGGCCACCGCGAGCCGGAGTCACCAGAGGCGCCAGCAGGGAAAATCCAATGACGGGCGACGACGCTACTCGGCAAGAGAAAAAAAAAAATTAATTAAAGCAAGACAAAAAAGAATTATTTATTTTTAAACAAATTATTATAGAAACCGCTTCGATGGATTAGAATAACTGCACTTCGAATTAACAAGTCGTTTAGTTTTTTTGTTTTTTACATTAAACAAAGATTCTTTATTGACGCAATGTCCTATAAGCGGGACACGCACATGTTTGTTTTTTCCATTTACAAAAAATAAATATACACTCGACATACACATGTCCTCCCGCGAATATCCCCGATCATCGTAAATCTAAAAGTCTTTCACTGGCGTCGATAGATCGACCGTTCAACCGATCTTCCCTGACTCCCATAGGCCACGCGAGACACAGTAGAATTATTTTCTCGAAGCCTTGTCAAAAATTTAGTTATTCATTAGCATTGATTATTCATTATCGGTATGTTTCTTTGTATTGTTCAACCACAAATGTTTGCTCGTCCTTATTACGTTGAAAATTTTTTTTGTTTCATTCTCTCTAATACTGACTTACACGTTCTCCGCGTCTAAGCGAAATATTTTTCCTCTTGGATTAACATCGATTTTCCTCTTAATTATCTGCAACTTTGAATTTGAACGGTTAGAATTAAAGAAAAAAAGAGAGAGCGTACCGATTGATTCAATGGAGTGGCAAAGTGTCGAGTCCCGACATTCGTAGTAGCCGTAGTATTACATTAATCGAAAGATTATTCGAGCGCGCGCGCGAGATAGTTTAACAAATTGCTCGATATCATAGCCGGACGATTGATCGTTAATGGATATCGGTGGAGCTGTATCGAGATAGCTCCGCGTTCTCGCTTCGTCGAGCGCGAAACTGTGGCGAGAGTAAAAGACGAAACGATCGAATTGCTCCTCGACGGGCAATACGATAAATTTTCCTCAACTCCGTTCCACTATCGTTTTCACGAGGCTCTACAGCGACACTCAAACCGTCCTGAAATTATTAAATCACCCCTCTCTCTGTAACATCTATAAGTCAAAAGTCGCTAAGTATGGATGAAAAATTTATGTACAATCAAAAAAAAAATTGACGAGTTAATAAAAATCTTATGCATGTAAAAAAAATTTTTTAATAAAAGTAAGCTGGAGATATGTTAAAATCGATCGTTTCACAATCGACATTGAATAATCGTCTATCCATTACAATATTCATACGTACGACGATAAGTTCGATCAATCAAAAATTTCATATCAACTTTTCAACGATGTATATCCCGTAATGATAAATAAGCGATGCTCGAGAGGTCGGCGAGACGCGGCAACACCTGTTGCAAAAGAGCACCGGGCGTCGCTAATTCATTAACGTCGATTTTCTTTAGACTGCCACGGATAACGGACCGACGGACGATTTCACGAGCGTGCGAAATAACAACCGGCAATCGGTGCCGGAAGGCGGAGGGAACGTAATTGCCGAAAGAAGCCCGCCGACGGCCCGATCGGTGCGTGAAGAACGGGCGCTGATTGACGCGCCTACCGTAAGGATCATTAAAGGGTGATGAGTTTCTTTCTGGGGACCCCTCGTTAAACAACGCGCGCGGGATACTTATTACTGACGATCCTGAATGTGGAACCTTGCGAAACGCGGAAAGAACTCTCACCTCGGGTTTTTTTTTTTTTTTTTTTTTAAAGATTACCACGCACTTTCTACAGATCTCGCATTGAATTCTTTTTTTTTCCTTACACCCAAATCGAAGTCCCTGCTGGAGCTACAATATTTTGCCAAAACTTCAATTGGCCGAATAGACGTACGGGCCAAAATCATGTGTCCAAATGCACTTCTTCTGGATGGTCAAACGCCGAATCGTCAAAATGCCGAAACTATATCTATCCGAATCGTCAAAATGGCGAAACTTTATTTATCCGAATCATCAAAATGTCAACACTTTATTTATCCGAATCTTCATTTCAGCAAACGTTACTCTTCGTAAATGGTAGTTACGAACATCAAGTCGCCGAATCGTCATTATTCCGAATCACCAATCAACCGAATTGCTAAACTAAATAATATGGGTGAATAGTCTAACCGTCTGCTATTATATGTATTCTTGAAAAATCATACGCTCAGTAAGAACCCATTCAGTTGAATGACTTGCCGGATAAGTACTATTCGAAAGAATGATGATTCGGCGACTTGACATTCGGAGGTTTAACGATTCGTGGAAATAAACTTCAATAAACTACCTTTCGAAAAAATGACGTCCGGTTAAACGACGATTCGGAGGAATAACGTTAGACCAACAGCTATTTCCAAAGCGTGAATTTCGTTTAAATGAAGATTCAAAATAATTAAGTTTTGGAAAATCGCCGATTCGGAAAAGTACCTACGGTTTCGCCCACACGACGATTCGGCCGATTGAACTTTCTTCAAAATAATGTGGCTCCTCCCTGGTCACCGAGTTATTGCGGTCTTACACATAACATCCAACGACAGAGGAGCACCTTTCATCTAGCTAACGGTTAGAAAACGACGCTAATAGTGGAATGATAATTCAACGATGTGACTTAAGCATAAAATATTTAAACATTAACGGAAGATCATAATCGATCACGCACGCATACTTCGAGTAGATTAAATTGTATACTCTGTAGTCTCACATCTCTCGACGGTTTTACATTAAGATTTCCCCCTCGCTGGATTCATCGCGCTCCCCATAGTGTCGTTAACAGGTGAGAAATCGCACCGCAACCCGCTCGGAGGTTCGCGAGATTTTAATCGCGAGATTCCTCGGTGTCGCTCTCCTGAGGCTCCCTCGGTTCTTCGACCCTTGGCTGTTCGGCGGGTGCCGGTGCAGCGGACGGGGCGTTTCTTTCGGTGCTCTGGCTCTGCGAGCCCCACGGTGTGAGCCACCTGTTGACGAACCACCAATTGAAGGACACACGTCCGCTGTGGCAATCGGGTCGTTCGCTTCGACCCAAAAATTGGCAGACGCCCGTAACGTTTCCCGGATGAGTTCTTATGCACGAGTCGTCGCAGATGTGCTGTCTCTCGATGCCCTGACCAATGGGGCAGACGGAGGAGGGCCCGGCCGACGAGGCCGATGGATTTGCGGCGACTCGCTGACTCGTCGAGGTGCCGGGCTCGGCCGGAAGTGCCGGAGGAACCGCGCCGGAAGTCGACGGGACCGAAGAGGCCGCCAACGAACCGCCGACGGCGCTCGACTCCGTCGAACTCGATGGGTTGGCCGAGCCGGACGTCGTCCCGTTGCTCAGTCCCGCGGCGCACGATCTGTCGATCCTTCCGATGTAGATCGTCGGACTCGAGTAGAGCGGATTGTTCACCGACTGCACGAGACCCACTCGATCGATTCTGCCGATGTATATCGCGGAGTTCGAGCTCGACATTATCCTCCCGCGACAGGTGCAGCTGCCGGCCGGATTTCTGCACTGACAATCGCGTCTGAACGTCTCGGCGAGTCTTGCGGAGTTCATCGGAAATCTTGCGTACTGATATTCGCCGCGACAGAACGGGCATCGGCAGCTTCTCGATACCTGATAGATATAGTGACGCGAGCTTCCCAAAGGTCCGCCCGGATTGCCCGAGTCGTAGTAGCGCAGACGCTCGTGAAGATTGTTGCACAGCTGGCAGACGTAGCGGGCATCCCGATGCATGAACGGAAATCTCGTGCACGACTGACACATGCGGTTGTGACCGAGCTGATAGACGTAACGCCGCGGATTCGAGGCCGAGGCGATGTTCTCACTGGAGAAACAATTTCTGCCCAAGCGACCGAGTCGGTTGAGGCACGCTTGACTGTCGAGGGCTCGGGCTTTCGCGTGAGCGTAACGCGGGTGATCGTACTGACTCGACGGATTGGACGGTTCTATGAAGTTCCAAAAATTCGCTGCGGGCAAATTGTTCGCCGGTTGACAATTGTTCGATCGAGGGTTATTGACGCCGGCTCGATACCACGGCCGGTTGTCGATTCTCTCGTAAGTGTGATTGTCGATTCTCCTGTGGGCGGGATTATCGCTCGGTTCAATCGGTGCGTTACCTGGATTTTCGTTTCTCGCTCCCTCGGCCCTCGGATCGTCCTCGTCCTCGTCGTCGTCCAGCCTCTCGTAGATGTTCTCCTCGGGCTCGTTGATTCTTCCGTTGCGGTTGTAATTTCTCAACAGATCAACGGGATTTTGGTAATGAGGGTTGAGAAAATTTTGATTCATCGGACCTCCACCTCCTCCTACGTTGTTCCCACGGTTTTGATGGACTCGCTGCTGCTGACCTCGCGCCACGTTCTGGTAACACTCTTCGCGCTCCTGATTCGCTGGATTTCTGTTACGATTCATAACTACCAGCGCCAACTCTCCGTTCTCGTATCTCTGACAAGGACAGCGCGCTCCCTCGCAGACGTGACCAACACGCTGCTGCTGCTGCTGCTGCTGGAGCGAATTCTGATCCAAGTTCTGGGCCTGTGCACCGCTGGGCGCGGGTTCCCGTAATGGCTCTGACGGCTCGTTATCCGGGTCCGCTTTTTGATCTGTCGTGTGCCCAGCGGTTTGCATACCTCACATCGTCGCTGGAGGCGCTTGTGGCTTGTCGATTATCGCTACACCAGCGTAACTGCGACCCACGCCCATGCAACTCGACAGGGTCGTCCATGTATCCGTTCGCGGTGAATATACCTCCACCGACGCGAGATTCGATGAGCCGTCGTCACCGCCGACTACGTACAAGAGACCGTTCAGAGCGACAACGCCTGAAAATGAAATTTTTATTTTATTATTATCATTATTATTATTTAGTAGTAGTAAAACAGATTGCCAAAGATAATATTTGTACCGTTATCTTCTTATATTAATGTTATACCTAATGATAATTTTACACCATGGCAAAGGGCCATCGACCTGGAGCCTACAGCTGTATTATCATTTTTTTAATTGAATTTTTTAAATTTTGTTTGACGAGTTTCTTCTTTTACTACCAGTTTACAATAGATCCTGATTGAAAGCTCGGAATTATACACTTTATAAATTTCAATAGATAATGAATTTAATTCAATGAAGGTGAAGTTAACAAAAAACCAGTATTTTTTTTTACTTTGAGCAATTGAAATTAACAGGTAGGATATGCACGGTTTGTGTGACATCTTATGATATGACAATACCCGATTTAATCATTTTATCGGGTAACATAAAATTAGACTTGACTGTTCCCTCCTGTTTTCTACCCTACCTTACGCGTATTCACCCACGACTGCATTTGCGGCCTTTCTAAAGACCTCGAAGGATGGACCAAGTTTATTCATGCGCACGATACAAACTAAAGATTTTTTTCCCCCAAGCCCAAACGTATTTTGTCATTGGGACCCTTTTTAATATTGTCACTGTAAATTTTTAATATTTTTATAAACGTACCAGCATTTCTGCGACAAAGTGCCATGTCGCTTACGGAGCTCCACTGATTGGTCTCGGGATTGAAAGCTTCCACGCTCTTCCTGACCAGTGGACCGTCGTGCCCGCCGACGGCGTACAATATTCCATCGAGAACGCCTACACCGGCGCCGCTCCTGCGGGCGGACATCTCCGGGACTGGTTTCCACTTGTCCTTCTCGGGATTGTAACACTCGACACTGGACAGACATTGACGAGAGGCTCCGTCGTAACCGCCAACCTTCGAACGAAACGTTAGGAGGGTCGTTTTAGAACCGGTGTTATCGCGACACTCGCGCGAAAGAAGGTTGCACTCGTGTTAACGAGATGACCAACGGTTACGATGTAATTACCGCGTAAAGGAGCCCTTTTACGACGCCGACACCGACGCTGCTGCGTCGCGTTGACATCGGCGAGATCATCCGCCACTCGTGGGTTCTGGGATCGTAAACTTCAGCGGAATTTAATCCGTACGAGCCATCGAATCCACCAACCTGTAAAAGGTTTACAAAATCGTAAAAAAAAAACACTGCCGTCGAAATTTTACACACTTGATAAAACGCATTTCTTATTTTGATATTGTAACTTTTAAGATGAGGTACTATTTTTATTTATTTATTTTTGAATCGAATGATTGATATTATGATAAATTCGTACGGCATAAATGCAGTTGCCGAGTACAGCAACGCCCAAAGTGGATCGTCTGGCTTCCATTCCCGAGCATGCTGACCACTGATCGGCCGATGCGTCGTAAACGTCGACCGTTCTTATTCTCTGGGATCCGTTGAAACCCCCGACCGCGTAAACTCGACCGCCGAGTACGGACAGTCCTGCGATATATGTCATCACAATGATATTTCTTTTATCTCATGCTCTCGTTTCTCATTCGTTGTTACGATCAATGAAAAATATCATAGTTACGATAGAAAGATATATAGTTATTTTTATTATCGATTTTTTTTTACAGCTTACCGGCTCGGCAACGACGCGTCGGCAATTCGGAAACTTGATACCATTGTTCCTCCTTGAAATCGTAACACTCGACGCTCCTTATGGCTTTCGGCGCTTGGCCGCCGACCACGAGCAAAACCTTCGGCAACCCGCGAGGCTGTCTCGGCTTCGTTCTCGGCGATTTGAAGAGCGATTTTTGTTCACCCTTGAGCAAATGATACTTCAGCGCTTCGATAAGAAAATCTTTGCCTGAATGGAACAAATAAAGAAAATTTCAATAATTTTCTCGACAAAGATTGAGCCTAGCTTCGCTACTACTCTGTGGCACCCTGCCGGAATTACAAACACGGGCCGTTAAGGATGTATCACACCCTTATAACCAAAAGTTTGCTTTATAACCAAAAGATATGCCATAAATCGGAAAAAAAATCAGCCGTATAATGACGTCAAAATCTTTAGGATTGATAATATAAGTTTTTTTTCTTTTTATAAGTGGATGTTTACATTGCAAGCTCGCTTTGAGCAGAGGTTCCTCCTCGACCCGTTGAACCAGATAATCCTGCGAGAGCAACGGCAGTCTAACGTGTTCCATGAGCTGAGCGAGAAAATCCTGACGCTTTTCCAAATCCGAGTGTACCCAGGATATGACGCATTCGAAAACCTTCTCCTCCGACGGGACTGTGAGACGATCGCTGCAGATCAGCGTCGCCACTTGCTGAGGTGCCAGCGTAAGGAACTCCTCTCCCTCGACGACGTCGCTGAAAAAAATAATATATTATTTTCAAAAAAGCATTAAATTCAGCAGAGCGTTCGAACGATTCTCGCTCGAGAAAAAAAAAAAAATCTCGGCAGCGAATAAAATTGTTGTCGATCGACTGAATCTTACGAGAAATGTTGCTCGATGTAACTGTCCGCGTGTGCGAGCAGTTCCAGACATCCGTGAAGATCCGCGAACGCCCGAATTCCCAGGCAGTTCGACGGATGCAACTGGGACTGCAAAAAATCGCAGCACGCGTCCCTCACGTCGGTCAGCTGAAGAAGATTCGCCGCCGGCAATAGAACTTGAACGTTCTCCTCCGTAACGTGAACCTCCGCGGAGTACACGTAATCGACCAGCAATTCCAGGGCCGCGTGGTCGACACCCTGCAACTTAATGCGCTGCTGATCGCGCTCCTCGAAACTCGTGAACATCGCGTAGAAGTAGGGACTGCACGACGCCAGGACCATCTTGTGAGCCGGTATGTCCGCCCCGAGATCGGCGACCAGTGTAACGTCGCACAGAAAGTTTTGCCTGCGTTTTAGAGTTTTTTATTTTGTTTCTTGCTCAGATAAGGGCAATTTATACCGACGAATATAAACGGCGTTTTTTTTTAGGTCGTTAAAAGTTACTTGCCAAGGGTATCGATTAGTCGTACGGTAAAAGGGCTTGCAAGCTACAAAAGTACGTTAAAACTTGGAAGTTTGATGAGCGGTAAAATTTTACGCAAAGCAGATCCATTAATGGGGCTGAGTTAAAACCTTGAGAAACGAAATATGAAATATTTACTCTATAAAGAGGATGGATTAAAAAGCTTTTTGCTCTGCTATCGGCAAGTTTCAATAATGAATTCTTAAACAGCACGTTTTTGCATGAATTAAGAACTGTTCTTTTAACAGAAGTGATTCCTACATATTTATATAAATTAGTATATCAGTAAATCATAATAATTATAAATAGCTTTTTTCGAAGATGACGATTCATCGTATGGATAAAAAAATCGTAGTGAACAAAAGTATTTTAAAACTTGGAAGTTTGATGTGCAGTGAAACTTTAAACAAAGCAGATCCATTAATGAGGCTGAGTTAAAACCTTGAGAAACGAAAAATGAAATCTATGGTATCTACAGTATGAATTAAAAAGTTTTTCTGCTCTGTTATCGGCAAGTTTCAATAATGAATTTTTCAGCAGTATTTTTTTCATAAATTAAGAACTTTAAGGTAAGTGATTAAAGTTAGTTTGAGTTAAGTGATTCCCAGGTATTTATGTAAATTAATAAATTAATGAAACTTAATAATTATAAATCACCTTTGCGAAGGTGACGATTCATCATACGGATAAAAAGTTTGCGATAAAAAACAGTATGCTATAACTGAGAAGAGCAAGGAGTCGCAACAACATACAAATCTATCAGCGAGGCAAAGTTAAACTTTCATAAACTTGAGTTTTTTTTACTGTTTTTGTATGAACCTCGTCGAGACACCAACAATAAAAATTGAAAAAAAAAATGTTTACATGGCTTTCTACGAAAGTTTTTTTACCAAAAGCCAAGCTTTGCATGGAGTGTCATTGCATCGACCCTGCGATATTTACACGCGAAGATTTATGATATATAAAAAAACATACAAGTGATACCCACGTACGAGCTTGCAAGGACAAAACGAATGTGTATAAGTAGTTTGTACTTAATCAATTATTAATAGATGTAAATTTAAGATGAAATGAAATGACAAGATTAATCAAAACAATATTTTATGCCGATTCGACAACCTAAAGAGCAACGACAGTAGCAAGCATAAGTATTCTAGCATTGACGCACTTTCTCATGGCGTTCATGACGTCGAACGCCCTGTTAGTGTGATGATGATTCCTATACGGCGGCTTGTCCTTTCCATTTTCCCTGGGCACGTGCTTTTGGGAGCTCTCGTCGAGAGAGTTCTGACTGGCATAACGGAGCAACAGGCAGCTAGCAAAAAAAAAAAACAATGTTTCTTTCTTAAAAAAAAAAAAACACTACCAATAAACTCGACCACTGCGGACCAACAATAGAAACATTCGCAGTGGAGGAAGCTCATTGTACGCTGTTTCTCCTCTCTTTCTGGAATTTCTCTGCTGCAGGAGGAAACTTACCTGCCAGTGTTGTCTCCGGCATCCGCGACGCCGTTGCTCGGATTTTGACCCTGGATTATCGGCTCCATTTCTGTGTTGTTTCTTTGTTTGATTTCTTCAATGTTTTTTTTTTCAAATAAGAAACGCCTGCGCTTCGTCGTCACGAGAGAAGCCAAACACAGTCAACGATCAGCTGACAAATTCCTCGGATCAGAATATTCCCGGTAAACATCGATAGACTCTTGTCGGCGGTAGAAAGTTTCGTCACCGTGCGAACGCGAGGCCAAAGGTGTGAATCGCTGATCCAGTCGGCGACGACTTCATGTTTACCGAGGCACAGGAACGAAAACAAAAATGACACGGGAGAGCTCGTCAGCGAGCCTCGGTCGAAAGAAATACCTGCTTGTCCCGCCGCGGTTGTTCAAACGATCTTCTCCGCCGACAGCATCGCTCGGCACCGACGAAACTAATCGCCTAAAGTCCAACAAACACGACAAACAAGCGGCGAACAACAACGAAGTAAACGAACAGTCGCGGAACGAAAACAACGTCGGAATGTCGACGACGCTCTCGGCGACTGCTGACGAGCGGCTACTGCGCATGCGCCGCGTCGACATCAACCAAACCGTCGCGCCCTCTGCCGATAATTAAACGAATTCCCGCGCGATTTCCTAATTAGCAATCAGTGTAATCCGCGTAACGAACCGGATGTGATAATCGTTATGCACGATCGTTTTGCTAATTACATCGTGAGAGATAACGTTTGCAAGTAATTAGTAATTTCGATCGTTCGTCGTTGCGAAACAACGAAACCTGGCGACACTGTTACATGTAACTTTGTTACGCGTACACCGATGCGGTTTTGGCTCTCCGACGGTTTGTTTTGCCTAACGGACGAATTATGCAAATTGGCCTCCGGTACTATAGATGTTTCGATCGATTGGTGCGACGTCGCTTCGAGAAAAACGGAGAAGTTCGGTAAATTGGTATACGTTGAACTATCATGAGCCTGAATATATGTGCATGACAGCAAACTCCAGGACCGACACTCGTAATAGTTTTTTATGTTGCCAGGCAGCATTTTTTCTGTTAAAAAAGGTAAGTGACAAATTGAACTGATCCCCGATTTCAGATAAAAATCAGCGGCTGAGTGTCAAAAGCATGGACTAAAAGGGAACATCGTAAAAAAAAAACAACAACAAATTTCATCGTTGGCAAGTCTGTCAACGGACTGCTTTAGGACGAAAAAACATTGTTGGCTTGTAGAATTTTCTTCTCTTAGTGAACTTCCACGAGCGAAATTTGTGCGATGAAAAACACAGCCGTTTTATAACTTGATGACATTTAGTCTCGATCAGATACATTCGGTGTTTCGATGAATTGGCTTGTCGCTTTGAGGAAAAAAATACGAAACTCGAGGCCGCTGTCGTACTGATAAATCGGGCGAACAGGAATGAGGTTAAGGTAGGTCGAAATAAACAACAATTCATATATGTATAGACGTACGAGTGTTTAATTTATTTTCAAACATCAATTATCGACGTCTAAACGTCCTCTCCGTAATATATATATATATATATATATATATATATATATAATTTTTTTTTCATCCACTGGTAAAGTTACCGTTTGGTTTTTAATTCGACAACTCGAAAAAAGCATTCGTTAGGAAAAGGCCGAGCGGTCGTGTGTTAGAGTCAGTCGAGTTTCATTGATGCACGATTAAGCAACGGTAACGTAGGACAAAGAAAAAGGAAAACGAACCGACGACGGAAGTAAAACATGAAACGCTTTGAGCCCGCTTCTTCTTTAACTATTAATACTATCTCCCATCACATGAATCCCGCGAAGCTTGCGCATTCACGTTGCAATATATATATAATATACATAACGTCGTTTTTCTCTGTCACAACATCCACGCGTCGCCTAAATACGGCTGACTTACAAATAACAATCAAACAATAAATAAAAAAAACAAAGGAACAAAAAAAGGAAAACCATTCGCGACTCCATTCAGCTTGCAGCGCGAACCTCGCAATCGTTTCGCACGTCGATTGCACGCATGTATAACTATCGTAGTACCTTATTAAATCATTCGAAACACGCGAATTCTCGAATTACGATTCTCTCCTCGTATCTCATTATTATTATCGTTATCGATAGGTGTTTTTTTATTACTTCGTAAATCTGAGCGTCCGATAATAAAAACGACTTCGAGAATCGAGTCCGAGATTCCGTTCCGAACTCTCACCGAAACGCAGCGGTGTTCGTTAGGCTTAAATTTTTTTTTATTTTTTTATTACACATCCGTGCAGCTCCCGTAATCGTCGCGTAGTCTCGGGGCCCTTCGAGCTTAGTAACGATTAGCCGTGCAGCGTCGATCTCACGTAGGGATCGACGTTCTTTGCAGCGGGCTTTCGCTCTCGGACTTCGTCATACCTAATAGAGCACGTCGAAGCGATATGGGCAGGGATGGGGGCGGAGGGAGTGGAGAGGGAATAGAGAGAGGCTTCGTCTATCGTTCCACGGCAAAAGCAGCGACGCGGCTTTCTGTTTCTTCGACGGTCTCGAGGTATCTCGAGCCCTCAATCTCCAACGCCCCTCGGCCGATACGCGCGTCCTCGCGTATTCCAGTTGCTCGAGCGACGATCGTCCAACTATATATAAAATATCACACGCGCGTGATATGAGATTGATACGACAGTCGAGTTTACATGCGAAAGGGCGAGAGCTTCTCCAGGCTTCGGCTTCCGACGCCGGGAGGAGGGAGGGGGGGGGGGGGGCAGCAGCGACGTTTTAAACGCGCAGCTCGTCGACGTCCTCCCGTCGTCCTCTTCGACCCCTCGCGGATTATGTTTTTGTTTTTACAGCGATTAGGCGTAAGATATGAAAAGATATCACGGATATGTCTACGAGGCGAGCTGGGAATTGGAGAATGGCGGATTTAACGCTGTCGGGAGAGGAGAGGAACGCGAGAGAGGTTTTTTGTGTTTCTTTTTCTTTTATGAACGATGATGATGATGATTGTTAATACTACAAGAGCGCGCGGCCGGGACAGTCGGGGAGAATGCACAATGGCCGACTCCCGGTATCCTCGATTTGGCACAAAATTATTATTATTATGATTTTTTTTTTTCGGCTGTTGATCGTTGATCGCATTTTCAGGCGTCCGTCAGTCCCGCAGGTTTTAAATCTCTGACCAACGTTCACCGCGGGCATAGAGTTCGGAGCAGCAAGATAACCGCTCCGAGAGCGTAAGTCACGCCCGCCCGGGACGTACTCACAAACGACCGGGTACTCGCTCCCGCTGTACCTCGGGCCGCTTCCGCCAATCCTGTTGTATGAAAAATTCAATTTGCTGTTATGTACATATAATATTATATATGAAGATATATATGTATATGTGTATACATGTATGGGGCATTCCTCGTCAAACAAGCAGCCCATGTCTCTCACCCCCGTCGATTTTGTTCATTTCGCTTCTTCATAGAGGAAGCTTTGTTTTAGTATGACGTTGTCATCGATCGATAAGGGTCTCAGAATTTTTCCAGATTTTTTTAGCACCGGTGAAATTTTTAATTCCTCGAAAAACTAGACTGGAAAAAAATATCAATGATTCACGTAAAATTTGCTTGCGGGTTGCAACAGAAAACAAAATGTTCTTTCAATTCATACAATTTCATACTGGATTAGAAACAAGAACATGTTACCCTGACAGTCTTGCCATCGCTGTTTTAATATCATATGGAATTGTAAGAATTGAAAGGACAATTAAGACAAACATTTTTTTCTTCGGCAACCCGCAAGCGAATTTTTTTTTCAGTACATTTCCGACACCGCCTTTAAAAGTCTGAAAAAAATGCACACTGAGTCTATGATTTTTAAGTATAACACTATAATGGGATCTCAATATTTACTATTTTTTTCGCAAGATTTTAGTTTCTTTCGGGTCTCGGTTGCAATTTTAATTTTTTTAATCGGTCATAACTTTCTCAGATTTCAATTTTTCTGAAGCTTATAAAAATACTGGAAGACCCTAATACAATTCATATCTTTAAAAAAATTATGTTCAAAATCATAACATCACTGTGAATTTTGTCCGATTTTTTAAAACACCGTTTCCGGAATTGGTTTTTCGAGGATTAAAAAATTGCACTGCCGGTGTAAAAAAATCTAAAAAAAAATCCCGAGTTCCTCATGAATCGTTAACAACGTCACACTAAAAAAAACGGATAAAATCGACTGGGGTGAGGGACATGCGCTGCCGATTTGACGTGGAAAGCCCCATATATGTACGGAGTCGTATGGAATACACAACAGAGGCGATCGCTTGTCCCTCGTTCCTCGTCCCGATGTCACAGAAAAGTTTATCGAGGTCATCGGGGGTCACGCACAGTGGGGGCGGGGGGGGGGGGGGGGGACGAGGTTCTCGGGAGAGCCTACCGGTCTGTTCTATAATTCAACAATCGAAAAAGGACAACCCTCACCGCCGATAATCGACACGTGATCCTTCCCACGGGATATTCTCGCCGAATTGTCCAAGTCGAGCTCTGCGAACGGAGCAATTTGTCATTTGTTTAGGCCGACATTTATAGATCCGATGAAAGATTCGTTGATATTTTTTTAATACTTTTTTTTTAGTATTATTATTATTATTTGAGGACTCACTGTACAATCTGACGACGCCGTCGGCCTTCCCGAGGCTGTTCGTCGAGACGCACTTGTAGCCCGCGCAGTCCTGCGGGGTGAACTCCTTTATCAGCAGAGTCATCAGGATCTTGTAGCCCGACACTACCTCACTGATGCTGTATTTAGGTCTGCCGATACAAGACGATGATCAGTCATTAGAAGTATAAAACAAGACTCAATCTTTAATGAACAAAAAAAAAAAAATTATTAACAACAATATTTATTTACAGTACACAGTAAAAAATAATTTCGTAAAATCGGAATACGAAGTTTCGTAAAAATCATTTTGTTAAACAAGTGACAAACTCGTTTGTTCAGACTTGAATATACAAACTAGAAACCCGAGCCTAATACACATCGGTTAACGCAGAGGCTCGTTTGATGGAACGTTGGTTAAGCGAGCTTCTACTGTATTAAACTTTCCAACATTTTTTTAAACAGAAGAAAACGAAAAGAAAAATCATTCTCACCCATCGAGAAGCATTTCCTTGCCGTCCTTCATCCAATAGTTTATCGTCTTCGGGAACGCCTCGACGTAACACTTGAGTGTAACGTTAGTTCCCAATGGCGCCCCGAGCAGCTGGTTCGACGCTTTAACGGCAGGTGCGACTGCGGGTGGTAGACGACGACGAGGAGATCGTATAAGGGAAAAGAAACGATGGTGTCAGAACAAGCGACCTTTTCTACTCGATATCCACATCGCCCCCATCACACAAGCGCCCCCCCCCCCCCCCCCACTATACTACACTGCTCTCTACTCTACCCACTGGCTTTTCTATACTATATATATATATATATATATATATATATATATATATATATATATATATATATAGACTAAGCTCCTATTTTCAAATAGATGGTTCTATCGGTCGAACTTAATATACGTTCGTTTCAAGCCATTCCCCTTCGGCTCCCTCCGAACCACCGTGCCTGCGCGACTACCGATTCGCGTACTTCGCGCGAGGACTCGAGAACCGAAGGGGTTGTCGGCCCCGGTCCGATAGCTGAAAGGGGTGACCGAGTACCGCTGGCCCTGTGAAACGCGAGTATTACGACGGCTTCTATCTCACCCGGCATCGTATACGTTATCGTATTCGCCAAAGACGGACGGGGCTGGGACATAGCCGACGGATCTCGTTTGTCACCAAATAGAACGTATTATAGATTTTTCTCTCACTGCTCGATTTTCCTTCTCGCCAAAAAAAAAAAAGGTGCCTTCACGCAAGATGCGATGGAGATTTTTATACATACAGCGCTCGGAAAAATAATTCATTTAGGGGGCGCCCGCAAATAAATATTTATTTAAACTAAATGAATATTTTGTTTAATCCAAATAAATATTTATTTGTGGGGCGCCCGTCAAATAAATTACTTTTTGTGGGTATACACTGAGAGAAGGATCAAGTAAAAACTACCGATCATCTAAGAAAATTGGCCATCGCACATAGTAGTAGGATACTAGAGCGCCACCTATGGCGGAGAGTCTCCGGTTTTTCCAAGAATTTTTACCACAATATCTAAGAAAAATCCTTATCAATTCGATACTTCCTACCATAGGTGGTCCTAGTTTAATACTACCATGTGCTATGGTAACCCGAGTAGAAATTTCCGCGCGTTACATCGGGCCCTGATAAGGCCCTGAGCAGGCCTGCCAAGGGCCTGCTGAGGGCCTCATCAGGACCCTATCAGGGCCCGATGTAACGCTCGAAAATGTCTACTCGGAAATACCTCTCAAGCGATATAGCCGTATTTACTAGATCCTTCTCTCAGTGTACATTCTTCTACCCCCGGTCATTTTTCTCCTCAAAGAGAAGAGTCACCAGCTGCGAAAGAGGTCCCGACGGTGAATCGAATTCGGACAGATCATGCAGAGTATCTAAAAACGTATGCTCACAATTCACTGCGAGGGTGACCCGCTTGCTCACTGCGGGTGGTACGTCGTTGCTGGCGATGCACATGTACACTCCCATTTGTCGCCTGTCGACCCGATGGAACTGCAGCAGCGAACCCGTGAAGTTCTGGTACTCGCCGAAACTGTTGCCACCTGCGTGCGTTTCGAAGTAAAAAACAAAACGAAAAAGCCAAAGATAAAGACCATCGAGTGAGAAACAGACGCGCGCATCTATATCGGTCGGGGACGGTTTTATATGTCCCGTTAGATCTATAAAGAGTCCCCGAGAGAACGGAGACGGAAGGTCCGCAGACGCGAGCCGGTAACACGGTGGGCGACCGCGCGCGCAACCGGAAACCAGCATCGCCGCCACCGGCAATAAGCCCCACGGTGGCGTAGACGTCGGGGGGGGGGGGGGGGAGGGGGGTATTAAGTACATACAACACACACTCGGTACACGTCCTCGACTATGCGGTCCGGGCTCTTTTCTCCATTAATTTTACGAGACGAGGCGGAGAGCGAGAGAGCGAGAGAAGGCACGGGACGAGCGGTACGTACAAGCAGTCGTGAACGCCAGGCCACTCGAAAACGAGCAAAAACAGTAAAAAAAAAAAACCGAAAACAAAACAGGACGAGAGGCTGGCTGGCGAGGAAACGGTTTTCCCGATTGGAAAAACACTGCGACGTGCTGCTGCCGCTGTTGGTGAACGGCGCGGCGAGGAGTAACCGGAAAGTTAAAAAAAAAAACAAACAGAAAAAAAAAAAAACTGAGAGACAGTAAGAGGGTTGGCTTGCCCGGCCGCGGATGGCGAATTCTTTATCTCGATATACACAGTGTCTCTCTCCGCTCTACACGTACTTCGGGGGGGGGGGGGGGGGGGGGCCCGAAGACTGCGGAGAGAACGGCGTCCGGATGTGTATAAGCTCCGGGCAAGAAAATCTGGATGGAATAAAGCGACGCGAAGGGTTGCGCGGGGGGCCGCGACGGCCGAGGAGGCTGCGGTAGAGAGGACGTTGGAAATCGAGTTTGGTCCTCGTGGTTCGCACCCGTACGTGCGAGTTTATAGATTCTTCGCCTCCTGTCTTTCTCGTACCGCCTCACCTTAGTCTTTTTCTTTGGGTTTGTACCGGAGACCGCGCGCGCCGGTGCGCCCTTACGGAAACGAGTTGAGCGACTCCCGGGGTGTTTTCGGGCTGCCGGCGCGACCGGTAACGAGTTCGAAACTCCGTTTTTCCCGGTGGACTCCTATCTCGTTATCCGGCGCTATATATTTTTAACGTACTTTTCCTTTATATCCTGTGCACTATATATTTTTTGGGCGGACGTTAACGCGGGACTTGCCGCCAACTCTGCGCCGGCCTTGCGTCCGTTCCGGGGCAAACGATCGATGGGGCGGGGGGGAAATAAGAAAGGGGGGTTGGCAACGAGAGGAAAGCTGTCCGAGGAACGGCGAGAGAGGTCCGCGATACCCGTTAAACATCGGAGGCAGACACGCGAGTTAGGGAAGATTCTATTAACGAGGGTCCTTCTTCGGTACGGGAGTTCGCGGTTGTTCTCCGACGGAAGGCGGATCCGAGGTCTCCGTACGTGAGGGAGAAGAAAAATTAAATTGGCCGGCGAAAGGGGATTAACTCGAGTTCCTAAGCTGTATAGCGAGACTCCGTCGAAACAAATTTGCCCGTCGATGGTCCAACTCGCGACTAGACGGAGAGAAGAATATGGCGATAATCTCTCGACTTGAGATAGCATCGAATAATATTTCGGTTTTCGAGCGACTTACTCATTATAATTAATTACTGATAATAATTAGTAATTGATAATAACTGTTGAGGTAAAAAAAGGACAATGTTTTCAGCTACGTAAATAGGTCTTATATCAATGTAGATAAAGATCCACCGTGGAATAAAGAATCTTCCACGGAACCTTCTACTTCCATACTCTTCTATAAAAGTATGGTTTTTTTTCCGCTTCAATAAGTAGAAGAATCCAGTGCAGTATTAGAATATAATCTAAGCGGACGTGTGAATATGGAAATCGGCGTGTGATGGATTTGCTCATACGATATGGAAGTTTTCGTAGAATCTGTGGCGACTTGAGCACGAGATGTATGGAGAGGATTCCTTGCATTGTCTACTGCATTGTACACACGTATTATTCATGTTCACTCAACAGTATAGGGAGATTCACCAAACTGACGGAATACTTTGAGTTTACTATGCTGTTTAGGGTTTTCTCCTATGTTTTTATAGAGATTATAACCAAAAAATTCCCTTCGTGCAAACTGAGAGAAGGATCTCGGAAAAACTATCGAGTCGTATGGGAAATTTTTATCGGGCAAAATGCTACACCAGCGATTTGTGAAATTTCAACACATGCGGTGATTTCTTCCAGAAGGTGGGTCGGAAAAATTTTGCGTGTCTGGCGGAGAATTTCGTGGATTAAAACTGAGAATTTCGTCGATTAAATTTTTGAGTATGTATACGTAAAGAAAATTTGATCGAGATAATGTCCCGCTCTAACTTACACAGTGAAAAATAATTTCGTAAAATCGGAGTACGAAGTTTCGTGAAAATATTTTTGTAAGTAACGAACTCGTTTGTTCAGGTTCGCGTATACAAACCTGTCCCTTCATTCCCGGCGTCATTTACACATTAAGTTTCTACTTTTGTTTTTAAAACTAGAGCCGGTGTGGTCGGAAAATTAACAAATAAAAAATTGTGGACGTTTGTGGACAATAAGTTGTAAAAAGTACAAACTTTTTTTCTATTGTGTACAAATCTAAAACAAACGGTTCGCGATCGCGACGCCACCGCTTATCCCATTTTCCAGCAAGAGGAAACTTATCTTCTCCCAGAAATTGCGGGATATTCGATTAATATCTGCGACATAGAAAGTTGCCATATCTTCTACCAGAATGTCTTAAGTTTAATACGAATTTTTGCCAGGATGTCGCCTTAATTCCAATATACCTGAAAGTTCCCTAGATTTTTACCAGATTTATCGTAATTCCTATAAGATCCTTCTCTCAGTGTAATTAATCTTTCCCTTAGCCCTTCAACTTCCAATTAAGTTTCTCGATATTACTCAATGAAGTTTACGTTTATCGCGTACTTTATTTACCTTCCCAAGCTGCGCGAAGCCGACATTTTCGCTTCGAAAGCTTTGTATTCTGTAGCGGCCATATCAGAAGTTTCATCACACTTTTGGCTCATTAAAATATGTTTATTCTCGCGGGAGAGACAGAGAGAGACAGAAGGGGGGAGAGAAAATGTGCGGATCCTCCCTTGGGGTGAGCGCCATTAACTCCATCTCCGCCTTGCCTGCATTCCAGATGGACGCGAGACGAGGGAGAGAGTCGGAGACTGGAGGGATGCTGCGGAATGGGGTTTCGAAAAGGGGACGGGGCGGGGGAGGGGGGGGGGGGGTAAAACAGGAGGCAGAGAGATACTCGGACATCGGGGGTGGCAACCCCGAGGCTACCAACTTTTGCCAACTCGAGTCTGCCCGCTCTCTTCCCATCCGTCTCCTCCCCCGCCGATCGTGTGTACCACTCGAGCGGGCCAGCGAGCCAGCCTGGAAAGGGAACGGACGGAAGAAGGATATAGAGTCTCACGTCTTATAAGGAGGTTCCAACGGGCTTGAAACTTCTCAAAGAGGAAGGTTACTTCGTAACGTCTGCTCTCGTTATACAACAACTCAACCGCGTGGCTGTCCGACTGTCTGGCAAAGACGTACACGCTACTCCTCTGTTCTTCCACTGCGCCCCGTCTTTTATTTTCTCTTCCCGTCTTTTTTCTTCCTCCTCCTTTCTTCTCCGCACTCCAGACTCGCCGGCAAAAGGAGAGCGAGGAATACGACCGATTTCCGCGGCTACCAACTTCATCGTCGATAATGTAAAAAGATACGTGGGGAGAGAGAACACTTCGGGCGGAAGTCTCGAGAGCTCAGAAACGATCGTTCGCTGAGCTCGAGGAGGGCGACGTAACAAATTTTTATCATTCCCCAGCCGATGAACTCCTCGCGATTGACTCGGGGTTCGGCTTGGGCCTGCTCCGCTTTTCCAACGACCCTCGGTAACGCATCGATACACGTTCGTTTGCCGGTTCGAAACTCGGGGAGACGCGGATGTATCCACATAGAGAAACGTGCTGTGATGGCAAGCAATGACTGCTTGAAAGATGCTGCTCATATTAAAGAAATAAGTCTTCGTTACGCTCGAAGTTGAGACGAATCGACTTAAAAAATTTGCTTAAGGTAGTCGGAACGGTGCAGTCCCGCCAAACGTGAGTTTCCGGGAACAATTCGAACATTTCTCGATGGCATAAAAATCTGAAAAAATGCAATCACGTGGGAAGTGCTGCGAGTACTGTTTTTATGTCGTAATGATTCCAAAATGTTATTGACAAATTGACGATAAAAATAATTGTTCAACAAATTACCCGGCAACTTAACAATTTTATTTAATTTTGAATTTTTTGAATTTCATGCGATTTTGTTTTTTTCGAGACGCATTTTCCTTATTAAATATTCATCTATGAAAAATACATGGAATTACAGTCCCGGTGCGACAACTATCGAAAAAGTTTATCCGGCATATTTATACCCAAAATTGCTAAAATGAGTGATTTTGGGTGTTTTTAAACAGCGATTTCTTTGCTTTCCGATCGCATCGCGCAAAAAATCGAAAGTGCAAAAAAAAAAAAAAAATCAGGAGCGCATACTTTTTTTCAGATTTTTATCCCATCGAAGAAGTGTTCAAAATTGTCTCTGAATCTCACGTTTGGCGGGACTGTACCGCTCCGACTACCTTAATGGGGGCGTACATCACTTCGCTTGTGGTGTCGACACGTGCCGCTGCCTGATGCGTTTCCGTGGCACTTCATTCTCGAAACGTGGATGAGCACGCGACGATTCACGTTGGTACCAGCGAAGTTACCGGGAAATGATACCGATCCTGCAAAGTTCTATCGGGGGCGGGGGGGGGGGCGGGGGGGAGGATGGGAAGTGGGTTTGCAAGGTCGGGGGAAAGGTACGCGTCCGGAGGCTGTGGCACGGATGCTGCAAAACTTGAGGTAGACTGTTTGTGCTCGGACATCGACGACGGTTTGGCTAGCAGCGCAAACGACACCGTGCTCACGGGAAGGAGGAACTCAAGGGGCTCGGAAGCGCCTGTGGTCTGCGAGACTCGCGGGCAAGGGTTTCAAAGTTTTGCCAACTCGAGGACAGACGCGGGCTTGGAGGGGTGGAAGGGGGCACCCTGTAATCGTGTGTACGCAGAGTGGAAGTCCTCGCGGCCTATAAGGAGATTCGGTCCCCTTGCCTTTACCCCTCGCCGCTCTTTCGCTCCGCGGCGGAAGTCCCTCGTTCGTATACTTACTGAAGCTCCCAAAGGAGGAAGCCGGTTTACTTCGCAAGGTCTGGCCTCGTTGCGGCGTGCCTACTGGAAACGAGTGGAGTCGGCCGGTGGCGCGACGGGGCGCGCAACGGAGGATGGGGCAAAACGGGATAGCTCGGAACTATTAATTGACCATTGTTATTGCCGGAAATGTAAGTTCGTAATGACTAGCGATGTACCTTGATGGTCATTTTTTGTAAGCAAGAAACTACGGTCGATTGACGGGCTTTTTTGATTCCAGACAATTTTTTGTTGTGAGACGACCGCCCTTTTTCGTCCCAAATCCTAACTCTATCTTGTTGGGATTTGACGATCATTTGTTTTTGCTCACAAATTTGGACAACTTTTCAGAGGTTCAAGTTTCGAACGAATTTTTCTCCTTCGTTGGTTTTGTAGTCATTCGTAATTTCATTTTTTCAATCAATTAATTCATCAATGGAAGAATATTACAAAGTGAGTACATAATACATTTTTTTCTGATCAACGAGATTGGTACTTTCTTAATTTTTAACCTGGGACCGTGGAGATTTATCGAGTCGATGCCGCTCTTGTCAGTGCGGTTATTTCCGAAACGGTCAATTGACGGTCACGTGACAGTCAATTAATAAAAAAAAAGTCCGGTCACAAATTCGGCGGCCACCTCTAGTGACGATTTTTCCTTGGGTTCGAAAATAATTGCCGTTCGGGGTAAGATTGTCTCAATACCTCACCGCCGCAAACGAGAAAAGAAGATTTTCAAATTCGCCACGATTTAGGAGGCGCCCCATTGTGTCGACTATCCGCATTGTGCCCGACCGCGCTTTAACCCATTCTCTCCTCTGCTCCAATGAATTTTTCCCCAAATTTTGTGGTACCCCATTTTGCCCCGCGTGTGCACTGTACGGCGTTTCCATTTTGCCCCAATCTCCCTACGACAAAACCACAGCGGATCACGAAATCCTCTCCCGGTCGGACTACAAGCCGGCTTAGAGGAAAACGAAGACGGGACGTGCAGGAGACTCTCCGGGACTGCGACAAGTTCCCCGCAACAGTATCGCCTCACGGGATCGAATATTCCTCGAGATGAGCAGGAGCTCCGGGATCCTCCCGTTCGCCTCTCTCTTTTACTCGCCCAGTTTAAACGTACTTTCCTTTTACCCGAACCACCGACGCCGATATATACTCATCGTAAACTCCACCTCGCGCATACAATAGGTATTTTCCCTTTCACCCCAATATTATTATTTCGTTTTCTTTTTACCTCGCGGGCCTCGACGGGAGAGAGAACAAAAAAATACGCCCCATCCAACTTGTAAACTAATATTCCGCGGCGCGAAGTGGCTGTAGACTTTTTTTAATATAAAAAAAAAGAAAATTCGTACTCTCGTTTACTAACTACACAGGTACACATTGCTATAACAAGGTAAAGTTTTCTTATCCGTTCGAGCCGATATAAGTGGGAGCAACTTTTGTCCGGAGCCCCAAACGGGATATTTTTTTTTTTTTTTTTTTTTTTTTCATTGAGAGCCCAAATCGGCAGCACTCTCGAAACCCTCGTCTCCGCACGTAGACGGTGAACGTTTTTAATTTGCGATTTCACTCGTTTCTCACTCGAATCCCTCCCCGCAGTGAATTTAATTTAATTTTATTCTCTTCACATCATTTTTTATTATTTTTTTTTTTTTCCTCCTCTCCATCGACATCGAAGTACCCGCTCGTCGATCTTCGAACGACGCCAGAGCTACCGGTTACCTCTCGCCCCGCGTTTCTCTGTACACCAGCCCATCTCTTTCTTCTTCGCAGCCCTCGCTGTCGTCCTTCTCTCTCCGTCTCTCACCCGCGGTCTCCTCGCCCTCGCGGATGTGAGAAATCCTCGGGAACTCCGCACCGCGAACGTGCTATGCATGCGTGATGAGTCAGCTCGAGCTACGTTAGCTCAGTGGCCGTGGTCTTTTTGCCACAGACAGGAGCGCGCTTGGCCCCCCCCCCCCCCCCCCGACCAGCCCCCGCCGCAGTAGGTATTTCGAGTCCAGTCAGCCGGCGAATCAGACCGCCGAGTGGAGAGTCGAGTTGGGCGAAGCGAACCGAGGGTTTCGCAGCAGCAGCGCAACTACAACCGGCGCTTCTCTACCGTACCGAATTTATATACGTATGTATATATACTATATAACATATATCTCTCTCTATCTACAATGATACAGTAAAAATATAGCGGAAAATGTACGACGCCCCACCTCACTCCCTTCGATCCCCCCCCCCACGCTCCGCCAGGAAGCGGACTGGCGAAACGTTCCGGTGGGTTGAATTCGAAAAATTTCCGCATCGCTCGATCCACCCTCACTTAGGTACTCGGTCGAGTGGATTACCGTTTCGTTGGATGAGGGACGAGAAAATAAGAATAAAAAATATAATGTAATATTTAATTTCTATAAATGGTATGAATTTAGTGGGTAGAAGATAATAATTTAATGGTGGAAGATGAGTAGAAGATAATAATTTAATGCGAGCAACGAATTTTACGCGAATAGAATTGAGGCACGCGGCGTATCGAAGGTATGCAATTGTGGGATTACTAGCGGGGTTAATTTTTTTTGGTGCTGCCTTTTCTTGATTAAGTTTACTCTGTACCTCGATCTTGCCCATTCTCCTGAGTTTAGATCTTATATTACGTGTACGGAGTGCACGGAATTTGTTTTCTTCATTTCTGCGTATCTTCTCCGGAAGGTAAGGGAAAATATGGAAATAAATAAATTCCCACAATCAAAATAGTCTCAGCTCGGTGCATGATAATGTTGATCCACTTTAAGGTAGGTGCTCGGTCGAGTGGATCACCGTTCCGTTGGATGAGGGACGAGAAAATAATAATGAAAAATATAATACAATATTTAATTTCTGTAAATGAAATTAATTTTTAGTGGGGAGAAAATAATAATATACGAACGAATAATATACAACGAATTTACGCTAATAGAATTGAGGCATGCGGCGTATCGAAGGTATGCAATTGTGGGATTACTCGGGGGGGTAATTTTTTTTTTATGCTGCCTTGTCTTGATTAAGTTTACTTTGTACCTCGATCTCGCCCATTCCCCTGAGTTCGTACCTTATATTACGTGCACAGTATTATTTTCCTTAATTTTTCCTTAATTTATCTACTCCTGAACGGAAGGCAGAATATGAAAATAAGTAAATTCCCAGAATCAAAATAGTCTCAGCTCGTTGCACGATAATTCAAACTCAACGTTGCGGATCTCGACGTTTCATGAGTAAAAAAATACAAACTAAGATAACCGGAGGTGCGACGTATCGGAGAAGCGGCGGAATGTAATTTGCGAAACGACTCCGGGGAATAATAATTTATAGTTGCTAATCTTATCTCGTTCGAGTTTACTTTGTGCTTCTCTTTCGCCCATCCGGTCCCGGGAGCTCAAGAGAGATCGCGCGCGCGCGCTCCCGCCTGTTCGTTATAATACGTACAGAGAGGTGAGGCGAGCTCTTTCCGTTGGTTCTCCCCATTAAGGAGAAGGCAACGAAGCCCGTTCCAGGAGTCTTGAAAGTTGCCTCCCGTTGAATTTTCTCGCCGGTCTACAGGAGAGCGCACACGATACGTCACGGCACGCCGAACGTGTCCAAACATTTACCTATCCGGCGCAGGTCCTTTGAGACTGCGAAGCGTGGCTACCGAAGCGACTCTCCATCTCCCTTCGCTACCCCCAACCCTTTCGTTCGCTATCCGCCCTCCTCCGCTCTCCCTGCTTTCGCTCGTTCGCCCAAAGGGCTTTTGAGCAGACGCCTTTCGAGATCGTTGAAACTCGATTTGAAAAGTTCTAAATTCACTCGTGTGCTCCCGCTGACGCCGGTGCTGCTCTTCCTTTTGCCACCGGTCTGATGCTTGTGCAACGGTGATGAAGCCACCTAACGCGAACACCCGACAGCCCGAGGCCAATTAAAATTAAACGCTTTGGTATCTCATTTCCGGCTTACGCGTAAGAGTGCATCTCGCTGCTGGGAGGAATTAATTAGTTCACACCAACCGCGGGGCACTCCGTATCGCAAGGGATCCTTTTTTTTTCACGAAGAACTTTTATACTGCAGGCATCGGACGGGTCAGAGTGTCGGGTTAAGGATATCCTTACCAAAAGTCGTTTCTGTTCGATCTTGATCAACCTTATGTGGTCTACAAAAAAAAAAAAATACGCTTTATTTGTTGGAATTTTTTAAGATTTTCTAACGGTTTAACATGGGAAGGACCGGAGCTAACCACAAAAACGATACAATGTAGCTTTTTTCTCCGCCAATTTCTGTTCAATTGAGATAACAACTAACTGACTAAAGAGCATGGTTTACTACAGATTGCGTCCAAATTTGAAAAAGATTTACGGTCTCGTTTTCAACTGCCGTTAAGGAGGATCGACTATCAGACGAAATCCAACTTAAGGTCTCCATTTTTTAATATGTCCTACATGAATACTCTACTTCTATCTATATATATATATACTCTGATTCTTAAACTTGACTGCATATTTTTCTTACTCTTCGATACACGGATCCTTTTTTGCAAAATGTACCCCATGAATGAAGTGCATAATGAATTGTACTAATATTCCATGCGATTCGGGATAGCTGCGATAAATTTTTTTCAATCACGTCTTTGACTCCAAAGAAACAGTCGATCCTCCTTAAAAAAACGAAGCGTTCATCTCTTCCTAGCACACTTGCTGTTTATCACCTTTCGCTCTCGTGCAGTGACTACGTTCAGCGAGGCCCTTCTCGCGCGCCCCCCTCGCCTTTCTGGTAAAGATACCCCTAATTTAAATTCACGTAAATATGGGGAACCCATCAAAAGTCATATTTGTAAGGGAAGTGTGAAGTTTATCCCGGACGGATTGCGAGGTATTCTCGATCATATGCAGCAGCAACGGCAGCTGAATCGGAATTCCCGGGCTTCATTCACTTGAACTACTCGCTGATCGCGCGTATATACAGAGATCCTGCTTTGTATAGTTCACTACTATGACAGCGAGTCAATACACGCCATAGATATAAAGGGACCCGATGAATGAAGTGCATAATTAATTGTACTAATATTCCATGCGATTCGAGACAGCCGCGATGAATTTTTTTTTCAATCACGTTTTTGACTCCACAGAAACAGTCGATCCTCCTTAAGGACATGTGAAACGACTCAGTCGGTAACCAAAATCTGTAATGAATGCGATTCAGAGACCGTAGACTTTTCGGGAAAAAGCAAAGCATCAGCGGATGTATAATTTAATACCGCGTCCGATGATTCTTCCGTTTTGACCGAAACGTCAACCGGTTTTAAATGGCATTGATTCGAAAAACGCATCAATCTCTCTTGCACTCACATGTCACGTGGTACATCTTTCACATGGCCTTAAAAAAAACGAAGCGTTCATCTCTTCCTAGCACACTTGCTTTGTATCGCCTTTCGCTCTCGTGCAGTGACTGCGTTCAGCGGGGCTCCTCTCGCATTTCTGGTAAGGATATCCTTAATTTAAATTCATGTAAATATGGGGAACCCGTCAGAAGTCGTATTTGTAAGGGAAGTTTGAAGTTTATCCCGGACGGATTGGAAGGTATTCTCGATCATATGCAGCAGCAACGGCGGCAGCTGAATCGGAATTCCCGGGCTTCATTCACTTGAACTACTCGCTGATCGCGCGTATATACAGAGATCCGGCATTGTATAGTTCACTACTATGACAGCGAGTGAATACGCGCGATAGATATAGAGGGGGAGGGTGAAGTAGAGATTGTACGAACTTGAGGAGGAGGTCGAATTCCTGATGAGAATAACGCCCTGCTCCCGTCTCCAGGCAACTCTCGGCTCGGGTCTTCCGGTTGCTTGACAACTGAGAGTCGCGTTGTCACCCTCGGCGACTGCCAGGTCGGTGCTCGTCTCGCCACCGTAAACAATGTCCGGTGGCACTGTTGTTCAAACATTGTAAGAGGTATTTCGTTATATATCTAAGAGCTGATAAAGTTTCGCTCTACTCGAAACCAAACGATGTTGGAACGCGCGAGCTCGTCGCTTATTCAATTCTGTATTGTTTTGCATCCGCTCGGAAAGTCGATAGAATCGTTTCCGACAATAGGGCTGCGGATAAATATTCATTTTCTTTTGCAAATACTATAGTGGTGAAAATGAAAATAATAGTGAGGGTAAAAGTGGCGAATGAGATCCGGGCGATATATCCGAAGTGTTCGATGTATTGTCAATAAATCCATTACGAAAATCTATTACGAAAATTAAATATTATATTTTAAAAAATGGCATAAAAATGATTCGTAATGAAAAATAAAGGAAATGTTATATAAATGTTCAACAAGAAAATATTTATGGTTTATGTAGGGACGGGTCTGATAAAAATAGAATGAAAAAAAAACGAAGAGTATTTTTTAAAATGCGAGAAGTGTGAAAAAATCAAGAAAAACCCGCAACGGTATAAAATCGTTAAGAGAAAACTTCATTTTTTTTATCACGAGTCTGCAGATCGAGACAGTCGTATACATCGTGTTCGCAAAGTTTCGTCGAACTTCGAAAACCGGCTCGCGGATCAATTTTTTTTTAATAAAAAATAATATAGCTGTGAAAATTAAATATAATAAACAGGGTAAAAGTGGCGAACACGACGTGGCGAATATACCCGCAATTACAGGCCAATTATTTCCACTACATTTACCCCGTTTACGGAAATAATGAGAAAATTAAATATCATTTAACAAAAAATAGAATAACAATTATCTTAATCGTAAAAAAATAAATTTAATATAAACGTCCAAAAAAAAAAAAAAAATCGACTAATATAGGAACTGCCGGCTCTAACAAAATAAGAAAGAAAAGGAACCGAAAAATGTGAAAAATTGTCAAAAAAACACGCAGCCTTATAAAACGAATCCGACAAAGGTGCATTGTCTCTCGCGAGTCAGCGCGTCAGTCCTACACAGCGCGTCCCCGAACTTCCGTTGTCCTTTAACTCCCGTTTGCCGGATTAATTTCGTAACGAGCGAGAGGTTGAGCGGATGCGAACAACGCGAATTGAATGAAGGTGAACAACAGTCTATCGTATAATCGCATAAAGCCGCAATAAAAATAATTCCGCAATGTTCGAGCGGCACGGTTTGCGTGTACATTGATTACGAGCGTTTGCGAGCGTTCCAACATCAATTTGCAATGAAAGCCGTACGTCGGTGAACAGTGAATAATTAATGACGGGGGTTTCGATCCTTACCGAGAATATCGAGGCAGCCGAGAGCCGACATCATTGGGTCCGTGTTGATTTGACACATGTAACAGCCCCTGTCGGACTCTTTGAGCTGACGTATGTGGAGCTGCCACGTGCCATTGAACGCTTCCTCCGGTACGTGACTACTTCCGGTAACGCCGTGCTGGTTAGACGAGCTTCTGCCGCTGTTCCCCGAATTCGCAGTGATCGCGCCGTTCGGTCCGTTGCCGTTGGCTTTGCCGGCCCCGCCGCCGGGAGTTCCTCCGGATTCGAAAGTCACCGCGATCCGGTTATTGTGCGTGACGGTGCGTGTGTGCATCGAGAGGATCGTCTGATCCGAGGCGCGGAGCCAACCCACCTGCAATTATTCATCCATCCGATAATCCGATCCGACGTCACTAATGAACCATCCATAAATGAATCGGCTTTCTGTATCATTTATCAATTCTTATTCAAATTTCATTACACGGCTAACAAACTCTCCGAACAGTCTCTCCGAACAGCGCTCCACTTCTGGTCCAAAGATAAACGTGGAGTTCGCGTCGGCAAATATGGACGCAAAAGTAACTGCACGGCGCTTTAACTCACTCCTGTTTTAGCTGACCCGCAGCAGCGTCGGCGACAGCTGTAGAAGGATATATAATACATGTTTTTTTTTCTCCCGTCGCGGATTTTCATAACGGATATTGATACAGGAGTAAAATGAGCGAGGGACTTGCGATCAGTGCGGGATAAATATACATCGGATATGGGCTCGAAACGTCGAGAGAGAAAAACAAATTTGTTCGGAGGGAGAAGAATATAGAGATTTTCGATATATATATTTTTTTTAATATGGTATCACCGCTTTCCGATGGAAATCGGATGGTAAACACGGGTGTCCACCTTGCTCCGCGCGGAAAAAGTACACGCGACAGCTCGCTTCGGTTACATTTTTTTTTCTTGCTGTTACAGCCCGATAAACGACGCGGAAAAAGTTCGCAATCTTTTTTTTCATCACATTCAAAGGTTCCCAAAAAAATATCACGTACATCACAATTCGATATTTTTTTTTCTCGCGTGGAACGCGAATCCAATATCAGTTTTGGCCCAAAGTCAAACCGGGCACTGGTAATTCCCTGAAAAAAATAAAACATTTGTTTTTTTCATTTCCGGCGCGACCGAGGCTGCTCATGAATAGCTCACAGCTCGCGTGGAACGAACGAATTCATTAAGCTAGTCGGAGCGTTACAGTCCCGCCGAACGTAAGCTTCAGGGAAAAATTCAAACATTTCTCAATGGGATACAAATAAATCTGAAAAAAATCAAGCATTTGGGAGGTGCTGCAAATACTGTTTTCATGTAATAATAATTCCAAAATTTTATTGACAAATTAACTTAACTATTTTTTTCTCCATAAAAATGATTCGTTTATTTTTCCGAATACGTATGAATTTTTTCAGAATTTTTTGTAATCGTTGAAAATCGCGTTTTTTCTATGTTCAAGCAGTGAAATAACGCAATTTTCAAAGATGACAAAAAATTCGTATTCGGAAAAATAAACGAATCATTTTTATGAAGGCAAATAGTTAAATTGTGGCTGAAGGACTGCGGTCGATGGCCAATTGGCAATACACAACATAGGTGAACAGAGAAAAGTTAATAGGTACAAAAAAATCTGTTATATGTTATGTATTGTTAATAAACTCACTACTACTACCAGTCAAGTTAGCGGGTAATTTGTTGAATAATGATTTTTATCTTCGATTTGTTAATAACAAATTGGAATTATTACTTCACAAAAATAATCTGTGCAGCACCTCCCATATACTTGATTTGTTTTCAGATTTTTATCCCATCGAGCAGTGTTCGAAATTTTCTGTGAAACTCACGATTGACCGGACTGCACCGCTTCGACTACCTTTAACTTCATACAATGCGAGTAATGGATTTTTTTTTTGTTTTTTTTTCCAAACAGTAAAAAAACGATCCTAATCCTGTATTCGACATAATAAATACCCGACGGGATCTCCGCAGCGAATATCCGCGTGCCACAAAATCGCGGCTCATACCGAATAGCTCGGAGCACCGCTCGCCTCATAGACTAAATTCCTATTGTCCGTGTCTGCCAGTACGGTCGGACCGTCGTACGAGCTGTAGTCGTAGCGACCGAATCCTCGCACACTCGCCACGACTATTAATATCAACGCTGCACGTCGCTGTGGCCGCCGGTGCTTCAATGCCCGCTCCGCCGATAATATCTGTTCCCGATGTTTGACGAACGTACGTCGAGAGAGCTTCATCTGTTAATCATATTCCGAAAGAGCTGCTCCGGTAATCGTAACTACTGTACGGCACTCTCGTCCCTAATCATTTTGACATGCTGGCCGGGCTCTTGTTCACTTTGCATGTCCCGCACAGTTTCGAGCGCACCTACAGTACCGGTACACACACGTTCATAAACATATATAGATATAGGGGAGAGCGGGGCAAAACGGGACAGTGGGGCAAAACGGGACAGTGGAGACAAAACGCAATTTTTCAATAATTTTTGCATGCTCCATTTCGATCCAACGCAACATCCGGATTTTCAAGCCCGTTTTGCACCACCCGCAACCACCGCGATCATTCTAATGTTATTCGAAAAATTGCTTTTTGCCTCATTATCCCCTTTTGCCCCTCTGACCCATTTTACCCCGGCTCTCCTCTATATGTATTTCCACTACATGATTCCCAGCTCGACTGTCCCGTGTGCTCGATTCTGCATTACGACCGTCCGGACCGTTGTGAAACTTAATAACTTCATGTTTGACCAACGACTACCGGGGCAAAAGGTCACAGTGGGGCAAAACCCAATTTTCCAATAATTTTTGGATACCCCATTTTGTCCCAACGATACATCCGGATTTTCAAGCCCGTTTTGCCCCAATCGCGACCAGCGCCATTCTCCAAATGTTATTCGAAAGTTACGTTTTGCTCCCTTGTCTCATTTTGCCCCGCTCTGCCCTACATGGATACGCACGCATATAAACGTACATACACATATATATTTCCACTACATGATTCCCAGCTCGACTGTCCCGTGTGCTCGATTCTGTATCACGGCCGTCCGGACCGTTGTGAAACTTAATACCTTCGTGTTTGACCAACGACTAGCGGGGCAAAATATCACAGTGGGGCAAAACCCAATTTTCCAATAATTTTTGGATACCCCATTTTGTCCCAACGATACATCCGGATTTTCAAGCCCGTTCCGCATCAATCGCGACCATCCCATCCTCCAAATGTTATTCGACAGTTGCGTTTTGCCCCCTTGTCCCATTTTGCCCCGCTCTGCCCTCCATGCGTACGCACGCATGTAAATGTACATACACATATATACTTCCACTACATCGCTCCCAGCTCGACTGTCTCGTATGCTCGATTCTGCATCACGGTCGTCCGGACCGTTGTGAAACTTAATACCTTCGTGTTTGACCAACGACGACCGGGGCAAAATGTTACAGTGCGGCAAAACTTAATTTTCCAATAATTTTCGGATACCCCATTTTGTCCCAACGATACATCCGGATTTTCAAGCCCGTTCTGCATCAATCGCGACCACCGCCATCCTCCAAATGTTATTCGAAAGTTGCCTTTTGCCCTCTTGTCCCATTTTGCCCCGCTCTTCCCTACGTACATACGCACGCATGTAAATATACATACACATATATATTTCCACTACATCGTTCCCAGCTCGACTGTCTCGTATGCTCGATTCTGCATCACGGCCCTCCGGACCGTTGTGAAACTTAATAGGCTCGTGTTTGACCAACGGCTACAGGGCACGTATCTACTTATCGTGTTCGACCACCAATTTAGTCTATCCGCATATACGATCATTTCCCGCCAAAATCTGTATTCATATCTGCATGCAGAGTCGGTGCCTCTTATGTATGTATCTAATTCGAGCGTGTATGCCGTGCGGCCTACCAGTGTCGCTCGTTATTTCTCCCCTGTTTATATTGACGATAAACGCAGCCGCGGCGGCCGCGACCGGTCGTTGGCATCGCTGACTCTCCAACCGGCCGATAAGCTCCGCAGGCCGAACAACCCTCCCACGGCCAACCGCTGAGTCTGTTTTCCCTGGACCGCCATACGATTATGCACTATCCACAATCGAGTCTAAACACTGCTCTCTTGCTCTGCCCGGCCGCGGAGGATTCAACGCTAACGGTTTATCCGGTAACGGCTTTAGCCGTGCATGATCAACACGGCTTCATCCGCTAATCGTATTCAACCCAAGGGGAATCGTATCTCTTATTGAATCGCGGCCCGGCCCGGTGTTACCGATGTTAACGTTGCTCCGTTGCCGTTTCGGCCCTCGCGCATCCTCGCCCGAGCACTCCGGAGCTCCTCCACGGATCCATCGGTATCTCAGCCCGATCTCTGCCGCTATATTTCCCGTGGCCTTGTTCGGCCGCCAAAGCCTCCGAGAATCCCACCCTCGAGCGAGCAGCAACGGCAACACAAACGCCGCTACCAGCGTCGCTGGGGCCTCGAGCACTTCTCGGTACGCTGGGGCGTCTGATCAACACGGATTAATCTACTGATCGCTCGAGACGGAACGTACTTACTTCTTGCTCCGTTCGCTCTTGCGTCTGCACTAAGAAAATAAATGTTTGTACGTTTGAGAAACATTTTTCGTTTAGAAAAGAGGATTTTTTTTCTGTTCTGGAATTTTTTTATTCATACGATTTTTTTTTGAAAAAATAAATTGTCGAATTGACGTGAAGAGAAAGTTTCGACGTTCGTGGACGTTTGCACGGGAAGAAAAAAAATAGTTTTTACGTTTGAGAAACATTTCTCGTTTAGAAGAGAGCAGTATTTTATTTTTTTTATTAATACGTTTTTTTTTTTGCAAAAATAAACTGTTGAAACGACGGGAAGAGAATTTGTGGACGTCCCTGGACGACTCGTTTTGATGATGTGAAAATGCTTTTTTTTTACTGTGTGCTTAACTTCTCTCTCGCGAGTGAAGCGACAGGTACATCTGCCGCGTCTGACCCAAGCCTGATTTTTCTACTTTTTTCCCCCGGCCTCTCGTTTTTAACTAATCAGCGGTGCGGAATATTGAATAATTTCCTCGAGTTTTCGAAACTGGAGACTCCATTTGCATGTCTGACTGAGCGATCGATATTATGCATAACTGTGACTCGCGAGAGATCGTTTTAACTAGATCGCCCGAGTACCCTGCTTTTTATCCGCAAAAATCCTCCTAGCGATCAGGCTGAATGTAAATCCGAATGTGGGTGCACAAAAGCTCTGTATACAGAGCGATATTCGTATTATATGGAAAGCAGATAAATGCTCTGATATTATGAGCAGACAAAACCAGTTATATATATAGATATATACGAACAGTGAAGAGAGCTCAGTGTTGAAGTGGGCCCGGCCGGAGAATGAGGTAAGTGGAAGAGGGCATGTCGGGAGAGCGTCTCAACGTCGAATATAAAACGGTAAAGAAGAAAGTGGCGTTCGGATGTAAACAGAGCTATAGAAGTTGAAAGAAGAAAAATAAATTTGAAGAAAACGCTAGAGGCCGAAGTGCCGCAAAAAACGGCAATAATGGCGGTGTTTTTCACAAAGCCCCGCACTCGGTAACGATCTTCGGGCCATCGCCGTTAAAGTAAGCGATTGCAATTCTATTATCTACACATACAGTGCGTGTGTACGCATGCAGGGGAGGGTCGGGTAAAACGGACTACTTTAATCAACTTTCTTTCCGGTAAATAAAAAGAAAAGTCTCGTCCCAAACGGCAATCGAGTCTCCGTCTTGCCCCGCTCCCCCGTCTCCCCGCTAGTATCGGATGTAAACAGAGCTATGGAAGTTAAAAAAAATGTAACACGATAGAGCCGAGGGGCAGAAAAAATGGTAATATTGGCAGAATTTTTCACAAAGTGCCGCAGCCGGTAACGATCTTCGGGCCATCGCCGTTAAAGGAAGCGATTGCAATACTATTATCTACACATACAGTGCGTGTGTACGCATGCAGAGGAGGGTCGGGTAAAACGGACCACTTTAATCAATTTTTTCCCCGGTACATAAAAAGTAAAGTCTCGTCTCGAACGGCGACCCTGTCTCGGTCTTGCCCCCCCCCCCCCCGTCTCCACGTTAATATAGGGTGTAAACGGAGCTATGGATGTTGAAAAAAAAATTTAACACGATAGAGCCGAGGGGCAGTAAAAATAGTAACAATGGCAGCATTTTTCACAAAGCCCCGCACTCGGTAACGATCTTCGGGCCGTCGCCGTTAAAGTAAGCGATTGCAATACTATTATCTACACATACAGAGCGTGTGTACGCATTCAGAGGAGAGCTGGGCAAAACGGACCACTGTAATCAATTTTTTACCGGTACATAAAAAGAAAAGTCTCGTCCCAAACGGGGACCACCTCTCCGTCTTGCCCCACCCCCCCGTCTCCTCATTAGCATCGGATGTAAAAAGAGCTAAAGCAGTTGAAAAAAAAATTTAAGAACACTATAGAGCCAAAGGGCAGGAAAAATGGTAATAATGGCACCATTTTTCGCAAAGCTCCGCACTCGGTAACGATCTTCGGGCCATCGCCGTCAAAGGAAGCGATTGCGATACTATTATCTACATATACAGTGCCTGTGGTACGCATGCAGAGGAGAGCCGGGCAAAACGGACCACGCTAATCAATTTTTTCCCGGTACATAATAAAAAAAAGTCTCGTCCCAAACGGGGACCACCTCTCCGTCTTGCCCCTCTCCCCCGTCTCCTCATTAGCATCGGATGTAAAAAGAGCTAAAGCAGTTGAAAAAAAATTTAAGAACACTACAGGGCCGAAGGGCAGGAAAAATGGTAATAATGGCACCATTTTTCGCAAAGCTCCGCACTCGCTAACGATCTTCGGGCCATCGCCGTCAAAGGAAGCGATTGCGATACTATTATCTACATATACAGTGCCTGTGGTACGCATGCAGAGGAGAGCCGGGCAAAACGGACCACTCTAATCAATTTTTTCCCGGTACATAATAAAAAAAGTCTCGTCCCAAACCGCGACCACCGCTCCGTCTTGCCCCACTTCCCCACCCCTCTCTCTACCGACACACGTCGATTACACTGTACGAACAAAAATATAGTATATAAATATCGCACCTTATATTTCCCGATGTTGCGAACGCTACAGGAGAATATTGCTTCGCGTCCGATCGCAGCTGTTTGGTTGCCAACCGGCGTGACAAATACTGGACCAGCGACGGCTGCCGTTGAATCTGCGGAAATAACGACAGGCACGAAAATGAATAGCAGCAAATCACGAAATCGCATGCAGCCTGCGCTTCGGCAGGGCCCTCTCCTCGCCCACCCCCGGCCCAGTGCCGCCTCCCGTAACCCGAGCGTTTTTGGTTTATACCGCGTGCGGTATACGAAACGCCACACAATGACACATGCATAAACGCACAATCACTCGGCGACCCTTCCGCGCCATTGTTTGTTTATTCTATGTATATTAATGCACGGAACAACGGCCATCGCCGCGCACCCATACCGTGGCTCTCTGTGCGCCGCGTAACTACTGTGCGTGACTATTATCGTTCGGAGAATTAACAAAAATTTCAACTATGCGGACCGGAAGCCCCGGGCACGCGAGCTTTGCGTCACTCCACGCTAAACTTCACGGTACGCTGTACTAAATGGAGCGAGCCTTTGTTACACATTAAATACATATATGCACAGAGTGTATTGTGTCAACTCGGTGTTTTTCCGCGCGGACTAACGTCGAGATGAACGTTCTCGACTCTCCCCGATCTTCCTCGTTCCTCGTCTTTAGTTTAATTAACGGACAATCTGTCGGCAACTTGGCCGTGCCATTGTTTTGTTTGTTCTGTGTGTATCAATGCGCGGAACAACGAGCATCAGCGCCCACACATACCGTTCTTCTCTATGCAGACGGAAACACAATTTTTTGATGGGCGCCACGCAAATAAATATTTGTTTGGTTTAAATGATATTTTATGTACTTGAATATTTATTTAATTTGAATAAACTTATTGTATCGGTTCAGTACTTGTTATTGGTATATAAGTTACTAGTCGGAGCTCTGAGATAGGATTTTATGGAAAGAGATTGTAAAAGGAGAAAACCGTAAAATAAATTTTAATTAAATTAAAAATGAAATATTTATTGAATTGAAATAAATAGTGCTTAACTTATGTAAGTGACACTCATTATCGAAATTGTTGCAATGCTACAACTATGATACTTAAACATGTATGCACGTTCACATAATGTAAATAATGTAAAAAGGGTTCGACCCATGAATAATAAATAAATAAATAAACAAATAAATATTTATTAAAATCGAGTAAAATATTTATTTGTGATTGCCCAGCGAATAAATTATTCTTCTGGGTTTGCGTGGCGGAACTGCTGTGTGTGACTATTATTGTTCGGAGAATTACCAAAAATTTCAAGAATGCCAACTGGAAGTTCCGCGTATGCATACCTTACGTGCCTCCACGCTAAACTTTGCGGTACTCTGTACTAAATAGAGCGTGCTGTTGTTATACACAAATACATATGTGTACATGTACACTCAAAGCACCGATGAACGTTGAGAGGCGGTTCAGGTGTTCTCCTTGGCCGTTCTCCGCTCTCTCCGATGTACCTCATTTCGCGTCTTGCTTATTTTAATAAACGCACAATCACTCGGCAACCCTTCCGGGCCATTCTTTGTTTATTGTATGTATATTAATGCAAGGAACAACAACTTGTGTACACAAACTGTTTCTGAAATTTCAAACATGTGCGTTGCAATTTTGCAGTAAACTTTTTATTTTTAATTAAAGTTTTTGTAAATTTCGGGCAAAAGACTTGTAATTTTAATATCTGGTATTTTTATCTTGCAAAAAAGTACGCTATTGTTCAATTAATGTATGTAATGTAAGCAAATTTCAAGTTTCAGTATATTAAATTTACAATTTATTTTTCCACTGTACTGTGTGTCTATGCATGGCGTTTCTACTGTGCGTGACTACACAGTAAAAATAAATTGTAAATTTAATTTACCGGAACTGCAAACTTGCTTACATTACTCGCATTAATTGCACATCAATATACTTTTTTGTAGAATTAAAATACCAGGTATTAAAAACAAAAATTTTACTGCAAAATTGCAACGCACATGGGTTTGAAATTTCAGAAACGATTATTAAAAAAAAAGCTTCCAATACCGTTCATTAATTTCCAAACAAATTTATCAACAGTGTATCTTCATTCGGAAAATCAACGAAAATTTCAACCCCACCGGCCGGAAGTTCCGGTTACGCGAGCTTTGCAGTATTCCACGGTAATCTTCGTGGTTACTCTGTACTAAATAGAGCGTGCTTTTGTCACACATAAACCCACATATGTGTATAGAGTTACGTGCACTCGACGGTGTTTGTCGCGCGGATGAACATCGAGAGGCGTTTCAGCTGCTCCTCGGCCTTTCTCCGCTCTCCCGGATCTTGCTCATTCCTCGTCTCCCTTATGAGCTAAGACGAGCATAAGCGTGCTCGGGACAACAAGCTCCCAAGTTATTCACAGTAATTGGGAGTTAAGAGATCGGCTATCAAAGGACTCCCGAGCGCGCGACGGAGACGATGGGATACAGACAGGAACGCCAAGTTTAATCGATTCCCGATCGACTCGTGTTCGAAATTAGCTCTCAGGTGGCTTCGATTTATCGGCGGCCGGACTTTCCTACCCTCATACGAGCCTCCCCGAGGCTCCCGCTTTCACCTCCTATCCGATAAACTCTTCGATTAATCCGCACCGGAGCACGTGCTTGTCCCAACAGCACCGCGCCTCACACTCGCCGTCCGATCGTTACTTCCCTTTCCACTTCCCGACAAAGTTATATCCCTCCTTGTTAATTCGGCTCGTCGGACAAATCTTTGCGCATGGAAAGAACAACAATAATAAATAAAAAAAAACAAAGCCGCCATCGGGCGAACACTAAGACGCATAATCGTATAATTCGATCGGTCGCGTTAATGCGATTAAAACTCGCGAGTGTCTCGCGAACGACTCCACTGGAATGTAATATTCACGTCGGAGGATAATACCGAGGTCTCGAGAGCTGCTCTCTCGAGCTCGGCAGCGCGAGTAGCCCGATTTCTCGCTTCTGCCGTGCCTTCCAGGCCGCGCTCCAGGGGGATCGTATTACTCGGTATATAATTCCGTTAGGATCCCTCTTTGTATCATCAACTCTCTCTCCGCTGTTCCCGGTATCCTCGCTCATCCCTGTGGTTCCTCTCAGGTTCCTTGTACGGCTATTACGAGGTCCCGCAGCCGGTAACCGCGGCCCGACCGCGCTCCAAGGGACGATACTCGATCAGCGGAGAGGATACAATAGCGTGAGGTAAATTGAAAGAAACGAGACGGGGGGCCCGGCTGAAACGTTTAATTAATGAAAAGAAAAAGGAAGCTCGATCGCGTGCTGCGGTGCAGTAGAAAATCGAGGGATATTTCCTACACGAACGGATTACCGAAGGATCCCCAATGTCTTATCGATGCGTCATCATTTCTCTTATCCGCTGCAGAGAACATCGATGTACCCTCTCGTACTTCCCGCTCTCCTCCGCGTTCCGCCTCGTGTTTTTTCTTCCCTCGCCCCGCTTCCGTGTCCATCGAATCGAGACAAATCTAGGCCGAGATGAAAAATGTTGCGGATACCTTTCGACGCGAGCCATTATCCATCTCAGTTTTTCGGCTGCTGGGGGGATTGAGGGGGAGAGGGAAGGGACGGGGGCAAGACGGACTACTGCTTCCTTTCATAGAGGGAACTTATCTTTTCGTAAAAAAAAAGAATGTTGAGATTTTAATGTTGGACTACTTAAAATAGTCTACAACGTCGAGAAACGCGATTTTTAGGTAGCGTCCGGGTGGATTTGAGTGTGTGTATGTGTGTGACAGATTTGGATCGTTTAAAGGAGTCCTTGGGAATAGTGCTCACTTCGCAGAAGTTTCAGAGAAATGAGAGGGAATTGCGAAGACTTCTGGATGGGATAAAAATTTCAAAAATCAAATATATATACAAAGATGCCGAAATGATTCAATGTGCATAATAATAATTCCAAAATGTTATTAAAAAATTGATGAAAAGACGTTCACCAAATCTCACGGAAACCTAACTTTTTTCTCTATACGCATGAATTTTGTTAGATTTTTAAACTCACTTCGAATTTTACCTTTGTATATGGCAAAAATCTGTAGAAAGTCACAAAATTTTAAGTGAATTTTAAAATCTGAAAATATTCATATGTATTCAGAGAAGCAAAAGAACCATTTTACAATAAATCGCCATAAATTTTTACCGCTCCAATTTCATGAGCCGTAGAATTTTTTTTCCGTTACAAAAAAAGGTGCAAAGTAATTTGCACCTGGCTTCCCAAATGATCACAATCCCGCGCACATAATCGATCAACGAACTTTCTCATGGAGGAAGCTGTGCCCAAAGTTGTCAAAAAAGACGAAGCCATCTGCACATTAACCCCATTTTTACCAATCCTTCGATGGACGCAAAACAGAAGAGTTCTCTTTCCGAGCGTCGAGGCGCAGGTCCGTTTTACCTCGGTCATCCGTCTTGCCCCCTCCCCCCTACCCGCCGCCCGGAAGCTCCTCGCAGCTGTGTCCCAAAGCCGAACGCCTCCTTTTCCTCTCTCACATTTCTTTTAATTTTTTCCCCATCTTCCCTTTATTTAAAAAAATTCTTTTTGGTTTAGCCAATGCCCTAGGCTCGGTTCTTCCGTTATCCATCGTGCCCGCCTCGCGCGGAGATTCCCCTCCCGAATCGTTTTCCTTCTTCCCGTCCGACCCTCCTTCTTTGTCTCCGGCTCGTCGTCCGCCTCGCTTTCCCGCAATACGCGCGCGTACACACGCCGAAGCCGTTGTACGTGAATCTCGGTCGGCTTACGTCCGTACGCTCTTACATGTATCTGTCCCCGACGTGCTCTGTGCCAGCACTCAGCTGGCGCCCGGGGAGTGGCGGAGCTTAAATCGGACGAGAGCAATATCCAAATTGCCTCGGCGGGTGGATTTAACGTTCCCCGAGATAGCTTCGCGGACAAATCGCCGGGGGAATAAAACGAACCGCGAGATTAGACAGAAACCAGGCAGCGTTATACCTCCTGGCAAACCGTTTCCAGTTTTGCCACACCGCTACCGTTATACATCCTCTTGGCTCGGCGAGGTTCCATCACCCCATCGCCTTCCGCCCAAGCCTCGCCGTCAACCTCACCCGCTCTCCAATCCCGCGACCTGAATTCGCGAAACATCGTACTTCCTGCGCCACCCCTCCCAACCTCATCTCCGTTTACCTATCCTCCGCTCACCTCCACATTCGCGGCTTAAGTGCAAAGTAGATGGAAAACGTATAAAGGGTAAGGCCCGAGTGGAAGGCGAGAGGAAGAATATACACTTCGTTACACGTTCTCCCGTGTTACGGAAACATTCGGCGCGACCGGATTCGAACATCAAGAGCCCCAACGAGCGGCAGGACGGGGGGGGGGGGGGGGTTGGAGCGCCGAGAGACGGCGACGAGATGAAAGAAGCAGAATGAGATAAAATGAAATGGGTAAAGAGAGGAAGGCTGGCGAGACGGGGGCGCGAGAGCCGGAGGTATGAAGAGGAATAAAAAGAAGGCGGCGGGACGTAGAGGGATTGATATGGAAGGAAATGAGAGGAAGACACTGCGAGCGGGAAGAGCGGGAGGCTGAGGGAGAGAGCGGGGAGGCTGGGGGGAAAACGACGGGAGAAAATATGGGTCGTTATAGCGGGGGGGTTGTCGGGGGCTGAGGGAGGCGCTCGCGTGATGGCAGATAAATCGAAGCTATGACCCAGTGGCGCGTGGAAATCCTCAAATCCATTACTCGGTAGTCACGGGGTAACACCGGAGGATTGGTACAGAGACTCGCGAGACTCGCCGTCCTCCTCCCTCGCGGCGACGCCCGGACGGTGAGAAAGGTGAGCTCCGCTCCGGCGGGCCCGAAGGAAGCGTACGGTAACCCGGCGAAAGAGAGGAAAACACGCGAGCCTGGAACGTGTGTACGTGAGGCTCATCCCTCCTCCTCCCTCTTTATTCCACCGAGCCGAGGGAAAATTTTCCCTCTTCGTCGTACGTATACAGTAGGGGGGGGGGGGGAGGGCTTTCGAATTCCTGCTGGAGGGTTGCCGCAACTTCTGGTGTCTTCTCGCGCCTCACACCTCGACGGAGGCCCCTTTTTCTCCTCTTCCATCGCTTTCTTCCTGTGCACCGTCATTCCTCTCTCCTCTCCGCCGCTCGCCGCGGAAGATTTCCCATGTGTCAACCCCTCCGGGCACTTTATTTCCTAGCAATCATCGGTGTTCTCTGTGGCTCCTCGCTCTTTACTCCTTCTCAACCTAAACCCCCGCCCTCCCCCCCCCCCCACCTCCACCCCCCCCCCCGGACATCTGCGCCCCCACTCCTCGCACTCATCATCTTGTCTTCCTGTACCTAGGCAGGTACTGCTTTTAATAAATATCTCTGACAAGCCGCAAACGCGCATCAGCCTCGTTCGTTGATTTATCATCTTTTTTTTGAGCATCTCGCTCGCTCTCTGTTTCTGCTCACTTTTTTTTTTTTATCAGCCACCCCGGGACTCGACAGTTTTTTTATATTATCTACCTGACGAGTATCCACCGGGGAGCGGCGCTGCTCGTTTCGTTTCATTTCGTTCCTGTTTCCGAGCAGGTTTTTTTTCTTTTTTTTTTTTTTTGTTCTTATTTTCCTCCACGCCTCGCCGTTGCTGCCGCTTTTTTAATCTATAACGCGTAATATTTTCTGATCCGAGGGAGAGAGGCGCTCGGTTTACACGCCGCCTCGTCGGATGCCCCGGATGGCTCATCTGTGAAAAATCTTGTCGGATTTCTCTCGTGCCGATGTAGGCGCGTCCGTCATGTCGAAACATCCGGGCGACGGTGAAGAAACGGAATGCGATCCTCCGGTGTGGCGTACGTCTGTTTTTTTTTCTCTCTATCTGCATGGTCGATCGTCAAAGTGACGATTTTTCCGGGCTCGTAGCTCTCTCGGAGCGTCGCTCGTAAAAAATTTATCTACGCGTGTGTCGCACATTACTTTCAATTCGACGTGCGCCGCCGGAGATTCCGCACCTCGGAGACTCGTTGTTTTGTGTTTCGGCGTGCAAAATGAACGAACGGCATGGAAAGCCGTACGGACGCCTCTTTCCCCGACCCGAAATCACCCGATCACCCGATAGGAATAAATTATTCCCGCGTGGGAATTCTCACCCGCCTTTCCTCTTACGATCGCCACCCCGATGATAAAATATGGAGTATGTATAATCCTGATATAGAACGAAATGTAAAGTAACTACCGAACGGTACACACGGAATGGTCACGGTGGGCAGCAGCTCGATCGATTTTTCCCCGTCACCGGAGTGGAGACCTCGAGTGTATCCGGGCAAATTTTCGGCGTCGCATGTTTTCCTACGCCGATCTTTTTTTCTTTTCATAAACTTAATCCGCGAAAGTTTATTCCAATCGAAGAAATTTTATTAAGGGCGAAGAAAAATGTTTTTCTGCTTCATAACCTAATAGAGCGTTCATTAATTTCTAATATATTTATTTGCTTGATAGTCTTATTCTTATTATTTAATGATGGTTATTTGGATCTGATAAACAGATATTTATGTCAAATACATTTTTTTTTAAATTAATTTGTTAATAACATTTTGGAATTATTATTATGCAAAATTAATCTTTTCGGCACCTTGAATATGCTTGATTTTTTCAGATTTTTATACCATCCAGAAGTGTTTGCAATTGCCTCGCATTTCTGTAAAACTTCTGCGAAGTGAACACTATTCGCAAGGACTACCTGAAGGCGAGGAAACATTTCTTTTATCATAATAAACGTCATTTGAAAATCGAAATTTATTTGATTTTAATAAATCTTATTTCTAGGTGTAGAAGCATCGCTCGAGCGCACCTATCCGAAGATGAGAGATTTTAATGGGCTGTTTTTAGGTTTTATTTTTATTTTATTCCCATGCATATTCGATGTGGAAACAGTTTTTATCGAGTGTTCGAGGAAACCTCTTCCACCAAGCATTCGGAGAGGCTCGATTCGTATCGACATTTTGCTCTCGACGAATAATTGGTGACTGCTAGTGAAGCTGCTCGTTCGCAAGGAGCTTACCGAGTGGTTCGAATCCGATAAAAAAAAAATCAGGAAAAAAAGCAAAAAAAAAAAAGGATGGTAGAAGGAAGCGATTGAAAAGAAAAGCTCTCCATACGCGTAGAACCGGTCGAGCGGGGTAAGAGATAGGGCAGGGTTGCGATAGCATGCTCGATCATCGAAACGATTCTACGGGAGAGCACACGGGATTTTCTACGATCGCCCACCGAACCGCCCTCGCCTCTGCAACAACATCGCGTGTTCCTTTCAGCGGAACCCCACACGGATCTGCTTTCTCGTTTTCTCCCTTCCTCTCAAACCCCCCCCCCCCCCCCCCTCTCACTCCCGCCCTCCACCCCGTCGTTCTCTGTGTTACGCAGAGCGATGCGGAGCTTTTCTCGAGGCTGTTGTTGCGGCCATGAGAGCGAAAAGAATGAATAGGCACTCACTGGTCCCGCTCCAAGTCCGCTCCAGCACCCCCGACAACGCTTCGTGTGCCCTCTTTGCACTATAACCCCGCGAAACGTCCGCGAGGTGGTACGAGGGAATACGGAAGTGAAAAGCCGGAAGTAAATCCCCTTTCGGGAATTCTCTATGATTCGTGCAGGGATCAGGTCGATCGATTTTTTACCACTACCTCCTCTTCATATACCTTATGCTTTCCTCTCTCGACGCTTCGCAGCTCTTCCGACGCGTCCCGGGCACATGCTGTGCGATCGAGATATTGAAATTACGCTTTCGATAGTTAAAACCGAGCCTTATTCGGGAGAAGAAGAGGTACCGGCGCAGAGGAGAGTGGGGCAAAATGGGACAGTGGGGGCAAAACGGGACAGGGGCCAAAATTCAATTTTTCAATCATTTTTGGATGCCTCGTTTTGTTCTAACGATAGATCCGGATTTTCAATCCCGTTTTGCCCCATTATCAGGTTTTGCCTTACTGTCCCATTTTGCCCCGCTCTCCCCTACCCAGAAAAATAATTCATTTGTCCCCCTCCCCCAAATAAGTGTATATTTAAATTAAATGTATATCTATTTGACCGACAGCGGTGGATGCGCAGTTGGCGCACGGCTCCGGTTGTCTCCCAAGTCAAGGAAGATCGTTCGCGGTCAGTGCTTGGATGGGTGACCGCTTAACCGTGCGCTAGCTGGCGCATCGACCGTTGAGCGGGAGGCGCTTTCTTCTGAAACTTTGGTGTTTCTGCACTCCACTCAAGTGCAGAAATACCGGAGGATCAGTTGAATATGGCAGTCTGTACTGGCACGGGTTTTCCGTAGTTTCGCGGTGTCCCCGGCAAATGCGGTACGGTGTAGCTAAGTCGGCTACGGAGGCACTGGAAGTTAGGTAGCTTAGCTGAGTGCGGGTAGGGAGTGCTAGGAGGGAATCGGGATGGGGTTCCGTAAAAACCCAGAAGGGTATACGGTGGAAAAATGGAACAAGTACATATATATTTATTCGAATTAACTATTTATTTATTTGCGAGGTGCTCATCAAGTGAATTAGTAGTTCCTTGATGCGGGCAGGCAGATTTTAAATGACTGTGCGCTGTGACCCTTGACTCATCACGTTGACTCGTTGGAAATTGAGTGTACCCGAAAAATATATCGGCGATGTATTAAATTCAGCGTTTTTATAATTCAGATTCATTGAACATATATAAAATTATATAATATTTAATTATCGTATATGTATTTTGGACAATTGTGCATTTGATTGTTGGTACAGCTGTTTATTCCCCCCCCCCCTATTGTGGATTTGTTTGCCCCCCCCCCCCTCTATTGTGGATTTGTTTGCCCCCCCTCCCCCCCCCCCGAGCGGTTACCCCCGGCATTGCGGTTTTCATAACGTATGGAATAGAGTTTGAAATTCTGAAATTTCATTTCATACGGAACAAATTTTCCCATGCCATGAACTATACGAGCGCCCGAACCGCGTGAGCCAATAAAACCGCTAGTCATATATAAATTGCAAATACAGAGTTGAAATAAACAATTTTTCCATTTCATATAAAATTTATTCCGCATATTTTGTTCCCATTTTGATTAGAAATTATTGAAGGGTGAATCTGGCGTTCGAAGATTCGCCAGGACAAATAGCGGCTAATTCGATATGGAGACGCGTGCCGAAAGAACGAGATCCACGGATGAATGAGTAATGATGGAGAGGATCGCGAGGCACGAGGGCAGCCGATCTATCGACGATATCAGAAATTCCTTACGATAAATATTTCACTCTCTACAAGAAGCTCCCTCCCGCCCCTCATTTGCCCTCCATCGCGATCCCCTCCCATCGGAATCTAATCCCCTCGGCGATAAATCCGTGCGCCGATAACGCAGGTATAACGCGAAGGAGGAGGGCAAAAATAAATGTACGAAATCATCGATAGGTTAAGTGTTATTATCACCATCGAACAATGAGCCTTCCCGGAAGCCCTCGCAAGCTTCTCTATCCATATCCGCACATTCCATCGCTTATTTATCGGACGAGGGAACATCGAACGAGTCGGGAGGCCCGGAATAAAGCATGATTCATTTAACATGAATCACCCTTCCATCAAAGAAATTATTCTATAGTCATATTTCCCTCATTAAGCTTTCCCGAAAGCGGACAATAGATTTTTTTCTTTTATTCAACGCTGCTCCTCCATTTTCACCATTATTTCCTTTTACCACCGGATTACACATAATTCCATCCACCGCGCTACCTAATGCGCTAATATTTTTTTTCCCCGAGACCTCAGCCTGACGTGTCCGTTGGGGCGGTGCCGTAATGTTATCCCATTTTTATATTTTCATTACCACGCGCGCGCGTTTCGCCTTTCGATGGATATCAGATCCGTTTTTCATCCATTTTCCCGCTGTGTTTGCGGCTCCAAAGGGAAGGTCGCCCCCGGCCAAAAACGTACCGTCCATCCGTCGTCCCTGCGCACACATTGACTTTCATCCCTCAAGGCTCTCCCTATATTTTCATTTTATTTTACACCCTATCCCAGTTTCCTTCCCCGTCACTCTGGCACAGTGTTTTCAGCGCCAGCGCCACACGCCTTGTTATGGAAATGAGGGTGGTCGTTGAGCATCGCGCACTTAAGGCATACGCTATTTGGCCCGGCATATAACTGCGACTCGGCGATAACTGCCGCAGGGGGGGCGGTCGGGGCTGCTGCAGATGGAGGAGGGGCTGGAAAGCAAAGCTTTCGCGTACGAACCAGCGATAGAACGAGTTGGGCAACAGGTTTTCCGCGAATTCGTATGAAGCGCGGGCACGCGAGAGGCATAGCTGAAAACGAGGGTTGGCGTGTGTTCTGTCGAGTGTATAGAAATGCCCGGAAGAGAGGAACGCGAGGGTGAGCGAGGGACATCTGTGCCAGGGTGGGTAGCCGAGGGGGTGGTAGACAAAAAGTTGATTCGTGAGAATAATCACCGGTGTGCGCGACCGTATCGCAGTTCCGGTTTTATACGACTGTGTCACAGAGAGCATCCCCAGATAGCAATGGCGGTAGCGCCGGTACCGGTAGCGGCCCAATACAGCCTCACCCTCCCATCGCCAATAGCAATAGAAACTGCGCGGGACGACGCGAGGTTTGTATGATGTTCGCAATAACTGCCCCTTTTGGTGGAACGGCTCCGGCCCACTCACGGGCCAGCGAGCACGAGAACGAACGAGGGTACGGATGTGTCGGGGGAGGAGAGAACGACTATGTGAAATCCGCGACCGAGTGTTCGATCGACGGTTGTTACTGGTCGGGAAACGAATGACGAATACGGCGCGAACGAGCTTTCTCACTTTGCTTTGGTAGAGCCGTGATCTACGGGTTGAAGGTGGGAGAGTCGGGTGGAAGGCGAGAATTAGAAGGGACTTAAGGGGCGGGGGTGTTTCGAAGGAGGGGGAGGAAAGAACCACTGGTGAGGAAAAGCCTTTATAATTACCGTGGCGCGACGTAACGCCAGCCTCGGAGCTCGACCCTCGTAAAGTTTTTATAATGATCAAAAGACGACAGGCGGGAAGGTTCCGTAACGATGTAGACCGGGGAATAAATAAATTAATTAATTTGTTAATTGATTAATTAACGACAAAGCCATCGTTGGTTTACTCGACGCTGTTGCTACGGCGCCAGCGGGCCGTCGGTTGAACTCGGCCAATTTTACCCTGAACCTCTTTTAAGGCCGATAGGGAAAATACACTTTAACAATGTTTTGACAATAATTCACGAGCTCGCTGCCGATGCAAGTGGTAAAAGGAAGTTTGTACTTTTTGCGACAAGTTGACAAACGAGTTTGTCACTTATTTAAATTAAAAATTCTTTTTACCAAACTTCGTATACCGATTTTACAAAATTATTTTGAATTATTTTTTACATTTATTAACTATTTTGAGTATATTTTTTAAGCACAGTAAACTCGAGGTGGGAGGATGAAAGATGCTCAATCTCAACAAAACGGCACAAACGTAGTTCCACTGACAAAGGGATGTTCGATATTAAATACGGTTCTTCTACGTTAAATGTGTATCTCGACGGGTACAGAGCGACTGAAGTGAAGACAAAAAAAAATGAAACAAAAAAATATATAAAAAAAGAAGAAATAACATAAAGAAAATAGTCCACTCTCGACGGTTGTGAAAAGAGTCTCACTGTCTCCGGGCTCTGCGTTCTATCTTTCGCCTCGCTCGTTTTAACTTTTTACGGTATTTATGTCTTTTCGCTGGCAATCCCTTGCAGGAGCTGGAAGGAGAGTAAGGTAGGATATTGTAGTATATTATACTATATACGACGCAGTTACAGCGTCGAGTAGGTTGGTGGCAATGTTTTAATAACAAGACACTCCCGTTCCACTTTCCTTCGCCGCGGGAGTGCGCGGTTTGCCGACCGAGGGAAAAGCTTTAAGCTTGACTTGTTGAATGAAAGGAGACGGAGAGAGGGAGAGACTACCTAGGGAGGTTTGCTGGTGCGGGAAAAATCCCGGTGTGTTCGAGGAGTCGGCGGTGGTTTATCAACAAGAGACGATCTTAAGCGCCACTCACGCGTCCTCCGCCCGATAAAATCAGCTCACCAGGCAGGGGCAGCATCGCCGTCGCCAGAAGAGACGCGGACTCGAGGGCGGGAGGAAGATTCAGTGTGATCCACGAGGGTGTAAGAGAAAATTTTCTTTAACGAGGTTGAAGTGGCCTGTCGAACACGCGACCCCCCCGGCAGAAAACGTACTAGTCAGCAATTAATTGGCGAATAACACGGTGGGATTGCCCCGGGCGAGAAGTGCAGCGGAAGAATGCCAAGCTGCGGAAACGGCGAGCGCGGGAGTTCTGCCCCGCCCGGTGCTCCACTCTCTCCATTGCGGTATGGCGAACCTCGAGGGAGAAAGAAATAACGGTGAAACGCTTGTTTGCCTCCACTCGAAAACGTTCGTACCGAGACAAGTACACTATCTCTCGTTTATATCGTAGTGCACGACCGTGGACCCCTCCATTCGCACGTTTATACGGGCTTTGTGTTACGTACTTTCAGACAAGCCCGCCGGAACGATTGCCCGTGCAACGGGAACAATTACTCACCCCTATATGGGGGCCGCATTCGAATTGGAATATTTGTTTCAGCGTTTCGCCTCTTGGAAATTACTATTGTTGTGGTCGATCTGGTGTTTATGATTTTTTTCTTTGGACAATTGGATCGTATTTTTTGGCATTCATATTTTGGATACGACCGGTTCATTTTATATACTGGACAACGACATTTTATATACTGGACAACCAGTACATTTTAAATACTGGACAACTACATTTTAGATACTGGACAACCAATACATTTTAGATACTGGACAACTGGTACATTTTAGAACTGGACAACCAGTATGACTAGTAGATTTTGGAGCGTTAGGTCAGGCCCTTTTCCGGACCTCATCAGCGCTCGATGCTTTCTAGCAGGAAACGTTGGGATTCTCCAGGAATTCTCTTCATGACCAACAATTATTATATCCAAGGCTTTTATATTTTTTTTGTCTCGTAAAATATTAATCAAAATTAGAGCCTTTTATCCCCGGTGGTTAGCCTGACGGTATTTTCAAATTTTCCTGAAAGTTTGTAACATTACGTGCGTAGAATTACGTTCCTCTAAGTAGCGCGTAACTGCGACGTCTAGGTAAAATGGCCCCGGAATACATATCGTTGGGGAAACTCGACCAGCAGGATGGCATAAAATGCAAATCGGTAATGAAGGAGAGTGTGCAGCGAAAGCCCTGCGGCAGTTCCCCGGGTTTTCCCACGGAAAACGTGTTACACGGCGAACGCGGGTTCTACCTACCCTACGGTCCTACCACTCTAGCACGTCCATTACCGCATTTTATCGGTCGAACTCGCCGTACTTATTATGCCCCCCTCCCCCTCCTCCCTCCTCCGGCCACCCAAAAGAGATATTGGCTTGCGGACTCTCGATACGACTCTCAAAACCAATCGCACTTTCGTGCGCCAGATATTCGCTATACGTCACTGTGACAGCGTCGAATAAAACATTTCTATCGAATTAACATATCAATGTAAGAATGAAAAAAAAAAACCGTTAAAAAGTTAATTAAGCAGCGGCATCGACGACTTTCGCGAAACTTCAGAATATTCTGCAAACGAGAAAGACCGAAAGTAATTATCTTTCTGCTTCTGTCAATTTTCATATGAAATATTCAGCTGGGAGTCAAATAATCGACACATTATTAATCATCGGGCAAAAAAAATTAAGTCGTAAGGTAACGGCATCGGCCATGTCGATAAACCGCATCCGAAAACTGGTACTTTTGGATTCTCTTGTTACATTCTTCCATAATTAAAAAATGTTTATCTTTTTGTAATTTCTCGATGTGTTTTGAAAACTGGAAAGAATCAGCTTGATATTGGTTTCAGTTGTTTTTATTTTTGCTTCCTCGTAGAGGAAGCTTTGTGATAGTGAAAAAAAAAAACTGAAAATTGACATTTTCATATCGCTTCCTCATGGAAGTTGGAAGTTGGAAGTTGGAAGTTGGGAGTTGAAAGTTGAAAGTTGAAAGTCGAAAGTTAAAAGTTGAAAGTTGAAAGTTGAAAGTTGAAAGTTGAAAGTTGAAAGTTGAAAGTTAAAAGTTAAAAGTTGAAAGTTGAAAGTTGAAAGTTGAAAGTTGAAAGTTGAAAGTTGAAAGTTGAAAGTTGAAATGAGATCTCGAAATTGAATCTCGAGTTGAATCTCGAAACGTTTTGAAAAAAAGTGCCGTTTCGCAAAATTTAACATGGGATTTCCTACCCTGAAAATGGTCAATTTTTAAAATTTCGAGAAAGGTCCTGGTTTTACGTATCCCCCATGAAAATGGGTCTTCTGAAGCGAATGCCGGTGGCAGAAATTCGATATCTCGAAAAAAAAAATTTCGCCATTTTGAAAGTCGAAAAATCGTAAGGGGGTACCCTTACGATTTTTTGACAAAAATGACTTTTTCCAAAAAAATTTTTTTAGAATTTTTTCGTTAATGTAATCGGTTGGGAAATATGCGACTTGAAACCAATGGCGGAGGTTTTAATTCGATATCTCGAAATTTTTTGAAAAAAACTGCTGGCCGACTCAGGTTTAGTGCGAAAAAAAACCAACCTTACGCTTTTGGTTAAAACGGCTGTCGAATCTGTACTCGAGGCGAAAAAATACATAGAGTATCATAGAGTATTCATCGGGAAGCAAAGAAATTGCTGTTTGAAAATACCCAAAATCACTAGTTTTTCCTATTTTGGCTATAAAAATGCCCAATAAACTTTTTCGTTAGCCGTCACTCCGGGATTGTATTATAAGTAATTTTTCACGCTGATCACGAATCTGACACTTTTTTATTCGTAGATTAATATTTAATACGGAAAAATGCGTTTTGAAAAAAAAATTTTTTTATGAAATTCAAAAAATTCAATATGACATAAAATTTAAACGGCTCGATCGATTTTCTTGAAAATTTAATGGGATCCTCGGGTGATCATATTCCATCTGTGTACGCGTTTTTAGCCCGATAGCTAAAAAATTGCGAGCGCTACGGTGCGCACAGAATTTTTCGAAGAAATTAAAAATGGCGTACAAAAAAAACAACTGAACATTTTTGGATGAAATTTGGCAGAAACATTGACTATTAACCACACAAGCTGTGTGAAAAATTTCAGCCTGATCGGTGGAGGCGTACCCGAGATATGGCCATTTGAATTTTTCACGTCTGATTCACACACACACACATACATCCGGACATTTTTTCTAAATGTGATTTTTCGATGTTTTGGAACATTCTGAACACGTTTTCATTAAAATCTCGAAATTTTTGTTTTTCACCATCACAAAGCTTCCTCTATGAGGAAGCCAAAAATATAGTAAATGCTTTCTCATAGAAGGAGCTTTGCGAATAAAGGGCCATTATGAGAAAGTGATATAAAAAATTTCAACTTTCATCTTTCAACGTTCAACTTTTTTAAAATTATTTTTGGCCAATTAATAACTGTTCTAATCTGGGGATGCTCTTAAAAGTCCGAGCATTGGTACCTTTACCTTGTACAGATTTCTAACACCGAGTGAAGCAAAAACGAATTCATTTCCAAAAAATTCGCAGCCCGAAGCGACTTCGATTATTTCAAATTTCATTTCCCAGCGTGGATTTGTTTTTTCTAGATAGTACGTAGAAACCCGATATAAATATTTACAAAAAAAAAATTCCCGCCTCTCGATACACCAGCGACGTACTCCCGATTGCCAGCAGCAAAAGACTGCCGGAGATTACAAAATTCGTTCTGTGCAACAGTCCCGACGGAGAGTCATCCAGAGATTATGCAGTTCATAAATCGAAGTGTCCCCGGGTGACTGTCAGCAGAATGCGAGATACAATGATAGAGACGGGATACCAAAAAAAAAAAAAAAAAAAACATAGAAGGTGCCAGCCGGCGGAGAGAGAACACGAGTCTAGTGGGCTAATACATCCTAGTTTGTTTGACACTTTCGCTACATAAATTTGCTTTTTACCCGACGATCTCTCAGTCGGCTGTGGTTATTTCTTTTTTCCCACTCCCCCTTCCTCCCTCTCTTCAGCCGACCCGACACTGGCTGTGTCGAGTACGTACCGGCGTTATAGTGGCACTGCTACGCGAATGGAACACGGGCTTTCTCGCGCGAAGCTCGCCGTTCGCTCTCCAGTCGTCGTCGCAGCCGACGCGCCAGCTACCTCTCGACCGCCGCTACAACCCGGGCGTTAATGAAAAAAACCCGTGGTCCTTGTGGAATCGAAGCGCAAGAGAGAGAGAGAGAGAGAGGGAGGTCGGCAACGGGGAACGGAAGAGTCGGCTACAACGCACGCTACAGGCTACGTTCTACCGTGGGCAAAGTAATGGTGGAATGAGAGAAATAGAAACGTGATGAGGTAGGATGAGGGTTCGGCCGCGAGGAGAGAAACCGAAGGGATGCAAAAAGGGGTTGCAGGAGAGGCGAACGGAGAGAATGGGAGAGAGAGAGAGAAGGAACGAAGCGCCCAACGGGACTTTTAGTACAGCGCCACCTTTCCATTAGTCCGTCCCCTGGCGGGCTCTCTCTAACGAAATGGGGTTTCCCAGGAAACGAATTTAACCCATTAGTGCCCACCGACTCTCTTTCGGAAGCTCCTCGGCTTAATACAAAAGTAAGTAAAAATAAATAAATAAATAAATATATTGAATACAAACATTCCATAAATAGTACCGCGGTTCACGCATAGCCCGATACAAACTCGAGTGTAAAAATGTTTTTGTATTACATATAGCCGCAAAAATGAATATAAGCGTGCAGAAATATACTCTATGTATTTCGCAGCTCAAGCCACAGTTCGAAACGGAATTCTTAATTTGAATATGAAATGCATTCGGTCGTTTAAGGAAGACCCGTAAAAAGTCCGGTTGCATTACAAGTTTTATATTTATTTGATTTGTTGCTTTGCTAAAGTTTACAAATGCTATTTTGATTATGAGCAATTTGTTTGCGTGAAACTCTATTGCCGCTTTCAGACAACAAAATAATATTTGGTTTTACTTGAAACAAAAATGTCAATTTTCAGTCTTGTGGTTTTTCTCATGTCATGCCGCAATCATGGATCAAGTCTGGTATCTAAAGTAATATGAACGGTATTCTCGATGAAAAAGTTGAAAATTGAAATTTTCATATCGCTATTCTTCGAATTAAAAAAAACCTCGTCGCTGCATTCCCACGTTATCAGGTTGAAATGTGTATAAATCAGGCAATAATCACGGATGTTTGGCATTGCTTTTGAGGAAAAATCTTATAGTAATTTAAAGTTTATGAAATTTTCAATTTGATAAAGAATTACCATCCCAGTTTAAACTTTAACAAAAGTCCACCTCTCGAGCTTAAACCGGATAAATCGAGCTAAAATTAAATAAAATGTTGATAAATTACAAAGTGTTTAAATAAAAATTGGCGCATCTTGAGGCTGTCATGCGGGACAGCTTCTCCTTTATGCCAAAATGACAAAATACGTCCGAAGCTCGAATACGAGAAAATGTAGAGGAGGAAGAGTTCATCGATCTGTGTCTTACATCAAGCTTATCACCGCGTTTCCTCTTTGTCCTCGTTATAGCAGAGACGATTTCATTCGCAGCTAGAAAAACGGAAAGTAGTCGTTTGTTCCCCCACCCAGCAGGGGCCGAATTGGACTTACGCGGTCGTCATTTTCGGAAATACGCCGTCGTTCGGAATTATGCGGTTGGGAGAAACGCGGTCGTGTACTGTAGGAGCGAAATGTCTAATCCAGTGTCCATTAGCGCTAAAGTCGTTTTATCCGGTGGTTTACCCGAAGGAAGCTCCTTCCTCGTCGCCCGGCGCGCGGCAGCACGGACGGGGATGATTTTATTTATTTATTTTTATTTCCTTGGTTGGAAGGTGCGCCGAGCGTGCACCGAGAAGCCGATCCTTAAGAGGTTTCCCCTTCCGCCCTCCGGACTCTCCCGCCGGACTCTCTCTCCCGCATAATTCCTCGTAAATGCCGGGCGGTCTCTTATTTTTCTGTCGTACACTGGCGCGCTCGTTGCATCTCGTCGCCGCGGCTCTCTCCCGTGAATGAACGCACCGCACACAGAGAGCGAGCGTGGACACATGGCCCGGCGAGTCGTGGTGTGCGGGGTCGTGGTGTGCGGTACCCGCATGCTGACGCCGCGCTCGAGATGAACGAGCGGGACCGTGGCTAATAAGGTGTCGGAAGCTGGGCGCCACCGCGACCTCTTCCTCCCATTACCAGAGCAATAATGATCACCCCTTCCTTCCACGGGCGCACACACGGACGGACACCGACGAAAATAACCCGTGGCATTACGTCGCCGAGCGGCTTTGGCGATTCGGCTTTTAGAGACGTAGTAAAGAGGTAGAAAAAAAAATTAGTGGCTTCATTTGCATGGTCACGGAGAGTCGCGGGAGTGTGTGCGCTGCGCTTCTGTTCGAGAGAGCGAATTACACGGGGATCCGAGCGGCGGAGGCGAATTCGCTGAATTAAAACCGCGTCTGACTAATCACCGGCTATTACCACTCGTTCCAAGGTTCATCCTCGATTATTTAATACGGAGAGAAACCGACACCGCAGACCTGAGTCGTCGTGGTCTTGGAACGTCGTAGTCCCGAATAGCCGAGGGACCCAAAAATTGGAGAGACCACCTGCGAGTTATTTTTTTATACTTCGATAAAGAAATTGCGAGCGTGGCCTCTCGGTCGAGCCAAAAGTCGTCGAAGAAGGTAGGAATATTTTTACAGCGCCGTCCCGAATAGAGTCGGATATGATCGGAATGTAGGGCGGGCGGGATGAATGTGGCCTGCGGGGCAAGATGGACCTGCCTTTTGGGATCCATTTTTACCGTCGAGCGGCGACGCTTCGATCTGTAGACTTTTTTTAGAATTTTAAGATGCTAGTTTGAACTTGAGGTCGCTCTTCATTCCGTGCTTATGATCTATTTTAAACTTGATTTCGTGCTTAAGTTTGATCGTAAGTTCGATCTCAAGAGTTAAGTTCGTTCTCGAGAGCGATCTTAACTACGATCTCAAAAGCAATCGTAAGTTCGATCTTGAAGATCAATCGTAAGTTCGATCTCAAGAGCTATCTTAAGTTCAAACTAAAATTCGTCTTAAAATTCTTAAAATTCGATCGCTCGTCGGGACTATTGCTCTGAGCGAATTTCGTAATTTCGACTTTTTTTGCCGCGGGTAATCGAGAGTACGTCGTTGGTGCGACGAGAGTTGTGCAATTTTCTTTAATTTTTTAATAAATATTTACTAATAAACAAATCCACGCTGGCAAATGAAATACGAAATTATCGAAGTCGCTTCGCAAAAATACCGATCCAAGAGAAAACAGATTAAGATAAACCAAATGACGTCTTAAAAAAAAACCCCCCCCAAAAAAAAAAAAAACAATAAAAAACAAAAAAAATGGCAATTCCGAGCCATTACAGAGCTCGCATCCGGGTACGTATCGTTCGCGATAGAAGTTCGATTTCACCTCGGGGAGGATGGGACAGGGCGAAACTTTTAACTGGACCACATTCGCCGCTTTTACCTTAAACACCGGATAACGAGAATACGTCGGATACAATCGGGCGGAGATTTAATCTCGTTTGCATTGCGATTCGGGAATTGAATTCAATACCAGTTTGTCGCTATATGAGGTCGATATCATTAATAGATCTCCGTCGGCTCCGATTCTAATCCGACGGAGAGTCGAGCAGAAACGACGTCGCCGTGTTTCACCGAGATATTCATGTCCTGTCGCCTATCGATTATGCATTAAACGCTCCTAAAATATTTGGCTCGTTAATGGTGATCGAATTGACGCGCGATGTCCTACCGGTCATCCTTATGAAATTGCACGAGGCGCTGCCCGAGGGCGGGGGGGGGGGGGGGGTGGAGAAGGGGGTGACGGGAATAGATTCAGGAGACCGCGAAAATCGGCTCCGGGCTACTGCGTCGAGGATGAAGACGACGACGAGGTCGATCTACCGTCGGGGTATATAACAAGGGTTCTGCTGTCTAAAGTTTAAATTGAATCAAGCACGGTGGAACAAGCTCTGTGTGCCAGGGCGTTCGATGTCCCGGCGGTCGGGTGCACCGAACGCGCTTCCCGAGCCCCGAGCATCTAAAATTGCATCAGTCACTATCTCGTCTGCGGAGACCGAAGCGTGGAAACGAGGGAAAATGCCGATGATGACAGATGCAGATTTTCCGATCGATTGATCGGTCAGGGGGAGACAAAACGATGAAAAAATTCTATAACGGCGTTTGGAGTTCGGAGGGGGGCGGGGCGGGGGGAGGGGGGAAGGAACGCGGGAGGAAAACGATCGGAAGAACGGAAGAGAAGAGGAAAGGGCTCGATCTCGCGAGCCGTATATCGGGCCCCGATGCGAAATGAATTCGTCGAATGAGCCTGCGAAATTGGAATACCGATGATGCTCGAAAAACCCTCGGCAAAATCGTTTCGAATGCCCGACCCGGCTGCGATTGTGTTTCGTTTCTCGCAACAACCCCCCCCCCCCCTTCCCCTCCCCCCCCCTCGAGATATATATTATATTTCAACGGATCCAAATTCCACTCGTGATTCCGTTACCGCCGGTCATCGTCGCGTCGATGTGTGCGAGCTTCGGAGGGTGCGGGGCAAAACGGACCGGTTCGGTCTCTGCGCCACGGTGCGTTTTTTCGTCCGCCGTGTCGTGAATCGGTCGTAATGGGTCCGTTTTGCCCCGGGCTCGGTGCCGAGCGGCCTGCGGACACAGTTTACGGCGAAATATGTGCGGATAACAGTGGAAAATACACCGTAATATTCCGCGTATCGTCGGGACGTTCGTTTGGTTATCTCCACCCCCACCCTGTCTCGCTTCCACTCGAGCGGCGGGTACGTGACCGCGTTTATAAAATTATTACAAACGTAACGCATTCGATCGAAGCCCGTCGGACGCCCGTGCGGGGCAGACAACATTGATATTTTATTCATAAATCGGAAAACTTGATCGGGACGAGGAGGGTAAAGGCACCTGCGAGGCTTACCGAGCCGCCTCGCGACGCGCTGCATCGACGACAAAAGCCGCTTTGGATAGCGCGGTGCAAGTGCATGCCGCAAAGGGGTAGCGCACAGACGAAGCGCAGGGGGCAACATCGCAAACGCGCGCCAAATCCCCCCCCTTTACCCCTCTCGATATGAATTAATTATTCGGGAAAGCTTTATCGAAATATATAGTACACGTTTGTTGATAAATAGTGGTTTCACAGCGCCCACCTCCGCACGATGTTCGTACACGGAACTTTTATACCGTATTTTTTTTTCATTATAAATCAGAGAGCAATTTTTAAATTTTTTTTTAGTTGTATGCATAAATATATGTATTTTTTTTTTTCGTGTATGTATAAAGACATGCACGAAATCGGTGGAACGCGCGTGTGTGGTGAGAGAGCGTTTGCCGAAGGAAATGTGGGTGAGGTTGTTACCGCGTCGGGTCTGCCTCGATGCATCTATCTGTCTGACACGCCGCACACGCGTTGATAAATAGAACGAGAACCCCGAGCTTCGCTGTTTTTTTATTTATTTTTTTTTTTTTTTATTTGTGTTATATTCGTGCCGCGAACGAAATTTCAATGTTCTTTTTTTTGTATACTCTCTCGTTCGGAAACTGCGAAAACACTCTAGTTTGGAGAGTTTGCGAGTGGATTGAGACGAATTGGTTGATACTTTTTTTCTCTCGGTTTTATTTTTTTTTTTTTTGCGAAATAAATTTTCACCCTCCCGGTTGTTGCGGCCGAAACGCGCTTCTCCCCCGCGGTCTCGCGATGGATGGGACAGGCTACGACGGTCTTTCCGCGTTGTGTGCTCTCTCTGCATGTCGCTGTTGATTCGCTTTACGGTCACGTATGGGGAACCTCAAACCTCTGCGGATTTTCGCCGCGGCTCGCGTCCCTTCGAAACCCCGTAGGATTCGGCGACTGAGATTCTGCTCGGCACGGGCCGTGTCGGGCACGCAAAAACGTACACGACTGTTACGCTCGTCCCTTCGCCCCGCGAGCAGCGCGCGAGAAAGAAATGAAAAAGTCGTAAAGCCGGATCCCCGCGGATTACACGAGCGTAAATGCGCCCTACCGAAAATTTCGGAGCTCTCGTCCGTGCAAAGCATCAAACGGTGTGGCGTGACCGACGGGAGCAATTCGCTCGCGAATTTTCCCCGCACGCGGCGCGGCGAGGTTTGCACGTTCAGCAAACATTCATGGTCCGCAAACAAGCCGCAATTTTTTAGTTTCGTTTTTCTCGATAAATTTAGAATTTTTAGAAAAATATTATTAAGCGCGTTTCGGCTTTAAAAAAATTTGAAATCAACGAGACGAAAATTGCGGATGTTTGCGAAGGTGTAATATTTGTTTGAACCCACAAACATTATTTTAAATTGTTCTTTCACTGTCCGAACGCGCTTTGGCTGATGTGACTAAACGTCGAACGATGTTCGATTAATAACGATGAAAATAAATGTCGAAGCTTCGACGTCGCCGGAAGCTCTCGAAATCGGCAATTAAGGAATGTTCGCAAACACGGCGGCACCGGCGAGGGCCGAATCGCTCGATCCGCGAAGTCGCGAGTTCGATCGTCACTGATTCTTGTTTCTCTTCCTCTCGACCGGCCCTCGGCCGTCGCCCGTTAATTGCGGCGTTAGGAAAAAAAAGCCTCCGCCGATCCGGTGCGCGAAATATGGAAAGGTCCTCGAAAATAAATTAATGACGTCCGCTTCAAAGTTCGTCGTTAGAGCCCGCTTTACAACGGTATGATATGATAAAAGCTCCCATTGTACGAGAGATTATAGGGCGGTTCGAAAATTATTCATAGCTCGATCATTATACGAACGGCCCGAGACTCTTACGATTCTCCCGAGAACGAGGAATTATTATGAGACCGACTACTCTATAAAATTGATATGAATGAATTATCACAGACGAGAAACGAAATGCACTCATAATTTTTTTTTTTAATCAACTGAAAAAAAAATCTTATTCACGATACGAATAAGAACCTTGATAAGGATGAGCCCGTGCACTGCCGTAGCGGATACCGTCGCCGATTCCAACGACGATAAGAAATAGCGGAAGTGTGAGAAGAGCGACCGGCGCGTTAACCGGCGATGATCCAGCCTCGCCGCCGCCTCTCATTCCTGTCCCGTGGATGACGATGAGTCGCGTGTGCCTGGCGGGGATGGGTTTCTGGCGCGCGTGGCTCTCGGAATCGAGGTCGACGGCGGAAGGGCGCGATGACGGTGACGAGGAACGCGATGACGTGGATGCACCTTGGAGGAATTTTTTTTTCTTTTTTTTTACAGAAAAATCAAGGACAAGAGAGTCGCAGAGGCGATTTAGGAAGAAAGGAAGTGAAGTGAAATGGAAGGGGTCGGGTTGGGAGGAACGATGGGGGGCTCGGGGGGAGGGGAAAAAAATTGAGGAGAGGACAGATAGTCCGAGGAGAGCCTCGGGGGGTTTTTAGCCCTCGGGCCGGTGTCCTGGCCGAGACAAGAGGCCCGTTCTAACGTGGTAGCTCCGAGCGCCTCGTCGACTCGTAGTAACTTCCTCGTGCGCCGCACGTGCGCCAACAAGAGCTCCGGAGAAACGAGGCATCCGCTCTCATGTTCGTCACTGTCACTTTTTGTTGTTGTTGTTTTTATTTATTAATTATTAATTTTTCGAATTGATTGCAAAATTTTGTACGCACAGAAACACCGTTCAGTCGTGTTCCTCTCGTCGTTCTGCTTAAACTTTCAGTGCGTCACGATCGTTTGCATCGCGATCATTCGTCGCACATTCAATCGAAGCGTCGACATTGGTAATCGTTATAGTTCCCAAAGTTTCACCGTCCGTTGTCGGTCGTTCGTCGAGCACTTCGAAAAAACCAACAACAACAACAACAAAAAAAAAAATTAAAAATTAAAAAAACATTTTTCAACGAAGAGCCCGAATTTTCCTCGATTCAAACTTTTGCGCCAACACGCGAATTTCCGTAGCGGTGCGATTCGCGTAACGTTGCTCGCGAGGGTTCGTGACGCGACGCGAGTCCGACACGACTCTTCGATGTCATGACGACGAACCTTGCTACACGTGTATGACAAAAATTTCGTATGTTTATAATTTTTTTTCTCTCCGATTATTTGAATAATGATTTTTTTTTGTCTCGTATCTACGTAAAAACACGACGATTCAATGGACAACGATAGACCGTCGATACATGATAAGCGTCGGCCGTCTCGACGAGCCTTGCAAGAGACGACTTCGTGTCTGTCGTCTCGAGGCTTTCCTGGTCCTGGTTCCGCTGTCCCGGGCCGTGGACTGCTGCCTGGAAACCCTCGGAGTACGGAGGATGCCCGTACCGTCTCCCCCACTCAAGCTCCCCCGATTTTCTCTCGCACTTCCCGCCCCCCTCCCTCCATCGGGCCAACCACCCCCCCCACCCCCCGCGCGAGAGCAGCTTTCCACCCCCGTCGAGCGGCGACTCGCTCTTTCGCCCTCTTCCTTCGACTCTCTCTCCCGTTCGTTTTAGTTTTCCCTCTCCGTCCCTCGTTCGGCTTCGAGCCTCTCCACCCCGAATCGCCCTCCCCAGTCGATTCCATCCCCCTTCGATCTGCCTCTCGCCCTCGCCTGCATTTTTCCCTCGATTCCGCTCATCCTCCTTCCGCTCGTCGATGTTTTTCCATCAGTCGATCTTCGTCCCGGTGAGCGGCGAATCTCTCTATCCCACCTTCCCGCTCTCTCGGTAGTTTTCTCGTGCCGCGCTGCCCGATACCTCGCGCCCCCGCGCCGGAGCCCGCTCTCCGTTCCTTTGCCATCGTACCGCATCGTTGATCAAGCGGGAATCTCACTCGGAATTACCGCTCTCTCCCGTGCCCTCTCGGACTCGATGCCGCGTTGTCCTCTCCGCCTGTTTCGCGCCCATCTCGCCTCCGCTCGTGCCAACGCTGCCTCCGCGCGAGGACCAGGCGCTCCCCCGACGGGGACGGCAAGAAAGCGCAGGAGGCAATCGAGCAGGCACCAGAGGGTGAGGATAAAACTATAGGACACATTAGGGGTGCTTTCTACCGCCGTCGCTGCCGACGCTGCTGCCGGCGCGGAAACCCGCTCAGCACGGTGTCTCCTCCTCTCGCTCCATCGCCTCTCCAGAACCAGTAGCAGCAGCGGCAGCTCGGACGGCACCCGCGCCGCCGCTGGATGAGGGACCGAGAGCGCATGCGCCCCGGAATTGTGCCCTGATGCCCGGGCACCGCTCCGCGCGCGCGATTTTCTCTCGTCCCTCTCAGTCACTCTCAACTTACTCTCTTTCTCCGTCCGGAACCCTCTTCGCCGAAGCTTTCCTTCGCCTCTCCTTCCCGCGACACGCGTCCCTCTTTCTCCCTCCGCAGGTTCACAAATCTCTCTACGGTCCTACGGCCCGTAACAAGTTTCGTTACAACGAGCGGACACGAAGGACCACCGCCGTTCGCCGGAGGGCGAACTGTGCGGCTGTGTGTATGTGTGTGTGTGTGTGGGTGTGCGTATGCGCCGGGTGGAACAGCAGGAGGTGGAACAGCGGCAGGACTCGAACAGGACGAGAGAACGAGGGACACGAGAGAGAAACGGGAGAGGAGTCGGAGGAAACGCGACCGGCTCCGACGCCGCCGGGGACTCCAAGAAACGGAGACTCGAGACCCGACGATTCTGGATTCTGTTTCTATCATGCTTCTCATTCCGCACGGTGGATATGTGTATAGAGCCCTCACGGAGCTCTCGGGCTCGCGATACGCCCGTGGTATACAGATGGGATAAGACCGGGGACATGATCATGGCTTTTATGAAGCCCTCCGAGGCCTCGGACACGGAATGTCATGTGGAGTTGAATCTTGTTTTTTCTTTTTTTCTTTTTTGGTGTTTTGTTTTGTTTTTTTTTTTTTTGCTTTGGAAATTTTCTGTGTAATATGGAAAAGTCATTCGTTGCCGCCGGGGAAATATAGCATTGAAAGAGAATCGGTGAAAAGAAAAAGGAACAAACATTTGGTAATTACATGGACTTAATTAACACGGTAGAGGGGTGTGCTTTGACTGTACGATTTGCGGCTCGTGACTGAAATCTGATATTGCATGTTTCACCATTTTTAATTTGTCAACGAACCGTGTTTTAAACTTAAAAAAAAATTGAGAAGTACGCGTACTTAATTGACACAGTACAGGTTCATGTTTTGACTGTACGATTTGCGGCCTGTGACTGAAATCTGGTATTGTAAACTTCACAATTTTTATTTGTCACCGAAACGTATTTATATCTAAAAAAAAAAACTTGCGCGCATGAAATATTTTTTGAATGTACAGCTTTTCCGGGCCCGGGAATTCACCGAATTTGGTCATGCACAAAACTGCCGCTCCTTCTTCAGAAATTTTTCCATTTCTACCCGCGAAAAATGCGCGATTCCGCTCAAAAAGCTTTGCCGAACGCCAAGCAACGCTCCCAACTCTCCGCGAGAGATGGTCACGGTATAATGTGGTATTCCAACCGAGCGAATATTCTCGTGTGTGTTGCACACACACACGCGCGCAGACCCACACACACACACGCACACGCCCACGAATTTACGATGATAGATAGATCGCGCTCTGTAATAGATTGATATGCAGAAATATGATAGGAAGAACCGTACGGACGTGTACGATATGGATATATATGTAAAGGCATACGTCGTACGTCGAATCTTCTCCCCTCGCAGCATCCGAGCCGTCTCGGCTTCCTCGTTCTCTTCATCTTTACCTCCCATGGATTCCGATGCATTTTATTTCTGTCGCATCGTATCTCTCGTGCGAAGCTCCCTCCACCGTTCCACCTACTTCTGCCTACCTGCATCATTCTCCTCCCTCTCCCTCCTCCTCCCCGAGCGCCCGTGTGTCTGCTGTTTATCTTACTCAAGATTCTCAGTTTAACCACGGTGCGTTGGCTCCTTCCTCGCTGGTTTACAAATCTGTCCTCCCCTCTCTTCGCCACCCGCGTCTCACATCTACTCCCTTGCCAACCCTCTGTCGTTCACGAAGCGGTACACAGGACCAAGTTCTCTGATACAACATACATATTAGAGAAGCTCTAGGAGCCAAGGAAGAAGAAGCAGCACAGCAGCAGCAGCCGCGACGGCGGTGGAGGCAAAAGCGGGCATGCACAAGAGCGGGACTAAAGCTCCCTGTGCTTCCCACTGTACCACTACCGGGACTCGGGAATACTGTCGGCGGAAGTGCCCCCGGTATGCGTAGGTATGAGGTCCTAGGCAGCGCAGTATCCCCGCAATACCAAAATGTACAACCGCCTATACACAACGCCCGTTCCACTGCAGCCCTATAGAACGAAATCGGTTATACGATATGCCTCGCGGCGTTGCACCTTCAAGACTGCCTTTCTCTTTTTGTACTTTTAACCCTCGCCGAATGACGTTTGAAGTTTAAGAGCGCGGCGTTTAGAGCCAAGGGAGAATGAAAAAAAGGAAGGGGCAAACAACAACGAAGGATCTCGAGATGTAGCAGAAAGCTGGAGGGGAAAAAACGAAGGAGACGAATGGATCGTTGACAACGACGATATCCAATTGTATATGTAAAAAAAATTCACTCAGAAGACACATGCATTCATACGCAAACTCATACGCATTAAAAATACAAAAATGCAAAAGATGATATAACAATATACAGAATATCGCGTATTTTCAAAAGGTTTCTAAAAGTTAATCCCGCATTCACTGAAAAACAAAGTACCGACGTTTGGCACGCGGATGTTTTATTTCTAGAAAAAACCCGTGTTCAAATGTTTTATTAACGGTTGATCGTTAGTTTCGAACACACTTGTAATTAATATAACCGTGAAGTTGAAGAATATAGTTAATGTTTATCGTTTTCCTTAATGTTGGATCATTCCATTCAATCAGTTACTCGAAACTAGTTGTTGTCGATTAATTCCCACAGCAACACGTACCGTCCGAATTCGTCGCGACACAGCGCACGGGAATTTGCAACTCCCGTGGATTATCAAAAAGACCCTCGCGAGATCTGTCGGCGGAAGTGCGCCCGGTACGTGTAGTTCCTGTGCAGCGCAGTATCTCCGTAATACCAAAATGTAGAACCGCCTATACACGACGCCCGTTGCACTGCACACCCATAGAAGATAATCGTTTATACGATATGCCTCGCAGCGTTGCACATTCAAGACTGCGTTTCTCTTTTTACACTTTCGACCCTCGCCGAATGACGTTTGAAGTTTAAGAGAGCGGAGTTAAGAGCCAAGATAAATTGAAAAAAAAAAAAAAAGAGAGAAAGGAGCAAACAACAACGAAGGATCTCGAGATGTAGCAGGAAGCGGGAGAAAAAAACGAAGGGCACGACAGATAGACCGATAAAAACTTTACTAGTGAAAAGAGGATGGGAGTGAGAAGCTGGATATACATGCATATAGCTGTGGGCGAGGAAGAGAGAGGCGTGGAAAAAAAGAAAGGAAGGACGGACAGGCGGACAGACAGGAGTATTGAGATGGTATACGAAGACAGGGAGAAAAGGGAATCCTCGCGTTGTCGATACGGGAGAAGAACTCGCCACTCTCGAAGGCTTGGCGTTTTCCTCGTCCCTTTTCCTCATTGCCGCTAGGAATCCTGGTTGTCCTTTTCTCGCGCAGCCCTCACGGACACCTATCTCTCTCTCTTCCTGTCCGCTCCCCCCCCCCTTCCCTCTTTTGTATTTTCATTCGGTCCATCCTCTCGCGCGAGCGTTACTACACCTCTCTATTTCCCGGCTCTCTGTGCCCGGGCGCCGCCACCGGCGCCTTCTCTCTGTTATTTCTTTCTTTCTCCATTCTCGTTTACTCCGTCCACCTCGCACCTTCAACCTCTGCCCTCGGTCGCTTCCGCTCTCTCCCTCTCGACTGTGGTAAGTAATTCTATATATACGGAGAGCCGGCGCGTAAGCTCACCCCGGGTGCGAAGCCTCTCATTCTCTCGGGCTCGCTCGACCCGTCCACCGTACCGCGCCAATCTTTTTCCGCCCGGGACGCCGCCCGTTTAGTCATTCATCCCTGGCACGAAATTAGCGGAAGAGAAAATTTAGATTCATGAATCTCTGCGACGCGACGGGTGTGACGAGAGCTTCGCTTCGTCGAGCTCGCGAGAGGAGAGCGGGCAGCCCGACGTACTCGGAGCGGAGAAGAGCGTCGTCATATTTATATCACCGCGCGTGAAGTCTTCGCGAAATTTGCCGTCTGGGTTTGCCTCGATCGCGACCGATTATCGGTAAATTAATTTTTCTTGATTTTGTTTAGAGTTTTTTTTTTTTTTTTATTGGTCGATTATTGACAATGTACAGTTTCCAGGCGATACATGCGGGGGAAAAGAGCAAACTGAAGAACCCAGGTCGATCGTTTGCTTGTTTTTAGACTGAACCGCCATGACCGCGTGCACGTACGGGACGTTCTACAATTTTTTATTGATCGATTATTTGAAGTGTATTGTAGAAACTGAACGGTTATTGGATCATTTGTAAAAGAAAGGAGTCTTATTGTAATGTCTTACTGTGCTCTTCATTTTTAACTGATATACATTTTTGAAGAAAAGAAATCTAAAAAAAGAATGAAGAGAACTGTCCATACGTTTGAATTCAATTTTTCTTGGTCCTCTTCATTCTTAACTGACATTTTTGAAGAAGAACAGAAAACTAAAAAAAATGAAAAAACCTGCTCATAATTTTGAATTCAATTTCTCTTGGTCCATCATCGTGAGCGATCTCGGTCAGTATTGACCATCGGTACGGCGCGCGGTCGTACATCGGCTAAAACTCCTATGCCGATGGACCACCGTGCGCCGTCGCCGGATCCGATCGCCCTGCACGAGAAACGGTTAAAAGTTTCGGCCTTTGAGGCGTCGATCTGTCGGCGCGGGTGTATCAGAAAAGCTCGGAGATCGAAAGAAAGAGGAGCGATGGGAGGCGTCGGAAGTGAGTGATTGCCGATGCGAGTCGCGACGAGAAAGAGGAAGAGTCGGAGGAGCCGGGCAACTTAGCTGCCGCGAAACAGAGAGAAGCCGGTGGAGCAGAATGGAGGAAACGGTAGGGGGAGAAGTGCGACATCGAGGAGTCGGAAGTGACACGGTGGTCGTGTAGCAATCGAATATAGGGCAGCAGGGACTGTAAGAGCGTCGGTATACACACTTGGCCCCTCTCACGGACTTTGGCAAGCACTCCATATACATGCGATACTGTGCCCAGTCACTTCATACATAGACGTATATAGATATACACGTGTGTCTAGAATGGGATACGGGGGAGCACTGGTACGAGACAGGAAGTGCATCGAGGGCCACACTGTGCACTTGAACCTACAGAGGGCCAGACGACGTCGGAAACCGGGGAGTCACGTTCTACTCTATCTGTCTCACTTCTGGCGGCTACTCTGCAGTTCTGTTCTATACGTCGGTATCAGTGGATCCTCCGACTCTACATATAAGTAACGTGACACATATATACGTACACCTAAGAGCTTGACCGGCGACTTTCGTCTTATCCTTTTCTGATCCGACTGCCTCTCTCTGGTTCCCTCCCTCTCTCTTCCTCTCTCTTCGTACCCGCTCCGGAGATCGCTTCTCGCGCCGCACGTTCCCCAATTCAGCGCACAGTGGCTTTTCCCTCGTACCGCTAGGATTTTTACGTCAACGCGACAACACCCCGTCTCGGCGTCCCCAAAGATTCCGAGAGATTCCTGAGCTTCTCTTCGACTTCGCGCCGTACGTGGAAAATTCCGCTGAGCACACTTCATGCTAGGATTAGGGTGGTGAATATGGCCCGGTTTCGTGTATCACTGATTTACGCCTCAATCGGCGAAGCCCATGTTCATCACTTTTACCGTATTTTTTTTATTTTTGGTTTGTTTATTTGATTAACGGGCATTTATAGACTGTAATAATACATTTTTAATTTAATGTACTGGAACTTGAAATTCGCTTACATTACTTACATTCATTGAACGCTAATGTACTTTATTTGGTAACATAATAATACCAGATATTAGAATTACGAATCTTTTGCCTGACATTTTATTGTAAATTTTATTGTAAAATTGCAACGCACCGGCGTTTGAAATTTCAGTAACAGTTTATGTAGAGAAGCTTGCAATACTGTTCATTAATTTCCAAACGAAATTTCTTAACAGCCCATATATAAGTAGTATTTAACCCTTTTACGTAGATAAGTAGTATTTCACTGATAATACGGAACATACGTCAGAGATTTCACTATAAAATTAACGCTTTCACGTACAAAATATAAAAATATAAAATTTCCAATATAAAAATTATCATTAAATCATGATCATCGTTATTATTAGTTATCGAACCTCTTGGAAGGTACTTGAGTGATTCCTGATTTGTTTGCCGACGGATCGAAGTGATAATATGCCCAGGGTTTACCGCTCAACCCGTTCGGAGTTTGCTGCAGTTTGCTGTCCCTCTCTCTCGCTCTATCTATCGTGGGCCCGTGGTGGTAGTAACTGCAGTTGGCTAGACCCGTCGCTTGTTCGCTCTCTCCGTGATTGCTCGACTCTTCGTATTTGCTTTCGCCTCGCCTCGCCCTCTCCCTCCGCGCCGTAGCGCCGCAAGAGACTCAGAGCCTGCCGTGCTACCGACGCGTTTCCCCGTTTATCTCGTTGCTTAACGGATTCCATTATCGGGACAGAATTCAAATTCCATTGTCGACTCGTGCATTAAACACGAAGCCAGTCTCGTCCCACCGGCACCTACGCGCTTATAGAATTTCTATCTGCGCGGCCACGGAAACCCTCCGCGGCAGTCCCGCAATGACGATATGTAAACGCGTGTATACCTTCCAACACAATCCCTTCACGGCGACTTTCCCCCCTCATACCCTGCACATCAAATACGGAAAACATCAATATTGATCGTCGAATCTCTATAACACTCCGAGGGGCAAAAAATACTATTATTAGCATTTTTTTTTTTTTTTTTTTTTTTTTTTTAGCGTATCATTCAGGTATGACGTATCAATTCCACTTCCCTTATTCCTGCGTTTTTTCCGCTCGATCCCTGTTGCAGAATTTTTTTGTATTTTTTTTATTTTTATTTCAGACTCGTTTGCCACGTGAATCACCGAGTGATTGACGCAATCAACCAAAAAAATGCAAAAGTTCTCGATCACCCACGGGAGTTGGCGGAATCGTTTCGATCCGTGACGGAGTTTCGGGCAGCAGAGATAACCGGTGGGTTGATACATGCATATGGGGCATTCCGCGTCAAGCCGAACGGCCCAAAAACTTGCCCCTCTAGTGTGAGTGCTAATATTAATAATGGTTAAGTCCGAGAAAATTTTCGTCGAATAAGAAAACGTCGTTTACACAAGATATTATTTTTGATTAACTATCTCCGTGATTTTGTTTCGAAATTTTTTAACAACGAGAATCTTAAAAAAAAAGAACAGAAAATTCTTATTGTTTTTGTAATTTTTTAGCAAGTATGACTGTGCATTTTGATTAAAATTTCACAGAATGTTCTTTTATTAGTGTGACCAACATGTGTAAAATTCTAAATTGGATCTATTTTACAGGATATAATCATATATCATATTAAAAAAATGGTTAGCCGCCTGCGGAAATTGAAAGCAATCCCAGCCCATTCTTAAAGTTGTACATGTTGTTTCACACTAATAAAAGAACATTCTGTGGAATTTTTTGCACCTGCTTAGCGTCATACTTGTTGAAAAATATAAACAAGTAAACATTTTCAGTTATTTTTTTAATTGTCTCCTACTTGGAAAATTAAACAAAAAATAGGATCTTTCTTATAAACGACGTTTTTTTGCACGACCGAAAGTTTCTGAGCTATAATATTTTTTAATATTAACACGTCTATCTGCGAACTTGAAAACGAGACCCTATAAAAATCTGAAAAAAATCCAGGCACTTTCATCATATAATAATACTACATCGTCACGAACTTTCCGCTTGATCTAAGAGAGTCAGAGTTTTGGGCCGTTCGACTTGACGTGGAGTGCCCCATGTACACGTATACAAGGGAGAGTGGCTCAGAATGGAACTACGGGCCAAAATCATCTACATAGCAAAAAAAAATGTTGTACTCTTACACCAACAACAGGTCCACAAAGGTCCACAATTTTTTATTTTTTTATTTTCCGATCGCACCATGCGCTTCTCGTTTTACAAATAAAACTACAAACTAAAATGTTTAATGACACACGAAATAAAAGGACAGGTGTGTAAATTCAAGCCTTAACAAATGAGTTTTCCTAACGCATGCACGTAAAATCCCGCTTTTGTGATTACGTGATTTTCGAAAATTTGTTAGCAAAATTTTTGTAAATGGCATGGGAGTTCTGACTCGTGTGAATGCCGGCAATTTCACACTCGTCAAGAACTCCCTTTCTACGCCAATGCCATACAAATAACTATTGTCACTCATTTAACAAAACTGTTTTTACGAAACTTCGTATTCCAATTTAACGAAATGATTTTTTACTGTGAACTTTAACAAATTTTTCCCGGGACATAAAGCTCATCTCGTCTCAAATTTAGTGCACACCTACGTTTAGTCACGGTCTTCAATTTAGTCCCGCTCTCCTCATGTATATCAGCATGACTTTTGTGCTTCTCGAAGCGTACAGATATATCGTCCGTGAGAACGAAAGGGACAGCGGCCCGAGGGTGAGTGTCGAAAATCACATCTCTCCCGCGTTCACAAACCGTACAGCCAGTTTTCATCTCTGTCCAGCCCGCGCGGCATGGGGAGGAGTAGCGGAAAAGGGAGTGAGTATTGGACATCAGAGAGTGGATGGATTGGGCTATCAACAAACCCGAAATTGGGCCACTCCGAGCTGGCCTCCAACCGTTACCGAACGGTTTGAGCGATCTCGCCTACTGTACCGTAGAATCCTTGTCCACCGCGCTATATGCCCCGAATCCCATCGTTCCCCTTCACCCCCATCGCTGCTGTCTCCGCCCTCAATGGAGAATCCATGTATCTCGTTATCTTACGAATATCTCTGTACAAGTTTTAAACTCGACACCCCCTGTACATCCTGCAACCAGTAACTAGAAACTAGCAAGCGAGACCCGCGTTCGTTTCGCACCGAACCGAAATCCTGAGGCTTTTTTTTTCGGCCCTAGGCAATTCCGTCCTCCATCAATTCGGCCCGCGGCCTTCAATATTTGAGCGTGGATCGGCGTTCAAAGCCCTGCCGAGAGAATCCCTGTACGAGGGCTCGGTCGTCGGTGGGAAAACAAAAAAGAGCGATTCGGTTGCCCGACGGTAAAAAAAAGGGGGGAATTTGGAGCTTTGTGCGAACTAGGATGTCCGCGGAAGCATCGCGGATGCTTGCAAGGTAAACCGTGCCACCCGAGGCCGGGCTCGAACCACCGGCAATAGTGACGTGATAACGATATCCTCCCATCGCACGGATACTGTACGGTGTGTAACACCCTCTCGGTACGCAGAAGTTGGCGAACCTTGAAACACCGGCGCTCTGCCCCGAGACCTCACTGCCGTTCCCGAGAGCGCGAGAGGTAACTGCAGTTGGAGTAGGCCCAACTGCAGTTAGCGGGACGTAATTGCGCGAGCATGTGGAGTTCTGGCATAACCCATTGCCCCGTGCCGTTCCGTACTCTCCGGTTGCTCCTCCGTCCGAGCGATCTCTTCCTCTCGTTTACCCGAATTCCCCGGAGCGTTCGAATTTCGCCGAGAGTGCGAGGCTAAGACGGAGGAACCGAGACGCGGGAAGAGTGGAGAACCTTGTTTCCGCACTCGATACACAATAGCGTTCATCGGACACTATTTGCCACTCTTATGCATCTCATTACTACCAGCGCAGTTCATCCACCGAACACGAATTAATATTCCATCGTTGAGACACCCCACTGAATAATCCCGCCAGGTGAAAGATCGTCATTCCATAAATACAGCGGCGAACGCCATTATCTAATTATCCGACGTTCTATCCCAGATCTAGTCAGGCTCATCGTTTTGACGCTAAACTTCAAGAGGTATTCAATAATGTATTCATCTTCCACCGTCCCCGACACGGATAAGCTTGCGAATCTCTGCGAAACGAATCCGGCCCCGGAACGAATAAACGGCTTTGAAATTTCCGCCAATTTTATCGCGATGAGGATCCTCTTTGCTGTCGAAATATTTGGTCGGTGGCGAGATTCGCTCACCGACCATCTTTATTGAATGCACCACCGATAACATTGAACCGAATGGATCCCACAGCGAAAGGACCTCAAAGCTCTCTGCAATACCTCCTCGACGGTTCGAGATTAATTTCTATGTAATAAACCGTCTTTCGCAGGCGCGCAGGTTGGCTCGCCGGAAGATACACCGAAATGCACCGAGTTAAACGCGGAACGAAGTAACTTTGAGCCCGAACCGCTTTTGAAGTCCGTACACTTGATACAGTTCGGGATGTTACGTACCGTCGAGCGATACTCCTTGGACTTTCCCGGTAATTGCTACAACCTTTGCCGGTAGAGAATGCGAACGAGTTTGCCCTGGTTATCCTCCCTCCCGACCTCTCCCGCCTCCAGCCTCCGTTTCGGTCCATACCGACCGACTCGCTCCTCTCCGCTCCACCCGACCGCGTTCTTGCCCGGCTCATCTCCCGTCTTGAGCGATTCCATATAGGCGATACGGATTTCAAATTCCATTGTCGACACGTGCATTAAGCAGCGAACCGGATAACCGGAGAGACGGAAGGGTGGATATGCATACAGGAATAGGGACATGTAAGAGGGATGAAAGCTAGTGAGTTCGGGCCCGGAGCGAGCGAAGCCGAGCATTGTCCTGTCAGGAGGTCCTTCGTCGCCCTCGCGCGCCCGTTCCCCATGTATATTCCCCAAGCCTCCACGGACCGTCGCTCCCGCACACATGAGCACATGTATAGCGCAATATGTACATTGTACGCAGCGAGCCGAGTACGGTAGATAGCTCAAAGTGCCGCGGGAGAGAGGAAGGGCGATGCACAGTGGCTGCAACCGGTGTACCATGTTACGCAGAACAGTATAATAGCAAAGCTTGTTGTAGTTACGGCGAATAGTAAGTGTGTCGGTTAGAGGAGTCGGGTCAACGCTATCCATATACGAGACCGGTAGAACCAGCCATACCATCCGGAAGAGGATGGGTTAGCGGGGGGTGGGGGGGGGGAGGGAAGTAACGAGAGAACGATGGTAAGCAGGTACGAGGAATCGTAATTGCAGGTAACCCTTTGCACCATCGGAATGCGGATATCGTCGCATTCTCGGTTGTCTCATAGAACCGGCTCGGTGTATTGACGATATACCGGATTTCGGATTCCATTATCGCAAACCGTCCGAGTTACCGGTGCTACAACTGGCGTAGCGGGGCATTAGGTGCTGAGGCGATGGCTGTGTGTTCCGTATACGGGTATGGACCACCTGTGTGTAGGGCGGGGAGACGCTGCGGTGTTGCAGTCGTGAGTCAGGATGGAAGCCCACTTTCGTCGGCTATCTCGCTCCGTCGTCCCGGCTAAACCTCGCCCGGCGAAAGCTTCATCTCTCTCCGCATCCCGCGATTTCCAAGACCGACCCTCGTTTCCTCACCCGCGCCGAGTCGCTCTCCGGCTCCCCTTTTCCGTCTTCCGATTGTGTGGGACCACCTACGTGGTAACGAGTTTCCTTGGGAAACGGGAGCGGGCGAAGGGTCACGCGCCCACAGGTTTCCGAGAGCGAAGAGCCGCTGGATAAGAGTGCCGGCTTCCGTGGCAGGAAGAAAACGCGGGGGAGGGCGGATGGAAGGCTGAGGGAGACGGCGCGAGGGGGAATGAGGAAAGGAGAGGCAAAAGGAAGCCGAGAGGCGCCAGGAGCCTCGGGGTTGCGGTCCCCTTCTATACACCGCTATGTTAGTTCGATGTTGCAGGGAGTGTTGCCCGCACTGTGCACAGCGAGGCTGTGGTAGTGAACGATGCCGGAGCCCGAGGTCGGGTCCTCGTGGTCGTGAATCAACCGACATCCCGTGCAACCGGAGCGAGAAACAGAGAGAATGGGCGCGAGGGAGAGGTATCGAGAGAAGGAAAATGCAGAGAAACCCTACAAAGCGGGCGCAGTTAGCTACGGTAGACTATCGATACTAATTCCGTGTGGCAGGGCACACTCTCGCAATTGTTAGAGCTTTCGGCTTTCCTTCTCCGGCGTCCTGGACTGTTCCCACTCTGGCGCCCGTTCACTTCGAACCATCCTCCATTCAACGTAGCCAGCCGGCCTGCGCTCCTCTCGTCCGGAACAAATGCCTCCCGGTACGTAATACCGGCGGGGCACTTGTCGACGTCCTCGTCGTCGTTATGTCCTCGGTGCAACAGCAAGGCGACAACAGTACGTACGACAGGGATCCTCCAGCCAGACCGCTCTCTCCTCTTTCTCCTATCATCGATACGGTTTCTTCATCAGGATGTACCTTACAGAGCTTCGGTCCACAAAGCTTTGCCTTTTCTGTCTCTTTGCAGTCACTCCGCTACTGTCGGCAATGCTCCTTTCGAGGCGGATAGGTGACGACGGCAGGTGGAACTCTCCTGTGCAGGCTTTGTTCTCGTTGAACAAATAGTATGTTCCTTTTTTTCTTTTAGTTCTGCTGCAGTGACATTCACGTCCATTCGCCAATAAAAATGTCTCTATCTGAGTTTCGCGGAACTCTTGTGGAGCTTCCATCAATCAGAGTGGAGTATGGAACAAGGTGCCGGGGCGAAAGGTCGTAACGCTAAAAGTGCGGTCTTCCGGTCGATGCGTTTCTTTGCCGGGTTGATCACGACGTAGATACTGGAAGTGATCGACGACAAGCCACATCGTTTCGATACGTTCTATGCTGGGTGTTTGTCTGTGATATTTTCTGTTGCGCAGCTGCTTTGTGGAGTTCCGCAAATAAACCCGTTGTTTCTCCCCGGTTAGGAAAGTTTACACATTCAACGAAGATCTCTTGTCCGGAAAGGTCTTCATCTTGTTTCTTGTTAATTTTGTAAGAAATTCGATTTGGTATCAGACGGTAGTTGTGACTTAGGAAATGGTAGAATCAACCCTTTAGCGCCGGAACCTCTTGCCGTTCAGAAAAATTACTCTTCTCGACTGCCCGACACATTTCTGAATCAAGATTTTGATGCAATGGATTACGTCCTGAATATCGACGCTATTATTTTTGGGTAATTAGTTCGTTTTATTTGAGTATTATTTCTCACTAAATTATGTCCTCACGCTCGATTCCCACGATCGATTCATTTTATTATTTTAATTCCACTAAATCGAAATCCCGCCACCGGACGTGTATATCAAATTTCTGCATATTCATATCCGCTCGCGATCACTCGCGAGCGCTCACGTTTATTCTGACTCGCGGTATTTCTACTCTGAAGGTTTTTCGATACTCACACGTGGCGAGCGAACTCAGCATTTTTAGCCGTTTCATGGCATAATTGCCGTGAACCGGCCAAATCGCAATTAGCTCTATCGAAATTAGTCAGTCTACGTTCATCATCCAAGCCGCTCACAAGTCTCTTCAACTCGACGAGCTGGTTTTCAACCAGTTTCCCGTTACGCGAAACTCGTATTGTATCGATCGAGTCAATCTTTGTCGTTTTCAAAGTCTCATAATTATTCATTATCAATTATTGCATTATAACACATTCACGTTTCTTTAATTCAATTTACCTATTCCCATAAATATTCAATAACCTCAGGGACCGAAGATTTATTTCATTAGGAGAACGATCCCAATTTAATTATGTTATTACGTACATGTCCTCGCTAAAGGACCTCTGAGATATGAGAGGAAATTGCAAACACTTCTGGATGGTATAAAAGTCTGAAATAAATCAAGCATATTAAAGGTGCTGAAAATATTAATTTTGCATAATAATAATAATTCCAAATGGATATTAACAAATTGATGAAAAATTTAATTGTTCAACAGACCTCCCAGATATCTAACTTTGTTCCGTACACGTATGAAGTTTTTCACATTTTTTTGACCTCGATTTTTTTTTATGTAGGAAAAATGTGTAGAAAATCACAAAATTCAAAGTGAATAAAAAAATCTGAAACAATTGATACGTATTCAAAAAAATGAACGTATCATTTTCGTTCATCTTTTTCGTTTTCATTTTCATCATTTTCATTTTTTAAAAAGTTGGTTTTCCGGGAGATTTATTGAACAATTTTATTTTTCATCAATTAGTTAATAACATTTTGTAATTATCATTATGTAAAATTAATGTCTTCAGCATCTTGAATATGCTTGATTTTTTTCAGATTTTCATACCATCGAGAAGTATTTTCTATTCCCTCCCATTTCTTCAAAACTTATGCAAAATGAATACTATTCGCAAGGACCCCCTTAAGTTAAAGGTAACCCCTGAACGGCTCGTCTATGTTATTCGCATCCCTCGAATCGCCAGAGCACAAGTCACAAATATCTAATCAACCGCTGAGACGTAAAAAAATCTCACTGTTAAAAAATTCATTTAAGATGAAAAAAAACCCTCTTTACAAAAATGTTAAATTTTTCCAGAATTTTTAGTTAAGCCTACAAACGCTTTTGACCGTGTACAAGCTGTAGAGCTTGTCGGGCAACTTTACACCCGAGAAACACGAGGACGGATACACGCAAAGCCAGAATCTCGAGGCCGGTTCTCTACAGCATCCCGCAGTACACGGAGATCTACGGTTTCGTGGATTCTCGCTCGATCCCCCGCGCTATATTTCTCCGCCAGGTCTGTTTGCCTTGTATCTCGGCTCCTTGCCGCAGCAACGGAAGAGCGTATACATGTCGCTCACTCGCACGATCGTATACACTTCCCCTCTGCCTGTTCGAAACGGGCGGCGCAGTAGTGACGGGGCGGAATAGTCAGACAGCGGTACTTAAGGAGAGTGGGTACTTCGGTCCAGCGCGCTTCCAACCCTTTTGCCCCCGACGCGAGTTTCTCTGCGCGCAATGGGTCATTGGTAAAGTTCCGTCTCGTAACGGTGAACTCGTTTCATTGACATGGATGAAAAAAAAAAAAAAGAAAGAAAGACCACGGGTCGTTTCGATATTGGAAGAAGCGAGGTATGGAGTGAATACTAGTTTTTTGCTATCCATTGGTCGATTAAAAGTTGTGATGGAAAGTTTGTTGCTGGCCGAGAACAGTTCGAATCCATGCCGGTACATCGTTGGTTTAAACGCGGATGGATTGATGTGGCTCGCTTTGTCAATGTATGTTTGACTCAGGGAGCGATTTTTTTTTTTTTTAAGGAAATAAAAAAAAATAACTCACCCGTTGAATTTGGGCTGACTGCGAACGACAGATTACCGATGTAGCACATACGCGGAGACGGAGTGAGACACATCGAGCGAGAGCCGGAGGAAAGATAAAGGGTCCGATACCCGAGAGGATTTACCGGTACTTTCGGACACTCGTCGATTCGTATCGCGGATCCCGACTTTACATCCGACCCTCTTCTTCCCTTCACCCCGTCGGTACGTTTTATTTTTACCCCTCTGCCTCGTCGACGAGGCAAAAGGCTCCGCCAGGGCGGGATAAGATCAGAAGTTGAATGTCTGGCTCGTAGTTTCCTCCACGAGGACGACGTATTTCTTTCTATCGTCCTTTCATCCTCCCTGGCGTACCGTCATCCGGACGTCGATCCTCGAATTCTCGGGCCATTAAGACGTCGACCGGATAAAAAAAAAAAAAGAGGGAAAAAGTCGAGTCGCTCCTGTACTACGGCTTCGCAAGATTTCACATCAGATCGTGCGAGAGAAATGAAAAATCGCACAGGTTCAAAGCGGACTTTGATGTGAGTAGATATACGAGAAACGTAAATTTCCGGCTCGAACTGTCCGCCAGCTTGGGGTATTCATGGCTCTACAGGATATCAGAAATTTACATTGGAAAAATAAAAATTGTATCTGACCTCGTTGCTGTGACAATTCACGCTAACACGTGATATCCAGGCCATGCGAAAAGCCAGCTGAAAATATTCAACGTTGGCAATTCAGTCCCGTCTCTCACCGATTAATATGCAGCTGTAATGAATAACAAACGCGGTACGAGGATTAAACAAATTTAAGAGGAGAAATAAAAAGATGTTTGGCGAGACGTGTGCGACGTCCGAGGATTATTTGCAGAGTCTAACTGGAACGGCAAACCGGGCTAAAAGCTCCCGAAGGATTTCTCTCTCCCTCTCCCTCTTTCTCTCTTCCGTTTCTCTGCTCTCCTTTTTCTTACACTCGTCCCTTTACTACCACTAGTAACGTGCACCGATTGCAGAATTAAATATGAAACCTGAATGGCCTTAAGTGGATCGTCCGATTTTTCGATTATCCACTTTTGTAATTAAAATCGACGAATTTTTATTTTCGAAAATTAACACAAATGCAGCTCATGTGGGCTGACGGACGCAGGTCGATAAGCCTTTGCCAAGGTGTACAATTAGCATCAGGTATAAAATTAGTATGAGAAGATTAGTATAACTGCATAATTATCATCATTGGCAATAAATCTCTTTCACTACGACTACAACTCACATCAGGCGTAAGATAAAAAGGTAACAGATTATAATCATTATTTTTTAAACGAATACACAATGGATGAAATTTTCATAAAATCGCTTCCCTCCACACCGGTCACAGAATTAAACATGAAGCCTAAATGGTCCCAAATGGATCCTCCGATATTTCGATTATTTTCTTTCGTAATGAAAATCAAGGAATTTTTATTTCCGGAATTAACCGGCCGGCCCTTTGCCAAGGTCTAAAATTACCATTGAGTATAAAATTAGTATAAGAAGATTACTGTATAAATATTAACTTCGGCAATAAATTTCTTTTACAACCACTACAGCTCACGTTAGGATTGAGATAAAAGGGTAAAAAATTATTATCATTATCTTTTAAACGAGTACACAATGGACGAAATTTTCATCAAATCGCTTCCCATCACATCCGCTTCCCATCACTTCGAATCCCTTTGTCATATCACCTCGCGACAGCGTCGTGTCGAGACTCAAGGCGTCAGGAATGTCTCTCGAGCGGTCTTGCCTCTAAAATTCTCTATCTATATTTTGTCCTGTATCCTCATACATCGTGCAGCATAACGTACATAGGACGCATATACATAATGTACACGATGCAGTCGGAGTCCCAGTTTGGCCATCACCATCACATCCCAGCGTATATCAGACGTTATACTGCCATCCCGGCGCGGTATACGACGAAGGGGGATCTCGGGACTGCCGTCGCTCGGTTCGCGTATCTATTTTCTCCCGTCACTCTTGATCCCTTCATCGAGCCAACGAAATCCTTACTGTAGGACGTGTTAATCGCCAAATGTCGAGGAGGCAAACAGCCGCGTAACGCGCCGTCGAGACGAGGCGCAGACAACTCGCAATCCCATTATAGAGACGATGTTTTCATCGCGCAGCTTCGTGGATAAAAAATGAAAAAAAAAATAAAAATAAAATAAAAAATAAAAATAAAAATTGAAGATCGATCAGTCCTGAACTCGTAACCTCGGGGCTGTTAATACTTCGATCAGAAAGTCGATCGGTACTTTTCGAGCTCTCTTGAGCTTTCCCAAACGTCCACGGCCTTTTACTCCACTGCCTTCGCTTGACGATCATTTATCGTTTATTTTTCTCCCCTCGTTCACCGCACACTCTTAACGTTACATTCTATCTATATATTCTATTCCTATTTCATACCGGTCTTATCCTCTTCCCGCCCGGCTCCTCCACATCGATTCCGCGAGCGGCTCACCGATGCGCCAGTTTACGCACCGATAGGCCAACACATCGTCTAAGAAATATCGAAAAATAAGCGATGAAAATATATATATATATATTAAAAAAACTCGCAAGGAGCGGATAGGAAGAAAATATCGGTCTGACCAACAGCGGCATTTTCCACTTCGATCCTCGACGCACCGAGCGCTCCTCGTTCGACTTCTGGTCGCGCTTTTCGGAACTCGGTGAACCATGAGGCTCTCATCCTTTTCCATAATAGCTTCCTCCAGACCCGGACTCTTTCTGTAATTCTATATTTCTATTACCGGCTCAACTACATCCGAGCTGCACGGGCTGGGATTTTCCTTTGCCACGTATCTTTGTGCCAGTGCTGCACGCCGCAATGGCATCGGGAGCAGCTTTCGGATTAAGGTTCGGGGGTTAATCTATGTTGAGAGAGAAGTTGGTTTCCCCGTTGCTTCCGGCGGGGCTGCAAGCTTCCACGGTCCGAAAAGGACACTAAGGCCGAAAGGGGTTTCTCGGCTGCACGGAGAAGCTCAGAAGAGGCGACCGCATCGGGAGAGGGCACAGCGTCACGCTTCGTCCGAACCTCCGTGAGACTGCGAACCGTGACCGACAAACTACCGAGGTTTAAGAGATGTGTAACCCGCCGAACGGGGAGCCGGGCGAGGCGAGGAGAGACGTAAACCACACACCTTATACGCGAACCCTGCGACGAGAATAATCCATTCCCTTTGTATCAACGCCTGCCCGATAAGAAACAGTTTCGCGACGAATTATCGCACCTCTGCCGCCGAGATACCAGATGTTTCCCTCCCTTAGTTACGAGAGCCGGGCGGGTGAGGAATGCGATATGTGAAGCTTTTCGGCTTCCGTATAGCGTCGAGCTCGTTCAGGTGGTATTAGAAAAAAAAAGTCGTGTGAAATAGGGGTAAAGTTCGAGAATTCCATATAGGAACCGCGAGGAAGAACGGTTATATGTGTGTATATATATATATATATATATATATATATATATATATATATATATATATATATATATGTACACACACGTATACTATAAAAGAAGCGCAAGAGAGAGGAGAAGGAGAGATTTTTCTTTTACACTTAGGTGAAATTTTATGTCGTCTCGAGAGCCTCTGCCGGGGGCGCGGTCCACGGTGCTCTCTCGGCCCCCGCTCGCTTCGTGGGGCCGGGTGGAGAGAGCGAGACGAAAATTTTATTTCATGTCCGTTGTCCGCAAAACGGTTCCTTTCAACGCTCGAACTCGGTGGAAGAGTGTACGAGTGTGTTCGGCGACCCGGCGTGATATAGCAACGCTTCAACAACCCTCCCCGGTCGTCGTCGTCTTCGCTTTGGCATCGTCGACTGCGGACCGGGCGAACGCGCGGCGTCCCCGCGGCTCTCACGGTAGTTCGCTCAATCGTGAGAGTGGAGCAGGACGATGAGGGGGAGGGAAAAAAAAAGGAGGAAAATCGATGGAATTGAATTTAGGAAAACGGTCTTTAAGAACGCGCGGTACAAGCGAGTTACGAGCGGGGTGGAGATAAGATAAGGGGGGGGGAGGTGAGGGGAGATCGCGAGAGGAAGGACGATGGAACATACAAGGGAGAAATGGGAGCGGGGCGAGGGTGGGCCGCGAGCGAACGCGAAAGGAAAAGGAAATGGCTACGTTCCGGCAGTCTGCACCGACATTTAATTGGGTGGTGCAGTGCCGGGTCGCGTGCAATCGTACCTACGTGAGCAATTATGTACAAGACTCGGTTGTGAGAGCGAATCGTACGGACGCATTGGGAGAATCGTCAAATCCGTCCTTGTCGTCGCCGTCGCATTCGTTCCGGGCTACCTCTCGAAGATAACTTTTAGGGGGGGGGGGGGGGGGGGCGAAACGAAATACCGGTGCAAAACGAACCGAGTGTCCTCCGTCGGAGGCGCGACTTTTTTTCCCCGTTGAATTGGTAGGGACAAGTCGTCTTGCGCCCAAAGTCCATTTTGCCCCGCTGCGCCTCACAGCTCTACCTATCCAAGGAAAATTCCACAGCTCGAACGTTCTGGTGAATAAAACCGAACCCCGATGCAAGTATCCTACGGCGTGAAAACAAAAAAAAAAGCGACGGCAATTAGTAATCAAACAAAAACAAAAAAAGGAACGGCAATTAGTAATCAAACTCCGAAAAGTACTAATTGGCAAGGCGAAAAGTTATCACTCCGGTTCTCGTGTTTCTTCGGGGGGAAAAAGCTAATATACCTCTGGTGTAGTCGCGTTATAGCCGGACCGTAGCGCGGAAAATAAGAAGTAAATTTTTTACCCAATTTACGTCTCGACGCTGATAAGGGGTCCGTTTATTTTTTTTTTATTTTTTGTTAAAAATCTTTTTTTTAAATAAGTTTATAATCTCGACTGCATACACCGTTGACGAGTGTGCAGAGGGGAAGGCCGGGAGAGGATGTGACGAGGGTCAGAGGGTTGTCTCTCCCCGGAGCTATCCTAATATTATTTTATTTAACTTTAAATATTCTGATACCTCTCGTCGCGGTGTAACCTAACGCCGCTAGGTAGGCACATTCCACACGGGACACGTACAAAATCCGTGTTGTATCGTGAGATTCAGAGGCGAATCTTCGTGTCGAATATATTACGGGGGAAATCCGCAGGAGGGAGCGAGAGAAAGAGCGAGTGCGAGAGCGGGACAGGCGAACGGTGGATGGGAAAAAGCGATCGATTTATCGAAGTTTCGTCGAGGTTTCGAGACCGCCGTCAGCTATCCTGCAGAGAGGTGAAATACATGCCCGGATAGAGCCTCGAAGCATCAATTATTTAACGTCAAATGAATGATGCATCTCGCACATGTAGCATTAAACAGTAACAGGCCTCACGTGGATACACGCTTGTATTGTTATTGTTATATCGATGGTCAATGCCAGAAGGGCGTATAAGAATAGGATTGCGATACGTCATACGCCCTTAATAAAATGCGCCGCCGATATTGATAGTAATATATTATTTTATATACATATATATATTTATATTTGTTCCACCTAGACGGGGTCGTTTCCCTTTAACAGTAAATAGTTGCTTAAATAAAATAAATATTTATGTAAATCAAATAAATATTTTACGGTGGCCGTCAAATAAATTTTTTTTCTGGGTACACCAACCGCGCACCTATCGCTGTCGGTTAATATATTATTATATTGTTATTGATAATTTATTATATTGATAATATCCCCACTCTCCGTGACGTTCATTATGTGATATTGATGTGATATTCTGTTTGTACCGTGCGGTGCACGAGCGATACCAAAAATGTTTCACGACGCTAATTATACAATTTACATTGCATCTGTTAAATCAAGCAAGCCATATTTGATCTTTTGCAGAAGGGCTTATCCCGTCGATGAATAAATAAATCAATAATTAATATATTATATTCATAATATATCATAAACAGATCAGCGCTGTGCGCGTCCGGAAAACGAATCGGGATACCGAAGGTCTCGGGCCGTTTCCGTCTTCCGTCAACGAAAACAACGCGAAGCTCCGGAATGCTATTTTTCCCGTTGTTTGCCAAGCGAACGAAGGTGAACGCAGGAATGAGAGATGGAAATAATGCCTGCGGGGGAGGAGGAGGAGCAAGGGCGCGAAACGAACGAGAACAAGGGATCGCGAGATGGAGCGGTGCAAAAGGCGCTCCTGTGTAGCCGGAGAGTGGTGAAAGGTAAAAGGAAGAAAAAAGGTGGACAACGAGAAGAATAATATAAAAAAAAGGGGTGGAGGGATTGGTGAGTGAGAGAAAGGGGAAAAGAAGTGGATAAAGAGGGAAACGTGGAGGGAAGGTCGGAGGGCGAAATGGCGAAGAACACAGGGGGGGGAGGCGCGGCGGCCTTTACGACCCATTTATTGTCCTGGACGGACATACCGCGCTGTGTTACCGCATTAGCCGGGACGCTGAGGTCTCTCGCAGGACAAAATTAGAGGAGGTGCACTGGCGTGTGACGTTGGTGCGGCGGAGTTGAGGGATGATGGGAGTCGCGTAGGGTGGTAAAAGTATGAGAGTCGCGTCGCTCGTCGCGTAGGAACTAAAAATCAGAAATAGCGAGGCGAGGAATCGGCAGGGAAAAATCGAGGAATCGAGGAATTCTACGGAGAATCGGAGGATGAGATAAATTTGGCGTCGCGCGGGAGAGAGAAATTGGCAGCGAGTATTTGACGAACCGCAACGTAGTTATACAGTTTCGATACAGAGAGGGGAAGAGTGAAGGGATACGAAGCCGTCGAGAATATGTGGAGCCGCGATTCGAGAGGCAAGCACCGTAAGACATTGGAATTACGACTGGTAGTCGTAATTCCCGCAGAGGGAATCCGGGTACGGAGAGGAAAGAGAATAAAGACGCAGAGTCGGAGGGAACCTTTTCGAGAATCGATGACGAAATTAGAGGACTCGGAGAGGAGCGGAGAAATCAATGGAAATGAGGAATATCGAGAGCCGGAGCGAGCGCGGGAAAGTATAGAACGGAGTGAGAAGATCGTGCGGGGATTGCGAAACTCGGCGTGGTCCGGAGTGGCGGAGCAAAAGAGAGAACGTTACGGCACAGAATCGATTATGTAATGTATGTACATACACGGCGTGCAGGTGCGACCCACTTACCTTCATGAACGAGGTGGGGAAACGGAAATGGACGTATCTCGAGAGAAACTGAAATAGATCAGCGATCCTTAATATTATTATCTTATAATTTCCGATTGATCGTAAGGGAGGATTTAAAAAAATGCTGGATATCATCCGAAGCTATAAAAATGAGCGGGAAATTCGTTGATAATAATTTTTTCGCTTCCGGTGCGAATTTTCCTGTCGTGCCGAGCAGCGAGTAACATACGAGAGAGTCCCGTGATCAACGAAAATAAATACATCCGATATTGCTTTGAACCATCGAGTGACAAAATCGTTTATTCGACCAGTTTTCCGACACCCGGCGATTCCCGTTCGACGATTTTTCTTAAAATGGATGTTTCTTAATCACAAGAAAGAAATCAACATCTCATTTTTATCGGTTCCCTTTAACCCTTTGTATGACGGTGCCCCACTTTCTTGCGCTCAGTTTTCAATTTCTTAATTAAGGGTTAATGGTACACTAAATATATTTGCTTCTTCAGTTACAACCGAAGATGTAAAAATATTTTCTCTCCCAGCTACACAATGCCGAACCAAAATCGAGCGTTCCTTCAGACAGTTTTGGATCCAGCTTGCTCGTTGCATTGCGCGTACCCATAGCATCCTTGTATCCCCAGCCTTCTCCGGTTTCCCCGCGGTCCGGTGTTATCTTTGCGCCTTCGATCGAGCCGAAGAGGACTCCTGGAGAACGTGAGAGCCCGGGAGGGCGTCGTGTGTGCGCGCCGGGCGAGCGAAAGCCAGCGAACCGCAGGCATGTGTTACGGTTTCATAGCTAACAGCCGGCGCGGATTTAGTTTCGAGACCCTCTCTCCGGAGCCTTCTCTCACTCGGCAAAGGGTGGCAAACGGCGGCGGTAGTGGCGGGAACGATAGATAGATAGACTGCCGCGGATCGCGTGACGATATCGTCGTCGTTCCTTCGGCTCTTTCTTACTCCCTTCGCACTCCCGTCTCTACCGTCCCTCTCGTCTTCCGCCTCTCACGGCTGCGATATCCCCCCGGCACGCGAAAAGTTCACGGAGAGAGCGACGGTCGGGTCCCTCGGTCGGTCGTCGGTCCGGAGACAAACTCCCGAAACTTTTCCTTCGCGATAGAGCGAACACACCCCTCTCTTGAACCCTCCTTCGCAGCGCTAACGGCGAGAACCTCTCCGTCTCTGTTGGCTAGTGCGTTCCGCTTCTCTATTTTCCTTCGTGGTCGTATCGCTTTCTCTTTCGCCCTTCCTGCCACCGTCCACCTCCGTCTCTCCCTCCTTCTTTTTTTCCTGTTTCACCATCGTCTCCTATCCGCCTCTTCGCCTCGCTCGCCCCCTGCTCGCGTGCATAAGTCGTCCGTAGAATTTCCAACCCCCCTCAAACTTCTTCCTTCCCTTCCTTTCCCGTCGTCTTTACGCCCCGGACCGTAGATATATTTCACCAGGACGACGACGACGACGACTACGACGTTCTCTCAAGCGGCAACGCCGGTCCCGCACCATCCTTCTCTTCTCGCTCCTGCAACCCCTTCCAACCCCCCCCCTCCCCCCACCTCGTCACAAATACCGCGTCCACTCTCCGCTGGAGAACGACTTGTAATTCTTGAATTTGTTCCACCGAGATATATTATTGGGATAATAAGGGCTCGGGGGAAAAAATAAATAAAAAGTGCGGAAGGTAAATTAGAACGCGTCGAAACGGGGCTTGGCTTTCTGGCGCGACGGATGGGCGAGCAGCGGGCGGCGACGAGGGAGCCGGAGGACAATGAGGGATGCTGAGGACTTTGCTTCTTGGTACCTTTCGATGCTCGGCAATGGCTAGGACTCGCGGTCGGAGACTGCGAGGCACTCGGATTCATGTTGGGAAGCGAGGGAAAAAGACGGGGATTCCCCCTAGCTCTTTTACCGCATTACACGCCCCCGCCTCACCGGTCATAATTATTTTTGCGTCTACCCCGTCGACCCCACCGCGCGAGGGTGATGTTATAGCTTTGCAAAACACTGCGGCGCTCGGAGGAAACAGAACCAAACGACATCCTGAAGAACCCGCCGGGTCGGTCTCGGAATGAACGTTCTTTAGGGCACCGGCGAGGACGTTTCCGTCCTTACAGTCGCTCGACCGTTCCGAGGGTTGTTCCCAGCAGTTACAACGCTCCGGCGCCCCCCCCCCCCCCCACCACCCCCGGACATTTAATTAGAATAATAGAATATAAATTATGCGGAAAATCTCACTCGCACTCTATCTCTCTCTGTTCGTGTCTATCTCTGTCTCTTGAGTATTGTATTATTTCCCACGAAGCCACGTTATAAAGAGGCAACCGCCGAGTCAGCTTCCCTCGGCAAACACTCACTGAGAAATATGAGTTGAAAATGCCATACACAATGGGAACAATGACGAGATATCGGATGTATATTAAAGTATATGTATTTATTTACAAGAGTCGGCTGGGGTAGGAATTTTAATTAAATACTTCAAATTATGGGTTGAGTCCGCGATATCGAGAAATATGTATATTCAAATTTTTCGCTTTTGTGACGTCACTTATCGCTCGAAAATCTCAGCTTGTCAGCTGAAATAACGTCACAGGAGAAAAATTTGGATATTTTTTGTATGGCGTTACTTCCGGTTTGAAAATCTCATTTTTTAAAGGGAAATTACATCATACAAAAGTATTTTTTTTTAAATCTCTGTGACATCACTTCCGGTATAAAAATGAGATTTTCAAACCGGAAGTAAACCTACAAAAAAAAATACACCTTTTTCTCAATGACATGTAAAGCCCAGACCCAATTCAGATTTGATTATCATTCATGTAATAATTTATGGTATCGTAACACATGTATGTTACATAGCCGCGTTACAGTTTCACAACGTTGACGTAGCGATATCGTTATATGCGTTCAAAATCCCAACCTTGGTTCCGCGTGTCAAATTTTTCGCTCGGATAAGCTCTTAACTTACAATTACAATTATTACAATTTAATCGGCTTTGCATGTCAATTAATGCGTGTCGGATCCCTCGAAGTGCTCATGATTCTGCGAAGGCCTCAGCGCCGGCAGCCGAAATCATACCGAGTAAAATCACAGCTTCGGCGAGATAATAATTGCGATGCAAATGACAGGGAGCGTAGCGGAAGAATTAAAAACATCTGGCACAGGGAGGGAGGCGGAAGGGGGGTGGAGAAGGAGTTAGGAGAGAGAAAGGAGGGACGTGAATGAAAAGTTCCAACGGAACCGAGACCGAGCGCGAGAGCGAAGTGGGGTTCGTAGATAGGGCTCTGAACGGGATTTCTTTTAATAATCCGAGTCTCTTCGTCCTCGCGACGCGTACCGTTCTCGCGCTCGACAAGGGAGTCGTACAAAATACGTTGATAACGTAGAATTTAATCTAATCTAATCGAATTTGTGTACCCGTCGTGAAGACGGGCGTAAAAGGAAATGTAGAAATACGAAACCCTCGAGGAGGTGGGCCGAGGATGGGCGCGGAGAGATAGTTTGAACGAAGGAGAACGGAGCGAGAAACTCGGTAGAGAATCCCTCCCGTGTGTTAGCCGGGTCGCTAGCGCGCCAGCGAAATAGTCTACCTGTTCCAATGAATTCATCTCATTTCTAGCGTTCTCGCGTTCGCCGGCGTTCTCTCCTTGCTTTTTCCGACCCCCACCCCTTTCCGTGCCATCTTCTTCGACACAACCCTCTCACCCTCAGCCCCGACGACGTCTTTGGCTCTCGTCTTCGTCGTCTCATTCGACTGTGGAGGGGGACCCGGGAAAGATGAACGTAGCGAGTGATTACGGGGATAAAGAGAAATGCTCGCGAGCATCGATTGGAAGGTCCCGGGCGAGCGAAGCCGTCTTTCATATAGATATAGTCATGTATATGTATATATATATGTATATATATATATATATGTATATATATATATGTATGTATATATATATATATATATGTATGTATATATCGAATATAGATATACACCAATGTCATACCCTGCGCCTGTTGGGACAGGCGAGGGAACGAAGGGCAAGGGATGAAGGGCTGAGAGAGGAAGAGAGTGGAGGATGAAACGTTTCCCCGTCTGGCTGTGATCCGTCAACCGGAAACGACGCAATTTGCATGAGGAATCGAGGCAAGCGCCGCGCGCTCGCGGAGGGCGTTATCTCCCGAACGAGCATAAGCAGCAAAAGCCGCAAAAGCCATGGACCTTCCCCCATGTGCATTACTACCACCTCTCCACCCTCACTTTTCCTGTACATAATTCACCGTGAGGAAAACCCCGGCGACGAGATATAGAAGAGATTCATCGAATCCGATCGATGAACCGCATCAAATCTATGGCATCAATCGGTTTTATACCTCATCTTCCGTTCCCTTCCTCACTGCGTTAAACTATATATATATACGAATGACGTAATTCTACGACAAAACGCTGATTCACTGCTGATCTACTCTTTAACCATTTCCTCAATCGCAAATTCTCGGTACTAGCCGTCTTTTCACATCAACCGATGTTATCCCCCTCACTTTATTCGCTATCATTTCCTACGAATTTATCGTTCCCGTAATAACGATTATGATTAATAATAATCATGGTGAAACTGTTGTGAAAAAAAACGCGCACGTTATTAATGTCCATACCATGAGAAAAAATATGGTTGGATTAAAGAAAAGTCGCGGTGACGTACTTTCAAAGCTGTTATTTGTTTGGTACAAGTAAAGTCTGTTTTGTTAAACGATCATTTGCATCAATCGATTCAAACAAACATTTTTGTTGTAGATAGACAGTGTAGTTTATTCGCCTGCTGGGGCGAATCCCTCTAAGGTTCACCATGCTCCAAAAGTTACAACGACGAGTGCAAAGCGCAGCAGAAAGAATTACACAATGAAAATAACTAAATATATTATTAAAAAATTGTAAAATTAACAAAGGTAAAATTATGATGAAAAATAAAAATTTACAAAGGTAGAATAAGTTTGGCTGTGCCAGCCAAATAACACCTTTGAACGTATGCGGTTACATTCCCCCTCGTTAATCTAGCCATATTTTTTTGCTCAGTGTACGACAATATTTATACATCAATGCGATAATTATCCTATTGACGTATAAATATTATATGTAAATAAATATTATATAAATATTATCGTATGGGTATCGTAACGTGTGTTTTTTTTATAGAGGCGATATAAAAAAACACACGTCCTGGCATTTTATCGGGTATCTCACTAAATTGAGCACATCCTCGATGGATATTATTATTATTATTATTACTGTTTCAATATTATGAAAAAAATCACGTTACACTCTTCATACGACAGCATTTATACGTCAATAGGATAATTATATTAATAACATAAGATTATTATATATAAATATTATATAAATATTATACGAATATTATATGAATATTATCGCATGGATACTATAACGTGTCTTCTTTTTATAGAGGCAATATGAAAAGAATCTCCTGGCCTTTTATCGGGTATCTCACTAAATCGCGCGTGTCCCCGATGAAAATTGATATTATTGTTATTATAACTGTTGTCACCATTATTATTACTATTATCGGAAAATTATTACTCGAGGGTATTATTATTCGTGGCGTTCGCGTATGGAATTCGTCGCGTGTTTCTATTTTTACCGAATAAACCGAGCTTCGAATCGAAAATTTCAGTAAACTGTCAGACACTAATTATATGGATGCATCTGCGCCGCTTTCTTTGCGTTAATTTTGTATGAGCCATTAAACTGTAAGCCGAACTATGACCATAACGACCCCCACCCCGTCGCAGCCAAATTGACTACATTGTTCCTACCTCGACGTTGAACTGACAGGTGTTGACATTTTTCACAATAGAATTTGCAAAAAAAAATTATATATATAATACATCGAAAAATAAATGAACGTTCAATCGCCCGGGCTATCCAGCGAGACACAACGATACATCTATACGCTCCACGGTTCCCGAGCTGTCGATAGTGCTTATATTATTAATCAATACGTTCTATACAATACGTGACCGTTCTCTCTCTCTCTCTTCCTGTCGAGTTTTTGTCCCGGTTAACATACGCATCGGCGAGAGAGCTATTGGAACGTCGAAACGCTTGACGAGCACTCGATAAATTCATTAAATTATTACTCGGTGTCGATAAATGTTGGAGGAGAGTACTCCGGTGAGCCTGGAGGATGGTTTTCCAATTTCCATTGATTTCATTTCACCCCGCTCTGTGTCGAACGGCGAGGAGATTGAGGGGTGGTTCTCCGCGGTGATTCGTCTCGCTCTCTTTATTATTTGCATTAATTTGTCGGTTCGGAGAAGAGGCAAGCATTCGAGATGACGCTGCGGTGTTCCCGCTGGGGCGACCTTCTAATATTGGTTTTCGTGTCAACGTTCCCTTATTTCTCTCTTTCTTCCGGTGCGAACCGAGGGTGGTATGCAAATATCCATCGATAGATGTAATATTTATACAAACCGAGTAATTTGGCGAGGAATGAGGGAGGAGGAAGAAGAAAGAGCTCGACGGATGATTTTTTTTTTCTTTTTCTTTTTCTCGAAACCACGTCGCAGGGGTCGCACGGAAACCGGGTGAGGGATAAGAAGGGCGCGCAAACTCGATTGTTCTCGGATCGACGGACATATCGATGATTCCGCGCGCAAAGAGATATATATCCGGTTTGAAGAGGCGATGGAAGAAAGTCTCATCCTCGTTCCCGAGGCTGAGAAGTCGATTGACTCGTGGAGTTATTACGCCGTGCCTCGGCTACGAAGTCCGAGGACCGATGTGTTCCTTTGATCTCTCTTTCTATCTCACATTTTTTTTTTTTGCTCAATACATCCCGGAGCCTCCACGTTCGTTATCTTTCAGTTTCTCCACTCTTGTACGCGTCGCGCAGCCTCGCAGTTTTCTTTCGTGCGGCTCGTCATTATCGAGGTCTCGCCGGCGCGCCGCACGGAAAAAATGATTGTGTATAATCTCTCTATAATATAAAAATATTTCGCCGCCGTGTCAAGAATGAGGGGGAAAGGGGCTAGGGTCGATGGGGTCAATAATAGAATCAGAGGGTTCAATAATAGTCAGAGGGGTCAATAATAGGGTCAACGGGGTCAATAACAGGGTCAGGGGAGGTCAATAACAGGGTCAGAGAAGGGCAATAATAGGGTCAGAGGGGGCCAATAATAGGTTCAGAGGAGGGCAATGATAGGGTCAGAGGGGGCCAATAATAGGGTGAGAGGGGGCCCATAATAGGTTCAGCGGGGGTTAATAATAGGGTCAGTGGGGTCGATAATAATAGGATCAGAGGCGGTCAATAATAGGGCCAGAGTCAATTGTAGGGTCAGAGGGGGTCAATGATGGGGTCAGGGGACAATAATAGGGACGTGAAGTTGGTTAATAATGTGACAGTAATAGTGGGGCTTACAATTATAAGGGCATACGTCCTTTAAAGGACTTAGAAGAATTAAGTCCATAAAGAGGTCCGAGTATTATATAGCATTACTATTATTATATACATTTGACAGAACTGCGGGCTTGCTTTTTTATATGTTTATCCCATCTTCCCGCCTTGCCTTTCCCGGAATTTATTTATTTATTTATGAACTGATAATAAGATACAATTCATATTCAGATACAAGCACTGAGAAAACGGATAGTATTTCCTATCATGTCGAATAGTTCCGAGGGGGCACGTCTATATAGATAGTTTTTGATAGTATATATTCAATTGGTTAAACTATAATTATGGTGGCAACCATGATTTTTTGTCATTGTCGTAACTATGAAGTGTAGACGTTCCCCTTGGGAACAATTTTTCATGGTAAAAAGTCAGTACTGTTGCTTTTACTCTGTAATTTTTTCTCAGTGTGATTGTATACAATATTTTTCCCCCAAGAAGATAGATAAATAGACAGATAGATTCGTTTATTTCGTTATAAAAACGTGCATCAAGATACAACAAACAGAACACATGCGTAGCAGATACGGCAGAAAGGAATGCAAACCAAAATAATTAGCTAATGATAAACTTCAGCTATTAGCTGAAGTGCTTCAGCTAATAGGCTGAAGCACTTCGGTCCATGGTGTATTATCCCACCCTAAGTCATTTTAATGAAAAAAAAATGGAACATGCATTGTACGTGAAGTCAATAAATGTCTATTACCACTACTACTAGAAATAATAATTTGAGGTAACAGATAGATAGATGGACACACACATGGGTAAAGTAAGAAAGGAAGAACGAAGACAGTAGGACGGGGCAATAGAAAGAGAAGTGGAGGAAGAACGACGACGGTGAGACGGGGCAATAGAAAAATAAGTGGAGGATGCGGGGTTATGGAATAAAAACAGAAAAGATAAAATGGGGTAAAAAGAAAAAAAGAGAAAGAGAAAAGGAATTTATTTATTTATTTATTTATGTGCTCATATTACGATATAATTCATATCCACATACATGATCGTATATAATAATTTTTTAAAAAAGAAGATGGATTACATGAGAAAGGAAGAACGACGACAGTGAGACGGGGCAATAGAAAAAGAAGTGGAGGATGCGGGGTTGTGGGGATAAAAAGCGAAAAGAAAGATCTGACAAAGTTGATCTCGTTGGTGCACCTGGAATAGGGTCGTGCATCGGGGAGAAAGAAGTCAGCATGTGTGCCGTGTAAGAGCCTCGGCTCAGCCGTAGCACGCTGAAGCTCCTAACTCGCCTTCTCTCGGTCGCCGGGTACGTTTCTCGAAAATAATATAGCAATCCGGATGGCAACAGCACACGGTAGAAAATATGAGAAGTCGTACGTTCGCATAGCCCCTGCTTCCCTCCGCCACCCTACAGGTCTCCGGTGAGATATCCAGGATGTGTATACTCACGTGCAGGGGCGAGCGGGGCAAAACGGAAACCCGGAGCAAAATGGACCTCCATTCGAGACGGACTTTTTTTTATGTTTCGCGGAAAAAATGGTAAAAAATGGTAAATGTCAAAATTTATCGCAAAATTTTAAAATATTTTAGCCAATTCCAAACTAAATTTGCGGATTTCGTCGTTTTTAGGCAATTTTTAATATATTCTTCATTCTTGAGCACTGATTACAACGCGATAACTCATTCACCTATAAGTATTAATACGAAATATTGTATACTGTTAGTCTATTCCCGTATCAAATTTCAGCTCGATCGATACCTCAATGTTTGCTCGAATTATAACGTTTTTAGTAGTTTTAAAAAAATGAAAATTTCATAAAATCCAACCGCTTGGATAGATTTCAGCCAAATTCGATACCAAAGGTCTTTGATCATAGTATTATATTTATGTGTAGTGTTGGGACGGTGTCTCAAAATTTACGCAAGTTAGAGCTAGAATAACCTTTTTTAAATTCAATCGCGTAAAATCTCGAACCAGGCCTCAAAATCTTCATGAAAATTGCACCAAGGCAAGAGGGGTGACCTTCACCAGTGTACTAAATTTCAACTTACTATCTGAAACCGTTACCGAGTTACAGTACTTTTAAACAATGCAAGTCACACTCACATACAATCGGACGCCGACTGAAAGTCGCGTTTCTCGACCTTTCAGACTTTAAGTACTTTGACACTAAAGTTTCGAAATTTTCTTTTTACAACAACTTCCTCTACGAGGAAGCAAAGTGGTTCGTTTTGCCCCGGGGTTCATTTTTCCCCGCTCGCCACTGTACATTTGGCGTTATGGTATCTACTACTTTGCGGATATGTGCTATGTACATGTGGCGTACGGTACACTCAGGATAGTTGCAACTTGGTACCACCCTCGGAGCACCGAAACCCACACAGCCCGCATACGTCTCTCAGTCACTCAAGGATGCATAGAATTTTTCTATTGGGCCCCTCTCTCCTCCCCGCGCCCCTTTTACGCGCGATACTTTGATACTACTTTCTTGTATCGCATGGCTCTATATTGCCTCTACCGGCAATATCACTTCGTTCGCTCGTTGAATGAATTCGTTGAATCCGATCGAATTTACAGCCGGAAACTTTGTCAAAGGGTTATACACAACCGCGTCGGACCGATTGTATGATTGGCTCGTCGACGATCGTTTTATTTTCGGCCCCGGTATTTTTCAATTATTAATATCCCTAAATTATCGCGCCATCAATAAGTTTCCAGAGATTCGGTTCACTTGTGAGAAATTCAGTGGCACGAAAGTCATCGTGGTGCGTCGAGTCGTCGACAGGAGTTTCGACGATCAAAGTCCCGCTCGGGACACGATCTTTAACGAATTGCTGCTCAGCTATGCGATAACCTTTTATTGCACTCCCCCCGATAATAATGTCGAGGGTAAGTGGAACGCTCGAACGGATGAGGGAGCGAGCGGAAAGGGCGGTGGAAGTACGGCAGACGATAAAAATATGAGTAAAGTGTGTATACGCCTCGAGTTTCCTCGGGTATCCTTCGTCCTTCTCAGCCACTCGAGGATGCATGGAATCTTTCACTTTGCAATGCATGCATGCACGCTCCGCTGGCGCTCGGCTGCTGCGCGATATGAGATATCATAAGCCACTTTCTCGCGCTGGCATCCAACCGAGTTATACCTCTTTGACATTGAATCCAATGAACCGTAGAGAAATTGGAGCCGTGAAATCTGTGCGTGTGCGTGTGCGTGTGCGTGTGCGTGTGCGTGTGCGTGTGCGTGTGCGTGTGCGTGTGCGTGTGCGTGTGCGTGTGCGTGTGCGTGTGCGTGTGCGTGTGCGTGTTTTTTTTGTTTTTTCGGGAACCCGTTTCAAGAAATTCTGAATTCGGAGTGTTTTTTTTACCGCCTTCGGGCTCAGCCGGAGATCGTGCAATTCGCGTCAAAATCCTTTATTCAAAAACCTCGACGGGATACGCGAATTACAGTACACATAAAAAATAACAAAGGGAATAGCTTCCGCGGTTTCCGCTCGAATTATTATATAACACGTGTAAAACTGTTTAAATATATATAAACCGGACGTTAATCGCATTAGCCTTGCCGGTGTTCCACGTATTTTCCGCAAACAAATTTGCTGAAATGTTAAAAATATTAAATAACATTCGCAGAGGATGATTTTACGGAATAGAGCGCAGGCTCTCGTACTGGACCAGGTAGCGCGGAGCTAACATTTTTTGTTTTATCTTTTTTTTTTGTACAAACGTTGAATGCGGCACCTCTTAGGATTTTTTGCTTGAACCCGTCATTCGCGAGGTTCAATTTGAGATTGAAATCCATACTTTGAAAGGATGAGAGGAATTTTTTTTTTTAAATGTCCTTTTTGAGAAACAACCTAATATTTATCCAGGCGATCACCTGATGAGATGTACCAGATTTGGTCCGGGTGAGATTTAATCGAATGATTAAAATGCCCCATTTTTACTTGCTCGACTACGATTGCAAAGACCCCTTTACGACGAAATAATTTTTTCGTTAAATACATAAATGTTGTCAATCATAAGAGAAGCTTGATGTAATTACGCGATTTTGATTACGCTTTATAAAAACTCTAAAATTCATGAAGTCCCCGGTCGATGGTGGAATACAAGCGCAAGTAAAATGGAAACGAGAGCGTGAGCTCCGAATAAAGTATCGCCGCGTCTCGTCCTCGGGCCATCGGCGAGAGAATAAGTAAAAACAATTGCGTCAAACTCGCGCCCGGGATGAAAATATAATTATCGCAATTATGATATCTTAATGATGAATTCATCGCGGAGGGTCCGTTCGAAGGTTTAAATGCTGAAGGCGGTTGGGATGAGACCGTGAAAAAAAAAAAAGAATTAAAAAAAGGGCTTAAAAAAAAAGCTCTTCCCGACGAATTCCATTCAGTAGAAAGAGCAAAGGAAGGTAAGTGAACGAGGGGAGAAAAAGAGCCGCGGTGCTGAGAGAGCCCTATCCGCGCGTGTTCGTCGTCTGGGAACAATTTATCCTCGTCAGCGACGGTTTCCCGGAGAACGCCGGGGAATCGTCCGTCCCTCCGTGCCCCCGCGTTTCCACGGTTCTCGCGCGTCGCCAGACTATCGTGACTTTTCTCGATGGAGGCCGACGGTGGTGTGTGATACCCGATGGTCGGATAGTCAATGTCGCCGCTTGGGCTAAGGCTCGAGGTGGGGAGGGGTCGCCGATCGACGGGACGAGAGCTCGTGGCTGCTTTATAGCCGGAAGTGAACTTGTCACATCGAGAATTCTAATGCCTGGAGGCCCGAGGCTGCCCCTCCCTCTCTGCCGCTCCGGCTTCGCGGCTGCAGCGCGACCCTTCGAGAATCCGCGCGTGTTATCGATACCTGTTGCTCCGCTCCCTTAATCTCTTTATCAAGAGGATCGAGGAGCCCCGGAGGGAGGCGTCGGAGGGGTGTAGTCCGACCGCCGCTGCCTCCGACACACACACACACACACACACACAATCTCCGAGCCCGTTTCCAGCCAGGTAAGCGTTACCGTCGGCACCGGAACCGCCGCTACCACCAGTGCACCAAACGCCAGGTGGTTCGGCAGCGGCAGAGCCGCCACGGGGATGGCTCTCATCCCCTGCAATGCCTCCGCTCGCCGCCCCCGCCCTTCCCACCCTCAGCCACGCTGGAGAGCTCAAGCTCCGATGCCACGCGGCTGAGAGGATCGATGCCTCCATGCACTATTCGCGTATCTCATGCATTTTCAATTCACGTTTAGTGCCTTCGGCCGTAAGTTAGCCGGGAGTGACTCTCGCCGGGCGTGCTGCATTGCGACTAAGCCTTCCACTCCCGCCTTCGCAACCCTTGCCAGTATATTCTCCCGTCCCCCCTCCGCCTCCGACCATCGCTCCTCTCACGTCGGGCTCATCGTTGTCCACGTGCCGCGACGTCGGATCTGTCCTACCGATCTGCCACTATTCTATCCTCTACAGACACGGGAACCTACAATTTTCCCTCGTTTCGGTACCTCTCTCGCGACAACCCCGCCGAAGAACCTCGGCTCCTTCTCCAACCCCCTTTACCTCCCCTCTATCTCCGACCTTTTCCACCTCGCGACCCATTCCCACCCTCCGGCTTTCTTTACCGCCGCAGCTTCGATCCTTCTCTCTTTCTCGTACCATTCTGCGGTCCGCGGAACCTGCTTACGATTTTCGCTGCGCGCCGATGCGAGGAGGACGCCGGGGACGAAGAGGGCGAACCGGAGGAGCCTCCGACCAATGCCCGGCGCGTCTAGTCGGAACCAGCAGCTACGCCAGCAGGACAGAGCCGCTTCGATCGATCGACAAGGGGGATGATTATAATAGCGCGGGGAAACAATGGGCACCGCACCTATCGTCGGTCGTACAAGCCCCGGCTGCCTAACCACTACAGTATTCTGTTGAGAGACTCTCGCCCCCCCCCCCTCCCTCCTTCGTCGTTATGTGCCCGAACGGTAATACACCGTTTTATTAATTCATTCATTAATAATCACCGACCCACTGATGAGGTACCTATTCCTCAGCGGCTCGTTAATTTGGCACTCAGCGCTAAACGAGAACGCTTCGCGATTCGATTATCACGCGTGCGTTCTACATTACATAATATTATAGATGCGGGCACGTTTACCGGGCCGGCCGCCCGCCGGGCGTTCCCACATACGCGAATGCTAAGTCCTAGCTCGTGGCGATACGCGGTCGCGGAAATGTTACGAGCACGGCGATATTATTAGGGCAAATAACGCCCTCGGGCCCAGACTCCTCTCTATCAACCCTCGATGTTTCGTTACACTCGGAGGAGAAAAAACAAAAGTTGCTTTTGCTTTTACTTTTCTCTCTTTTTTTTTTTTTTTCTTCAAATAGCCCCAATCGATCAATATCAATATAAATCAATTTATCAGTAATTCACCGCCCGAACAAAAGCGGAGGGGGGAGGGTAAAAGTTCGGGAGCAATCGATCAATAAACGTTCGGAGAGTATAATTTAATCTAATAGATTGCTCGTACGAAAATTTAATACGATTATGTATCGGCACTGCGCCGAGCGAGCGAGAGGCTCGGAGGGCTCGGCGAGCGAGCCGGAGAGAGATACGGAGGCAATTATAGAGAAACCCCCTTTGACGTTGCTCGACTCCGCTCTCTCGCGCCTGGCCATACACGTACCCGGGCGTCTCTCTACTCGGGTAAACCAATTCGTCCATAAATCCGTCGAGTGCCGACGGTGCACGATAGCTTGCAGTATACACTAACGGTTATATCTCTCAGGGCGCATACGCGTAAGAGACGCGTGCTCGTGTATAATGCTAACATAACGTTGAATATACCTACCGGTGGCGCGGGGGAGGGAGGGGGGGGTGGGGTGGGGGGGGGGGGGGGGGGGGGGTCGGGTTGCAGCAATCGCGAAGATATATAGTCAGGAGAGTTTCGCGCGGTACATAGCACGGATAGCTATAGATCGTCCTGGGAAGCATCCAGGTAGAATCAGCGGGGGTGGAAGTGGTGTCGCGATGTGCATAATGCGGGGTCGCGTGAAACGGTACTTTGCCGAATTCGGAGCGGCTCGCGTTCTCGCCACCGTCCTCTTCCTCATCCTCCTCCTCGTCGTCCTCGTGCAGCTCCCCTTGCAGCTCCTGGAGCCGGACATCATTCTAATCGGTCGTCGAGCTGGCGCACCAGTTTCTGTCTCACCGCGCCTACGCGTAGCACGTGCGTGCGCGTCTCTCCCTCCGCCTCGGGATCGAGCCCGAGAGCCACCCTGGCGTGCCTCTCGCACCGGAGGGCACAGACCGGTAATGATAATCGTTGTTCCGCGGAGAATTCGATATCGATTACCGATTACGCTCGACGACCCGATTCGTACATGAGCGGCGAGCGACGCGAGGCGAGAGTGAGGGGGCGGGGGTGAAGGGGGAGGTCACACCGCAAGCATTATCGGGTACAGTGTAGGAGGAGCGTTTCTACGGCGGAGCATCATCTGGAGCATAGGCTAACGCGAATATTTGACGATATGGGGCTCGGCCGAGGATCGATGACCGCTTGCTCGAGGCTCGGAGGGCAATGTTGTTTGGAGCGGATATTAAGGATTTTTTTTTTTTAAGGTCGTCGAAGGGGTTCGATATTGGACCGTAGGAGCGATGCAGGGTTAGTGAAGTTTGTTGGAAAAGTGAGGGCGAATTTAAGTTATTCTGGGTGAATGAAAGTTGCAGGCTTTTTTGTTTTGTCGAATTTCGAAGAGCTCTTCGGAGAGATAAAACGATTCGTATTCGGGAAAATTTTAGTGCAGTAATGAACAATTAGTGAAATATCTGAAAAAGGTACAGATAATTGTGATAATTGGAGTGTTTTTTTTTTTAAACGAGGGTGGGTTTTTGATAATAACTCTCGTTAAAATCACTGCTTAAGAAATCCACAGTGAATTGGATGAGATAAAATGCAGCACAATTACTTCTCGCGATCCTCTGCAATAAGCCGGCCGACATTGTATCTCCGTTTTCCCTCGCATCCTCAAAAGTGAGGGCAGCGAATTTAATAATAATTCTGGGTAAATGAAATGTACAATTTTTTTTTCTTTTGATTCCAAAGATCTCTTCAGAATGCGAAAGATAAAACAATTCGCATTCGTCGAAATTTCACTACAGCAGTGAAGAACTAATGAAATACTTAGAAACCCTCGCACTACCGTTGCGAAATAATTGGAGTGTTTTGTTTTCAACGAAAAGGGGTTTGAGATTTTGATAAAAACTCTCGTTGAAGTCGCTGTTTGAAAAATGCCAAAGCCTTCTCGATAAGATAAAGCAATGTACAATTACTTCGCCTGATCCTTTGTAATAAGCCGACCGGCATTGTGCCTCAGTTTTCCCTCGCATCTTCCCTCCGCGTACGTGTGTGCCTCCGAGCATCATCCGAGCCTCACCGCGTACATGTACGCAATTATAACTCGCCTCCATTTTGCCGGATCCGCTCTGGCGAAAACCACCGCAGCCGCCAGAGAGATCCACCTTGCGGGCCGTCGTTATATGCAACACACATGTATATTTATTTGTATAAACGCTCTCGCGCCTGCGCTAAGCCTAGAAAGAGAACGACCGCGCGAACCTTAAAAAACAACGTAAATGCGCGGCTCTCGCGCGGAGTGTTGCGGTAAAACGAGCGAGCGCGCTCGGGCCGGGGCGATTCTCGCTCGACGCCTCTGTGGTTCTCTCTGGCTGCGAAACTACGAAGAGGGACCCGTGTGGTTGTGGCGTACACAGCATTCGAACATGCCATGGAATATATGCTATATACTATACATACGTGTACACAAACATACGCATAATGCCCGAAGCTTAATTACCGCATTTAAACACGCATTTTGTTGAATTCCAAAAGCCGACGCCTCCCTACCTCGTTCGTTCGGTCTTTTACCCTACACGCGTACATACATATATATATATTTATTTATAGATACATATGAGTGTGTAGGCGAACACTGTGCCGCATATTTGTAGAGCGCGTTACAAGGCTCGGGGTTTTGAACCCCGACGTTGGTTCGGCCACGCGTCCTATCTGTCGCATTCGTCAGCGTCACCTCCCTCGCGCATTCTATCTCGCGCTCTTTCCGCCTGTCTCGCTCGCGGTAATGAGTATCGTTGACGGTGAATTTAATCCCGTGCCCAATCTACATTACGGTAAAATTTGCCTCGACGTTACAGAGCGCTCCCCCTCCGCACCGCCCCCATCGACCCTTCTTTCGGGGAGCTTGTGTTTGCTATTATTGAATGCCACGGCGTACACCGGCGATAGCAGATTTCAATTGATTCTCGATCATCGAGCCCGCCCCATCACCGAAACCACGCATGATTACGTTCGGGTAAATTTCGAAAGTGTCGGAAATAACGAGCTTCGGGACGTTATAGATAATGCCACGGTCATTATAATATTGCAGAGTACATTTTAGTGTTTGAACTTCCATGATGAATCTTTTGAAGTTATTTTCATTGTGTATCCCGATATTTCGCTCTGAGTGGAAAACACTGTGGGGATGAATGGGGGGGAAGAGTGGCGCATGAATAGGAGAGCGCGACGTCGGGTGCGCAACTGTTGGACAATGTTCAGTCGCGATTTGCAGTTAACTGTGCGGTGTGGGAAAAAAAACAACAAACAAATGAAAAATTTGCGGACGCTGAGTTTCTTTCCGTAGAAAGTTTATATGCAGGCATACAACGGTGTGAGCTGAGATACGGCAATCTCTCCTAATAAAAAAAGTCCGAAACCCATAACGATGAAGACAGTCCGTCCACCGGACGGACCGTCTTCATCGTTATATAAAGACCGGGGCAATTTATCGCGAACGAATAGTTCTGAGAACATTTTCGCATTAGGGGCTCGCGGCATCGGCCGATTGCTACAATCGAGTGGTGGGTTAAATCGAAAAGTGAACGAAGCGGCTGTCAGGGGTGAGAACTCAAAGACATATTTCGTTAACGCTATGTTAATGGTACAGTAACGCCACGATAACGTTCCGCGGCGAATCAGGTTATTTATTTGTTTCCCCTAGATGAGAGCCTTGATGACTCGATTAAGGAGGATCGACAATCAAACGAAATCCCCCAATATTCTAATAAGACCCCAATATTCTAATATTTTCTATATGGACACTCAAAGAATCTGTTCCCAAATTCTGAGCGATTTTGACCGTATAGTTTATTTGCAATACAATTTAAAAGTTGACTATTGATAGTTGACTACTTTGACCGTATCTTTTGTTCTGATCTTGGAGACGGTCGGTTCTGGGACAGTAGTGTAATGTTGGCCAGTACGATGACTATTCCGGAGTCGTTGAGATTCTTAAATTTGACTACATATTTTTCTTTAAACTTGACTACATATCATTCGTTAAGGCCATATGAAACACCTCCCGCCCCGTCCATCCCGCGATCGGTATCGAAAACCGTGATCAACGTTTCTCACACGTTCTCGTATCTACGGTCAAAAGAGATGTCTCAGCGGAAACGGATATCATCTCGGCTTCCAATGAGACTCCTCTTTTGACAGTACTTCGCAGAATCCATCAGGAAAGTTGATTACAGTCTTCATTCCCGAACACGCTATTGCACATGCTCTTAGCATAGTGTTAACGAAAGATGTAATTGGGATCCCACTTCAGGGGCGCCGGTACTCGAACGATGGGCGAACTAATGACGGATATAAATTAACGACGTCGGAGGGACCGCCCAGCGAGAGGGAGGTTCTCTAACTACCCAGAGAAAGATGGGTAGGCCAGCTATAGGATTTAGATATCGATTCTCAATTACCCGAACGTTGCATATCTATGCGTTACCCCCCTCGCTGTGTGTACACCATCCGAGCGATCTTTTCTCTCTGCCCGGCGCGAAAATTTCTCCGTCCCACCGTAAGCCCTCGCCGTTAGAGAGTTACAGTGCAAATATTCAAATATCCACCGCATCGGCGGAAGTCCCACGGCCGGAGTTTGCCATGGCAAACGGATCGAGTTATTTTAGCGCACCGAGGAGGACAGGAACGGGGAGACACGTCCCGGTTACGGCAGTACCAAACGTTCGAGCTTCATTTGCGAAGCAGTTCGTACGGGACAACTATAGCTATGCGTATATAGAATACAGTGTGACTCGGCGAGAGTTTGGAGAACGCCGAGGGTACCGCTGGTACCGCTGGTACCATAACCGCTTGTACGATACACACACGCGCGCGTTATGCCTGGAAATTATTGCAAATTTACATCTCCACCTGTCAAACGCTTTACCGGCTACACACTCCGCCCGGTTTACGTATAAATTTACCCCTGTACCTATATCAACCCCTCTCCCCCCCCCCTCCTGTGTTATGCGTATAACAGTGATTTCGAATATCGTTCGCGTTTCACGCGATTATCGTGAACACGTCAGTTTGACGGGTCGCGCAGGCTAAGCTCATTTAAATAACAACAAGCCATCGCGATGAGATTGTAAATTGACATAACGCCACTAGAAAACTGCTGTTGCAGCTTGATCATATTTTTCATCATAAACGAATGGCTAACCAGAGGCTTATCGTTGTACCGGCGGCGGGGAATCGCAAAGGCCTATCTCGCACGGTTTTGCCCGTTCTATCCATCGGCTTCGGCCCTTGCGACCCTCGGAACGCGATATCCGAATCTAAATCAATGCACCATCGAATATAGCCGGATAGTCGATCGTTTATCGCTGAAATGATTATTAGAGCACTATACGTTACTCCGAAAACCGCAGGCTATACAACGGCCCGGCTATGAATGTGTGTAAACACGAGTAACGGGCCTGTAAGCACGAACAGGGTACATAGGATGCTTGTAGCGCGAAGCTTTTCAACTCAATCGGTGGTGGGAAATTTGGATATCATCGATAAGCGTTTACGGCAGTGGCCCATTATCCCGTCACGTTCGCGTGGATCCGATCCATCCCTCTCCCTCTCTCTCTCTCTCTCTCTCTCTCTCTCTTCGTATTTCTCTCTCTCACTCTCGCCCTCTACCTCACTCATCTCTGCTCTCCTCTCTCGTTCGCACGAGGAATTCCGACACGAACGACAACGAATTCCGTAGCCGCACAGAGCCGCTAAATGGTCGAGCAACACTGGCCACGCGAGCCATCGATATAGTCGACTCTCTATGTACCCGATGATACTCACCCGGTCCATCCGTCTCTCCCGTTCATGGTCCGAGATCATCCCCGCGGATCCTCTCGCCATGCATCGCCGCGCATCGCTGCTTGACAGGGAGACGCGTGACAGTGGCTATCGGCAAAATTGTAACGGTCATAAATCATATGCCGGGGCATAATCGCTCGTGATCTCTGCATCTCCGGGCCCTCTCTCGCTCGATATCGATCCAACCCAATTACCAAAACCCGCTGGGTTACGGCGGCGTGGATGTGCATACACCAGCGGGTTGTTTTGGTTCGGGCGCTTCGCGCCCGAGCTATGGACCATGGAATTTAGAAGCCTGAGATTTCGATTTCTGGAGATATGACGAAAATACGTCACTTCTGGTCCAGAAATCTCATTTTTCGACCGGGAGTGAAGTCGTACCGGAAATACGTCATTTCCGGTCCTGAAATCTCATTTTTCGACCATACCGGAAATACGTCACATTCGCTCTGGGAATCTAATTTTTGACCGGAAGTGACGTCGTAGCGGCAATACGTCACTTCCGGTCAACAAATGGGATTTTGAAACCCGAAGTGACGTATTTTCGGTCGAATAATGAGATCTTCGGGTAATCAAGGCCTAGGAATCCCCTTGGAGAAATTATAATGATCAGGGCTTGGGGAGCCACTACAGGGACCGGCGGGTTTCTCGAAAATTGAGGCAAACAACCCAACAACGGAACAAACAAAGGAACAACTTTCCAAAACGTATATATATATTGCGTATACGCACATATAGTGGATACCTAGCGTTCGGTTGTTTGTATGTAACGTCGAGCTGGCGAGCGCGTTTCCATCCCTCTCGCGTGCTAGGACGCGAGATCGCAACCCGCCGGACTACCCTCGCTCGCAACGCTCCCCACGGTCGCCGAGGATGGGCATATATGTGCGTACGTCCTATATCGGAAGCCGGATGTTCGTGCATATACTACATACCGACAACGAATTCCGTTCCTGGAAATAGCTAAGCGGCTATCCATTACGCGAAGTACATTATTCACTTAACACCAACGCGTTACATGGGAAATTGTCGGGGGCCGGTAACAGTGACAAGCGGAGGGTTGTACTGTGTGGGTATTTGGGGGGAGGGGGGGGGGTGCTGGGAAAACGCTCTCGATGATGACGGTACTGGGACAAAATTGTTGGGGATTAACTTCGTTTGCGGACGACCTAAACGCGTATAGGGGCGATGTGGCGAATATGGACCAGGCCGGTTGGCGCGCGGATCGATGATATACGAACCGGACCATATTCACCCCGGTTCACCCCGGTTCACCCCGGTTCACCCCGGTATGGCGGTAGATAGAAGGGTTCGTCGGCATATTCAAATATGTATCGTGTGTGGTGGTTTGCAGCGATATATCCGACGTATATTTATTCCCTTCGCACTCGGTACTAAACCTCGCGGTATGCCCGAGAGGATCATCAATTACGCAAATTAATAATTATATATATTATTTCCGCTCGAAATGAGCTCGTTACTCGGGGGTATGCTACGCTGCTCGGAGGGCGTCGGGACGGCAAGTGAAATTGTTCGAAATTTTCCTAACGAGCTTCTGCTGTTTCGCGACAGTACGAACACCGATGAGAAACTTTTACTGGGGCGGGGAAATTTTATTTTTCTTCTCGTTGATCGGCTTGAAAAAAAAAGTGGCGGGCATTTTCGTGACCAACGACGCACTGGTCCGGATTCATACATTTTACCTAAAAGTGGAGAATACACACAACAAAAATCGACTTGATTTTAGAGGATCTTTCTGCGTCAAATTAATTTTTCCAGTGTGGCTGTGAGTGATCGCGCGCGTTGTAGCAAAAATGAAATTGCAAATAGTAAAAAGAAAAAAGCTTAGAACTTTTTGATAGAAGAACGGATATTACTCATTAGCAATGCTCATAGCCGATATTGCTAATTAGCAGCGCTCATAATTGGAAAACGTGTGTATTCGTCAAACAAAATTTTGTCGTGCGAAAGCAATCACGAGAGCCGGTTTATTAGATTAATCGGAACGATGATTACACTAATCGGTTTTAATGATAATGAACGATCCTTCGTCAACCCAAAAGTTGATGAATCATTAATGGACCATGTAAAGATCCTCCGGCCAGGAGAACTCAATAATTATAATAGTAGTGGTATAAGAGATTTATCGCTAAAGATAAGATTTAGCCCGTTATCTTCTAGTATTAATATTATGCATATTTATAATTTAACAACTTGGCAACGGACCATCGATCTGGGTCTTTCAACCCGAGATTTACTTTGGCATTTGCAAGGTTTTTTTTTTATTCTTCTCTCCTTAGTTTACGATGAAAAGATTTGTAGACGGAGAGAGAAGTATGGTAATAATCTTCAGATTCGTATAGTAATTCGAGGACGACGTGGAAAAATTACGATTCTAATCGAACGCATCGCGAATTTCGCTATGAATAGGCCGCTTTACCATTTAGGGCATATCGTAATTATTCCCATACTTTGCGCCCACAAATGTTTAATATTATTCTCCAGACGTATATAAAATGCACCAAGTTAATTCGGTATAAACTACTAGGAGTTCAGTGACAGATTGCGAACGCTACATAATTTCTTGCTATATGCGATTTAACGATTACTGTGGCGGGCGCATCACACGACTGAATAGTTTCGTCGGTTTAATTTGTCGCCCCATACGGGATAGCAACAAATTTCCCCAAACAAATTTGAACACATTTTTTTTACTTACACTAGAGAATAGCCGTTATTTGAATCTAATAAGGATTTTGTTAAAGCAAGTAAACACTTCTTTTATCTTAATAAATGTAATTTGAAGATCGACATTTATTTACTTTTAATAAATCTTTTCTCTGCGCGCACATAATTTCTGCAGTTACGAGGAAAAATTTAAGTACGCAAAGTAAATCCATAACGATCCTTTCTGCATAAAAAAGCCTGATATATGTTCCGAATTCTCGGTGTAGTTTTATAGCCTCCACGGAATAAAAGTATCCCTTTGTCGATATCGAGTTTCGCGTTGCGGTGGCAGAGAATGGAGCCGAGGAAGTACGCGGAGCTTGGGCCGTAGGGGAAAGCTCTTCGAGCTCTCCGCTCGGCCGCCGGGGGTTGACAAAAGGCGAGAGAGCCGATAAGTTACAAACGAGCGTCGGTAACGCCTAATTGCACGTACAATAGGCACGACCGTACATCATCCCCGGGGCTACAGAGATGAGGGAATGGGTGAGTAAGTACTTTATCGGATTCGAACACGTTACATCTGTACGTGTGTGTATACATATAGGTGCATATATGGTCCGGTGAGGCACAGAAGGGCGTAACTTGCAGGCTTTAACGCGCGAGTTAAGCCCCTCTGCTTCTCGGCGATCGATTTGGATAATGTGCATGTATAGAAAGGTATACAGACGACGACCGGGCCTAATCGCCTCGCGGATTCTGACAGTGCCTACAATTGCAGTGCTACACACAGAACGCGAGCCCACGTCGTACGGTACTCTCTCGTACCGAGCGTGTAATCACAATTGTTGTTCTCCCTCACGACCGGAGAGAGTTTCGAGAATTCGATATCGATTACCGATTACGCGTGACTAAACGCAGTTGCCGGGCATATAAGCGACTTCCACATCACGACCACGTTCGAGGCAGCTCGTCGCTAATCCATACGGTGATGCTAATACAGAATCGACTGACGAAAATCCAATTATCCCGAGGCAGGGGAGAGCGCGGCAAAACGGACCAGTATCCTCGAGATTTTTCTTTTTTTTTAATGAGCTGCGTGGAAATTATAAAAATGGGTCCGTCTTGCCCCTTTTTACCTCGAGTATTTCACTCGTAAAACAACGATTTAAGATTTTATAGAAAAATACTATTTTCTCGATGGTCGGAAAGAGAAAGGAACAAAAAAAATTAAGCGATTTGACCACGGGTGTCCGTGGGTTACTCGGGAAGTTTATACTTTATCACCGGACTTTGCCTAATCCTTGCCTAATCGGCTGACGAAAATGCAATTATCTCGACGCAGGGGGAGAGCGGGGCAAAACGGACCAGTATCCTTGAGTTGATATTTCTTTTTTTATATAAAAAAAATGGTCCGTCTTGCCCCTGTCGCTTTGTCCCTCTCTCCCTCGAGTATTTCACTCGTAAAACAATGATTAAAAATATTATAGAAAAATATTATTTTTTCAATGGTCGGAGAGAGAAAGCAACAAAAAAAAGGATAAAAAAATTAAGCGACTTGACCGCGGGTGTCCGTACGTGACTCGGGGAGTTTATACTTTATTACCGGACTTTGCCTAATCCTCGCAGTGGAGAAAGGACGGACGAGCCGCGGTGGCCGAGAGACAGAGGGCAAAAATACGGAGGGGTATAGCCTGGGAAAGTATATGTACATTCGAGCGGCGAGTTTCGTTACTGTGCTCTCTCGCTTAGCGGCTTTTCCACGCTCGACGAGAGCGCGAGCAACCCGGATAGAGATATGCGCGCTCGGGGGATGGAGGGGCACGAGCGCGAGTGAGGGAGAGAGATCTCTCTGATGCAAAAAAAAAAAAGATACAAAAAATAAAAATAAACGAGCTGCAAACCCATCCGGGGTTCCGACGTTTACGAGAACAACGCGGAGGAGGCCGGGCTCTCTAGGCGATGGAATGGAGAGCCGGGAGAGGCTACGTACCGGAGAATGTACCTGTATATATCGTGTGCCCAGACAGTAATGTCCCTTAAGCATGCAACGAAAGTATATAAATAAGGTTTACTCGCGTTTTTTTTTTCTCTTCCATCCTCTCATTCGGTCTGACTCTCTCACTCTCTCACTCTCCGATCCCCCCCCCCTCCCCTCCCTCCCCCCTCCCCGCGACTATCTCATTGTATTCGGACCGGAGAAAGATTTTTTTCTATACCGAGAGAAAGGGGGGAAAAGAAAAAAAAAACGAAAATAATAATAATGAATGAAAACATTTGCAGCGGTCGTGCCAATTTTTTTTACTCCAAAAATGCACGCTCGTCGCTCTTCCGACCCGGCGCCGTTGAATTGCTTTAACCTAATTTTGAAAAAAAAAAAAATGTTAATACTTTTTCAACGCTGATGAATGACTCGGATGGCGATGACACGCTTACTGACTGCTAGAATGATGAATGCAAATCTTTATAGCTTAACGTCAGTGAAATGAGTTCTTCACTTGAGAATGAATAGATCGTGTTTATTAACAGAAAATGATTTCTGCGTATTTAATTATATATCTCTTAGTCAAGAGGTTGGGGGCATTTTTTTATCATTTACGAAAAAAAAAAAATGCATGACCTTATGAGCTCGTTCTATTGAATTTCTTGTTTCAAAGATAGCAACAGTTAAGTTGAACGTTTCACAATCTCGTAGGCTGGATTATATTATGAATATTTTATTGGATTAACTTCACGAGCGTCACTAATAATACATACTTTCAACATCGATATTATCTACCGAGGAGTAACAAGTAGTACCGGATATCGGTATCAGACATCGTGAGATGCGCTGTCCTCACCCGTCGCGACAGTCCTTGGTGGATGTACGAGAAAACTCTCGTTCTAAGGCGCTATAGGTATAGAAAAGAGCGGGGCAAAACGAACCAGTCATCAATTTCTGATGAGACCTTTTTTAGATCCTGAAAAATATTGATACAAATAGTTCATTTTACCCCAATCTCTCCTAAAGATATACATAAGGAAAACCAGTACATGGGGCAAAATGGTATACTGCAAAATTTTCAGAAAAACTTGTTCGAACGTCTCTGCAGCGCAGGTGAGCTTTAACCATCGGCACGGCTACGGAGTTTTCACTTCCGATCGGAAAATTAACGTGTCAAGCCGGAAGTGACGTATTTCTGGTATGACGTCACTTTCGGTCGGAAAATGAGATTTTCGTCTTTGCACCTCGAGCCCGAAGCTTCAAGCCCCGGCCACGAAAATACGCCACCCAAACCGGCCATGGTTTACCTACCCCGTTTTGCCCCGATCGCCCTATAACTAACAATCCGCTGAGATAGAACGTCGAGACAGTGAAACAAGCTGACAATATCGCTGCTCCTTTACTCAGCGTCCTCCAGTGTACTCGTCGTCCTACTGTCTCCGATACGACGTCGTCGTCGACGCCGACGATGAAGAGCCAGCCTTTGTTCTCCACAAACATCTCAAATAGAATTTTCTGCCCGCCGGCTATACCTGTCCCCATTATATACGTCTCTTCGTACTAACCATTGATACGAATTGAAGTAGAAAAAAGAAGTTGAAAATAAAAGGAATTTTATTTAAAGAAAAAAAAATCACTTCACGAAAGAAACCTTGTTATGCTCCATTCCTCTCCAGATAATCCGGAATAAATTGCCAGTGCAATAACTATTATAATGAAATCGTGCTTTCGGGTCTTGCGTGGAATGTATATCTGCCCCTCACCCCGAATGGGTATTGATACCGAAGGAAAACCCCTTTCCAACCTCCCTCTCACTCATCACCTCTTTCTCTCCCACCCTCCGCGAGGGTCGATCCTCTCGCATCGTCGATTCTGTACTTATTTTCCTAATCGAAATTCACCGTGTCAAGTACGTGATCGGAATGCCCGAATTCCGTTGTATAATTTGCCGAAACGCGTCCCGGCGACGCCGACGATGGGAAAATCTTTACGCGTTTCTCCCGTCGAGGTCGTTCGTAAGAGGTGCCGTGAATATATATATATATATATATACAAGGTAGAGGATAGTATTTGTGCGGGTGGCTGAGGGGGTGGACGGTGCGAATGGCGAATACTCGCGGATGGATCGAGCCCAGGGTATAGCCTGGCTTCCCCAAGTGCGGGAGGGAGAGAAATAGAAGAGGAGGGTTCGACTACCAGGAGAGGATTGGGAATGGCCATTGTGGACCGAGGCGCGAGGTAGAGAAGGTGGTAGCGTTCCGCGAGCGGGGTTTCGGATTTCCGATCGAGCCGGGACACAACCGAAAGCGGGACGAGGTGTCGCGATAGCTACAGGTACGTGTGGCGGTTCTCGCCAGCGAGCCAGCCAACCATACAACCCAGCTAGGCGAAGTGTGGTGGAGAGGAGGGGGGCAAGAGAGCTCTCTCTCTCAGTTCGGGGGTGCGCACCCTCGGAGTCCGTAACGGAACAATGTGGGTGAAACGCAACGGGCCGGATCGCCCGGACGACGGCAGCGCCAGAAGAACGGGCTGGGGGGGACGGGTGGGCAGGGGTGTACTCGCGTGTAGATAAAGTATGGGGCAAATCGGACCGGCTTACGTTTAACACATCGTTATGGCATCTTAGACCTTTGCGTTATATCTAATGAATAAACCTAGTCTCCCATCAGTGGGGGGAAAAATGAGGAGAAGTTGGAACTTCTCTACTCTTACAATTCTGTTCCTCTCATATCTACACAAGCATATTTCTCAATATGCTTGTTTACAACGAAGAAAATACAACTCGTACCAGAACGATAGCAATTACTTCGCAACAAAGCCCGCGAAGCGCTCCGCAAAACTGATTAGCTCCGAATTAAGTAAAAAGCCGTTCACAAAGCTCGCCATTCCACAGCGTCGGAGATGCCGCAGCAAACGAATTTTCCATCTTGCCCCCACCTTCGTCCCTCTCGCGTATTCTCGTACTGCGTACTTCCACGATTACGCGCCAACGGATGAGAAAGGTTCTGTTGTCCTTGTGGCTGGGCTTCCATTGCCGGAGGTCCTCGACGTCGCTACCAGGGCCGTTGCATACTGCTAACATTTATATATATATATATATATCACGGCATAAAAGAGAATGAGAAAGACGAAGAAGCGAAAGCCCTGCGTAAATTCAAACGACGGCTCTGCACAGCGTGAATAAAACCAAAAAAAAGCGCAACGAACGGTCTACCACCCGAGCGCCCTTGCCGCCACTTTGATCTTCGTGTGAAACCGTTCGTGTAAAAGCTGCGTAAAAGTGTGCGAACCGCAACACCTCGCGAACCGTGGCCTTTCCCGGTATATCCTGCGTAGAAAAGTACCGCGAGAGCTGGAAGAAGTTCACGGTATTCCCCCGTGGTCGTAGCGAGCAACACACCGGAAAAGAATAGAGAGAATCGCGGACAACGGTGTATCCTCCTAAGTGTTGGTATGCTGATATTACACTGCCGTATTCTCCTGCCTCGATGTAATATGAATATACGTGTAAGCACATAGAAAATGTATCTTTGTCGGCATGATTCTCACGTTATGCATGCATGTGTAGACATAACAAAGGATCGTGTATACGAGAATGGCTTGAGCACCGGGTTACACACGGATACCACCGAATAGACCCGCGTTAGAACTCTATAGTTATATTTATTGCGTTGTACCTCGGCCCATCTGCATCTCTCTCGTGCGTATAAGCGTCGATGAAAATGCATCGGTAGTTGTAGTCATAGTAGTAGTCATAGTGGTAGTGGAGCCGTAGGTAGTCATAGAGAGATACACCGTTGAGATACAGATGTGCGAGGAGAGGATTCGTCGGGGGGGTTGGGTTTTACCGTCGGCGATAGTAGTGTGGGTTACCAAGCTCGAACCCATTCCAATAAGCTGGTATGCCACCTCTACACTATCGTAGGATTGTTCATGCACAGGCGTCAGCAGCAGTTGCAGAGAGGAGAGCGTGGAAGGGAGTCGAGACAGAGAGATGGCTGGTGGTTATATGGAGGAGTAGAGAACAGCATGGCTATCAGGGGGTGCAGCAGCACGTTGGAGCTCACGTATTGGTTGGTAAGTGCTTGTACGTTCGGGCATTCCAGGCTATCCGTGCAGAGCTGGGAGAAGACAATGCGGTCCGAGGCTCATAGAGAGGGAGAGCGAGAGAGGCGGAAGGTAGCCAGGCAGTAGATAGTACCCACTACCATAGAGACCAGTCCGCATCTACTAGCTATACGACTCTCCGCGTGGTACTTCCTGCCGAACCATTCCAATAAGCCGTTGTACCACGTACACACCCACGCGAAGTCCTGATACTCCGCAGTCAGAATATCTGTGGCTTTAATATACACGCGGGCGTGTGTACATCTGTGATGGCAGAGCGAGCGCACACATAGTAGACCGTCATTGCGAAGGGTGGAGAGATGAAGGCAGGGAACACATCTATATAAGAAGTTGGAGCACGGCTCATATACTTCGTCCAGGGCCCTCTTTACGAGTGTAAGAAGACAATGTGACGAAAGTGCGCATTGGTACAGCACACGTTATCTGAGACATGATAAATTACAATGTGTGTCCTCGGACAATTGCAGGGATGAAGCACTCGAACATTTAGACATTCGGACATTGAGACGTGCAGACACTCAGTCCCTTGAACACTTCCACATTTTAGACACTTTGCCACCTTGACACTTTGACACTTTAGATACTTGGACACTTTAGACACTGAGACACTTAAACACTAGGCACTTAGGCACTTTAGACACTGAAACACTTAGACACTTGGACACTTTCGACACTCAGACACTTAGACACTTGGACACTTGGACACTTAGACATGTCGACACGTAGACACATATATTACCCGGTATATCATCGTGGTATCGTCGTATATGGTGCATTGTATATATTTGTATGCAAGTTTTGCGTTACAAATACGAAGACGCATTCCAATAAGCAGAGATGCCAGAAACACGCGCTCGTATCTATTACATTCACCGATGAGAAAACGAGGACACACAGGAGCGAAACTATCGAGTCGCAGCTGTATACACGCGCGACATTTTCTGGGCTCTAAAGTTTCGCACAAGATTCGCAAGTATCTCCTGTTTGTGCTCCACTAAGGTCGAATGGAATATTCATCATGGCTGCATATATCTATACAAGCGGCGAACTTATATCTGATTCTCCGAAGACATTCAACATACTCCGAATCTCCCCCTAAACGTTTGAAAATCGATGTGTGGCATCGGGCAAAAGAAAAAGATTGTAAAAGGCAGATAAAAGGAGGGAACCTTTCCACAGACCCGTCCCTTAAGTTGCTGCTTCCGCGAGCCTCCCACGCGCCCGGTATTGCCAGGGTTTGTGCAAACAAACCTCCACACCGTATCGCCGAAGCCTGGGCCGCGAGCGCCGGGCACGAACGGGATTTTGGCGCGAAGAGGAGATGCACACTCCCTTGCTCTCTTGCGCATCGGGCCGAATGTCACACCGATAAAGCCTACAGGAACATAACGATGCCTCCTTGCACACTACGATAAAGTTTCGATAGCAACCCCCGGCCCGCGCGATATACAGCGGGAAGGGTGCGAATACCTAACGGCAAACCTCCCACGAAGCTCGACGCCGACGACACAGGGAATCCGCGACTCGTTCTGTCCCCTTTGCTCCATCACCGTACGCCACTCTCCTCCCTCTGTCTCTGGGCATCGTGTCCGTGTGCGCCGACGGTGGTGAACCCGGACATCGATACAGCTCCGCCGCCACTTTACCCCACTCTTGGCGAGCACGCGAAACAGAGACGCAACGAACGTACCGCCGTTTCCCAACCCTTACCGCTATGTACCCGTTGTACCAACGGAGGCTGTTCGCCAGTATCAACGCCGAGAGCCCCTTCTCCCCGCTCCGACCCTGCGGCCCGCCGGCATGAAGCTTCACACGCATGTATATTACGCAACGGGGGAGAGCTCACCGAGCTCGGAAACTCTCCCGGCGTCTTCTTCATCCACCTATGGTACTCGGATTCCGTGATGCCCATCGTAACTCCCCTACTAACGGAGTATTTAAGGGAACTCCGAAAGTGGGGAACACCGCTGTAAAGAAATCTGATGGGAGAGTCCAGGATGTTTGACGGTGTTTGGTGGATAGAATTTTTGTCATTTTTTTTTTTTTTTTTTTTTTTTTTTGCGTGGGAGAAACTGTGAGCCGCGTAAGGGGAGAGCCATTTTGTTTTCCGCAATTGTTGAGGGTCGGGAGCAAAAAAATTCAATCAGCGAAATTGAATATTTTATGAATGTCGATGCAAGCTAAATTCACTGATACGGAAATCTGTTCACTTTTTATTTACACTGACAGTGTAAATGAAAAGCGCTTCGGTATGTTTTGCAAATGGTTGACACCCGACAGCAATTTTTTTTTTTATAAGTGAAACGGATGCGACATCAGTTTGGATTTTTTTTAATAGGATTTTTTTAAAAATGTTTTGAGGAATGTCGCACTGTTCTTAGAAATACATGGGCTTCTGAACTAAAACCGCCATTTTCGCACCTTGTAATGAAAAGTTTCGTACATCCCTCGTGCGAAACACTTTTTCTAACTCGTGTGATTACAGCACTAAACGGCGAAAAACGTTTTTCGCCCTCGTAGAGTAATGTACTATTTCACGTCGTGTGAATTTCTTCACACTCGGTGAAAAAACGAACTTTTCTCCCTTGTAGCATAATTAGTATATTATGCTACTAGGGAGGAAAGTGCGTCTTTTCACCGAGTGCGAAGTTTGATGCCCGAGCGAAGCGAGGGCAGAAATTCACACGAGGTGAAAAGGCACTTCCTCCCGAGTGGCATACGCTATTTTTTTCCCCGACTGTGCTAAAAAGTCGCCATATTTCTATGTTTGGAACGGGAATGAAAATTGGCCGAGTCTTCACGAGCGGGAGAAAAAGTAATTTAGCGGGAGGAAAAATGATTTAGTAATTAACTAAATAACTAAATAATTAGCTAAATAACTTTTCCTCCGGCTGGTCAAGAATCAGCCACTTTCCATTCCCCTTCCAGGCATGAAACAGGGCCTTTTTAGCGTAGTCGGTAAAAAATGTACTATTCTGTAGATGCAAGAAATCTTCAAGCTCATCAACACACTATTATCTAAAGCATTTAAAAAAGATACTAATAATCAATTCGAGCCAGTAGTGCGTCGACAGTCAACAACCTTAACTCTTCCACTGCTAAACATCGAGGAAACTGGGAACTGCAATTGTAATAATGAAGCGCGGCACGTTCGGCTATCAATGTCCGATGATGCCTCTTTAAACGCGAAGTGAAGAACAATACCGCTATCGCCAAAGTAAACGGTGAGAAATAAAAAGAAAGTTAATTAGCCCGGGTCCGTTCGAGACAGAGAGAGAGAGAGTGAGAAAGAGAGAGAGAGAGAGAGAAAAAGAGAGAGAGAGACAATGAGCGTGAGAAAGAAAGCAAGAGCAATAAAACGAGAGAGATACTTTAGATAGATAGATAGAGAGAGGGTGTACAACGTAAGTTATAGTAAATCGATATCCCGGAGCACGGCAGAGAGAGCCCGCAAAGTCCCAGGTACGCTCTTCTTCGCTCTCCTTCCACCGTTTGCCAGGCTCTCTGCCTCCTGGCTTGCGGGCAAAGCGGAACATTTTACCGGTGAATTCGCCGATCCCCCTACCGTGCCCTCCCACTTTTCTCTTTATCCTGTACTTCTTCGAAGACGTCGACCATCTCTCCCCCCCCCCCCCCCACATTTCCATTCTTTCTCTTCCGACGAAATATTGAAACACGCTCCCGGTTGTTCAGGATCAAACTCTACCTCCCGTTTACCGCTCCTTCCCTCGTACATAACCGCAAACTTCCCCATTACAGATACTTCAGCTTGCCCGAACAGAGCAAATTTTCTTCTTGTCCCCCCCCCCTCTCCCGAACTGTAACTCTCTGCAACACAGTCGGCGTGTCGGTTAAACCGCACGTACGAAGTTTTCCTCGGCCGTGAATATCGGCAAACGAGGTTTCCTTCGTTCGAGATTGTGTGTCGAATTGGCTTCGAGAAACCACCGTGCGCCGCCGTTCGGGAAGCTTTGCTTTCTCGTGGCTAAACCGGCGGAGTTCACGCGCAATTAGCGAGTACATAACTCAAGCTGGCCCGAAATAAATCGGTCGGTGAGAGCTCGCCGGAACGGAATCGTTCTCTCTTTTCTTATCGCACACAAACGGATGGGAATCGCAGTCGCTCGCCGAGGGGACGAGCGGAAATATATATATATATATATATATGTATATGTGTGTGCATGTACGTATAGAGGACGCCGGGGAGGTTAGGTTCGCCGGTGAAGGCAGAACACACACACGCAAGCACACAGGCCGCCGGCCGAAATGGTACCCACCACCTATTTTCGTGGTCGACCCGGATCTCCTCGATAACTTTGCCGGAGGCCCGAGCGCGACTCCGGGTCAAATCCGGAGTGTCGGGTAACTCGTACCAGCACGACCGCCACCCACCTCCTCCTCTTCTTATACCGCCGTAACGTGCATCCGTTATGGTCGACCAAAGTTCCCGCTCGAGCGGTCGTGTTACTACTACCGGTATCGCTTCTCGACCGCCACCTCACGCCGGTCTCCCACACCACGAGCCTCCTCAAATGTTTGCCGTGCTTTCGCCGGTTTCCATTTCGGCCGTCTCGCCCCGCAGCGCCAGCCCAGCATGCGTCCGGAGAGACAACACAAACAGATTGTCCCACTTATTAAACGGGTAATACGAGCACCGGGAGAGACAGAGGCACAGAGATTTATCCCATTGTTTCCGCGTCTGCCGCGGGGCAACCCGAGCGTCGCCGGCGAAGCGTTGTAAATCTTGTGTTTTTTTTTTGTCTTTTTTGGAAAATAAAATTAACAACCGAATGGTAAATTAGCGAGGCGAAATGGTGAGAATGCCGAGGGAACTGTTCCGCCCCCGAGAACAACGGCAGCAATACCACGTCGCCGGGATTTCCACAACGTGTTAACGAGCGGCTTTTCGACGCTACGATTATACAGTCAACGCCGGCGTTGCAGAATGACGGGGGGGATTGCCCTTGTAACTGTAAAACTGTTAATAAAGCGGACGTTGCTTCGTGCAACTGCTACTCGACACACAACCGCCGAGTAGGTTTTTCAACGCTCGGGAGCTTCCATCGCGAAGATTATTCGCAGCCTCTCTAACGGGTCATCGGGATCGATATTCGCAAGGGTTCTAATCAATAAATTCATCTGCGACGAACGAGAAATTACGAATTGTCCGTATATTTGACCTTAAAAGTAGTAATAATAATAATAATAATAATCGTAATCATAATATACCGCGTTTTTTAAATTGTGTTGTGTTTATGCTTTTTTTGTTGTTGTTTTTCGCTTTTTTTAATAATCGTATGATAGTAATTATAATAATACAATAAACTGGACATAATTGATGTAAAAAAAAATCATCACTACCATCTTTGGGAGAGAATACGTAAAGGGGGGGAGGGGGGGGGGATCGATTGTAGGGAAGAGGTTTTCGTGGTCAGAGAGAGGTCGGAGCGGGGTGCTCGGACAAGTGGGATATCAAGCGCTCACAACCGACGAGGGATGAATGGCTGGGATAGAGCACGCGATAATCGAGCTTTTGGGAATAGTTTGAAACTCGGGGATTTACCGGGACGAGGGGAGGGCAAACAGATTACTACAATAGAAAAGGTAGAGAGAAAAAAAAACAAAAAGGAAAGCTCCGTATACGAGGGAGGGTGCGGGGAGGGTTTCATCGGGGGCGGAGTAGGCGAGGGGGGAACTTTAATTAATACAACAATAAAGATAATTTCTGTGTTAATCCTTAATAACTCCCTTACTAGCCACTTACTCGGAGATCGAGGACGATTCTGTCCTCGCTCGCGCAAAAAGTATCCTTTTTTTTCTCCATTTTCATTTTCCTTCTCGTCATCATTATCATCATGATTATTCATTTTTTTCTCGTTAAAAAACAGTCTTTCTTTTTCTTTCTTTTATTTTTTTTTTACTTTTTTTTACTTTTTTTTTTGTTTTGTTTTGTTTAATATCGATGCACCAAAAAAGAGAGTGGCCCGGCGTTAACCTCGGCTCGTTTCTCTCGCGCGGGGCTGATTCTCTCCGTCGTCGTTTTTCCTCGGTACACGCACAGTCTCTCGCACGGATACACACACGTACACACTCTCGCCACACACAGAGAGGATTATACACGGGCGCGCGGGCGCGCACACACACACACCATCGAAGAAGCCACCGGGTATCCGGAAGAATAACAACGAATCTCCGGAAACGCGAAATACGGTATATATCTACACACAGATATGGGGGAGGAGGAGGGTGGGGGTCTTACACTCAGGAAGGCGTAAAGGCTACGCGGCCTTTGCCGGGGGTATCGTGTGTCGAGAGATACGGCCGGCCAGCCGATCGATTACTCAAGGCGCTTTCTCTGTCCCGCTTCTCGCTCTGGCTCGACGATGCGATGTACGGTACATAAACAGAGAGACATACACGCGCACGCATATAACACACAAACGCACACACACACATACCAGTATATTTACAAGTATACGCGAATGTGTGGAGGGGGGTATGAGAGATGGATATGGAACGTGTTGGGTCTGTTGGGATGGAGAGAAGAGTAAAGATAATTCGCTTTCCGCGACTCCCGTTCTCCGGTGGTTCGGTCTCCGCGCCATTCTCAAAAATTCAATTTTCCCGAAGCTCTCGAAATCGTGGCACGAACCTCCGAAGCCGGCGATGAGATCGTTTCGTCCGGCGTGGAAAAATAAGAGACGAGGGACGAAGGAGATACAATAATAATCGATCGACCAATGGCGAAAAGGGTTGTAGGAAATACGGATGGACCGGAGTCGATTTTAGGAATAGATCTAGAAAAATAAAAAGCCTACGGTACCTGCGATTTTATTTTTTTTAGTAATCGCGAAGAGCGAAAACTCTGAGCTCGGGCTACGTTCAAGGGAAAGAGGAACGCGAGGGCGATAATTCGCGAGCTCTTAAACGTCGTTTGCGAGGAACGAGAACGGAAGAAGGGCGCTTTTTCGTTTTGTAAAAAAGAAGATTTATGGATATATAGATATATATATGTATATATATATATTTATAATATATATATATGAATAAAATGTCACTACCGCAGACTCGTGCGTGTCTCGAAGAAACCCTAATACAATTAATTCATTATTTTTGTAAAAATGCGACTTCCAAGAAACCATGAATCGTCGTCGTACCGACAGCATCGACATCGTGCGCTGTGTAACTATCATCATCAACGTCGTCGTAAGCAGCGGCGGCTTATCGTTATTTTTTTTTTTTGTATCATTATTAATTAGTATTATTATTCCGTCGGTCGTTCGTTCCGTCACAGTCCAGGGTCTTCGACGCGCATCTCCAAAAAGATATAGTTTTTCGCGATGCCTAGGGCGGAGGAGAGGGAGACATCGATGGCTAGTGTTATTTACCTATACAGGGAATAACATTAGCGATCGTGATTTTTCTCTTTTTTTTCTTTTTTTCTTACTTAAATTTCTAAGTTCAACTTCGCCTCGGTCCTCTTCAACGTCACCGTGGTCATGGATTAAGTTGCGGCGATCTTTGATTTCAACTTGGACCGAAAACAAAAACGAACCGGAAACGACGCGGTTAATCCTGTGCAGGTTTATCCTTCCTACTTCGCGACCATCTTTACTTTCAGTCTTCAGTCGATCGACGCGTTGAATTTTTCTTTTTTTTTTTTTCGTGCATCCCCTCTTCGATCCACGGAAGCGGGTTGAACGCGCGCGCGCGCCCGATGTCCAGCAACCAAGTTTTGCCCGTAACGGCAAAAAAAAGAAGAATCTCCTAAAATGTTCTCGATGTACAAACGAGAAAAGAAACCCGAAAGACCGTATTGACCGGGTACCGCCGTCACAGCCTTCCCTCCGTGTTCCGTCTGCGCTCAAGACGTTACCTTTTAATCAAACCGGTGGTATTTTAAGTGAAACTTCTTTCGCCAAGTCGCCCGCGCTCCACGGTTAGTTACATAAAAAAGTTTAATTGAAACGGGGGGAGGGAATACGACGAGCGTGGAACGAGAGACACCGAGAAACGAGAGAGAGAGAGAGACGATGGAGATCATAAATTTAGAACGATCTCGAAATCGATCGCGAGGACGTGCACGAGGTTCGCTCACTTCCGGGTGATTACACAGAAATTTCTCGCTGCATCCGTAAGAGCAAGCACGAGCTTGCTGATTTTTCGTTCGGAAACATTTGTGACTCGGTTATAAAAAAAATAAAAAAATACAACTGCTTAAACTCGCAAATACTTTGAAAAGAAAAAAACTATCGTTCGCGCTTGGCATCTCCTACGGTCTACCGTTTGATACGTAAAAATGGAAAAACGACAATGAACTTGCCTTCTCATTTTTTTTAACTTCCAAACAACGTGCACATTTGAGGATTGCGCGACGCGGAGACTTTTCAGCAGTCTTGACTATAACGCACCGAGGATCTCAGAGAAGGACACGCGAGAAAGCACAAAAATCTTTTGACGAGTAGATTGACACGATTCATCGTTCCCGGACTGATACGTCGGGAGGACAAACGATTCCTGTAACGCCTGAGTCTCTCGTAATCGTAATTCTCATCCTCGTCCTCACTCGCGAGATACTGATGCTCCTCGTCGCTGTAATCTTGACGACGTTGACGATGCTGATCGTAACAGTTGTTGTTAATGTTGTCATTCTTGTTGTGGTTGAAGTCGCGATGATATCGTCGATGATGCTGCCGGTTGTAACGCTGGCTGCTGTGCGCGCACTTTTTGGCTCCGATAACGCTCGGCCGTGGCAGTGAAGGATGGGTCGGCGAGCGTCTCGGAATTATTCCCGATACGCTATTTAATTCGTATGGCGGAGGCGACGGCGGTAATTGCAAATGCGGGAGTGACGATGGGGCCATGTTCGGCCTCATTCGGGATCACCAGTTAGCCATGCCCGGTTTGTTAAGCGTCATGAAGTAGATCTGACACGAGCTTCCACCTTTCGCCGACGAGAAGAACACCTGAAGCAGCAAATAAAAAAAAATTCAACGTTATTATCGTATCGTTATTAATTATTTCGATATTCCCCTAACGCATTTTTTTTAATAGAGGAATATCGAAAATAATATACTGCAACGACCGAGCGAACAAATAACGCGCGTATTTGCTTTTGAGGCGAATATCATTAATTATAATCGCAGCTAAATATCTCGAGCGCAAACGATCAAACGTCCATTCTCTTTTGAAGTCCGATCAAGGCTCTCATCTCGTCAATCGATAATCTGTACGTTCGTAATTTGTGGTTCCGAGCTATTCCAGTCATCTATGCAGTATCGTGTGTCTCAGTCGATGCTCATCTCTATATTCGTTACAATATGAAAGCAGCTCGTCTCTGTGGCGCCTGTTGCATAACCATAAGCAGATAGCCTATCGACGCCTTTGCTGGTGGCAGGGAATAGAAGACCCTTTGCAGGCCTCACATGGAGGACCCACCAATCGAGTACCTGATTACGAGGACGTAGACCACGTGCTTTAGCACTACACAAAATATGCCGTACAAAGATCTCCCATAATTGAGAACTTAATGCCTCGAGGACATCGAGCTCCATTCCTCACTGCCAAATTTATGAAGGGAACCGACTTCTACCGGCTTACTATTACCCACAAGTTTTTGACTGAATGTGATTTAAAAATTTAATATTGTACCCAACTCTGTTAAGCTATCATTTTAAGCTAACATAACCGAAAGTGTAAGTAAACTCAATATAGAGCAGAGCTGGGCAAAGTACCAAAAAATACTTCAAGTACAAAGTACAAAGTATCACAAGTATTTGAAGTATTTCTCAACTACTTTTTCCAAGTGCTTTTCGCAATTGGGTTCCTAGCATTAAGTGTTATCTCTAGGCTTAAAAAAAAGTGCAAAGTGATTTGCGTATGGTTTTCCCATTGTAAAAAATCGGCAACTGAAATTTTCATAATTCGTCGTTTTAAGGCTATTTTTATGTATTTTTGATATAATTTATTTTTATCGATTTTTAAATATTCTTCACTTTCTTTTTATCTAAAAAAAATCCATAAAAGGATTTCATAACAAATTTCATTTTTTTTAAATGCCACCTTAGATCCGATTATATATCTTGACGAACAATAGATGACTTTATAATCTCCACAGTCTACGATCTCTCGCAAATACTTATTAACAGTAACAGCGATGAAAACATGTCGTATTCTGGATATACTGTACCGCACCTTATCGTTACGTTCGCAGAGGAACTTGAGCCGTTGAGCTTTCTTGTGCATAAAGACACCGTCCAGATGACCACTCTCCACGCTTCGTATCTCGATTGCTTTATTGCCCCAGCCCATTATCTGTCCCGTACCGATGTACGCGACGCTGGTGGGCATCTCGCCCCACTGCAGCACCATCGTCTTCGACACGCGCCCGTAGGTGTTAACGTAGACGCCCTCGTTGTCGTAGCACAGAAGAAGCTGCATGCCGTTGCTGTTCGGCAGAGCGACGATGCAGTGCGGGCAGATCGGTCCCTGAGTCTGTAAATTGAAAGGAATAAAAATTATTAATAAATCATAAAAAAAAAATCATTTAGGGTAATTAGGGTGATATGGCCACGCGTAATATTTTTACCCAATCTATGATTAGTTTTTTTTATCTCCGATTTGCTTTACTCACGTGCTTGGGTAGATAAATATCGTAGACCGTCGCCGAATCCAGATCGACAGCGTGAAAGCCATCGGCGCTACCGTATATGACCTTCAATCTGGATCCCTCTTCGACAGTGAGATCGACGAGGAGAGGTCTGTGGGCGAGTTCGCCGAAGGATTTGAAAGCCATGAATTTGTGGTACGGTTTCGGCGCCCACGCGTAAATCTCGATCGAGTCCTTCAGTGCTATAACGAGAAACTTTATTCTCTCGTACTTCACTATCTTGAAGTGCACCGCTCCCTGAAGATCCCCGACGTTTATCCAACCGTTGCGCCTCTCTACTTGCTGCGAGTCACGAGGAGAAAGAGAAATACGCGTTAAGGACATTATTAAAAGTTGGCCGAGAGTCTCTCCTCCGGCGTGAATCCCGGTCGAACAGTAGTCAGAACCGAAGCCACGACGGAGGGGAGAAGCGTCAGGACGACAAGAACTTTGGCTTACGTCGCTGTGACCGTCGGTGCGCAATATCTTGCTCTTCAGCCACGAGAGATAGTAGACTCTGACGCGATTCTTCTTGCCGCTTATCGTTACAAGAATATTCTGTCCCTCGAGCACTTCCATCTGCTGAAACCGTCGTCGGCTGATCAATTGGTAGACCTTGCCCTGGCCACTTCGGTCCAGCAGCATCAGACCGTTTTCCGTACCGATGAGAAGATTCACACCTGCAAGGGACAAATGAGAAATTTGCATGTAGATGGAGCTCGCTTACTCGGAGAGGAAGCGGGAGATCAAAAGACGACCGATCGATCGATGATCGGCGTTGACTCACCCCACAGTGCGGCGCAAAGGATTTCACTGTTGAATCGCTTCTTGTACTTCCTTATCTCCGGTGTGTCGGAAGCGAGGTCGTGACTCGTCGGCGTTACGTTCACGTTGACGTGCGATTCCCTCCTCGCCGGTCCAGCGCCGAAACCGAAAGTCAGGAAGGATCTCTGTTTCTGTTGGAGCGCAAGCGGAGGTGGCGATTTAACCGCTTGACGATACTGCAACAAAGTCAGAGGTTGCGAACAAACCGCTCGTGCGCTCCGGAGAAATTCGATGGCGCAGTAGCGAGTATTTTTTTTTTTTTTTGTTAATCCTTGGCATTCGATAACAAATGCGATAGACAGGACAGACGGCAGAAGAATTACATTACAGTATTATTGTTAGAAGATTTTTAGGATTAACATGTTAAATTATCATTACCGAGCTCCCTTCTAGTATCTACGAGAACAACGATTAGATATGCAATTTGAAAAATGAGAAAGGAAAGATGAAAAAAAAGGTACTTTAAAAAAAAATCTATTCTGGTTCAGTCGACTTATCGAGTATCGACGACTAGACTACCTGCACCACAATAAAAAAAATAATAATAATTTTGTAAAATACGTCAAGTCTAGAAACAAAACACAAACAGATCGGGGAATTATTGCAAGGTACATAACGGCAACACCATTCACATTATAGTTTACAGCGATGTCTAACTCCCGGCAATGAACGTACTATAGGAAAGACCGCGAAAGTACAATGAAGTAGAGTAGGGAAGAGTAAAAGCGAGGCTCTTATTTATTTTCCAGCGTTAAAAACCCTATCTCGTACGAATCGTCGAAGCAATAGGAAGGAAGAAACGTTGTTACGTAGAGCTACTAATTTTGTTCATGAACTCGTTTTCTTAGTCGTGAGAAAAGGGGAATTTATTTTTTTTTAAATAAAAAAAGTTAAGTCTTAGCAGATATTGAATAACATAGTCGAAAGCGTGCCACGTACAAGAAATAAAGCAAAACGAATAAATTAAAGACTTTATATATATATAAATACATATGTATGTATAATGGAGATACGAAACGGTCGGAGAAGACGCACAGCACCGTACAAACAGTTATCGAGGTACAGCTCTGTCTCGCAGAAAAGTGAAAAAAGGACGGATGAGATAGACGGGAGCGAGGCACAAAGTAGATCACCATATTTAAATATTCTTACAGAAAACCCTCCGCAGTACTCCGGACAATTTTCCGCGTGAATCCTACCGTAAAAGATGATAGCGCGAAGTCACTGGGCGAGCATAACCGGTGGCAGCTACTTCTGGACTTCTTTCATGAAATTGCAATTCCCTCGAGGAAGCTTTTTCTCACCGGCGCACAGTGATTTCGCGCTGAAGATAAGAAAAATACGAGGACGGATAGCGCGCGCCGCAACGGGGCCGAGAATCGCAGGGAGGATGACGAGAAATAAAATAATAAGGAATAATAGTTCGACAACGAATTCTCGAATATATATATATATATAGCGGAAACTTCAATTATCCTCCATGTTTCGAGAGAGCCCAAGAGAAGAAAAAAAGCCCGATTCGAGGCGCCAGAAAAAAAATACATTTACACAGCTCGAAGATAGAAAAGTAGCGAATTAACGAGAGAGAGAAAAAATCCAGATAGAAACGAGATTATAACAGGTGTGACAGCAGAAGTTATGGAAGATATAAAATAAAAAAAACACCGGGCATTCCTTAGATATTTCATAGCGCAATAACGGAGGCTCTGCAGGGTCGAAAGTTACCGTACAGCCCTCGCCAAACCACTTTAATTAAGTTTCTCTCTATCCCCGAAAATAATTGCTTTAGTTTTTTTTATTATTTAATCATGTCTTTTATTTTATTATATTTTTATTATTATTTTTTTTTTGTAACGTTTTTTTTTCGTGAGGCGAAGAAGCGACACTGAACTGATGTAGATGAATGAATACTTACATTGCAATTAGTATTGGGATTGGGATGGTCAGTAGAGAGGGCCCTGCCCTTCGAGTTAGAGCTCCCGCGTGTCCCACAACACACAACATAATCCTGAATTAGTCACGCTGATAACTGCGATGGGGGTTTTTTTTCGGGCTTACGCTTGACCCTCTTGTATACACACATAAGCTACATAGAAAGGCGTCACTTTGCGACGGCACGAGGGGGGAATTCATAGATCAATTTTTACAGAGAAACTTGCACCCAGAGAAACGAATTTATATCTGGATATGAGGAGTCGAACAAAAATAAAGATAAATTTAAAATAAGATAAACTCGACCACAGGCCAGCTTTGTTTCGATAACAATTAACAGTGATTTATTGTTGCTCCCCAATCTTCGAGAGACGTGACCTGCGCCATTCCTCTGGGTGCACTCGCGATAGTTCCGAGCGATGAGGAAAAAACAAAAAAAAAAAAGATCGTCTTTCCCCTTCGGTTTTCTTCGGTCACTGGACAAAGGGAGCCTCTCGCGAATAATTAAACCGAACAATGAGGAAGATAACGAAGGGGACCGGGGTGCGAGAGAAATGTAAAAAAAAAATGAAGCAAACAAGAAACACCCCGTCTCGGTATTCGACCGTTTTGCGAAATGGCTTTGCTCTCCGCGCGGCCGCGAGAATGAACGGAAATTGTCAGGGAAAACGCGCTTCGTCCACTCATCTATACTCCGATGAAGAAATATTTCGGAGAGAAAACAAAAAACAAAAAATTAAGCTAAAACTACATATTCGCGACACGCCTTTTCGAGAGAGTGAAACTACTTTGTTCAAGGCTAAGAAAAAATGGTGGAAAAAAAACATCGCGCAGCACTCTCTCGTCGCGTGTCGCCGACAACGACTGCAGTCTAGACGCAATTTTAAATAATAATCGATAGACAACGGAAAGAGATACGAAAAAAAAAAATAAAAAAAATTGGAGAAGATAAACATGAACAAAAATTAAGATATAAAAAAAATTGTAACGTTTCTAAGCGGGCGCTAGGCTAGTGGGAACTGCGCTATAAATCAATTGCATCGCTTTCGTTGAATAATTCGATAAATACATAAATATATATACATTTTTCCTTGTTATCTCAATTTCAAACGCATCTCAGCGAGAGCAATGCAACGGATCTCCGAGAACCTTTATCAATAAGTCTTCGGCCGAATGCTCGTTTCGCTACACAATTACCCTTAAATCGTAAGAATTATTGATACAGGCCCTCGTTTCTTTCTCCATCTCGCGGGTCTAATCAAGCTCATGAGGATTCGCAGGCTCTTCGTGGCCGGTTGCTCGCGAGCAAAGCTGTCGAGAAAGATTTATAACGGAGTCTCGACTTTCCTCGATCCCGGGCGGTCGTGCCTCCGAGTGCTCTCACCGGCAAAACGCTCTGCCGTGACGCGATTGGCGTATTGATCAGAGACGAGACAAAATAACAAAAACATCGGAAAAAAATTGCAAAAAGCAAGCATCGATAACAAAAACGAAGAGACGACCTTGCAGCGCTTTGAGCTGTGCGAACGAGCACTCGGAAGGTAACGCGCGACGAGAAACACTTTTGCCCCAGTGGTCCATGGAGCCTCCGCAAACCGACAGACACGAGCGACAAATTAATACATTTTTTAAAAATTGAATATAAATGAATATAAAAAAATTGCATAATTTTCGTAACTATCGATGTACCGAAGTGCCAGTGGAAGGCTCCATGGGTCAACGAGATGTACCTTCGCCGAGCAGCCTCGCGGCTTCTCTGCGATGGACATTTTTTTTTTACAATTATAATTTTGCTCGATGGATCTTGACCGCAGGTCAGCGATCGAAGATCTACTGAGGCAGGACCGATCTCTCGTCGGTAACGAAACCATCGACGAATTTCTCGCTTGGCCCGAGGCCGAAGGCGAAATTTTAAACATCATCGTCATCATCATCGGAGTCACATCATTTTGCCGAAACTACAATCGGCCGAAGCGTCGTATGGCCGAAAGTCATGGGCCTGAACGCACTTCATCCGAATAGTCTAACTTTCGAAACTTTATTATTCAGAATCTTTATTTCAGTGGACTTTATTTCAGTCACTCTTCGGAAATAGTAATTGGGCGAACGTTATTCCTCCAAATCATTATACAACCGAACGCCATTTCTCCTAATAAGAATTTCATCGAACGTCATTTTTCCGAATCGTTAAACTTCCAAAAGTTTAATTTCCACGAATCGTCACGTCACCGGATCATCATTCGCCCGAATCGCCATTCGTGCGAATGGTCATTTATCCGAATCGCCAATCAACCGAATCACGGAACTAAAGAATATTAATGTATTCTAGACTAGTTTAGTCTACTGAATATGAGTCGCAGACATTCAGTACGAATCGATTCGGATAAATGACTTTTCAAATTAATGACTTTTCGGATCAAGGACTTCGGACGAATGCTGATTCGGCGACTTGACGATTCGTGGGAATGAATTTCCGTGAAGTTAGTATTCGGAACAATGACGTTCGGTTAAATGACAATTCGGAAAAATAAAGTTTCGGAAGTTTGACTATTCGGATGAAGTGGGTTCAGATCCATAATTTTCGGCCATCGGACGATTTGGCGCGCTCCGGTAAGCCGCGGCGAGTCTTCGTCGTTGGTATCGAAACCGACGAGCTTTCAGCCGAACGAGGATAAAGATACAAGAAAATAAAAAATAGAGATAGAGAGATTGTTTTATAAGCGCGCAGGTGTCTGACCTCCTCGCTGGTTGACTTGTCCTGCCGTTGACCCGGGGACGAGGTCAAGAGGTCCGGTAGGACGGAGCTAGGTCGCGAGCCAGGGGACGAATCTGACCTCTGGAACTCACCTCCTCCTCCGCCTCCTCTCGGTCGGTCTCCCCCCTCTCGACTCTGCAAAGCAGCCGGTAGTATATAGATGGTGATCGAACGAAGGTTCCAAGGAATTAAACAAGAAACAAGTCGAAACAGTGTGAAGAAGAAATTGGGGGTGAATAATAAAGGGGCTTCTGCTTTCGGGACATCAACGGCATCGTCAGCACTTCCGGAACTGAACTCAGGCACTGCTAATTCTGGCGAGGACGCGACAAAACGGTTCCCAACGATTTGCAAATATTCTACCGAAGATTATTCTGGCTTCGAGAGGAAAAAATTAATAAAAGTAAAAAAAAAAATTCGCCGAATATTATTGAATATGTATTTTTTTTAATAACTTTTATATATATATATATATATATATATATATATATATATATATATTGTATATTTTTTCCGAGAGTCAGAGAGCATGAATATTTTAGGGAGCGACAATAAATTTTCCACGTTGGAGTTCCAAACGCCCCTTTTGGGATTCATGAGATTCAGTCCGTGATGTACATCAAATTGGAGTGTCACGAGGGAAGAAATAGAGGGAGATAGTTAAGAAAAGAAAAGTAAAGAACACATTTGCGGAAACTAAGTGAAAGATTCAAATCTAGGTAAATTAACAAGATAGGTCGGAGGAAGTGCGAAAGTTGCTCCGTCCGACAGTTCGGCGGAGTACTTTCTTATTAGTTGTAGAAGATAGCCGGAGGGGGGGTGAATAAAAGACAGTGATGAATAATGTGAGGACTAAAAAAAAAGAAAATAAACGAAAGTTTTTTTTGCAAGGATTTAGAGAAACAGGTGCGTGAAAGGAACGACAGAAGAGATTACACTCGTTGGAGCAAAAGAGTCAAATGATAATAATGAGCAAAGAAAAAGAAAAATTAACAAAAAAAATCATAAAAAATAATGCATACAACCCGATGGTTAAAGTTAACTCGAACGAAAAATAGGCAAATTCGAGGAAGCAAACTGGGCTTGAACAGAAAATCTAGACAGAATTGTTCGATCTCTCTTCGACAAGTCGGCCCACGCCGAATGCGTGGGTAACCGTCTATATAAATTGTAAATTCGAAAGCAATCGTATCGATACTTCAGCCGTGCACTTTCACGAGATACTCGGAGAAACTTTGAGCGTATATATCAAAAGAGTTACAAGACCAAAAAATAAAAATAAAAAACAAGTTTCTCCAATGGAAATCAATGAATACATCTAACTATGCAGTAGGTAAAAAAAAATACATATTGTTTAAATACGATAATAAAACAGAAGTGTCGTACGTAAAAGCTGGAGAGGGTAAAGATGAAACGATACGAATGCAGAAATGAAAGGGAAAACAACAGGCGAATGTGGGAATATTATAAACGTATTAGAAAAATTATTTTTAAAAAAATTAAAAATAAATCAAAAGCTAAGCCAGGCGGCACGTAACGAAGCGTGACAGCTGGCAGCCCATACACTTATTTGTAACACACACAAAAAAAATATATCAGTGACAAGGGGTTCAATATAGCGTGAGGTCTGCGGGGTAATCTTTTTTTCTTTGATACGACAAGATAAAACATCAAGTACGGTGCAATGCAACAAACGAGCGTTCCAGCTTCGAGCACGGGTTAACGTGATGACTAGCGCACGTATAAATCGGGATGAACAATTTTCATCCGCTCGATATCTTCGATCCGTCTGCTGGATTTTTTTTAAATTCCATCTATGTTAATGTTTTTTTACGCGCGATAGCCTCGACTGGATGTCATGCGAGCACATATATGTATATATATATGGTTTATTTTTTTCAATACAAAACATGCTCGACAGTGCATGCTAAATGGTGGTAAGGCAGATGCGTTCCGTGTGCGTCAAAACTGATTTTTTTTTTGTTTCCATATATTCGGTCACTGCGAATTATCTATGAGCGACATCGTCTGTACGTTACAAACAAGCGAGTCATGCAACGATCGCCTCGTACGTCGGTCCGTGAAAAATGCAGTCGACTTTTTTTTTATTTGATTTATATTTTTTTAAACTTGTATTATGTATCACGAGAGTTCGAACAGGTGGCTTTTTTTTCTTTGATTTTTCCACGTTTGAAAAAGGCGTCGTCGGATCCTCTTGGTCCTTCGAAATCGTCCTCAATCTCAACGTCGCTCTCTCGGTCATGGCTCTGTCGTTCGTTTTCACTATCCGATATGTCTCTCCATTGTCGTTTCGACACACCGAATCCTCGTACTTCACTCCTCCCCTCGTGACTCTTCATGCACTCTTCAGGCAAGTGGATTCTGTGACGGGTATTTTCTTTTCGTCTGTTTTCGTTTTTTTTAATTTTGGCTGTTTTTTTAAAGAAAGTTTGTTAGCACGAGAACACAAACGGGTTATTCGGTCACTCCACGGGATGGGAATCGATCAGCGCCGATGAGTCGCAGTCGCAGGACGACGGCATGGGGAGGGTCAAACGGGTTGTTTCACGGGTCCATCGGATGCCAAAGAGACGATGTTCGGTTGTGTGGAACGAGGTAAAACGTTGGGTCTTCCAGTAATAGTCGGGTCGTCGCAAAAAAAAAGTTAATAATTTTTTTTTTCTGGAAGTACCATATCGAATCGAAGAATGCAACGAGCGAAGACGCTTTCGCGTGACTTCAGCCGACACTGCAAGACAAATTTTTTTTTTTCTGCATTGCGGTATTCGAATAAAGATGCATTATTCAAGATGATACGATCGTCGCTGAGTCACCGTGTCGCTCCGTTCGAGGATCAACTTCAGGAATGGTAATTATCGGTTGTGAAATTTATTTTTCTCATCGAGTCACCGCATCGTATATTTTGTTTGTTTGTTTCTCTTCCCCCTCAGTAGTTGCAACGACGACAGAGTCATCGTCTCGTAGCAGCGCTCAGGCGTGATTTTACAGTACCGACTGCGGTTTGCATCCCGTTGAAAAACGTCCACGCGGAAGTCCCATGCGATTAGTCCACCGTGATGTTTTCGTGTGTTTGTGAGGAAGCCGGGAAGATATACATATTTTTTTATAAAAATTAAAAATAAATTAAAACAATTCGAGCAGCAAGTTATTAATTAGTGAGTCGAGACGAAGTTCCTGTCCTCAAAGCCAATCCAGACACCCCCGGACGTTTGTCAATGTGTTACACGTATCGCGACAGAGAGAAGAAACAGTTGCTTGGAGAGTTGTAGGCGTTCGGAGGGAAGATGGGATTGTAGTTTTTTTTTTTTGGCACGTCTTCTCCACGGCAGCGGGAAATAGTTTTTTTTCATAACGACAAAACAGCTTTTATTAAATCCCTTCTCCACGATGACTGCAGAAATGTTTGGTAGTGATTAACAGTGACAGTAGAGTGTATATAAAAAAAAGAAAAAGAAGAAATAGTAGTTGTCATGGTTTGTTAATGATGGCAGAGAATGTAATTTGATTCATGATAGTTCTTGCAACGAATCCTATGGGGGTTTTCGAGAGGGCCTTTTTAAGGGATATTATAATAGACTTATATAAAAAAGATATAACGTATTCCAGTAGTAGTATTGTGGTAGAAGTAAGTAACAGTATGTAATTATAGTGGCAAATAGTGAAATCGTGATTTCGATATAGTGGTAATGGTAAACAGTAGTAGTAAGTAATATAATAGCGGTAGCAAGTTTGTGGTAAATAGCACTAGCAAGTAGTACCTATCGCTGCTACTTGTGTAATCAAAGAAATCTTGGGATTCAACAACGATATAATATATTATTCAGGGGGGGGGGGGGTCGAGGTGGGGTTTTTTCGGTAGTCGGGACACAGTTTCAGGATATGCGCCTAGAACTCGAGCTTAGCCGACTAAACTTCTAATTATATCATTCTTTTAAAGAATTGGCCGCTTCCGGATGCGAGCGCGTCGACGAAAAAAAAAAGAAAAAGTAAGGAATCTCGAGGCGTGACATGGGGGTTGAGTTTTGTTGATGAGTCGGTACGAGGGGGAGAGAGTATTTCGGACTTCGCAGGATGATTAATTTTGAGGCAAAGCCGGATGTAACGGACAGTCAAAGAGGGACGGCAGTTTAAAGGTGGTTTAACCGTGCCAGTTTCGGGTAAAAGTTGTAACACCGGAATTCAATTGGTCCGCGCGAAAACTTGTTTCGACCTTCACATACACGATTTCCATTTTTTTTTAAATATACATATATAATAATATAATTATATATATGTATATACAAGGTGTACCATTATATAAATATAATATAAACATAATATACATATATATTCTATTTTTGTAAAAAATATATTAAAAAAAACCGATAGTTATTGGACTACATGTCCGATTCGTAACGAAGCGCGTTTACTCGAGACTGGCAAAACGGCATAGACGGCAATTGGGACGAGATGGACGATATATAGAGACATTATTCGTTGGGAAGGGTTATTGCGGAGATTTTGATTTGATCCGGCAGGCAGACAGGCAGTCGGGGTCTCGGCGTGACTGACCTGGGTGACAACGGGGCTGTACTCGCTAGCCGTAGTACTGGCCGTCGATTTAATAGTTCCCGCGTCGTCGGAGGATGTTGCCTCCGATGGCCTACAACGTCGTCGTCTAGCTTCGGTGCTGTCGTGGTCTCTCGAGAAACGCGCCTCGACGTCGAGCCTCCTGGCCTCGGCTCTCTCCCTGCTGGCAACGTCCTGATGCCTGTTACCAAAGACGATCTCGCTCTCGGTCTTCTCGCGTCTCGGCCTCTGCGGTCCGCCCTCACGACCGAACGAGAAGTCGGTGAGTATCGGCTCGCCGGACATTATCGAGTTGCCTTTCTTCCCGACGATGCCGGCAACGCTTATCTCGCTTCCGCGACGATTGCCGCTCGCGAATATGCTCGATCGTGGCTCCGATTTCTGCAGATATGCCGAGTGCCTCGTCGAGGGAAAAAAATCCGAGTTCTCACGCCTGAAGGCTCGAGCGAACGCGCTCGCGTTGCCGAGCTTCGAATCGGACTCTTGGCGTCTGTGCACCGGTTTCGGGGCTTGCTGTTGCGTCGCTCCCTGCGGCTGCGACGATTTTTGGCCGATCTTGTGCTGCTGCTGAGGCTGCTGCTGCTGGTCCTGCTGCCTCCTCGACGCCAGCTCGTAACGCTTCAGGGTTCTCTCGCCGGAGGAGGACGACCTCTCCTCGCTACCGGACTTGCCGCTCGTCTCCTGTTTCATTTTATCCGACCTTTCGTTAAACCCTTGAAAGAAGCGAGTAAAGTCCCACTCCTTGAGGAGTAGCTGCTCCTCAACATCGGAGCGGCGGTTGCTCGCCTTTTTATCGTCGGTCGTCTGACTAAGTTTCTACGCGACGAGCGACGACGGTACGAGGGTGTCGGGACAATGAAACAGTGACAAAAAAAAAGAAAAAAAGACACGTGCAATAATAATGAGTGTGACGGTGGTTGACGGTGAATGTTTCGATTTGTACTGTTTATCGTTTTTCTGTTTTATGCTATATGACGTGATAGTGGGTTGCAATTGTACATTTTTTTTGTCCATGTCTTTTTGCTGTACATGTGTGAGTGTCGTGTGATCGAAGAGGTTCGAGTGCGTGGAGCGTAAGTGAGGTTTTTTTTTTAGTCCCTTCGTGAGCTGAGGTTTGTATTCGTGATGAAGACATTACGGGTGAAGGGATAATCGTCTGTCGGACCTGTACGATCTGTTTGTGCTGCTATGTCGGGCGTGTGTGTGTGTGTGTGCTGTGGAGTTGGGTCTCTGTGACACGTACGAACGGGCAATTATAACAGGCGGGTGGATTATATGCACCACGGTGCTTTGGAGCCTTGCAAGTTTCGTGGCCTTTAAACCAACGGTGACCTCCGGGCGGGATGTCGTGTTATGAGACGAACGGAACGGGAAAAACGGATGTACGCTTCTTGGGGGCGATGTACGAGGTGAGAAAAATAATAATAAAAAATGTGTATGCAGCAACGATCATTCCGTATTTCTTTTCCGATGTTTCGCGACCCGAGGCACGCGCCGGAGCGGCGTTATCTTGTTTAAAGTTCGATCGGCCGAATCGTCACGTGACCGAAAATCGGGCAGGTCAGAAAGCACTTCTTCCGTATCGTCGAACTTGAGAATCTTTATTTTTTTGAATGATCTAATTTACAGAACTTTGTTACTACTAATCTTCGTTTGAGCGTACGCTACTCTTTGGAGACAGCGATTGGCAAAACGTTGTTCGTGCGGATCGTCATTTAAGGGAATGTCTTTTTTCCGGATAACGGTCGGCCAACTGCCTTTTCCTAAGACTAACTCGAATCTAATTTCCGAATCGTCGCCGAAACGAAGATTCGGATAAATAAAGTTTTTGAAATTCGACGATTCGGAAAAATAAAGCTTGAAAAGTTTGAGGATTCAGAAGAACTGCGTTCGGACACGTGATTTTCGGTCATACGTCAATTCGCCCGATTGAAGTTTCCGCAAAATAATGTGACTTCGTACGCGCCGTTCGATCGAGCGCAAAATATTTGGAGTTTACTTTCTTTTTTTTCTTCTTTCCGACAACTACGACGACGATCGAACGATCATCGACGAAGTCACTCGCGAGAAAAGTCTCGAAATAATTGCTCTCGGTTCGCGGCTCGTAACGAGGGTGAATACAACAAAAAAAACATTGGAAAGGAAAGACCGGTCGATCTGGTAATGGCGCAGCCTACCATCAATGATTACACGATTACTCGTACGGTGTACACGTACCGTACACACTGCAGTGCGATATTTATATATATTATATATATAGTTTCATAGTAGATATCCAAGTAATATAATATCGATTGACAAGGTAAAACGGCTACGTGGATCGTTCGCTTGCACTACTAAATCAAAGGGCGTACTCACTCGTTTCATGACTAGGGTTCGGTCACCCGATTCCTCCTCGTCGGGCGTAGGTGGCAATGGCCGATTCGGTGCGCCGCCTGCTTATCAAAGAAATATGAATTAATTCGTTGTTTTTTTTTCTTTTTTTCTTAAGGATGCATCACACGTACATTCCCAGCGAAAAGTGAGGTTCAGTGAGAATTTGAACGATCCGTAATGGTATGAATGTCTGAAAAAATAAACTGTATTAAAGATGCCAAGAACATTACTTTTGCGAAATAATAATGTCAAAAAGTTATCAACAAATTGATTAAAAAGTTATTAATAAATTGCTAAAAAAAATTGTTCGACAAATCATCAGTAAACCTTTTTTTCTCTTTTCAAATGAATTCGTTGATTCCCTAGAAGCCACGTGAATTATTCCAGAATTTTCTTACATTTTTTAATGTTCCGTTTTGATATTGTTTAAATTAACTTTAACTAACTAACGCCACAACTAATGAACTTTTGGCGCAATCGCCTCGAAACTTTTTATGCGTACTGTAGAATCATAATAAAAAAAATTTATTATAAGAAAATTCTGAAAAAATTCGTACGAATTCTAAAAAATCAAGGAATTCATTTAATCTAAGAAAATAAAAGCTTTCCTGTTTTTTTAACAATTAATTTTTTTAAACCTTTCAATACATTTTTTATTAAATGATTATTAATAACTTTTTGGCATTATTATTATGCAAAATCAAAGGTCTTGACATCGTTAATACGGCTCATTTTTTCTAGATTTTTGGCATATCGCGAAATATTTAAATATTTATCGAATTAAACTTTTGGTTGTGATGCGTGATGCATCCTTAAAATCTAAGTAAAAACTTGCCCTCGTGATGATTTTGAGCGTTGTGCGACGAAGACGACGACGAGTCTGAGGATGGCCTGAAAGGAGAAAATTCGGGTCTGGTACGTCGTAAAGTACACAGGCAGAGAGACAGAGACACGCAAGTCGTGTTTCGAGATACGACGAGATGATGACGCAATTGATGGATGTGTGATGTGATGGCGAAGCGATGAATCGGGAGCGATGACGTTGGCCGGGTCGATATCATAATGTGGATTGCGATGAGAGTGAAAGATGAAAGAGGAATATACGAGATTAGTAAAACGGTTCGTTGCGAAAGTTGATTAAACAATTTTTACCGACGAAAATATGAGATCGAACGGAAGAAACTTACAGAGGTTTCGGTGGATCGCTCGCGAGCAATGTTCCATCGTTTCTCGTGTTGTTTCCACTCGCGTCCTCGAAGTCGTCGTCGCTGTCGCTCTCGATCGACAGTGCCTGAAAGCATACAAGGAAGATGTAACAAAAAAACAATGTCTCCAACTATCATCATACAATTGAGCCACTTTTTAGCAAAAAGAAAACAGCACCATCGGCTTTCGTTCTGTCGTACCGACATTCGTGCACTTTTTTTACGAACATAAAAAACCAATTTTCTAGACGATGAAATGGGGGAATGAAGAAGACGAAACGATAGAGCGGCGAATAGATTACGCGTTGAAACGGTGACGGAAAATGAACGGAAATGGTGCGACAAAGATGTGAGGTGAGATAGTAAACCAGCGTGTAAAAAAAAGAAATCTGAGGACCGATGCAAGAAAATTAGGGTGTGTTCTCAGATTCATCTTCTGAGATTGGTTGCTCCGTTTTGTTTCTTTCTATCTATACCTATAAATTGGAGAACACACTCTATAGCATAAAAATTTAAGGTTACTTTCATTTTTTTATCAATTTGTTTCTGCTTTTTTTCCACAGATCTACAAAAAAAAATCTGAGATTCGATGCAAGAAAATAAGGGCTCCGCAAGAAAATGCAAGAAAATGTGCTCTTAAATACGTCTTCTGAGATGGGATGCTGAGTTTCGTTTCATTCCATCTATGCCTGTGCATCCTACCCATAAAATGAATTAGCGAACACAGGGTGTGTGATGGCATCAAAGATGTTATGTTAATTTTACTCTTTTTTTCATCAATGTGTTCCAGCATCGTTTCCACAGATCAACAAAAAATCAAATAAAGGGTCCCATGCCGATGATGATCGTCGACGATCGCTTACTTGATCGAGTATACTCGAAGATTGCGGCATCGGTTTGCTGTTTTGTTCGTTACTGCCGGGCTGGGACGATGAGTTCGTCGGTGCGTTAGACGACTGAGCCGGGGGAGCAGGGCTCTTGTGTTGCCTGTTGGGCCTCGGGGGGGCCTCTGGGCCCTGTGACACACCAAGCTCGTTGAGTTGAGCTGCCAGCATGTCCAAGTCCTACCACCCACACGCATACACGCACAACCCCGTTAGTCACTGTGACGAGTAACCTTCTCCGTGATCAGCTAGAAGCCACCGTCCGCGAACAGCGAGAAGAAAAAAAAATATCGCGGCCGCGAGAAAGAGAGTTGACAGAGAGACAGACAGGACAGCGAGACAGGAAATAGAAATTGGCAATTTGGGACGCTCTGAAATATATATATTTTTTTTTTGCGATATATATATAACACTCGCGATATCTCCGGCAGACGATGAAAGTGAATTTATGGTATCATGATTGGTTTTCCTTTTTTTTTTTAGATGACTGCCCAGTATTATTCACACGGCCACCGATCGCTCATCGGTGGTTTATTAATTAGCCGATGCGCGCGGACCGTAACCAGTATGACACGATGCGAATGATTACATAAAAAAAAAAAAAATTATTTAGCACAGTTAATTATTTCGATGGCAATGGCTGATCGACAGAAGCGGATCCCTTCGCGAGAGTTGGAATCATGCAGTAAGCAACAGACCCTTAAAGCCGTGTATGTTTCGTGTATAAAATAGACACAGGTTCGTGTGGCACGAACGAACGATAAATAGGCCGATTGCCAACGTCCGTTCGTGCGTTCACTTCATGCACACAGTTTCATTATTGTCATCTTTTTTTTCACCTAACACTTGTATAATAAAAGAGGCATATAAAAGAAGTAACGATCGTGAACGGTACGGAGAGAAACTTGGACGAAGATAATAAGACAGTGAGAAAGAGGAAGAGATATTAAAGACAGGTGGGTGTGCGTGTCATCTTACCTCCGGCCTTCTCGGCGGCAGCTACAGTAGTACGTGTGAACATGGAAAAAGAAAAACAAAAACCAAATACATTCCAAACGTCCGAACGCAAGAGAGGAAGAAGAGATTTACCGTTGGTAAATATGCAAGGCGGGCACATTCGTTTTTGTTGTTTTTGTTTTTTTTCTTTTTTTTTTTCAAATGTATATTATTGTTTTTGAATCTTGGTGCGTGCACGCCGTGACATATATCATGTAACAACAACACCAAAGTGGGGGTGAGAATGTCGCGTGCATTAAGTGTAAATAATGGCCTGTAGTACGAAATGAACACACTTATGTGTCGTCCCGAGTGTTGCGAGATATTGAAATTAAAAAATTAAAAAATCAGCGATGAAGAAAGAAAGTACGAGATGGAAAATAGAACGACAGGGTGTTTTCGTGAGTTTTGATTTTCTGCGACCAAATATTCATTGCGATATATATATATGCGTGAGTGCCAAGGTAAATTAAAAATAAAAACAGAAGATATTGCAACGTGCGTGATTTTTCTACGGTACGAAGGATCGTCAGCTAGACAACGATAATCGTCGCTCGACCGTTGGCAAGCCTGGAGTTTTGAGTTTCTCTTGTGCAAGACAGCGCGATCGGGATGTCAAGAGTAACTCGGATGGATGATATAGAATTTTTGAAACATCGAGTAAAGTGACGGAGGGAGGAGAGGGACGTACCATCGGCTTGAAGACATGACTGTTTCTCTGCGGAGCGGCCTGACCGCCGGATCCGCCGCTACCGGCTCCTGACGAATTCGGCGGTTGATGGTGATTCGACGGAGGCGTCGAAATTTTGTGCGGTTGTCGGGGATCGTCGCGAGGCGTTGGCGGCAATGGACGCGACGGAGGTTGAGGTTCTGAGAAAAAAATTTCACAGTTTTGTAATACAACGATACGAGAATGTAATACTTTTTTTCCCCGATTTCCCCGACTCCCCTGTCTACACCCGTGCCATTCACGTAAGTTTTCCTGACAAATTCATGAAAATTAGACACTTTCTCGCACTAGTGCGAGAAAAAAAATACCATATTGAGTCTGTTTGCATGCGCAATATTTTTTGCGCAGACGATGCGAAAAAGTGCCTTTCTGCGCTCACTTCGCAGGAACGGAATGCAGGATTTCACGTGCCTGCGTTAGGAAGTAGTTATTTACGATATTAGTGCGATAAAACTTTTTCTGACGGGTGTTGCAATTAAACGCGTTGAGAAAAAGTTTTTCGCACGTCTATCGTATCAAATTTTCCTTCACACGGTGTGAAAGTGGGGTCGTACGCACGCGTATGACAAGCTGCTGTTTTCGCACCGAGTTAAGAAAAAAAAAGTATCGTATGCTACACGGGAGGGAGCCGATTTTTACCTCGTCTGATTTCTGCGCCTGCTTCGTTCAGGCAGCAAACTTTGCACTCTTCCCTTGTAGCATAATATACTATATTTTCTAAGCGCCTGCCGACGAATATTTAAATATACTCGGTTCACCTATGAGTCTGTGAGGAATAGCCGGTCTAGCTGGCGGACCTGGCTCCGGAATTTCTCTCTGTCGGCCGCCGGCCGGTTTCTCCTTGCCGAGAATCTGCGCCGGCTGCGGTATATCCTGCGTCAACGTCCTTCCCTCCTGAATCTGTTGGAAATTACGGCGAAGTGTGTCCCCACCGGGTGCCTGAACGATCGACGATGGTTCGCCCGCGAGAGCGGGCTCGTCCTCCTCGTTCTCGCTGCCGCTGTATCGATAATCGTCTCTTTCTGTGCGACACGAGAAGAAAAAAATATTAATAACTATGAATTATTTTTCAAGTCATCGACCAATTGATTTTACAAATGGCGCACCGAAAATTAGACTGTTAACATTTTTTTTTATCAAATTAATTTTTTCAAATTATTAAGTTTTTGTGCACAAAACGGAATATTAAATTTAGTGTAAAATTTGATGCGGGCTGAAGGACTCAGGTTGATGGCCCTTTGGCAATGTATATAATTCTTTTTAGGTATGAGTTGTAAAAAGTACAAACTTTTTTTTACTGTGCAACTCTGCATTTTACGTCAAGGGGTGGGAGATATTGAATGAATTCTTCGATCTTTCTCTTACCCGTACCTTTCTCCTGCTTGCGCTTTTTACAACGATCGATATGGTCCTTCAGTTGTATTCTGACTTGCCGCTCGGTCGGTTGGTCCCGTATGAACGGATGCTTCAACAACTGTTCCGTGTAAGGCCTCTGATGATAGTCCTTGACGAGGACCGTCTCGATGAATCCGTGAAATTTCTTCGCCCACTTTTTCGACTTTAGTCGCGGTGGTGTGTTGCGGGGAATCAAAAATAGCGCCTGCGAAAGAAGAGAAACAAAAAGGGGCAGCGATAAAAATTGCAGACTACAAAATTTTTCGATGGCTCACGAGTATAATGTACTCACTCGCATGGGATGCAGGTCACAGAGAGGCGGCTGTGACTCGGCCATCTCGAGTGCTGTGATTCCCAGTGACCAAAGATCGCTCCTATTGTCGTAAGTGGCGTCGGGATTCTCGTCGCAGGCTATTACCTCTGGAGCCATCCAGTACGGAGTACCGATGAATGTGTTTCTTCTGCCTATGGTCCTATCCAACTGTGCACTGACGCCGAAGTCGACTGAAAATTTCATACTTTATTAATTATGAATTCAAATAAATTTTTCAACGATAGTTAATAGTCGGATATTAATAGTCGCGTTTAAAAGGGAAAACTATTTCCACACTCAGGAATAACCCTTTATACGCATCTCTATAGAATTAAAAAAAAAACTGAAAAGTTGAGATATTTTTGTGACTCAGAAATGTTCAAAGTTCAAAAAATGTTCAATTATTCAGTCATTGCTGTAGTGTTTCTTCCGCCTATGGTCCTATTAGATGGTGCACTAACGACGAAGTCGACTGAAAATGTTATGCTTTATTGATAATAAAATCCAATAGATTATTCAACGAAAGTTAATAGTCGAATATCCATCGACTGAACAATGAGAGTTTAATTTTAAAATCTACATATATACTCGACTTTAAAAGAGACAGACAATTTCTACACTCATAGGAATAACCCTTTATATGCGTCTCTATAAAACAAAAAAAAATATAAAAAACTGAAGACCGGAGATATTTCTGTGAGAAAAGTTCAAAGAATTATTCAGCCATTGCCATAGTTTACCGAGTTTGACTTCGGCATTGTCCGTAAGAAGAACGTTCTGTCCCTTGATGTCCCTGTGTATAACTTTATTGCTGTGAAGGTAGCTGAGTCCTCTCAAGATCTCTCTCGAGATATAAGCGATCCACTCCTCCTTGAGGCTCTGTCCCTTGGTCGACTTGACGAGGTCCGTGACGGAGCCGGCGCCGCAGTACTCCATTACCAGCCATAACTGATCGTCCTTACCGGGCGGTGATTTTTTCACAAATGCACCATAGTAAGTAGCAATATTTCTGTGATTCGAATACTGAAGAAAAAAAAATGAAAAATCACATATTAATTCTCGATCATTCCGAAGCTCAGTGATTGTAATTACTTTATCATATGAATATAAAAATCGGAATATCTTACCCTTTTGAGAACGTTTATTTCTAACTTTATTTCTTCCTCCTCGTCCTGAAAAAAAAAAAAAAATTGTATAAATTTACAAACATCAGCAGAGCAGATATTTCTTTGTCGGCTCGCAGTTATATTTCTTTGTTTTGAATAATAATTCGTGGTAATTGCGCGACGATTCGCATCGTCAGTGGTCGGATGCTAAGCTGCTCGTCAGCTTTAATGCACAATAATGTACCGAGAGCATGAGATATCAACGAAACGAGATAGCTATTCTTAGAATGCCAACGAGCGTAAACTCGGAGTACGGAGGAGAGTGGAAGGGGACCAGCCAGGGTCAGTCAGCCAGGTGGATCGATGTAACGGATAATTGGAAATTGTTTTAGATTTTTATTCCTTTCCTTTAATTTCCTTCCCTTCAGGAGATAAAAAAATCGGTACAAAAATTAGGAAAGGAAAAATGTGTTCGCAGCGTGGAACCGAATATAACGGAGCAAGTTTTTCTTTCTCCAGGAACCATGAAATTATCCATCTATCTTATGCAACGGATAATGGAAATTGTTTTAGGTTTTTATTCCTTTCCTTTCTATCCTTGCTTTTAGGAGAGCAGAAAAAATCGGTACAAAAATGAGGGAAAGGAATGTGTTCGTAGCGTGGAACCGGAAATAACGGAGCAAGTTTTTTCCTCCCGGAACGATGAAATTATCTATCTATCTTATGTAACGGATAAATGGAAATTATTTTAGATTTTAGTTTATTTATTTTCCCCGGTGAAGAAACGGTACAAAGTTGATCCGAATGAAAAATGTGCTCGGAGCTCGAGACCGGAAATCGCGTGGCAATTTATTTGTTTATTTTTTTCTCTTCTCGCGTCGAATACAAGTAGGGACGAGAAACTTGTTAGTCGCTCGGCTCCGTGGGGACTCAGCCAGGGTCAGTCAGCCAGGTGGATCGATGTAACGGACAAGTAGACATTTTTCAGAAATGTTATTAATTTCCTTTCTTTCTGGAGAAAAAATAAATAAAAAATCGGTACAAAGACGGGGTAGCGAAAAATGCGCTCGTAGCGTGGAACCAGAAATAACGGAGCAATTTTCTTTCTACAGGAAACATAAAGTGATTTATCTTATGAAACCGATAATTGAAAATTGTTTTGAATTTTAGTGAATTTATTTTGCCCGGTGTCATAAGTGTCAATTTTTTTGTTTTCAATTTTTTGATCTATCTTATGTAACTGAAAGTGGTAATTTTGTTGTTTACATTTTAGTTACCCCTTCAAGTACCGAGGACTTTTCGCCGGTCGCAAACGACTATGCCTTCCTTTAAGAGCATGCGAAACACGTTCTCAGCGTGTCTCTCTCGCTCCGCCGAGAGCGCCCTCTCGCACTCCATAGTGTTTCACATGCTCTTAACGCCCTAAAACGATACGGATCTTCGTAATAAATTTTCTTCCACGTCATCAAAAAAACGACACTTCGTCGTCCGTTTCTGAATTTTTGCAGATTTTTTTAGCACATTAACTTGGTATTCGAGTCGTTCGAAGGTTGCGTCTTGGCAAATTCTGACTCCTCGTTTAACAGGCATCCGGTACGTGAAGGATTAATTTATTTCGCGCCGGTGAAGAAACGGTACGAAGATGATCCGAACGAAAAATGTGCTCGGGACCGGAAATCACGTGGCAATTTATTTTATTTTATTTATTCTCGCCTCCCATCGAACGCAAGTAGGAACGAGAAACTTGTTCGTCGCTCCGCTCGCTGGGATCACGAAACACGTTGCGTATCGTCCGTTAAGTAGGTAAGTAGAGTTTAGATTAGCTCTCGGGCGTTGCACGCGAGAGCGGGAGGAGAACGTGACGACGATGGCGATGCGAAGAGCGGTTCTACGCAACCGTCGGCCACGGTATCGATGCTATCTTCCATGACGCCGATTTGCACAGTCTCGATAACTCCTCGACGTCTTTTCCCGAGACTCGAATCTCTCGAGTCGCAATTTCCTCGCGCGTTACCGTTTCCGGAATAAAAATTTCAATCACTAGCGATAGGACGAGTCGTCGTAGAATTCCCGAATAATCACCGAATGACTCATCGATCGTTCCGCGAACAGCTCAATTTCGCCGGGGCAAACACCAATTCGTAGAATTTTTTCGACCTCTTCGAGTTCTCCCACTCGCTACAATTACATCGCACATCACCGATGCCATCTTCCCTGACTCAGACTTGCAGAGAGACGTTCACTTTACTCCAAACCCAATATTTTAGATTTTAATCCCAAAAATGCGATTTCACATTAGACCAAACTGTTTTCAGTGCATAAAATCGAAGCTACAAATTTCCCACTGCACTTACGCACAAAAAGGCCAGCAGATTCATGTTCTGCGCACAAAAATCGTTGGAATACGTCGCAGTTACTTTTATGAACGAAGAAAAATATTTCATACCAACAAAAAATAATGTATCAAAAATTTCCAAGGCTACCCCTTTAGACTCCATTTTCCGCGTTCTTCAACGTCCTCAAACGGCACGATAAAACGATTTTAAAACTTCGGAAAAGGCCCTATCTCGTGTATTTTTTTCCGTAGAACACGATGGGCACCCCGGATTTTCCGTAGCTCCATTGGGAGCCGAGATATCGACCTTTGAAAATCACGAAAATCGACGTTTTCACAAAAGTGGCTCAAACGGGCTTTGCCAGTTTATTATGAATCGAATAAATTAATTAATCAATCCCCTCCAGTCTATAGAATATTTTTTTCAATCACCAGCGATGCGACGAGTCGTCGAAGAATTTTGGAGTAATCACCGAATTTCTCATCGATCGTTCCGCGGACAGCTGAGTTTCTCCGGGGCAAACCCTTGCGATAATTCGCAGCACTTTTTTCGGCCTCTTCGTTCTCCCGGTCGCTACAATGGTTCACGATCTCGACCGGGATTGCAAGGACCCTCGACCCTACGTACACCGGCACAAATCTGACGCCTGCTCGACGCCTCGGTACACACTCTAGAAATTCGACAATGGAAATCGGATTAGGGATCCGCACGAATGAAGAGCACAGTTCGATCCCTCCAACAGAGATTGCTCTTCGGGGACTACAATGAACCACCCTTATACCCTCGTGTGTACCTCGAAATAACTTTTCCACCCAATTACTTTTTCACCCGACGATACGAAAGGGTATTACTTATTTTTACAATTTTTTGCTTCCTCATAGAGTAAGCTATGTTTCCGTAAAAAAAAAAAAATGTTTCGAGATTTTAGTGTCAGAGTACTTAAGGACATGTGAAACGCCTCATTCGGTAACCAAAAACTGTAATGAATGCGATTCAGAGACCGTAGACATTTCGGAAAAAAGCAGAGCATCAACGGATGTACAATTTATGCTTCCCTTTTATCCGAAACGTTAACGGTTTTTAAATGGCATTTTCGCGTGCCAAACATTTTTGGCTCGATGAATTTCACCTCTCGCCCGGTAATTGGGCTTCCTGCGTTTTCCATAATAAATAAATGAAAGAATTTTAGAAAATTGCGTCTTCGTAACTGGTATTTTTAAGACCATTCAGTAATCTTAAAGTATTCTTTTCTTTTTCTTCTTTTTTTATGTAATTTTTACTGCAGGAAGATAGATGATAAATCATCGGTACAGTTATTACAGTCGGGAGGGCTTAAGTAACTGCCGAGCAGAGGCCAGACATTGAAGACAATAAAAGCTCGTAGTCGCCGGCTCGATGCGCTCACGTTTGCTCCTCGTTCGTACAATACTGCTACGGGCCTATTGTTACGAGGGAAAACGACGAGTCACCGCGACGGTGGAAGGATCGAGAGTATGTACGAGGGTACCGTGACCCGCGAGTTAATAGTCTCGGTATCACGGCAGTCAAAAGTCTTAACAGCCGTTTCTATCACGACAAATAGATGTACCGACTTCTCTTAACCACGTGAAACATTATTGTTACGAAGAGTCATATATACATGTATATATCCATATACACGGTCATGTCCATATATATCCATATATATTCATACATATCTATATATATGGATATATATGGACATGACCGTATATATGGATATATACATATGGATATGTATATATATCCATATATATCCATACAAGTGTTTCTAGTGGCTCACGCGTTTTGCGCAATCTGATGAAGAGTCTCCAAAAGACTTAAAGGGAGTCCAAACCGCCTCCTGCTCGCTCTCACACGAACCCTATGGCGCTGTCTCTCTCACACTCGGCCGCTCGCCGCACGGGCTTAGCCTCGCCTTAAGGTAGTCCTTGCGATGCATGCTAGTCAACTGACGGACTATCTCGAAGACTTCGCAAATCGTCAAGTAAATTTTTTTATTCATATTCGATACGTCACGGTGCAAATAAAAACGCAGTCCTTGAGATTTAGTAATACAAAACAAAATCAATTACATTGGGAATATCAAATTACAAAGGTTGATTAGACCCGGGTTGAACGAGTAACGGCGCTGTTTTGGGAATAAATACTTCATTTAAGTTATAATTTCTCCCGAAATGTTCGGTAATGGGTTTTTTTTTTTCAATTGTATATTGAATTGTGCATTTCTAAGAAATACCATAATATCTACTAAATAGTAATTTACGATACTAGTGCGATAAAACTTTTTCTGACGCGTGTGAGTTTGCATCACGAGCCGAAAGCGAGTGTTGCAATAGCACGATTTAAGAAAAAGTGTTTCGCACGAGCAACGTACAAAATTTAACTTCACGCACACTTCGCGTGCGTAAAACTATCATTTTCGCACCGAGTGTAATAAAATTCTTATAAATCCGGTACTTCCTCCGATAGGTGACACCCTAGTTCCCTAATATGTGCTATGGTAATATCTCTGAAGCGATGCAGTCACATTTACTAGATCCTTATCTCAGTGTATATCCATGTATCTATCCATATATATATGTCCATATATACAACTGTCGTATATAAGAAGAAGAAAGAGAAGAAGAGAGGAGCGTCTTAGGGGCCGGAAGTTATGCTCTCGTGTTCGGTGAATTTCTCACTCTCCGGTTCGCCGCTCGCGGCCTCTTAACGCCCGTCTGAGTAACGATGAGGCAACTGCTGCACCGGCTGATAGGATTAGCTATCTAATCCCTTCGCAAAGTGAACCTGAAACTCATAAAGTTGCGGCGAGCAAAGTCAGTTGAGAACGTTATATGTACATCGTACATCGTACGTGGAGAACAGTAGGTGGAGAATCTCAAACGGGAACCAAGAGTTTCCGCGAGGTCGCTAACAATGAGACGGACTGATGCATGGCTACAGCGCTAAACTTTGTTGCGCGTATCACACGTGTTCTCGGGCCGAAGTTCCGACGGAGAAATCTTACGTATAAAGAGCAACGAGGCAAACGGACAAGATGAGATCACCGTGTCAGGAACCTTTCGGGAAGTTCATGAGATATTCCGCGAGCTTCCTTTGTCGCTATTGGGAAGAAAAGAATTTTTCGCGGATATTATCTCTCGGCACCAATGATGCTGCCTCTCGGAATTCTTCTCGGGCAGCTGCGTTAGGCAAAATTGAGAGTGCTAGAGCCAGACTGGTCAGACGAGTGTTTTTTTTTTTTATTTATTTATTTTAAGAGTTTGCTCAAAGATTCATCGGTCGACTATGATGGATAACGATTCGTATTAGGCAATGGATTTCAAAATATATCAACTGGTTTCAGCAATTTTTTTCGATGAGGTAATCATTTAAGGTTTTTTCTTCAATAGTATATGATTATATATATAGTATTTTTTTGCTCTGTTCTATTGTGACTCACTTTTATTACGACAAGCTACTCTGCGAATTTATTACGGAGTTATTTGATATGATTTTACGATCAAAATTACAAATCCTTTACCTATCGGCGAGATTTCCTCATAAACAAGCCAGATGTAAATTTTTTTCAATTGACAAATATCACGAAATGTTTACGTTGTGAATTTGTAGAGAATCTTTTGAAAAGAAGAATAAACCGTGCATTAAGATCGAGCACAAAAATACAGATCATTATAAAAATGTTAAAAAACGAACAATGAATTTTGTTTTTTGCAAATTCACTATTCTTTTTTTCTAGATGAAAAACACGCGCCACGATGCAAATTGCGATCGACTGCAGTCTATTATGCAGAAAACTTTCTACAAACGAGGTAAAAAAAAAGAAAATTAAAACTCATTTGACTACCGTAGAGAGTCTTGATAGCTTCTGCTGCAGGATCGACTGCGGTGAGTAAGCTGCTCGAGCAAAACGTTCGGCGAACACCTCCTCGGAGCAGCCTCGAAGATAGAAAACTGGAACGTTCTCTCGGTCGTGAATCGCGCGAGTTGAACAAAAGCGAACAAAAGCGAGCTCAGGAGCCGGCTTTTGCTGTATAACGAAAAAATACGCTTCTAGCTGTCCAAACATCTTATCTGGAGTTCGAACACGCTGACACACGTGGGACGTGGATAAACGGAGCAGGAACAGAAATGCAGCGGGAATACACAGCAGCAGCGTGGATAGAAACGCCGAGAGAGTCTCCCGTAGTTTCAGCATATCGTTCCGAACGGAGCGGACAGATAAAAGATATTCCGCATCGGGTAGTCATTCACGGTTTCGTAGAATTTTTCCCTCTCTGTGGCCGTATACATATACATATACATATACATATACATATACATATACATATACATATACATATACATATACATATACATATACATATACATATACATATACATATACATATACATATACATATACATATGTGACGGCGAAATCTTTATATATATGTGTATATATATATAAAAACTGCGGGGTGAGTAACAATGCGGAGCACACACGAAGACGATAGTCGCACGTACGGTAAGAGTGCGGATGGGAATTCGACTGTGTGCGTGTGTGTGCGCGAGTCCGTACAAGCGATAGGATTGTCTCGATTCCACTGGCGTATGACTATCAGCCATATTCTCTGCCCTGGCACCCTTCCAACAGATTAAATTAAACGTCAACAAAAAAGCCAACGTGTTCTCCTCCACGTACGTTGCTCTTAACTCTCACTCTCTTATTTACCGAGTCGAAAGGAAGAGGGGGAGGACGGAAAAATATAATCGATCGTTGACCAAGCGATAGCATTCGTATCTGGAAATATTATGCGAATCGACAGTTCTGTATCGCGTGACCAAACTACCGCGCAGTTATCAAAATGACGAATTAATAATTCGTTTGTGGTTTATCTTTTATTAAAAAAAAAAAAAATTTCGTACGCAAATGCTCACTGTGCAATTTCTCTTTACGATAAATTTTCTGCAGTTAAAAAAAAATTCTTTTCTTTAAAATTAAAAGGACAAAGACTCGTTCCTTTATCCGCGGAATCTTTTATTCAGTCAGTGTCCGTAGCGCAAGTCGTCCCGATTATTTCCGAGAGCGAAAAAGAACTTACCTCCGTGACGTCCATGACCTTGATAGCCGCCAGCTGACCGGTCTTGGTGTGGCGACCCTGAAACAAGAAACGAACGCATTGCTTAGGTGAATCCTTGAAGCATACATACTCTCTTTTATTTAATTTCTTTTACTAAATTTTTTTTTTCATCCCGAATACACACGCATACACTATTTATGTATTTATGTATATAGATGTCCGGAACGATAGTCCTCGCGAACGCGCTTGTGTTCGCGTCGACGGGTGCAGTCCATAGAATGCAGACACGCAGAGCCTCCTTGTTAGTATACGTATATATATATATATATACAGCAGCCTCTTTTCTATACACACAACGGCCGGATTCTTTCCCAGCTCATTCTTACTCACTATCCGGGCTTGCTGCTGCACGCCGAGGCAGAGCCGCTTAGTCGTGCGTTAACTGGAACGTTGAATTAAAAATAACGGACGTAAAGGCAGCCTCCGTAGGCTGCGGTACGTCAGTGGCCCGAGAGCGTAGGAAAAGACAACCGCTACCCCCGTCGACTACAGCATGTTACACCGACGGCTGTGATCCGAGAAAATAATAAAACATTTATCTTCGCATTCCCGCAACGCTGACAAATCCCGACGAAAACAGGCCTGAATTATCGTTACGTCGTGTATTTTTTTTTTCGTCACGTTCAGGAACGCCAGTTCGAACGAAATTTATTGGCTATTACCGTCACAACGCGGGAGAATAATCCGAGCGGAGAATGTAAATTCGATGCCCATCCGCTGTCCATGTATACCGTCTATTCCCAATCAATGAGCGTTCCGGAAACGCGAATAAAAAAAAAATGAAAAAAAATAAATAAAAAAAAAAAAAAAATTGAATAAGGAATAAAAAAAATGACGAAGCCAATGAACTCTGGCATTTAGCCGGAGGTATTACAGCGTTCCGTTAATACTTTGCTCACAAGTGTGTATATGTGTATGCATAACCGATACGCATACGGATCGTAAGTTTTGGCTCGCTGGATCGCCAATATAATCGAGCGGGCGCTTTGAAATTCCAATGCGGCTTTCGCAGAAAATCGTAAAATTTTTGCCGGCGGAACAAGGCCTGTGTGTGCTCTCCGGGCTCTCTCCCTCTGTCTCTCTGCGGCGAGGAGAGCTGTGTACCTCTCGACGATCGAGGGCACACAGGCATGACAGGTATGTGGCCACTTCGCGAGGCGTGGAATCGATAACGAAATGTAGCCGGTCGCCTCGCTCGCTCGCTGCCTTCTCTGCGCCCCTCGAGCAGTAACCCTCGCCATACTCCGCATGCCCGACGTTCCACAATCGGCGCGAAACAATACGCTGCTGGTGTCTCACTCCTTTTCGTCGATGTTGGAGAAGTTTTGTCTTTTTTTTTGCCTTCTTGCTCCCTTTGGGATTCAGGCTGTGACTACTTTTATTATTATTGTTATTTTTTTATATTTTTTTTATAGACGAATCTTTGGAATGGTGAAATGCTTTATTGGGAGGGGGCAGCAGATTTTCATTGCGGGAGCCGCAAGCTGCTGCAATTCGTGAATGTTTTTTTTTAATTAATTATAAATCATATTTTCTGGGTAGTTCAATCTTAACTTTTTTTCGTTTTTTAGCTTCTTCCTCTCATTGGGGTTTTTTCAGGCTGTGACTACTTTTATTATTAGTGTTATCATTTTTTATAGACCACGCTTTGGAATGGGGTAATGTTTTATTTGGAGGGAGCAACAGATTTTGATTGCGGGAGTTTCAGGGTGCTTCGATTCGCGAAAAAATAAAAAAAAATGAATGATAATTGATATTTTGTGGGTAATTGAATTTTTTTAAATCTGGAGTTTGTGTAGATTCTATTTTTCTATGTAGAGAGACTTTGTAACAGATTCGTGTTCTGCAGTATTCCGGCTGCCCCAATTCATGAGATCCTTGAGCCCACATTTCACTCGTACTTTAAACCCACCATATACTTTATTCTCATTTTATTTTTTATCTTTTCTGTAATCCCGCATTTTTCCGAACAAAGCGCCACTCACCGGAGTGCGAATAAAATATGCTAAAAAAAAACATTAAAAAAAAATGAACGGTGAGAGCATATTCCCAGTTTCGCCGTCGATGCTCAAAGGAGAGGTTTTCGTGCACCGAGAGCGGCGGCAACCTCGCTCGAAAAAAAAAAAAAAAAATGGAAAAAAAAATATATCTCGCCAAAGGCCTTTTTATTTTCGCGTACGTATGGGACACGAGTGCGTGTAGACAGATCTGCGCAGGTGAATGTGTGCGGTACGTAACGTCGATTCGTTGATGCACCGTTCCGAAGCGAAGTCGCGAGATTCGGCCGAGTCCCGAGGCACGCTCTTCGTGCGCCTGGAGAAACGACCATCGACGACCAAGCGCACGAGCGTGCGTGCACCCTCGGAGTAGAGTAAGTACGCACCGCGGTTATGCACAGAGAAACAGATATATGTATGGGGCCTTCCACGTCAAATCGGCGCCCATGTCCCTCACCCCGGTCGATTTTGTTCACTGTTTAGTACGATGTTGTTACCGACCCATACGGGTCTAGCATTTTTTTTTTTTTTTTTTTTTTAGCAGTGAAATTTTTTAATCCTCGAGAAACCAATTCCGAAAATGGCTTCTTTAAAAATCTAAAAAAATTCACACTGATTCTTTGATTTAAAATATGATTTTTGAGCACCAGACGATAATGGGATCTCAATGTTCACAACTTATTCGCAAGTTTTTAGTTTGTTTCGCTTCGCAATTGGAATTTTTCTTTTTTAACTGGTCATAACTTTCTCAAATATATTTATCGTGTATTTAAAATATATTTTATAATATTTAATAATAATTACTTTCTCAAAAAGATTTAAATTTGTCGGAAGTTTATAAAAAATAGTAAATATTCAGATCCCACTATCGGATGGTGCGAAAAAATCATATTTTAAATCATAGAATCAATGTGAATCTTTTCAGATTTTTTTTTAAACGGCGTTTTTGGAATTGGTTTTTCGAGGATTAAAAAAATTCACTGGTGTAAAAAAATCGGGGAAAAAATCCCGAAACCCTTATAGATCAGTAACAACATCATAGTAAAAAAAATGAATAAAGTCGACGGGCTTGAGGGACATGGGCTGCGGATTTGACGTGGAACACCCCATATGTATGTAGACATACACGTATATATAGAGAGAAAGGGAGAGGACTGTATCTCGAGCGGCTCCATTTGTCTCTCTTCGCCAGAGACAACGAGACAAAGTGTGGGCTGGTTTTTCAACCGGCTTTATACAACCGACACATCCACGCTCAGACCGACAGCGACCATTCTACTTTACATTTTTTTTCCTTTTTTTTTTTGAATTTTTTTCCCCCCGTTTCCTTTTTATTCAAACGAGACGAACCCGCGACACACTCGGCTGTGCGCGTGTTTGTGAGAGAGTCTACCGGGTTTCACACATTTTTCATTATTATTATTTTTTTTAGGTAAAATACAGAAGAGCGAATGTAGTCGACGCTTCCTCGATTCGCTGAATGTCTCGGCGGCGAAGTAAAAGTGCCAGGCGGAGGAGGGGGGAGAGGGAAGAGCGTTTGTCACCTGTAAGACGAGAGAAAAGTCTCACAAGATTCTTTCGCGCGCTAGAGTTTCAAGCTCCGTAAGCCGTTAAAAGGACTTTGTCTCGCGTTTGAACGTCGAAGGGGACGCGGCGGACGAGAATGGTGCGAGGAGTCATTGATATCTAATACGAGAAATCATTTAGGATTTTTTGTTTGCTTCCTCATAGAGGAAGCTATGTTTTCGTAAAAAAGAAATCGAGATTTTAATGTCAGAACTTAAAAAATAGTCTAAAACGTTGCGAAATGTGAAATGATGTGAAATGTGATGCATTTTCGCCAAATTTGATACGAAACATTGTAGAGTGTTAGTCCATTCCCGTATCACATTTCATTTCGATACTTCCATGTTTACTCGAATTAGACCGTTTTTAGACCTTTTTCGAAAAATACAAAATCCCATAAAATCTGACCAACTCGATAGATTTTTGCCAAATTCAATACCCAAGGTCTTTGATCAAAGTCTCACAAGATTCTTTCCTGCTCTAGTTTCAGGCTCCGTGAGTAAGTCGCTGAAACGACTTTGTCTTGCGTTTGAACGTCGGAGGGGACGCAGCGGACGAGACTGGTGCTGGGCGTCATTGGCATTCAATGCGAGGAATCATTTACGATTTTTTTTTCAATTAAAACGTTAACTGTGCTTGCCCCGGACAGCTCTTTCCTCGTACGCAACTGCCCGAGAGTTCTCGCGCGCGGCAGCAAACTTCTGACGCTTAACTACTTGCTCGTAAATAAATGGGTTAACGATTTTTCGACCATCGCTTTAGTCGCGCAGGCACGAAATTGTCGGAGAAATGCTCGCTTACGAACGTTCATCGGACGAGTTCTAGGCTGTTAAAAATATATGTACATTCTCGGATGTTTATCGAAAAAAATTGCAATGTCGTAACCGCGTATTTATTATTATTATTATTATTATCATTATCGTTATTTTATTAACGCTCCAACATAATAACCAAAGTCCCTTCTTGAAGTCGGTCTCGATTTCAGCAATACCGTGGCGAAAATTCTTTGCACCTTCCTACTGACCACCATAATAGCACAGTTTTTCGGATGGCGGTCATAAAGTTAAGCATGTCCATGCTGTTACAAGATTAAAAACAATCAAATAAATAAATAAATAAATAACATTGGACACGCACACAAGCGTTAATTATTTTATTAACGGTCCAACATGATAACCAAAGTGTGACGGATGGCCGCTTGGGTCTTAGGATATTTGAATCAAGTCCAAGTCGGATTGAATATATGAGTCTTTTATTAATCGTGGCAATTAGAGTGTTAATCGGGAGAGTGTACCGTTCGGAGGCTAGAGCTGGACTGACGTGAAGCGGGCGTGAAGCTGAGGGCTTCGCGCTCGCTTCACAATGGAATAAAGAGTCGAAGGTGTTTAGACTAGGAGATAAGTGGCCGCTCGCGGCGGTCCGGATGCTCGATAGCCTTAAGGGCTTCTTTGAAGAGCGTATCGAACGGAAACTCCGTATCGATACGCTCGGATAAATATTAAAGTCGGTTTAAACAAAATATGAGGCTGCGGCCGTTACACTCCCCCTCTGGGAGGAAACGATGCCCCCGCATCGGATATTACGGATTTTACATTTGGCAAAATTTGTTAAGTGTGACTCGATATAATTTAAAAGTAATTCGGTTTTTTAAGATATTTTCATTTTGTGTAAGTTGTGTAATGTTTTCTAAATATGTGTTTTGATTGTTATTTGATTGATGATTGTTGATTGTTGATTGTTGATTGTTGATTAAGTAAAACTCCTGATTGTTGTCCATGTTGGTTTGGATGATTGAAATCCCTTGGTTTTCATGTTTGTTGCGGTACACTCCTGTTGTTCTCCAATAGATGAGGGTCGTTGATATCTGTAACTAAGTAAAACTTTTAGTTGTTCGTGTTAGTGGGAGTGGTTTGGTTATGTTGGATGGGTTTAAATTTGGTGTTAAAATGGTAAAGATATATAAAAAAATTTTGTCCTGTTTTTTTTTTTGGTGATGATGTCCGACTATTGTTTTCCTTTTTCTCCGTGTATTTATTCCATTTTTATTGTTTTGTGCTTTCCTTGGTAGTCTATTGTTTGTTTGTATCCATTTTGTCCTTTAAATTATTTCCTTGGGGTGTTTTTGTTGTATAAAAATTGTCGATATTAATGCCTGTAACATTCTAATGCCTGATTAGTAGTTAGAGTTAGTGGGTTGGATGTGTTATTAGGGAATGGAAGTTTTGACTCTGGAAATAGGTAAAATTATTAACATATATATTAATAATGAAGTATAGTATAAATATATTGGCCAAAAGAGTAGACAATGGTTAGGTTGAGCAATTGAAAAATATAATAAAACAGAATGCTATTGTTCCCATACGATTTTTCTTTTTTTTTATTATATATTAAAAAAAATACTGTCTTTCCTCTTTTTTTTTTTATTATTGCATTCAAGTACGCGTCGCAGAGCATGTCTCAGCGTACTTATACATTGTATTTACTCATGTGTGTTTTTATTTGTTAGGTTATCATTGTCTGAATTTTGTTTGCTTCTTTTTTCGTTTTTCTCATTTCACGGTTTACAAAGTATAAAGTTAATAATTAAATATATTGATGGATGCTCAATTATATCGCAGTAAATGTAACTTAAATGTATGAGTGAATAAGTATATTGGTTTTGTGTATATTTGTTTAGTGTGATTTGTTTATGAGAAGTATAGTCCTATTATTATGGTTTGTCGTATTTTCTAGTATTCCGAAAAAGGTAATTTGCAGTTCGTTTGGTTGTATTAAGTGTCTGGATGGTTTGGTGTTTATCTACATTCTGTGTGTTTCCGGTTTTTCTGTGTATCTGTTTTATTAAATATTTCGAATGTTTACTATGTGCAAGATGTGCGTGTTGTCTGTACGTGTAGTTCATTTGTCTTATATCTAGTCTTAACTAAAATATTAATGAATATTCTCCTATTTTTTATGATTTTTTTGTCGATGATCGGGATGTTTGTTTAAGCCACGAATGCGTATTATGCGCATCCAGGCGATGTTCTGCGATTTGTTGATAGTTTCGATAGGAGATTGCTGATCGTTTCTGGTAGTACTTTTTTGCGTGGTATGAGTGTGATTAGTTGATAATTGTAAGCTTTCGGTCTATCAATTTTTACGTCACAATGAAGTATTGGTGGTGATCTGAAATTCGGTGGCACTGGTGTTTTCGCAGGATGTTGTTCCGAATCATTTGTTCGTTCAGCGTTTATCGATGGTAGTCTAATATTGGAATGCACGGGTGATGGAGCATCCATTTTGGATTTCGTTGCGCATTCAATACAGCTGAAAGGCGACGGTAAACTTCCGAGTTCTGAAACGTTTCTGGGAATCGGTGGTGATCGGAAGTTCGGTGGTACTGCCTGTGGTATGCTGTTTTCATTTCTCTCCGATGCGCTTATTTCTCGATGCCATGGTGGAACGAATTCTCGCAAATCAAATGCTATTGGTGGTGATCGCGTTTCGTTTGTTGTATCGCTATTTACTGGCTGATTCTTGAGTTTCGCGGCATCCTTATGTTCTCGTGACAGTTCGGGATTCAGTTGTATTGATGGTTGTACGGAGTTTTCCGATTTTGATATTTTTTCGTCGCGAGTTGGCAGTGAGTTATCAAGTTGCACTAGTATTTGTGCGGCTTTCGGAGGGCAGTCCTTTTCCTGTATAATTGTTGGAGGTGATCTGAAGGTTGGTTTTACGGGTGGTTTACCACTATTTTCGTCACCAGACGATTCTCCGATGTTCGTCGGCAACGTTTTGAATCCCTTGTTGAAGTTTTCATTCTCGGATTCTGTTTCGTTTTCCGTTCCATTTTCCTTATTTGTAGCGTTTTGGTTGTCGTTTTTGGTTTTGGTTCCATTATTTTTTTCGCTTTTGTCACCGTATAAGTAGCCGGTTGCCCCGTCAGGGCTGACTTTTTCGCGAAACTCGTTTTTGTTTAGCTGCGATAAGCTTTGTGTTTTATCTGGCCTCGTTGGGCTTTCTGCTTTTTGTTGCCTCGTTGGGCTTTTTGTTTTTTGTGGCCTCGTTGGGCTCTTTGTTTTTTGCAGCCTCATTGGGCTCTCGTTGTCCTGCTCTTCTTCTGTTGTACTATCGTCTATGTCTGTATACTTATATTTTGTTTCAGTGTCATTTCGTTTCCTATGTTGTTTGCGTGGTTCGTTTATTTCTCTATCTTCGTCTTCAGATGAGTCCGCTAGACATTTTTCGATCGGTTTCCATTGTAGTTTTATTCTGCGTTTTCCTTTTAATATTTGCCTGGTCTGTTTCCATGTAGGTATTTTTATGAGTTCAGCTTCGTTTTCTGATGTTTCAGTTTGCGGTGTTTTGTTGTGAATATTTGAATCAATTTTTGTGGGTACACTCTCCGTTATTTGTTTTGATTCTTTCATTTTCGGTAATTGGTTTGTTTCTTCTTGTGGTTGCTTTGTCTGTTTAGGGAGAATTTGTTTAGTTTTTTCGGCACTTGCGTCGTTCACTGTTGTGACCTGGTTATTGTTGCGAAGTTTTGTGGAGCACATTCCTCCTTTCTTTTGAAGTAATCGTTGAAAAATCTGTTCGATCTGTGCCACATCGAGGTTCGAATGTTGATCAGATGCTTGCGAATTTCGTGAATCGCTGAGCCTGCTGTCTGATGATATGTCTCGATACTTTCGGTCACGTGAACTGTCTCGATAGTTTCGCTTGTGCGAGTTGTCGCGGGAATCGTTGTAATTGCCGCGCGAATTATTGTAATTGTCACGCGAATTGTTTTGATAGTTTTGATGTCGAGAATTATTTTTGCAATATCGAGAATAATTTCCGTAATTTTGATCTCGGGAGTTATCACGATAGTTGCGGTTCCGCGAATTGTCTCGATAGTTACAATCTCGTGAATCTGGCTTGCGATAGTCGTATCGATCGTATGAGTCCCTATCACGATCGTCGATTTGGTTACGAGAATTTCTGTCGCTATTTTGATAACTGTTGGATCGCGAATTAATGTTTTCGCGCATTCCATTTTCGGTGTGGCGATTTGATGTTGTTCGCGTTGGATTTTCGAAGCCGTGTTTATAAAACTTCTGTCCATGTTCGTCGTTGGACTGTGCGGAACGAATTTTTGCTTTATTGGGACTATTTTCCCTGGATTCGGATTTTTCGCGGCTTCGCGTCTGATGAAGCGTTTGCCTACGCGTAAGTTCGTTTTCTATATTTATTGCTTTGTCCACTGCATCATCGAGGGTTAGAAATGTTTGTTGCATGATTATGTTCGCGATGCGATCGAATAATCCGCGGATAAAGGCTTTTATCGCGGTTTGCATTGCTTCTTGTATTCTATTTTCCAGGTACTGTTGTTGGTGTTGTTCTGTGTATACTTCTTTGAGGTGCTCTTCGATTCTTTTCGCGATTTTCCGCGTACGCATTGCGTAGTCTCTAACTGACTCGTTGTAATTTTGTACATTAGACGTCAATTCTAATTCGAAATCAGATAATTCTACGGGTTTTTCAAAGGCTTTTCTGAGATCTCTCAGGAGAGATTCGAGTGTAAGATGCGTTCTCAAATCTGCTATATCTGCAGCAGATCCGGATAATTTTAGGTTAATTATGGTTAAAAGCAGCGATTGGTCAATTTCGGGAACCATTCCTGCTACCTTTCTACAAGTGCGTAGAAAGTCGCGAACTGGTATATTTTTACCATTGAATGAAGGTATTATGCTGCAAACGTCGCAAAACGCAATATTATTGGTCGCCATTGTTGATGATGATGTATTGTATGATTATTTATTGTGTTTGATCAAATTTTTTTTTTATTGTGTACTAATTGTAAGTTTGAATTTTGTATTATAATTAATTTAATTTTTTTTCTTTTTTTTTTTTTAATGCATATGCTAAAATATTTGATCGAATATGTGAAAAAAAGAATGGATTGAATTGGAAATTGACATAATTTAATATTCACACAAAAAAGAAAAGTTTGGCAAAGGCACAATGAAAATAAAATTCGAAGTTATACAAGAATAAATGTAGTTAAATGAAGAGAAAAAAAAAGATTTTGTCATTGTTCACAAAGGTTTGAAAATTCTATTCGAAGTTTTATTCAAAATTGTATTTTTTTATTATTTTATTAATTAATTTTTTTTTTTATTTTTTAAATTCGGATCCATACAATTTTTCTATTTTTGTTATACTTTTTTTTGTGTATTTCGATAAATGTTGTATTAATTTTTTTATTATTCGCTGCCATCTACGAGAGGCGCGTTTACTTTGTGTTGAAGTAAAGCAAAGGGCGAAAAGAGAATTGATGTATATTTGAGAAAAAAGGAAATTCTATCTTTTCCGTGAAATACGGTGGTCGTACGTCGTGACATGCACTACGAGCACGTAACAGGGTTGCGATACGTTTTCGTGGGTCAGCGCTCATATTTCACGTATTTGATAAAAATCCAAAATAAGTAATAATAATTGGCTCAATATGCCTTACAAATAATAATAACGTCAAATAATAACATACGTTTGACATACGTCAAATAATAATAACAAAAACAATTTAATTAATTGGTTGGTACTCACCTGTACGATGACGATAAATAATAATTTTATTCAACTTTGGTCGGTTTTGGTTGGATTTTTGTTGTGTATTTTTTTGTTTGGCTTTTCCTATCGTGTGTCGTCCTTCCTTCCTTCGATTTATGTATTTATAAAACTTCCTTCTGCGTTTTTATTGTATTTTGACATCCTTCCTTCCGTCGATTTATGTATTTATAAAACTTCCTTCTGCGTTTTTATTGTATTTTAACATCCTTCCTTCCTTCATATATGGCGGAGGTGGATGGTGGAGGACGGTGGGCGTCGAGACGTCGGTGCGGCGGATCGCATGCGTGGCGGATCGATGCCGCCGTCGATGACAGCTCGCCGGTGGTAACATCGGCGGCTGCCGCTGCGCGAGGATTTTTGGCGGTCGGTATACCCGACGTCGCTCGCCCACTCCGTACACTCTCACCTGTCACTTTGTTGTTGTTGGTGTTGTTTTTTTTTTTTTTTTGTCAATGTTGATATCGTGCGAGCTGGGCTCGAGCACGGGTGATGGCTTTTTTTTCACTGAGTTGATTTTTTTTTTCACTTTTTTTTTTGTCACTATTCGTTGTGTTTTTCTGTGCACTGTTTTTTTTATTCACAGTGTTGTTTCTTTTTCGTTTTTCACTGATGTTAGCTGTATTCCGTTGTTTTCTTTTTTTTCACTGAGTGTCACTGTTTGTTGTTTCACTGTTGGTTCTTTTTTTTTTCACTCCGTTGATTTTATTTGTGCGAGCACGGCTCGAGCACAAGTGTTAGTTCCGGGTGTGTGTGAGCTGCGGCTCGAACACACAAGTCGCGATTTTTTTTTTTATAAATAAAATGATGAAATTTTTTTTTTTTTTTTTTTTAATGCAGGCGTGTTTACGTGGTTCCAACACTTCTGACACCAATGTGACGGACGTACACGGGTGTCAGATTTTTTTTTTATTATAAAATGTTGAATTTGTGATTTTTTTTTTTTTTTTTTTTTTTTAAGTGTGGACGTGTTTACTTGGTTCCAACACTTCTGACACCAATGTGACGGACGTACACGGGTGTCAGATTTTTTTTTTATTATAAAATGTTGAATTTGTGATTTTTTTTTTTTTTTTTTTTAAGTGTGGACGTGTTTACTTGGTTCCAACACTTCTGACACCAATGTGACGGATGGCCGCTTGGGTCTTAGGATATTTGAATCAAGTCCAAGTCGGATTGAATATATGAGTCTTTTATTAATCGTGGCAATTAGAGTGTTAATCGGGAGAGTGTACCGTTCGGAGGCTAGAGCTGGACTGACGTGAAGCGGGCGTGAAGCTGAGGGCTTCGCGCTCGCTTCACAATGGAATAAAGAGTCGAAGGTGTTTAGACTAGGAGATAAGTGGCCGCTCGCGGCGGTCCGGATGCTCGATAGCCTTAAGGGCTTCTTTGAAGAGCGTATCGAACGGAAACTCCGTATCGATACGCTCGGATAAATATTAAAGTCGGTTTAAACAAAATATGAGGCTGCGGCCGTTACACAAAGTCCCTTATTGAAGACCGGACATCCTCCGACTTATACCTTCCCATCGGCCAACATAATAGCACAGGCTATAAAAAAATTAACAAATATGAAAATGTTAGATAAATAAAATCATACGATTCAATGAAAGTTCGACAGATAAGAGGTCGAAACCGCACGGAAGGTGAAACCATTCGTGTTCGTAACGGCCTAGGTCGCCGGTACGAGACCCGTCAAGCATGCGCCTGGTTATGTTTAGATTGCGGTCTGTCGTGCGGTTTCTCAATGGGATTTCGGTTTTATCAATTTTTTAAATTCTTTTTTTTCCTATATGTGTATCCTGTCCGTGCGCACCGATAGTCCGAGTCTCGAGCCTCGTCATCGTCGAGCCGAGCGCGCACACACGCGCCGGTGCATTAAAAAGCTCTCATCGTTCCATCGCCGACGCTGTAGTTACGAGCGTGCACACGGGCAAAACGGGAGCGTGACGCGCGGGGCACAGAGAAAGAGAGCCTCGGCAAACGGCACAGCCCACACTCTGAAATAGGAGTTATCTGTACTTGAATAGACGAGGCGTCCGACGGGAATTAACGAAGCCGCCGGTGACGCTTCAATTTCATTCGAATATTTTTTTTTTTTCTTTTTTTCTAGAAACGGTAGTGACGCGAGTCGAATGAATTCTGGGACGTTCGGCGTGTTACGAGAGGTACTCGTCGGCTCAGCGAGTGGCTCTCTGCGCCCATTATGAATAGCGAATACGCGTGAGGCACGCGATAATACAGAACCGCTCGGCGAGCCAAGGCAAATCACTTGTTGAACTAATTGAGACGAGAGGAAGATTGTATATAAAATGGGAACGAATCCATCACGGAATATAATACGTCGTTTATCGAACGAAAGAAAACGAGGAGAAAAAAAAATTGATAAAGAAGAAACGTTCGAGCCTGTCGACGAGGGCTTTTGCGAAACGTCGAGAGAGGGGAAAATAAAGAGAAGATATAATAACTTCGACGATGATAGGAAATCTGTTTTATCCGGTGAGTTTTCTCGGGCATATATATATATGTATATATGCAAACTGTCATTTTGCGTAACGATCGTCGTCCCATTTCGCAATTGTACGTTCGTTGTCTCTCGCTCAGAAACCGTTCTTCGAAAACAGTTGAAACTCTAATTTAACTCGTCATATTCGTTACAATATATATGTTTCTCAAAAAGGACATTTTTTTATTTTCCTCTCACTTTAAAGTATAGAATTCGATCAAAAATTGAACCTCACGAAAGGTGGTCACTAGAAAAAAAATCCTAAGAGGTGACGCATTCAACGTTTGTACCCAAAGAATTCGATAACTTCTTTCTTTTTGGATACAAACGACGAATGCGGCATCTCTAAAGATTTTTTGCTTCGGCCCGCCGTTCGCGAAGTTCAATTTGAGATCAAAATCCGTACTTTAAAAAGGTGGGAGGACAATTTTAAAAAATGCCTTTTTTTGAACACCCTTATATATATATATATATATATATATATATATATAGTAAAGCCGTGTTCGACACACGGAGCCCCGGAGCTTACTTTTATCCGACGAGACGAGTGAGGGAAGAGAATGAAAAAAATAAAATAAAAAACGAGACGAAGAGAACGAGCTGCGAAAATCACAGAGTCTGTTGGAGTGTATAGAGAGGGGCGGGAGGTGGAGAGGAAGGCGCGGATACGTAATGGCAGACGTGATATCGGTTTCCATTCACGGGAACTCAACGCCGACACGGCAGCCTATATATCCGTGCAGGCATAATACATAAACAGCCCATGAGGCTGAGAGAGAGAGAGAGACGCCTTGCAGAAGCAGCTGAAACGATGAAACGTCGAATGAACGTGACATTGGCGGAAATGGGCTTTCGTTTTTCGAACCCTCGAGCGCCGCGCGATATCCCTCTCGCTCGGCCTTGCGCCAATGCGGCTTGGCAGACGTTCCTGTTACACGGATGAACCGCGAGTGTGCACCCGAGGAAATGGATCGTGGAAGGGAAAGATATTGTGCCCACGTTCTGTTTCTAAGTTGAGAATTATTCCGTAAAGCGCGGTAATGAAAAGCAATGAATGCCCGTTTCATCTGTCTGTGACTGCAATACTGATCAAAGTAGGCAGTTAATAATAATAATAATAATATAAAAATATAGAAAATGGTATAATATGATTACACTATTCTGGTACCATTCTGTGGATCCCGGTGAGTTGGGCACAATAATTGTGTACAAAAAAAACTCATTTTTCGACTGGAAATACGCCACTTCCGGTCGAAAAATGAGATTTCCGAATCGGAAGTGACGTATCTCCGGTAAATCCCCGAAAATCGAAATTTCTGGTTTTTAAATACCATAGCTCATAGCGAGGACGCCAAGCTCCCTCGCCACAACGTCTTACTAGTATAAATATAATTATTCTATTACAATTATTATTATTATTATTAAATAATAATAATGTTTGTTAGTAATAAAAATAAAAATTCATATGCTGTCCCGTACTACACAGACCTAAAACAGTTCGACTCAACAGTTGCAACTTTGACAATATTTTTCCATTTGTCCCTAAAAAAAGTCCCCATTCCGCTTTGATTTTTTTTTTAATTTTTTTTTTTACTAAATCAATCAAGAAGTTATAAAAAAATCTGTACACCGAAAAATTTTGAAAAAAAATGATAACTAATTTTTGTCAAACTAGTTTGAGCGTCCGCGCGAACGCGCGTTCGTTATTTCCCCCGCGCTCCTCCCTCTCCCCCGCGGCGAACAGCAGCAGCGGCAGCTCGCATCAGGATAGTGTCATCGGCCTCCCGTCCCCCCCTCCAGCCCTCGCGGTCTCGCGATCCCACGACGACGGCGAGTATGCTGCGGCGAGCCACCCGCCTCCGCCTCGCATCCTCTCCTCTGCCCTCATCATCCTCCTCCATGCTTACTGTTATATATACGTGTGTGCCGCCGTTAAACTCAAGCAAACTCGTGCACGCACCGAGGCCCGAGTGTAACAACGGGTGGCCGGATCGAGAGAGAGTGAGAGACCCCACCGGGCGGTTGAAACGCCCGACGGAAAACCGTTTATCGTTTTGCCCCTGGCACACAGAGAAAACTTTGATAAGCGCGGTGACGATGCACGCCGGAAAGTTTGCCGTGGACCGGCAATCGTCGAACCTCCGCATATACCATAGGAAAACACATGAAACTCGCCCGAACTCACCCGAGAACTAAAATAGTATCTATACAGAAAGAAACTCTCTAATAGCCACGAGATATTGGCTCTCATATCAAACTTCCCGTCGAAAAGAAAAAAATAATATTGCGTCATTCAATTTTTCTGGTGGCTCTCCAACTGCTGCCCCCCCCCCCCCCCCCCGCCAATCTCTCCGTGCGCACCAACCAACCTTCCACTGTAACACCATTTATACTGCAAACTTCCTCCAAAGTTTTTTTTTGTGCGTCTTTCTTTTCTTTTCATTTCCCCCTTTCCTCGTTGAAAGATAGTTCCAATCATCCGAGACTTCCACCCGCCCTTCCATAAATCACGGGAGCGCCGTAAATTCACTGACTTTCGACGTCTCCGATAGTGGGCAAGCCCGAAGACGAGCGGATAAACTCCTCTCCGACTCCCTCCTAGCCACCCTTCGAAACTTCTCTCTTCCCGCTCTTCCCATCCATCCATCCATCCATATATATATATATATATATATATATTTATATACATTCTACAGAAGAGCCGTACAGCAAAGTAGTTTCATTCCCTCGTAAGCTTCGACACCGAGAACTACCGTCGTCGACGCACACGAGAATATTAAAGAAAAGAAAAAAAATACGCAACGTAGGCTAAGCTATTTATTATGATTAACCGCAAAGCCCGTCGGGGTTCGTCCTTCTCTAGCGCCATCATCGGTTTCCCCCTCCCGGCCGCTGCGCGCAGCGCCGACCGACTGCGCGTGTATCCTCTCAAGAGGCTCGCGGCCCGGCTCGACCGAACGCGTCACCATTGTGCGCACGCACACAATAAACGAGCGGCGGTGTACCCAGCGCGGAGCCAAGCATACCGGGAGTTTCATTCTCGCGTCGGCGACCTCTTCAATTATTTTCTCGTCCCTTCGAGACGCCGTGTCTACTCGGGCGCTCTTGGCTCGCTGGGCCACGTTTACCATACACACGGGCGAACGCACGAGTTCTCCTTTCCTCGCCGCCCCGCCCCTCGCTCGCTCTTCCGGTGCGCCCTGCCCACCGTCAGAGACTCGCTCGACCTCTTCGCAACACACGTACGAGGCCTCCGGGACCGTTCGCTCTGCCAGAGTTCTATTCTCTTTGCTCCTACATCCACCGCGCCGGCGAAGACTTCGAACTGAACGTACCCTCGAACGCTTCTCTTTCTCCATCTCGTTGTATTCTGCACACGGACGTATTTAAGTGTATATATGTGTATGTATCTGTATAGAGAGACAGCGGACCGAAGACCGCCTCCGCTGCGCGCCCGGCTCAAGGACGACCTCGTGAGGAAGAATTTTTTCAAGGTGAATCACCGACTCGTTCGTTTCTCTTCGATGTATATACACTGCACACTCGCTTCGCAGGTGAGGCGAGAGGGACTTGTCTCTTTTTTTCTTTTTGTTTCTTTCTCGTACGTATTATTTCTTCTCGTTTCATCTCTTTCCTCCGCTACTCGGCTACCTAGAAGTTTTTCTTTCCTTTTTTTTTTTTTTTTTTGCTTCTCCAGATGGGGAATATGTGAGCAGGGAGGAAGATAGCTACTTATCCACGGCAGTGAGAGGCCTACCGTAATCTATTCACCTTTTCGTTTATCCCAGCGGGCAACGAGTTTGTACAGCTACGGGAGTTATATTGTACATCCTGCGCCGTTCGGCCTTTCCGTACACGTTTATCTATGCACGTGTGCCGAGCCGGGCCTATCTTCGACTGTATCTGCATTAGTCACGCGTTTATAACGGAAGGAGTATGAGAAGAAGCTATCGACCTCGAGTGGAAAAATTTAAGGCATTTACCCGAAGTTTATCGCATTCGTTGGCTAATCGGCTGACTCTGATCTCGGAGTTCGTTAATATTCTGCCTGCGAGTCAAACGCAACGGCGAAGGATTATTCACACGGCATTGCGGGGGGGGGGCTTAGTTTCTTCAGTGGCTTCGGAGGATCCGTTAATCTCCCGGCTAATGCCGGTCACGATAGATCGTACGGTTCGCGACGAGAGCCGGAAGTCTTCCTGGATATTCGTCGATTAAACTTCTTCCAACAAGCTTGCAGTCGTTTGCACACGGACGCTTCATACGGAGGGGCGATTATGAGGGTTGATGCGGTCGAGCCGCGAGCTCGGTTTACGAAACCTTCGGCACACGAGTGACGAAGCTATTTGTAGGAAAAATATTTCTGGTGACTAATAGAAAGCTTTCACTTCGAATGTACATAGAAATATATTGTTTTTTTTTTCTTTATAGTCGATGATTGTTTGAGGTTTTTTTTTGGTTGTAATTAATCTTTTCTTACTCGGTTAGCGCTGAAATTCCGAGTTTGAGAGCGCTGAATATGTGAAACTGAAGAAACAAACGAAGAATTTTTTTGTATTCTTTTTTTTAATTATTTTTTTTGTACACTGAGTGTATATGTAAATATATGTATATATTTTTTAGTAATTTCTTCTGTGATAAGATTTTCAAATTACGTCATAATTTTTTCTTTTTTCATTCACTTCCTTATACAGGAATCTTTCTTTTCGTGAAATTTTTTTTCGAGATTTTCGTATGAATATTTTCAGAATGTTCCAAAACATCGATAAAATCACATTTAGAAAAAATGTCTGGATGTGTGTGTGTGTGTCAAGGTGCAAAGTAACTTGCACATGGCCGCCCCGTTTATTATGATTTTGGGCACAGCTTCCTCTATGAGGAAGCCAAAAATCGATCGGAGATCTTTTTCATAGAGAAAGCTATGCACAAAATTGTAATAAATAAGGAAAGTGTGTGCAAATTATTTTGCACCTTTTTTTAATTTTGCAATAACGGTTGTTTTTTTTCTCACTCAACTAGCGCTGAGATTCCGAATTGGAGGACGCGGAATTTGCGAAACTGCCTTGAGCAAGAAACAAACGAACAATTTTTTGTATTTTTTTTTTTTTTTACGGACGCACCCGGTTAGCGAATGATCGCCGGGAGCGAGAGTGCGTTCGTGCAACGAGTGTATACACTGTCTATACCGTTGAGCGGTGAGCAGTGGCACATCTCGGGTGCAGCGGGCGAGCTCGCAAATAATCACCCCTCTCGCAAAATACGGAAATAGAACGAGATGGAAGGTTTCATAAAGTTGGCGGCCGCACGTTAAAGTACGTGATCCGTGGCGAGAGAAAACCGCCACCGATGCACGCGAGCCGTACGCATTCGACCTCCCTCCGCGTCAGCGACTTTTAACGTCCTTTTTTGTTTATTATCATTTTTTACTCCTGTTTCCTCGGTCATTGGTCAATTACAAATAAAAATATAACGCAGGCTCCGAGACGGTGTGAGGAAAAAAGAAAATACTGACGAGTTTCTCATGCGAACGTTTTCACGCATATTAAAATTTGTATGTGCACATTTTTTTAATAAGCAAATAGGATGTGCCAACGTTATTTCCTGCGCGTTTAATTTGCTGTTCAATGTATACAATATAAAGAAAGTGGCTCGACAAGAAAATTCAACGTTTTTTTTCACCACTTGTTGCGAAACTATTGCGAAAAATGTATTCGTTTTTTTTTCTTTCTTCAATTCACACCGGTCGATTCACCTGACGCACGGCCGAGCCATTAGTAATTGCGTATCGCTGCGCACCAACGAAACCCTGTAAATACCGAGGAGCGGAAGGAGCGCGAGGGGGGGTCTGAGAACGAGATGGAGCGAGTGACTGAGAAAAACGTCAACGAAGAAACACGCTGGATTCTCGCTGTCGGGCGGAGCGAGAGAACCAGCTGAGAAGAGAGATACAACGATGCAGGACGACGTGCGCGATCGTGGAGTCGCGTGGGAGTCCCGCCACATGCCAAGGTTTTTCCTTCCAGCTTCGTTGTCTGATATTTCGCTGCGAACTCCACCGATGCTTCGTTTTCAATCAACTATGAACGAATAACATTTTTTTTTTTTTCTAAAAAGAAATTTTTAAATAAAAAATCATATATAATGAACTATTTGGCGCGACTAACGAAAAGTCAACGTCAAAGCGCAGTTCAAGAGCTCGGTCACAGTCACTCGGTCGCGAAATCCACACGCATTTCGTAGACTCGAGTACAATTTTTTTTCTCTATGTCTCGACTTACAACAGTAGGTCAGGACACACAGAACTAATTTTTAAATATTTTTTATTCGAGCAATTTTTACATCAATTGAAACGATATTTTTATCAGGCAAATTAACCCTTTCACAGCTAAGCCTCCTGCCCGTTGATAAAACAAAAACGTAATTATTTTCCTTAAATGCTCGACACTTTCAATCATTTAATCTTTTAATCATCTATCACAAGATTTTCATTGATTCTTCTTTCCAAACGAGCAAAAATCCCGTGGTGTATCGAATTTTAACTTCATAGACTATACGTCAGGTATTGCAAAAAATTGTCTTAATCGAGTGATTTTTATCGGTAGGCAAATCAACCCTTTCACAGCTAAGCCTAAAAAACTTAATTATTTTCCTTAAATGCACTTTTACTCGAATTAATCGTCTGTCCCAAGGTTTCCATTGATTCTCCTTTCCAGACTACCAAAAATCCCACAATGTATCGAATTTCAACTTTATATATTATAATAAACTATACGCCAGGCATAGTAAAAAAAAAAAAAAAAAAGAATCGTCAATCAGATCATACGACTTTTCTTGCCGAACATTCTCGGCTGCGCGTTAGCGATAAACCGTCGTGCAGTTCCGATATATAAAAATCTCGTGTATCTGGTTTAATTGCCGTCGTGAAATTCTATGAACGCGTGCGCCGGTTCGACCCCCGGTGTGTCTGTGCAACAATCTGTGCCACAGTCCCGCCGTAGACGCGGCGCTCGCGCGTAACGCCTCGGCTGTCGCAAGAAAATTCTTCCACGACCTGCTTCAACCTGGCCTGTGCTTTCCTTCGGCCTCCCCGCTCGTGCCCGTCCGTCCCGCGAGCTGCCGAACGCGCGCAACGAGTTTCAGCAACAGCCACAGTCGAGAGGTGGTGCCCGAGCAATCCAGCGAGTAAGTGTAAATTGCGCTGGTGAACGAGGATCGACGAGTGAGAACGCCTACTTGCTCGTCGTGCGGCTACCGAGTACACACGGAGACAGTAACCGGCTACCGGCGCTGCTCTGACCGGTGCAATCAATGCGACACGGACGACGGGGGGAACCGGTAACTCGCTGTGGAATATGCGAACGAACGGATTTCCCAGCTGGATTGCCGAGAGAAACACGACTCGGCTGCTAAACTTGCAACGTTAATAGAAAGAAAGAAAAAAAATCTATATATATATATATGTAGAATCGAGTGTTTGGTGGCTCGCGCACTCTCATGAAGAGTTTCCAAAAGACTTAAAATAATCAAAGCCTACGCAGGAGCCCAAGAGGAATAAAAATAATCAGGGCCTGAGCAGGGGCCCAAAGAGGTCTCAGAAAACTTAAGATAATCAAAGCCTGGGCGGGAGCCCAAGGGGACTTCAAATAATCAGGGTTTGGGCAGGGGCTCAAAGGGTTCTAAAAATAATTAAAATAATCAAAGCTTGGGCAGGAGTCCAAAGGGACTTCAAATAATCAGGGTCTGGGCAGGGTTCCAAAGGGGTCACAAAACACTTAAAATAATCAAAGCCTACGCAGGAGCCCAAGAGGAATAAAAATAATCAGGGCCTGAACAGGAGCCCAAAGAGGTCTCAAAAGACTTAAAATAATCAAAGCCTGGACAGGAGGAGTGCAATGGAACTTAAAATAATCAGGGCCTGAGCAGGGGCCCAAAGGGGTCTTAGAGTAAAGAGCCCCGTCCTCGACACACCCCCCCCCCCCCCCTCCCCCCCGACTACGATAAAGGAGTTTACTTATAAAGGAAATTTTTCAGTCATACGAGGGGGGAGAGTCAGCTTCACCGAACGAGGAGCGGCTCCGTGTATAATGAAGCTGACCTTTTTCCACCACGATAGAAGGAAAAGGGTCACCTTCGTAAAAAGGGACCACCATCTCTGCATGGTGAAGCTGACTCCCCCCCCCCTCCCGTCACCCCACCGGATTGTTGACACGGCGTTGGCGGCGAGACTTTTATATATTATTGAGATATATATACGCTCAATGGCGTGTTTACACAGCTGCGCGATAAACGGCATCGATTTCACACACGGAATAATCAATGAATTATAATAGTACGTACGATCGTCTCGTATATCGTACGATAAGCCTTTTTTTCTCCCCTCATAATATGTACAGGTAGAATGGCATGTATATTGAGATTGGTCGGGGACTCACCTTGTAAACTTGTCCGTACGTTCCATTGCCGACGACCTCGATGAGCTCGAAGATTCCAGCAGGATCCTGAAAACACGAAAACAAAATAAACATAAAAAATAATGCATGTCGTTTAAGCCAGATAATATTACGAGCATTGAAATATTATGGCCGCTCGGCGCGGTGGGGAAAAAAAAACTAAAGACAAGTGGGACTTAGTCACTCGAGGTATTCCGGACGGGATGCGGACGGCAGTGGCAGTAGGCTTAACCGACCGCGTATACAAACGAAAATATATGTATTTGTATGTACATATATATATATATATATGATATGGCGGGTACACGTAGAAACGTTGGGTGAGTGAATCGAGGGGCGGGAGGCAGGAGTTCGGAGCGTTGACACGCGCCCGGGTGGATCGACCGCGTGTCCGTGTATGTATGCACGTCCGACAATTATTATTTCGTCGCTCCCTATCGGCGTCACGCTACAAAACTAAGCGATTTCTCTTCAAAATATATCCGTCTAGGAAAAAAAAATTTTAATAAAAATATCTGTGATATATTTATATATATATATATATATACGTATATATGTAATACGTTAACTATTCGATAGTCGATCGGTCGACGATTCGTTGCCGGCAACACGCGCTCACGAGTAACAGGTAATCCGCGCAACGTCGGAAGGCTTTAACGGCCAGTGAGATGAACATAAACAGGCGAGCACGCGCGCCCGAGAGACAGAACTCCGTGCCGAACAGATTGCCAAACTGTAAGTCGCAGACACCACGCGCCGCGGTAAAATATGTATCCGGTATTAATACTTTACGGTATAACGAAGATAGATCGGCGCGAATTGAGAGTCAAGGGAAAACGTTGATTTGTACCGTTGAACTTCGCTACGCGTTAATGTATGCACGGAAGCGAAACAGTAGTTAACGATTAACGAATCCATAAAAGTGTCTCGAGCGTCGGTTATCAAACGACGAATAACACTGTCGAGAATTGTTGAGTTATTAAAAACGGTCCAGAAGACCCGTCAGACTCGACTAATTAACGTCTTTATCGTCGCCCCGGACGACATTTCGAATGTCCAAGGGCTCGATCTAATTTACGAGAAACATCGTTAACGGACATCGTGGCCGTTTTTTTCTCGAAAAAAAATTCTCTGACTTCTCCCTTACCAATTAAAAATATTTCCTGAGCAAACTTCTAACGACTTCTATTTTTTAAATGAATCATGCAAATGGACATGCCTAATTATTGTATCAATGTTTAATTGTGTGTGTGCGTGTTATTTTTTTTCGAAATATTCTCAATTTCTTTTTCAAGGCTTCCTTTTACGTACTTTTTATATATTTATCGAAGGCTCGGCGACAATTTACTTTTCCTTGACCAATTTTGAAATTCCTGACTTCTCCCTAATTTCCTGATCAAGTTTTTTCCACCGGTTTTCCCCGACCGCGGACATCATCTTATAACTTAGATCGACAAAATTTTTTTCAAATGTCCCAAGATAGCCACAGCCCTGCAGTCGTCAAAAGCCAAAAAAAACCTCGGGCGTGCATGCGTCCGCGATGCAGGCGCGTACAGATTAACGATAACCAGAGGAAAATGTGTTAATTAACGCCGCGATAAGATATCGAATTCGGCAACTAAAAGGAAGCGTGTGTGTATCGCAATCGTCATCGCGCTCGGTCGCGCGAAACCGATTGGGAATCCTTGCCAGGACGTACACTGTACCGTCCGCCGAACTCGTGCGAATGCATTTCGACAGAAAGAAAAAAAAAACAATAAAAAAAAAAAGAAAAAAAAATGGCGTACGCATGTTCGAAGCCGACAGAGACATTTATCCCTTAGAACTAATGTACCTTAAGGGCGTTCAAGTCGATGTCGTCGAGCGAGCAGTTGACGCTCGGTGCCAAATTATGCGCCATCTTGATACGCCACTCGCGCTCCGGCGCTGTCTCGCTCGCTCCCACTAACGGCTGTTCGGTAGCCGAACGTCTCGCCGAACTTTCGTCGTCCCGCACGCACTATCGTACGCCGATAGCTCCGTCCGAAAAACAAAAAAAAAAAACAAAAAAAAAATAAACAAAGTAAAACTACACCAAATAACCGAAGGACCGACTTTTTTTAATTTCGTATAAGAAATCGGCTTCAACGATGAGTCGATTGAGCGACGATATTTGATAAGAAGTTAAAGGCGGCGCGGCACGGGGGGGGCGACCGTTGGAATAATGTATTGCGGAACTGCAGGCCCGTTCTTTCACGGACACACCCGGTTACACCCGGAAGGTCGAGGTCTCTCGCGTGCGATGGTGGTAGTAAAGAGAGAGACACACGAACTCTCGGTGCGGCGGCGGCGACGGCTTCGCGACACACGCACGCCTCTGTGCTGCACTCTCCTCGCACACGCACCCTGCTTTATTTTTTTCCCCTTTTTTGTTTCCTCCTCTTGTTATTTTCGTTGGTTAAAAAAAACAGAGAGGCTCCCGAGCGTGTTTCTCTATCCCCGGCTCACGGTTTCCCTGCGCGAGGGCCACTGAAGATAATATCCTCGGAGTCCGCACTACTATACTCCGCTGCTCCTTACTGCTGCTGCTGATGGTGCTGCTGCTGCCGCTACTGAATGGACAACCGCAACGAGCCACACGCGGAGCAGCGGCACATGGCGACACACACACACACGCACACACACACTGCACGAGAATTGACGGGGACACAGGGAGAAAAATTGACGATAGAAAAAAAAATAAAGAAATGAAAAAAAAAACGCAACACGGAATCCTCGTCTCGACTGTGCACTGGCCGAGACACTTTCTGTCCTTCCGTCCGCACTAGCGTCGTTGGGAAGCGATATACTCGCCCGACTGCGAGCGTTCCACGTTTTATTCGTCGCAAACTACCCGCCTCGGCGAGAGATACCGAATATTCCGTCTGTAAGAAGCACGACGTACCGCCGAGACTCCGATGCAGTCAACAAGCCGGGGCGCGTCGCGCCTTCCTCATCGTCGCACACGTACGTGTGTTAAACTCTCCGCTGGCTTCTCCGCACTGTCTCTCTCCTCTGCTCCCCGTCCCTCGCTCGTTGCCCCCTCTCTCTCTCTCTCTCTCTCTCCCCCACCTTTCTTTCTTTTTTTCGCGCACGCACTGTTCGACGAATGTGTACTGGCTTTATTATCCGTAAAGCCGTACATACACCTTGTGTGTGTGTGTATACACCAATATTTCGCGATCGGTGCGACACTAAGCGGACTCTCCTTTCGGTCTCTCTTGGTTACTAACGGACCGTTCGATCCCTCTGTCCCTCTCTCTGTATCCCTCCCTCTCCGGCTTCCGATGAGATAATGTAGTTTCAACGCTGTGCGTCGAACGTCGACTCCGTTAAAAAGTAGCGACGAGCTGTTTTTTTTTTTTGTAATTTTGCGAACGACGAAAAAACACGACGAGGAAGACTATGAGCCCGTCTTCACTCTCAGCGCTCGCGGAGGCGCTGTATATCACTGTGCCGTCATAACTGGCAGTGTCCTGAAACTCAATGCAAAACGAGACAGCGTTATTTCGCCGTCGCTACGATTGGCTGAGCTCTGTTTTCCTGAACGGCCGTTGCCAACCTCGAATAACGAAAATATTTTTCGGTGCGCTTCGTTGGTATTTTCAACTTACTTGCGGAGCAAGTGCAAACAACGGATCGAATGATCGAGATAGTGGCACGTGCCGCCGTCAGATGGCAATAGTCGGTCCGAAAAGAGACGAACAAGAATACCGACAGCGGTGAACGTGCGACTTCGATGGTCCTTGGCGTCGAGCACAACAGTTCGCGGTCCATAGTTGGATGGGTGACTGCCCAGCCCTGTACTAACTGGCGCACTGGAGGGAGGTCGAATTATGAGGATTAGTGTTTGTAGTCGGAGTATCGAATGCGAAACATCAAAGGTGCTTTCGACTTAGCTGTTTTCGTTATTGGAATATGGACTGTGCATGCGCACGGTCGTTTTTTCGTAAGAATTCATACCAGAAAATGACTGCCCATGCGCGTTCACTTTATAATAACGAAAAACGCTAAATCAAAAGCATTAAAAGGCTACTTTTTGCGATTTGCAAAAAGTAATAAAATCCCCACAAAAACACCATCAAAATAGCATAAAAAACATTTTACATTTCGTAGGTTGTCACTATCTTTGCAAAAAGTTGTTAAATCAATTTTAAAAACTCCTCTGAATGGAAAATATGCAGTCAAGTACATGAAGTTTTTTTTATTGTATCTTTGTAAAAATTATATCATATCGTGATTAAACAGATTATGAATTGAAGCCTCGATATTTGCAGAACAATCTTCGTACTCGCCCTTTCTCACAAGAGGTTTCAAAACAATAGTTTTCTGGCGTTTTTCTACACTCACAGGATAGAACGGAGAATAGCGTAAGAAATAATTACGCAGAAGCAATTTTCGCCGAACTTGGTAGTTCCAACCACATAATAAATTACCATCGATAAGACACATCGTTAGCCACGATCAGTTAAACGGTCATTTGTCGATTTCCATTACTGATGTTACCCTTCTTGTGTAACCGGTCTGTCCGAAAAATTGTCGTCGATGGCTACAAATGCCGAGGTCTTTTCGGAGTTTTTATTTTCCTTTCAAGGATATTATATATTTCAATACGTCTGGAAAGATTTTCAATACGGTTACCGATAATTGTACACCGATATACCACACGTTCGGAAATGTCACGAAAAAATGGCGAGCCTCGTTTATCATGTCGCCATATAATTTCCATTTAAATATATGTCTGAATATTTGATAAAATTCATGTACATCGATAACGCTAATATGAATTGCCAATGAACCAACACAAATTATATTGTCCGACTTGTAGCTCATTTACAAAACATAAGATAACGAATGTTATTGTTGCGATTGCGAAATAAGAGGCCAATGAATAGAGCCAGCTTTGGGCCATGCCTAACCCAGGCCCGGCGTGTTATTTTGATCCGAGGACGAACGAGATTGCAAGGATCGACTAAGGTAAATCGAACATTCCATCCTAGTCGCGATTTGCTTGTGAACGCGCAATACAAGAATCCTAAAAAATACGCCTGCGTAAGATTTAGCATTAAAATGTCAAAGAGCCACGAATGCCCGAATGACAAAGCCGTGTCACAATTTTTTTTTTAACTCTCTCAAGTCGTGACATTTCGTTCTACAGTTAAGCTGTAAAAAAAACATTCATCGTAAGTCCACAACAACACGGCATTTTTTTTCTTCAATTTAACGCGAGTTACATAAACTCTGACTGTAAAAAAATAATTTTTTCCCGAGGCGTGTACGGATTACTTTGTAAATCACACGGACCGTACGATTAATTCGTCAGGGGATCGAAGGTGGTAGTCCTGCGTAGGATGGAGGGCGAGCCGCAGAATGGGCAGCCGTCGCAGGAGCCCGATAACTCAAAATGCACGAGCTACGTGAGGGATGTCGAATGTTCGAGCGCTCGTTGTGACGATAACGAGGCTATGCATGGTCAAAGCGTGGACGAAGAGCTCACGTGTTCTCTGTACATATCGCGAGCGAGCAATCACGGTCAATGTAATGGGGGCAGCGGTTTGTCGAGCTCGAGTTTGGAAGAGGCCATACGCGCGGCGGATCCCTCGGCCGGCTGGCACGTGTCGGAGACGTCGTGCGGTTTAATCGCGGCGTTTGCCCGAGAAACCGATGCCGAGAAGCTTCTGCAGCGCGGCGATCTCGCCCGTGTCTTCGAGGGACCCGTGCAAGTATGTCGCGCATTATCCCCGCGCACCTGAACGATGCACTAGGTTTTCGAACGACATAACCTAACTTACTCTAGCGTGGTCGGCCTATTTTCGCCATTGAAAGACCCTATTCGAGAGTAAATGCCTTGTTGCACCACAGGTGGCACGTTTTTCCGCCCGAGATTCGCGGTATCGTCAGGCCGTACTGTTGCGGGACGTGCCTTGGGCGATTCCTCTTCAAGATCTAAGTTCCGCTTTCGCCAAGCAGGACATCGCTACCGGTAGCATTGAAAGATTGCGACAATATGTTCGGGTCGAGGTGGGTCTACTTAATCATTATCGTGTCCCGGGGGAAAATTATCGTACTTTCGTTTACGGGGCAAACATAATCATATATGATAACATATCGATTATAATATATAATCATATATGATGAAATATGGATTGTATATCAGTATGCGATATTATTTTCCGGGGATTATTCGATAAAATATTTTAGACTGAATACTACTGATTTCCGTTGTTACTATTATTATTATGACAAGATCCTCGACGCTGGTCACTACGAGCTCGTACTGAGGCAAGGCTTGGACTTTTTCGGCGCTGCTAGATTCAGCGCCGTTCCCGAACGCTGGTGGCGAGGCGGCAGCGGCGGAAACGGTACTCCCAATCAAGTTTCTCCGCCAGGCGCGATAATCGGTGGTTCCAATATCGTCGAGCCGTCGAACGTTCAGCAAGGCGACGGGGTTCTGCAGTGCTACCGTTGTCAGGGCTTCTGGCACGTTGCGGCGAACTGTCGTCACTTGCCCCGTTGCGTAAGATGCGGAGAACCGCACAGCGTTGAATTTTGTCCGAGGCCGAGGAACAGCCCGATATGCTGTCATTGCTCTGGTCCCCATCACGCTGGTACCGGTCTTCGATAATAATGTCTGAAATTATGAAAAACAAAAAAAAAAACAAAAAAAATTACCCATTCGCAGGCTTCCGGCAGTGCCCCGTGAGGCTCCAGCTTTTAAACGCAACGCCAATAAGCATCACGCTGAGCACCAATCGCGCGACACCACAATACCCCCTCAATCCTACGAGCAAGCAAAACTCCTCCCAAGGTCAACAGCCCCTAAAACCGAATCACCCGTAATATTCTTCCGGCAGATCAAACTAACGAGTAAATTCATGGTGACAATCGTCTTTGCGATACACCAATGACGAATGTTTATCTGCCATCGAGGCTCGAACGAACCATTTTTATATCTCACCTATTTTTTTTTACATATGCTGTGATATATTTTTTTTAACTTCAATACAAGACCAAATATAATCAATGAAAATTCCGGAGGTGAACGTTCAATATGTAGCGAAAGATTGCAAGTGACGAATATTCATCAGGAATAGAGTTTCGAACTAACCATTTTTATAACTCACCTATTTTTTTTACGGTTCTATGTGATATGTATATGTATATATTTTTTACTTCAATATGGAGAAAAATCGTTGAACATTCCGGAGGCTAAACGTTCAATTACATAGCAAAAGATTGCATGTGAATAGTAATACGAATATCGTTACATCGTTGATGCGGGAGTTAGAGGCTCGCAGCAAAGAAAACAATTTTTCCACAGAGAGTCCCACGATTAGCATGCGGGCCGCACATTCCCCAGATCATCCTTCGAACATGTTCCGTCTCGTCGGTAAAATGCTCTCTGCTCTATCCGTAAGCGCTCGGCCGACTTATTTTTTCTTCCTACCCGCAGCGCATTGTCCTACTTTCGTAATCCCCCCACCAGCGTAAAAGTGGACCCGCGATAGACGGTTTACTCGGCTAGGTAACGCCACAGGTAATTGTAACGCAAAACTCGTGAAACCCTGAAAGCGTATGCGATTATTTATTTATCCCTGAACAAAAAATCGATCGTCGAGCCTAAGTTTCATGGACCCTCGGTGAACAGGCCGGCCCGTGCACATTCGCGTTCGGCTGTACTCTTTACAGTTATTTTTTTATCGTCTCGAGACGAGTCCGTCCGATGATCGTCTATCGATAATTATACGTTCGGAGCACGATCGCGGTATATATGTGTTGGCGGTAAATCGTTGTTCAGCCGTTCGTTACGCTCAAGGTGAAATGCACTAAGTGTAAGCGGAAAGCGAATCTGTCGAGCGACGCTTGTATTATCTCTTCGACGATCTGTCGAAATGAGATAAAAAAAATAATTTTATAATACAAACTTTCACTTCTCGCTCCATCGTCACGGTAGTGTGGTGGCTGTTCTTACTGTATCGAACTGAAAAAACGACGATCATACGTCCACGATGAAACGAGCTCCCGGCAGAAATGCACAGGTGTGATGGACTCGGTGTGGAGCGGAGTTGTAAAGCGAGGTGGGTATCGGAGTAGGAGTAGAACCGAGAGCACGGTGGCGTTCGGGGCGCGTAGTCGTCCTATCTACTCGGTCTCGTCGGTCAGTCGTTGAGGACATGAGCTCCACGAAGGCGGTGCTGCTGATTCTCGGGACGATCTTCACCACGAGTTCCCAGCAGCCGCTGCTGACGAGGAACAATTACAAGGGACTTCACGGAATCGCACCGAGCGCCCAAGTGTTCTCGTTGGGATTAAATCGCGCTGTGTACTATCACGATCAGGCTGTCGCTGTCGTCGACATCAATCGGAGCAATGAAATTAAGAATTGTGATATTGTCGAGGGCTAGTGAGTATGAAAAAACAAAGAATATTATAAAAAGGAAGGAATATTCCAATATCGTATGGTAGGAAGAGATTTGTAATTCCCATTCAACCTGGCACGGACAATTTTCTTCTCTCGATGATCGCCCACTCTCGGCCCAATCCGTGATCCCAAGCTCGTTGAGTCGCATCTCACGTAGATACTTCTCTCCCGAGTCACGACGTTTCCCCTCGATGTTGGTCAATGATTTCTTCCTCGTGTCCAAGAGATTTCTCTAGAAAAGAAAACCCGATATTCCTTGTGCAGAGTGTCGAACGCTATACGAGATGTTTTTTTCCGACTTCACGAAGATTGATCTGCTGAAAGGAGTGAATCCGGAAAATTTACCGATCGCATCGTCGCTCCGTGGCTCGAAGGTTGAATTTATTCGGATCGATTCGCGCTGACGCGGCTGGACCCGACAACACCGCAGAGTTATGAACGAATCGTCGAAAAAAATTAATAGATGCCGAGAGTCGACGATGAGAATTTAAATCGATATACATGCATCATTGGCCGTACTAAAGTTTACTATCTGTGAATCGAACGATTGAGTCGGGTGAAAGAGAAAACGAATTCCACGACCAGATTTCTTTACATATGCATTTTTCGATATCCAAGTGAAACTTTCATGCGGGACTGCGCAATCTTGAAGTCTTTTGTAACATACGAATGCTTGCGGTAATAGAATTGTCACTTTGACTATTTTTTTCATTCTTCCACTTGACCTCGACGCTCGTAAGAATAGAATATTCGAACGATCGATGTGAAAATAGTTTTCAGCGAGCTACCTTCGTTTGTATTCCAGCGAGCCGCACGAGATACAAGAAATCCTCAGGAACTTGTCGAAAACCGTACGTCCCAAGGAGGTATCGTTTTCACAGATGACCGGTTTGATGTATCGCTGCGAGGAACTCGACCGGATGCAGCGCAACGGCACGGCACGAAACGACTCGCCCATGGGTACTCTGCAAAAAGCAAACGAGTTCGGTGCTAACGCTCTGAATTTACTGTCCGGCATTTTGCCAGGTAACAGCAATATTATTAATATTAAAATTTTCATCGCGACTGTTAATATCTCGGACAACAACCAGATTAGGTTTCCATGGGTCTGCCTATTTGCGTACGAAAATCAAATTATCTTTTGTAAAAAATACCAACAGTTTCGAAGAAAAGCAAAAAGCAAACGCGATCGGTGCTAACGTTCTGAATTTACTGTCCGGCATTTTACAAGGTAAAAACAATATTATTAAGGGCTTGCGAAATTTTCGCGGTTATTTAACAAATCGCCTTTCCTACTTTCATCGAGACTGTCAATATCTCGGATAAAAGCAAATTCGATTTCCATGGCATCATCTATTTGCTTACGAAAATCAAATTTGCTTTTGTCAAAAATACCAACAATCTGTAAGAGAACAGGGAAGGAAAGAATTACCGGAAAGCGAATCTGTCGAGCGACGCTCGTATTATTTCTTCTACGATCTGACCGAATAAAGATAATTTGTTTTTTTTTTGTTTATAATTTTTCGGACGGATTCGTTGCCGACTGAGCACGGGTTCGGTGGTCGGGAGTGTCAATAACGAACCGATTATTGAATTTTGTCGATGTGCGCTTTGCAGGAACCAAATGGTGCGGAACCGGAGATGTAGCGGAGGACTATCACGATCTGGGCCCGGAGGCAGATATTGATAGGTGAACAATTGAATAAATGCGTGTCGAGCCATCTCAGAACTTTCATCCACTTTGATAATATAAAATGAAACCCTTTCATACGATCTTTCAGATGTTGCCGGACGCACGACCTATGTCCTGTGAAAATTCGTGCGCAGAGAACTCGCTACAATCTCACAAATTACTCTTTATACAGCAAGTGAGAACACATCGAAACAATAAGAAGAAAAAAATCTTCAATAACAGTAGCAATGATCTATCGCCATTATTATCAATTTTCAGATCTCACTGCATGTGCGACAACGCGCTTTACTATTGTCTCAAAGACGTTGCCAATCCGACTGCGAACATAATGGGAACATTGTACTTCAACGTCGTCAAGGTCGAATGCGTCGAGGATGTACCGAGAGACGAAGAATTGTTCAGCGAACCGACGAAGAAATTCTCATCGACGGGCTTGAGGTTTTGAAAAAAATAAATTAAAAAAATGCCAACAGAACGGTATTACGATGCCTTAAAATGGAAGGAAAATATCGTTCGTGCGAGAAATATATCGTATTCGCCGTAGATCACGGCTCCATAACATGTAAATATCGTGTAATTATTATTGTCAATAAAGAGAAACGTATTTTTATGACATACCTCTATTCGAGTGCCGAGTTTCTACACGAGCTTGCAGCCTGCTTCAAATAAGGTAACAGAGGAACGATATCTCTAGTTCTCATACTGATTCTCAGTAACGAGTGGCAATAGAGATTACCGATCAGCCAGAGTGTCTCTTTTCGTACATCAGTCTGAGGATGGGAAAGTAGTTTGCCGAAGACTTTTACAACCGTTTCGTTTGGATTCTGTAAAATTGCATCGGCAGCAGCACCCGTCGGTTCAGAGACGGTGTTTCCGAAAAGCCTGATCGCTGCACTCACCTGGAAAATAAAAGACTTTATTTTATGTGAACAAAGGAATTTTTTCAGGTGGTGAATGATAATAATATTGATAATGATAATAATAATAATAAATAATTAGATATAATAATTTTTGTGATTTTCTGACACCCACTTTTTTTCACATTTGAGTACCGACCATTTGGGGCATAAAGAATACCCCCCTGGCAAATGGGACCAGACGGGTGCCCCATGCGCCAATCCGAAAATATTTGCCCTCAAAGTTGGTAAATTTTTTTGCATTTTCCCTTCTCGAGACAAATTTACTCCCATATAGCACGGGAGTAAAATCCGAAAATCATAAATCAATCCTACATGCTATATAGTCGAGATTTCAGCGTTCAGAGCGTATTGGAGTGAATTTTAAAAATCCAAATCCCATATAGCACACAGGAGTGGAATTTGATATTCGAGTCGGAAGTAAGATTCGGTTCCTTAAGAATACGTTATCCGGCGATCACAAATCAATAGACGAAGCTGTTTTCTAACTGAGCTGTCACGTTATAATATTTCAAAATATTTAACTAACTGAGTGAATGCAATTTCATTGGATTGCTTCACTGCAGCATTTGTCATAATCTTCTGTCAACAATAAATAACATAAATAAGCAAACCTAGCGTCGGACGCGGAGCGCCCGATCGCTAGTAATGATAATAATAATAACTACCTGCCCAATGCAAGGTACGTTGACTTCAAGTATGGCACTGAGGTGATCGAAAACCATGGGCAAGGTGGGGCAAAGGATGTGTGTACATGCTTCTCTCGAAGACAACAGCGCCAAAAGCCAGAGCGTATCGGGCTCGTTAAAATGCAACCTGTTGATTACTGTTTTTGTCAGTTCAACCATCTCTGCGTCACTGTAATCAATGCGCATAGTTTAGAAACCGTGACTCATTGAGCATGTAAGTTATTCAGCACTCCAACTGATATTCACGGTACGATAGTGTGTCCAGCATGAAGACAGTGCTTAACGGCGTACAACACAGCCGGCAAGATTGAGTTCTCACAGTCATTCAGCAGACCGTGCAAACGTTTCAAACATCCCTGAGCGTACAAAGCTTGGAAGGCAGTTTCGCTGCCTCCCGACAGATTTCCTATAGTCCACGCGCAAACTTCGACCAAGGGGTAGTTCAGTGTATCCAATTCGGCCACGAGATAAGGTCCAGCAGTTTTCGCAAGGGCTGAGCAAGCCTTGGAATTCGCCAGAGCGATATTGCAGCAACAATTGGCTGAGACGAGCTGGATTGCTGGATTTGTACCAGAGAGATCACGTACGAGCGCCGCCAGTACATTATCGACCTTGAGAAAGTTATCGATATTTTCTTTATCCTGTAAATAGAAAAAAAATGAACTATCTATAATAACTGGTAATGTTGATTGTCTGTTAAGTATCAAATTTTTTTGATTTACCAACCATAAATGGAAATAGTTATTTGCATGGCAAGGCCTAGATAGGGAATTCTTCACGTGTGTGAAAATGTCGTATGATCTGAAGGCAAATGCGGCATTCACACGAGTTAGACATTCCCTCTGTACGCTCCTGCCATTCACATAATTTTTCCTAACAATTTCACGAAAATCGCGGCGTTTTCGAATTTGGAAAGTGTCAGCAGAAAGGCACATTCTCGCACTAGTGCGAGAAAAGAGACATTGCGCTTGTACGCATGCGCAGTATTTTTTTCACACGCGGTGCGAAAATGTTCCTTTCTGCGCTCGCTTCACAGGAACCCAAAGCGAGATTTTACGTGTATACGTTGGGAAAAAAAAATGATTTTACGCGTTAATAATTCATAACCAAACCTGTATCAGTGCGCTCTGTAGGCCGAGATAATCGTCTATGGACAGAGGTTTCTTTTTCAGTTCTTTCGCCTTGACGACTACAAGATTCGAATCCCACGAACGTTTTCCATTCTGAATTTCTCCCAGGGCTAAACGATTTTTATTCAACCCCGCTTCTCTGTGATACTTTCTCTCCTCGAGTACTGCGTGCCGCAATTCTTCGCGTATAACCTCGACCACGGTTCCCGCGCTATCCGGCTCGACGGACTCCTCCATTGCGCGAAAACTATCGCTAACGAGTACGCCGATACAATTGGAATAATGAAGTAAAACGCCGAGTTTTCTCGTACGGTAAAAAAAGGTGAAGTCACGATTGTTTTATCTTTGATATATTTGCCGGGAAAATTGCTCCCGAAGATAAAATCGAAACTCTGCGAAACTCAGCGAAGTCCCGCGACGGCAGCGCAGCACTGACGGGCTTTCACAGAACATTGTTGCGATGCCAATCCGGATGAAGAGTTGGCTCAGCGTCCAGCCGTCTCGGCAGTGCCGTTCAGTGCCGTTTCATGCGCGTGACATAATCGTTTGTTTGACGTTGTTTTGTTTCGACGATCAGCTGTGAAAATCACGGTGCCCAACACGTGAAATGTCAATGTTCGAGAATTTTTTCCAAAAATTATTCGGTAGACGGAACAACTACGAGCCACCGAATCAACAGTGAGTAGAAAATTAAGAAAAAAAAAATGTCATTTTTGTTTCATGCAAATAATTCGTCAAGTTACCCATATGGAATGTTCGAGAAATTAAAATTGTTTTTTTTTATTTTCATAATTTATCGCGCAGAATCGATTTAAAATGTTTTAAAAAAGTAGTTTGCGACTACTGTACACGTCGTTGTGCTCTCATCTGATGACATTGTTCCTCGGAATTTCGCAACATTAGCTGTATTCAAAACATTTTTTTTTGTGCGTATTGGCTATTGAAAAATGACGTTTCAGATTTGAGGACCACCGCCAGTACGGAGATAGATTCAGGAATCCGATTTGGCAGACCGATGACGATGACGACGACGAAGCCGGAGACTTCAGGTGGTTCTTCTTATTGCAGCATTGTACTCGTCAAGCCATCAACATTGCAATTTTCTTTTCATTTACCGGATGGATGTACTGTGCTATTTTAGGAATCCTGGGGCGGGAATACATTTCAACATCTTCAGCGATCCGTTCGAGATCACCCGCTATTTTGAGTCGCAGATGGATGGAATGCTGAAGGATTTCTTTCATGGATTTGGCCAGGGATTCGGCGTTGCCATTGAACCCTTCAATGGTATTTGATGGTTTTTCTTGTATTAAAAATGGTTGGCCAACTTATTCAATGTACTTTTTTTTTTGTACAGAAAATGCCTCAATCCAGATTCTTCCACCCGGCAAACCATCTGAGGGTGACCTAAGGAACAATGTATTGAAGCCCGGATACGAATATCCATCGATAGGAGACGCGAATACCCCGAAAATGGATGGTGACTTGGATGGAAAGTAAGCGCCGAATCCAAAGGGGAGAATCGTTTTTATTATGGTTGTATAAAGAAGCCTCTAGCTTGGTGTAACATTACAGGATCGGCGCGAGCGATCTCGGAAAACTTTGGAAACAGCCCGGCGCGCTGGAACCGGTGCAGCCGTCTGCGCCTCGACGTCAATTCGCTTTTAGCACTTTTGGCAAATCTATAACGAGCCAAGTGATCCGTCGACCAGACGGAACGATGGAGCAGAGGCAAACGGTAACCGACAGCGAGGGCAATACGGAGACGACAGTGACCCGGAAAATCGGCGACAAGACGCATACCGTAAAAACGCGGAAAGATAAGAACGGTGTCGAAACGACTACCGAAGATCTGATAAACATCGATCAAGGCAAGCTCTGGCGAAAAATTCATCGTCGCTCGAGATAACATTTTTTACTAATTTATTTTCGTTTTTGTTTTTTTACGATCTTGCAGATCAATTGATGGACTTTGAGAGCAAATGGAAACCGGTAGTGGAAAGACCGATCGAGCCTGGAACTTTGAACAACTTCCCGTGGCACAAATTCTTTAGTTTCAATCCGAAATTATAGTGCAATTTTAATAAATTGTGTATCCCTCTATTTACACGATTAGCACCGTAGTAAAATTAGACTAATAAGATTCGGCTAAAAATGTAGTCCACGGATATGTGCAGGTGTTGCCGGTCGTCAAACGATTCCGTGTGCTTTGTGCAAAATAAAACGTGCGACCAGCACGATCGACGAAAGAACTCTTCCCAACCGTAAATTAATTTTATTATTGTGTATATAGTTATATACTGTACACGGCACATATGTACATACAGTCTAATAAATATAATTCTATGCGCAACCGGGCCTGTAGATTCTTTTTATTTTCCTTTTCCGTTTTTTTTAACAGTAACACGTTATCATTCGAATTAAAGATTGAACGACGAGACTGTTACAGCTGTTACAAGGTATAACGTAGCGTGCTCCGTTCGTCGTGGTTAATTATTGCTACGGATTATCACAAGGCTGGAAGGATCCTAAGAGATTTTGGCCATGCAAAAATTTATCGATCAGCAGCAATTGTACCACTGAGAGCGCAGTCGAGCTGTCGCCGTACAAACCTTAGAATTTATACGATCATTGTTTCTTCATTGCAGTCGGAATTTACACGTTTACAAACATCCATGGTGGTGTTGTTTTTTTTCCTCATATATATGTGATTCTAGTCGACCGAGCAGTCCTCGGATAAACATCTATGTGTTTCTCTTTTTTTTGTTTTTTAAATTTATCATTATTTTTTAACGTCAAACATTGATCAGGCAAGGGTGTCGCACAGAAACTAGTAAATGAATCAAAAAATAAATCCATAGAGGTGCTTTATTCAATTTTTTTTTATGTCTCTCGTTTCAATACTATTAATTTGCGAATCCCCAGGTATTGCGCGCAGGGAATAGGGTAGTATTTGCAGACGCGCACTCACACAATCGTTCTGTCGACGCGTGTTTAGCCATTCGCGATCGACCATTACAATCTTTTATTTCACTCGAGAGAGTCGACAGACTTTTTTTCCTTTTTTTTTTTGATATCATAAAGTTTATGTGTAAAAACATTTGTGTAAATGTGCCGATTCGTTTGAGGGGGAAAAAAAATTGCGGGACGAACGTGAATGGAACAACACGCGGACATAATTACCATGCATTCTCGTATATATATGTATATATACACAAGTAGTATATATATCGCATACACACCTAAACGTATATACAAATAACTTGCCGTAAACGAGCAATCAATTTTATCATCACCATCCGAGCACCGATTAACGATTAATTATTTTCTACGACACTATTTCGCCTCTTCTATCGCGCCGGTTGATCTTCGATGTTGTCTTCGTCACCGAGTCGCGATACGAATCACCGGTAATTACTGTGATTAAAATTGTCAGATTATTACAACGACGCGTTTCTCTTTTTCTTCCCCCGCTCCCTCCCCAGACAGTGTATAAAATTGTCACTTACCTACGACACGATAAATACCACAGTTAAGTTTAGCTTCCATTATATACAATGTCTAATACCGAGAGAATTGTTTATTCTTTTTTTTCAATCGAGACTCGAAATACTTGAGCGGCATAGCCGATCGACTGATGGAAAGCATCGATAAAACCCATTACCCCGAAGCTATCTCCACGAGATTAAATTTCATCGAGTTGCAACGTTTGTGTTTAACGTCGCACATACTTCGCTCTGGGAAGTCCACTTGGACAATAAAATTCTACAAGAGAACAATTTTTGTTTTCCCCCCAAAGCAGTCGCATCGACGAAGACTTGGCAATGATGAAATTCAATGTCGCGCGGAGAACTTCAGGGTCATATAAAACCCTACGAACAGTGTGGTCGAGAGGCAAACCGCATACCGGGAATCGAGATTACGAAAAGTTGTGCGATGTTCTTTCTTACGAGGAATAAACTTAACGAGTTTCGCACGTGCGTATCGCCATGAGAGCTCTCGAGCGCTCGGCACGGTCCGCACCTTGCGCACAACTTCGACTTCGTCGTTCGGTAACGGGCCCGAGTTGTCTTCGCCTCTCTCCTCTGTTCAAATATTTTCACGAAATTCACGATAACAGAAAAAAAATGTAGGAACAAAAGTGTTGGGAGTGTTTGGGCATTGATATTTACTGTGCACCACCGTGCGTGTCGAGCAGTCCGTTTCGTTTCGTTCGGCTTTGCTCTTCGCCGTCTCCCGCCCTTTATCCCTCTCAACTGACCGAACAAACGTTTTCGAATTTGGCTAGTTACTATGATCCTTCGTGTATCCTATAAAAAGACGCGCTAAAAATTCGGTACCCCCTATTCTTTGAAATCATTAGTGACGACAGTCAAATATTTCGTATTTATACAACGCGGATGGGTCGTCCATCGATCGTCCACCGATACACTTCCCTCTCGGCGCTTTGAATCTTCGTTCGACAGCGAAATCTATTGTCAAAAGAGAATGATATCGAGACGTTTGCGAACGACGACGATAGCCGACCCGATTCTCCCTACATTCTAACCAACGCTTCGATTATCGCGCGAACCATCGAGCCGTTTGTCGCAATCTGTTGTACTATTCCTGACCGAATCCCTCGGTCTCCTCGATCGCGTAATTCAGTTTCTCTACCATTTGGTCGTAGCTCTTGTAAGGCGGTAGATCCAGTCTGTTGAAACACGTGTGCGATCTCGGTAGCCAAGTGTCCTTGCCCACTTTCTCGATGCAGAATCTTTGGGGACCGTTGCTTCCTGCAATTTCGGAAACGGCAAACACCAAGCATTATTATCATTGTACGATCATCGATCTAAAGAAAATCCATGTTAATAAAAAGAAGAAAAAAAGGCGAAAATGTTGAAGGATAGGGTGTGCACTTGGACGTAGATCTGCTCAGCTATACGTTCTTTTACTTGAGAGTGTCCACTGTTAGTGGGTTTTTTAAATTGCCAACCGTACATTCTTTCCGCAAAATACATGTCGTTCATTTTGGCAACAAAAGAACGCTTATCAGAGCAAATTTGGGTGAAAATGAAACCTCGAACTGAGAACAGACTAGAATACAAGAACGCCAGTTTCAGCTGCTTATAGATGTGGATAGATCTCGATTATTTCTGAATTTAGTCGAACAGAGCAGAACTACATTAAAAAACGTACATATATCATTGCCGGCCTATTCGTGCTGCGATTGGCTATGTGGCTATGATTGGCGCGAGACTTGTTCGTCTTTACGATGTATAGAACATACTCACGCACTCGATACTAATAATTATATTGCAATTACCCATCAGTTCGGCGAATCCTCCGACGGGGACGCGACACGTGCCCGTGACGAATTGCAGTAACCTCGCCCGCTTTTCGCTGTCCGTCGTTCTCACGAACTGCGCACGAATCAAATTCAGTTAAGCAAATCGATCTCCGCGTCGAAGAAAATTTATATGTGTCCGCTCGCTTCTTACCTGCCAGAACCACAAGACCTGTTTGCTGTTTCGCGTGTAATGCCTGTAAATAGCATTGCGTTGCCAGTCGTCGACGTCGATTTCCTGCATGCCGCACAGCATGAGCTCGAGTTCCCGTTCGTCGAAATACTTGAGCCACTCGAGTGGGACGACCGAATTGAAGCCTTCCAAAAACGCTTTCGTCTGTTCCTCGATACCTCTCGTCATTCGCCATTCGGTCATTAGCCTTTTCAATAAAATTTCGAGTAACGTTCTCGATCGGCATATTCATCGTAAATAAATATTGTCAAAAAATTTCTCATCACCTCATATATTCTTCCTTGTTCTCCTCGACGACTCTGATCTTGTCGCCTCCCTCTTTCAACTCGTGGTGTATAACCTGACCGAGAATCTCAAAATCCACGCTGTAGTAAAGTTCTAGGCCGCATTCGTCGATGTTGTTCTCCTTTATCCATACGAGAGATTTGTAGAATTCCGGATCTATTGACTCGATGTCTTTCATTATTAATTTTTTATTCAACATGCGCTTGTAGAAGGGCATTGTGAAACCGCTGTAGATAAACCGTCCGTGATAGAGAGCCTAAAATCGGAATTAGAACGATTACATTTCGAATTTGCCATGGAATTCCCATTAAAAAAAAACATTAACAAACGAAACATGCAGAGAAAGTTTTACCATTGCAATAAACCTTCCGATGAATTTGAAATACTGCAAATGATCGGGATTAACGTACGATGCAGGATTTATCTGCAAGCTGTAATTGCTCTTGTTAGCGTACTCGAAGAGGCAATACATCGGATTGAGCACCTCGTGGCTCAACAGGAAGAACCATTCCCTGATAACGTGAAATTTATCGATAAATATGCGTTCGATCGAACCATCATTCGTGGAACAGGCATGGATCTCTTCTCGCTTACCTCGAAACCCCGCCGTAATCTAGGCCCTCCTCCCCCTTAAAGATTATGTACAATCTTCGTCGAAGTGCGAACGCCTCGGCATTCATTATTTGGTGATAAGAATCTTCGAAAAGTGTTTGTCGACTGACGCTGATCTTAATGTGATTGGGCATCGCATTTGTTTGACACAAAAACCTGAACTGCGAGAGCTTCCAACGGAATGATCTTTCGTACGCTCTTGGCACACGGTAAACACCTTTTGGTCTATGAAAAGTATTAGAGAATTAGTGATTTATCTTTTGATTCACAAATCAAAAAATAAAATTGAACGAATAAATGTAATGGTTCGAGGATCGTAATTCGTAGGATTACCCTTTCGGCGCGCCTGGACGCGGATCCTGGAATGTAGTCGTCCTGGTGTTGTGGTCGACGAAGTATCGCACGCCGTCTTCCGTAAGACGTATTTCCCATCCATCGGGCAACGGTGGCTCGTCGATTCCGGTCTCTTGTCCCTGAGTGCGCGGATCTTCCCACTGGGTCGTACGATTCTTGTGATTGACGTAATACACTCTTCCCTCGGGCTGCTTTCGCCTTTCCCAGCCGGCCGGCAGCGGTCCCAGGGCGTCGTCCTCGTCGACGGTCGCGACCGAGGGCCCCGCAACAACCGGTTGACCACCGTGAGCCTGCAACATAAAAACAAACGATTCGCGAATTTGCGTTATTAGTTTTCGTACGTAAGCTCATTGACTTCGAGCAGAGCTAGGCGGTACTTGAAGTACCAAAGTACTTTTTAGTGGTTCGAGTACTTTTTTACGATTTCAACTACAAAGTACAGATACTTTTTCAGTACACGCTCGCATTACGGATACTCGACGAGTAGGATGAAATTTTGGTTCTATTAATATATGATTATCTGCCTAAACTTTTCAAGAAGTATAACTTTAACGAGAATTTATTTTTTTAATAAATAATATAAGAAGCGGACGCTTTTTGTTTTGTTGTATAAAATTCTTTTACGGATTTTTTTTTAACGAAAAAAGTGAAGATTAGATTAAGGATTGCCTCAAAACAACGAATTACGAAAATTTCAGATTGCCCCCACTGAAAAAAAAATATATATATACATCAATGACTCGAGTAAAATTCGCTTGCGGGCTGTCAAAGAAAAAAATTGTTGTTTCAACTCTACTTTCAATTCTTACAATTCCATAAAGAATTGAAACGATAACACAGTCTTGCCGTCGTTGTTTCAGTATTATATGGAATTGTACGAATCGAAACTAGAATTGAAATAATTTTTTTTTCTTTGGCAACCCGCAAACGATTTTTTTAATTTCAGTGCAGCTCCACCTTTGAGTATCCTTGCGATGAATCCTACCTGAGGATAAAGAAACCGTTGATTTCCCTGTTGAACAACGTACTGCCGTTCGCCCTGCCAGTGTTGAAAGTGCTGTAGCCTCTCCGTATTCGGCCTCTGCCACGTGGTACTTCTCGTATTGTGATCCACGTAATAAATTCTCCCCCTGGGATCCCGACGAACCTCCCAGCCCGGTGGCAGAGGTTGCGGCCGCTCCCAGGACGTGCTTCGCGTATTGTGATCCACGTAATATCTTCTACCGTATATATCGTATCTCATGTCCCAGCCGGCTGGCAAAGGTTCCTCGGTGGGCGTCGCGTTTTCACCCTCGACCGCGAGTACCGAGGAACCCGCTTGGGCCGTCGGCTGCACGGCCGGCACGATCGCCGGCGACGTGTTGTTCCCGACGAGGGCGTTGTGATTGCTCACTGCGTCGTTGGCTACGGACGCCGAGCCGGGGTCGACTATCGGCGTGTTGCTCATACCAATGCCAGCTGGAATCACCGAGTTGTTGTAGCCGGGCTCGTGCAGCATGTTCGAAGAGCTGCGCTGCACCATCGCAGGCTGAACCGTCGAAGGTGCGGTGTTTTCCGTGCCTTGACCGCGCATCAACGCGCGTATTCCACCGTTCAGAATACTACGATTGTTCGTGCTGTCGCTGTTCGAGGCACCTGCAACAGTCGAAGATTATTTGCTACATCATTTTTTTTTCGATACTGCGTAGTTCATAAACATCGCGGAGTTCGGAGATTGGAAAGAAAATTTTTTACCGCAACGTTTTAGGCGCGGGATAGTTTCGGGTTCGAGGAAACGACCGCCGAAACCTTGGACATCGACTGGCAAGCTATTTATAACATCGCGCATTGATCAAGCATCCCTCGAGTTCACGCCCGGTATACTCCGATGATAAGCGCGAACCCCTCGATTCTACGCGCTATTTTATCATTATGATTGTTATTATTATCAACATTAATAGATAGTCGGTGGGATGAGGAGAATGTGCGGCGGATCGAATGTTTAAAATGTTCGTATAGTTCGAGTCGTTCATCGAGGGAAAACTCGTCCGGTGGATTTCGTTTCAACGTTTAAGATTTACCGAAATGGGTACGAATTGGTGATGGCAATAACTCACCGAGCGGCAACGGGGCACCGGTTACCGAGCACTGAGACTGTCGCGATTGTTCGTTGGGCGGCGTTACACCGCTCATATCGATTTTAAGGCCGTCGAACAGTGTAACCAATTCGCCGACTTTGGCTAGCTGAGAATCGTGCTTGCTCTCGTTCATCAGGTCCAGCGTCAACTCGAGATTCTCGAGTTTACCATTGTAATGGGCGAGTATTTGAAAGAGGCTTATGCGTTTTTCGCCAATAATCGCGTCCTTCCGAAAGGTGCTGTGATCCAACAGACGAAAGTGCAGCTGAGAATAAGGCGTCACGAGAATCGTGAATTCTTCGTTCCATTTAGGTTGATAAGTTGACTTTGAGACTTCAGTCTTGCGAGGGCTCTTGTCGTCGACTGAGAATTCCACGTATGGATTGGGCTTCAGGAATGAAGAGCTCTTCAACACCGCGGCTTCGACTGGAAAACAAAACAAGACAAATTTACAATCAAATAATTTAACAAACTTGAGTATTAAAGTTGATGTATCTCGTCGCGGAACTTGAACTTTAATTTTGTACTAAGCATAGAGATTTACACGCATAGAGCATTTTTAAAATCTTTCCCCACTTACTTTTTCTCTTCATAAATGACTATTACACGATTATTGCTTGTTTACAATTATTCTTGTAAAATGGTTGTTGTCATATAAAAAAATAGGCAAATGAAATTACTTTGTTGAGCTTTAAAACATTTCAATTTTTATATTAAGGTTCAACTGGAAAATAAATAAAAATAATTCACAAACAAGTAATTTAACAAACTGATATTGAAGTCGATATATCCCATTGCGGAGCTTGATATTTCATTTTATACTACACACGGATATTTATATGTGTACAGAATTTTTCTCGTCTTTCCCATTTACTTTGTATCTTCATAAACAAACATTACGCGACTGTTACCGATTTATGATTATTCTTGTAAAATGGTTTTCCTCATCTAAAAAAATAAGTAAATAAACAAATCAAAAAGGCAAATGAAATGAATTTGTTGGTCTTCATGGTAGGAAGCTTACAGACATAATAACATAAAAATTGTAGATACAAAACTACTCGAATATTAAGAAAATTTTCTTAAAGGATTTTTTTTTTTCGTATCAGTATCGACATAGTCTTTGCGTTCCACGGATCGACTGGACGATGCAATATTTAGTATTCCTTACTCGTCACGCTGAGCTGATGGAAGCCGGGCGATCCTGACTCCCCGTCGCAATGCAACATCGTACAGGAGATTCGCTGCAGCTTGCTTGTCGAATTAACGCGCCTGGTAGATCAAAACATCCTTCACGTACATGAGACTGCACCACCTGAAATTCATTGGTCAGCAACGATATTCTAGCACACTGAACACCACTCGGAGCGACAATATGTTTGCCTCGCGAATTTTCTATCCTACATCAAAAACGACTATCGAAAAGACACATCAAGGCTCATAAAAAAAAAAAAAAAAAACGGGAAAAACAAAAGTTCGCCAATGTACGCTCGTTGCAACTATAGTGTGCGGACACCGGACGTAACTGCAGAGACGTGTCTTTGTGCCATTAGCCAGTAGCACCGTGCATCGACTTCGATTTTTTTTTTTTTTATGGGCGACTCGCCTACCGAAATCGAATGTAAATCCTTCCTCCGAGAACACCGAATAATCGTCCGAAAAACATTAACACGACGCTGGCCCGTCGTGCCTCTCGTCCACAACAGCATTGAAAGCCATCCGACAACTCGGCGGATTTACTCGATCGACTCGTTGCACGACGATATCGGGATTAACGTCCGAGGTTGAGAACAAGGAGGGGGGGGAGAGGGGGGGGTGCACGTTTACCGCGAATATTAAGCGGAAACATCGAATGAGTGTACTCTCGAGTTATCGTCGGGCATCGATGGATTCACACTAGTCGTGTATTCGCGGACGTATGTATCACGTCACAACTCTTCGCTCTCGGTAAGAATCGCGTCGGAGCTTGCGTAGAGCTCAGGGGGGAGATCCGTTTTTTTTTCTTCTTCGTTCTTCATCGAGCCATATTCGAAATCTGTCAATACGAACCTAAAAGTGGAACGGCAAGCTTTTGCGGAGCACCTCCGAACACGGTGCATCGCACGTCAGGTCCCCCCTACGAATTATTTCGTTGAAACACTCCCTTTCTGCGTTATCATTGAGCTTTGATTGTGAAGTCCCGTATTTCACGGACGGTCGATTTTTCGCGAGATTTCTGGCAGAGGCTCGTTACCGTCAACGGCCATAGGTCGGTGGACCGTGCTCTCGAGGCTGATTGGCGGAACGTAGGTGGGGCCGGTGGCATGCGACCAATGAATCTTGATTTTCAGGCACCTCGCACATGAAACACATGTGCAGTTTGCTGTCACACAGCGAGTCGGTCGGACACCGATACGCGGGCATCAGCCAATCACGGCTGTGTGGATACTGCACGGCGTGTCTTGTGTCCAGTAGGTAGTTTCGTATGCGCGCAGCTTCAGGAGCCATAAGCGGCTTTCCAGTCGGAATTCAGAATGATTGATAATCACTTGTCCGGTTCTACGATTGGTCCGTTCTGTCACATTAGGACAGTATCCGACGGAACGAACCAACAGTAGTATCGGAATAAGTGATGGGATCATTTTGACGAGCGACTGGAAAGCGCTTATAGTTGTTCGGCAACGGCGAGTGGGGGACTTCTTATTTTTTTCGTTGGGGCTGTCTCCTGCAGAGGGCATGTGTCGCCCGGTGGAGGCTTCCGTTTTCGCGTCTCAGCACGTCTTTTAAACTCTTTTTACTCGTACCCCTTTGACAAACAAGACGAGGAACAGTGTAGTTAAGTTATTAACAAAAAGAGTAAACAATATTAAAAAATGATAGACAAACAAGAGGAGAAGGAAGAGCTCCAGCTTTTCCAGCTCGATGCTGGAAAAACTTTAGTTAAGTTTTTCAGCAGGTTTCTAGCCGAGACGCGTTACCGCGAACGGCAACAGGTCCTCTCGTACTCTCGACGCTCATTTGCGGGATGGAGCAGCTGCATTCCATCAATGAATCTTGATTTTTACGCGGTATAGATGTTTGGCAAGGGGAAGTGGAGGACTTCGGCGGCCAAAGGGAGAGAACAGACGTAGTAGTTATTTTAATAATGATTATTAATTAACAAGGAGCAGCAGCCGGGGAATCTTGATCTTTAGGCGGTAAATAGGGCTTGCGACCCAGCCGTGGAAATGATTATAATGACGGATTGATTTGATTGGCCCTTCTGTCCGAGATTAGTCTCATCTGACAGAATGGGCCAATCAAATGAATCCGTCATTACAACGTAATAATTTCCACGGCTCGGTGGGAAACCCATTCACGGCTCCAACAGTCGCGCGGCAATGGGAAGTGGGGGGATTCTTTTTCTTCTCCTTCCGGCTGCCTACAGCAGAGGGCACGTTTCACCCGGTGGAGGCTTCAGTTACGCATCTCATCACGCGTCTTCCAAACACTTTACTCGCGTCCGCGTTGTAAAAAAACAAAACAAGGAACGTTGTAATTATAGTTATTAACAAACAAAAAAAGTATACAATATTTTTAAAAAATGACAGACAAACAAGAGGAGAGGGAAGATTGTCGTTCGCTAATGCAAAATCTTCAGATCACCTCGACCGATTCTAACATAAATGTTAACGAGCAAATCATCGATGATCTGGCGATGTCGAGGGTCAAGCACAGTTCCTCGATGAATTCGCTTCAAGAGAGAAAGGACAAAATTTGCCCGGAAGAAAGCTGGTCGACGAAGGTTCTGCCGGGCTCGAACGTGCCCGAGAAAATTCTGTTCGTCGTCGACACCGCCAGGGAGCCCGACTGCACGCCGTTCGAGACTCGCGCGTCAGCAAAATTTTCGCCGCTCTATATGATCAAGCGTGTCGTCGAGATATTCGTTAACGTCAAATCGGGCTTGAATCCGAGGCACGAATTCGGTTTCATGACGCTCGAGGCCGACGGGGCCAGCCGAGTCTGCGACTTCACCAGCAACCGGAAGTTGTTTCTCTCGATGTTGGAAAAAATCGAGGAGGACGTTATGGACCAAGAACAAAACTTTTACGACCTCAGCCTGTGCTTCGATAAAATCGCATCGTGCGTGGAATTCGAGGAGAACTGGAGCGCTCCTACCTTCGTGCCACGCGTCATCCTGCTGTACGCGAGATCACACTCGATACCTCAGTTCTTGAGTGGACAATCTAGTTTCGACTTGCTAATGGGGTACGACAATTTCTTTCTTGATTCGTTATACGTCCACGAACCGGTCAGCGACGACAACAAGTGTCAGACTATATACACGCAATTGTCGGCGCTGGACACCAAACAGACGTCTTACATACTAGAGGTGGGCAGAAATCCCGCTACACTTCACACCAACATGGCAAAATTGATGGCCCATCCGTTGCAAAGAGCCAGACAGGACGACTCGCCGTATTCTTTTTACAATCCCGGAAGTCCTCAAGAGGTTCAGACCAATGTCTAATGTAAATAAACTACTGATCACAAAACAAAAACCTAAACAGAGTTTGGGTTGTTTGTCTTACGATAAAAATTTGCTACTTTTATTCTTGTTAGTGTACATACGATAACGTCGATGAGAAGAATACCAAAAGACCGGTTGTTCAAGAGTATTAAAGTTTGTAATTTTTAAGAAAAATTGGCACCAGGTTCTACAGACACTCTGTTGATTGGTGGAAGCTTGGTTTCAAACCTTCCCATTGGTCGAAGCAAGCATGGGTAGAATCGGTTTTGTCGGAGAAATGGTGAGATGCCGAAAAATGTTATTTATAAGTGAAGAAAAAAAAGGACGGTCACATGATTGCGAAGTAGGCTCGATCTTGCGATGTTTTGTGCATACCGTTTATATTACAACGCGTAGATAAGCAAAGTTAAGCTTTTTACGGTTATGATTTTGTGGGCGTGTGTGTGAGCGCGAATGTGTGCCGGTAACGATAGAATCGAGATAGGCTCTGTAACAGTACTTTAAGGACAGAATAGCTCGAAATAATATATGTTCCTACGCGTTACGAAACTGCGTGTTATAAATCGCTTTGTTTAATTCTCTCCATTCCCGCGACAAGTTTGCAGGACCGTCGATCATTTCGTCTACACAGTTCCAGTCGTACATCCTCGAGGTAAGCAGAATTCCTTCAACTGTTCTTCCCGTATCGCAAAATTGACGGCCCGTCTGTTGCAAAGAGCCAGATAAGACGACGTACCGTATTCGTTTTACAATCATGGAAGTCGTCAAGAAGTTCAGACCTACCCATTGCAAAAAAAATCTCTAAACAGAGCTTGAATCGTTCTCTGTCTCACGATAAAAATGTGCTACTTTCGTTCTCGCTAGTGTACATACGATAACGTTGATGGGAAGAACACCAAAAGAGCGATCGTTCAAGTATTAAGTTTGTAATTTTAAAGAAAACTATAATTTATAATTGGAAGAAAAATTACTTCCATGTGATTGCAAAGTAGGCTCGCTCTTGCGATCTTTTGTGCAGAGATGCCGTTTATGTATTACCATGCGTAGATACGCAAAGTGAGCGCAAGTGTGCGGGCAACGATGAAATCAAGATAGGCTCTGTAACAGTACTTTAAGGACAGAATGGCTCGAAATAATATATGTTCTTACGCGTAACAAAACTACGTGTTATAAATCGCATTATTTTATTCTCTCCGTTTCCACAAGTGTGCAGGACCGTCGACTATTTCGCCGGTACAGTTCCCGTCCGATGTGATTGACGAGCCGGCCTTTCCTACCGTAACTCTGACCGCATTGTGCACAGGCGAACGGTCTTTCTTTGTACGTTGCGGAATCGGGCTAGGCTCTGTTGCAACACTTTAAGGACAGAATTATCTCCAAATAATATATGTTCCTACGCGTTACGAAGCTACGTGTTATAAATCGCATTCTTTTATTCTCTCCGTTCCCGCAACACGTTTGCAGGTCCGTCGACCATTTCGCCTGCACAGTTCCCGTCGGATGTGATTGATGAGCCGGCCTTTCCTGCTGTAACTCTGTCCGCACTGCGCGCAGGCGAACGGTCTTTCGCCCGAATGAACCAACCGATGTCTCGACAGATTCGACAACTGTGAAAATTTCTTGCTGCATTCGGTGCACTCGTAGGGTTTCTCGCCGGTGTGCTTTCGATTGTGCCTCTTCAAGTCGCCTCTGTGGGTGAATTCTTTCTCGCAGTAGTCGCAACACAATCGACACTGGGCTCTACGCTTCGTTCGAACTTTTTTCGATATTTCCAGACTGACAAAAGGAAGCGAAAAAATCAACCATAATGAGTTCAAGTACGTCAGATATTTTGCGAGTGAAATTAGTTGAAATATCGATCAGTTTTAGAGTTACTAACTTTTTCGCTTTTCCGGTCGCCGATGGGTTCGTAAGTGGAGTTGTATCTTGCTCTCTTTGTGTTTGATGCGTTACCGTTTTTTCGGGATAGTTAAAATTATCCTGAGGCGACAATCTCTCGCTCTCCTGAGGTGATGCGGCTTTAGCGGTGTTATTATCGACGGATTCCACGTAAAAGTGCATAGTCGGTCTGACGGCGATTTCACCATATTTCGCAATTAAATCGTTACGAGATAGACGAGATGCTGTGTCTTCCGGTTGGCAAGCGGAGTTTATGTACCCTGCGGATCCCTCCTTGCCTTTAACAACTCGCTCGAACTTTTCGATGCAATCGGTGCATACGGTGTTCAGTACCTGCAAACATTAACGAGTCGTTGTCAAAAACTGATAACACGATAAGACAAACAATTTTTTTTATCCTACAGATTAGAACTCACGATAAGTCGAAGTTTCACTATTTCAATGAGAGCGTGCTGATTCTCCTCGCTTCCGAAAATCGGCATTGTATGCTTTCGCGCACAAATACGACAGCGTCCGATAGCGTGACAAACCATTTTGTTTGTTTTCTTAACATAAAAAAACGTACTTAAATTTTTTTTTTATTACTTTCAAACACTTATTTTTTTCTAAATTTTTACGAAATTTTGATTTTCTTTCTCATTTGAATGAAAAAAGTGCTGGAAGTAAGAGTCTCCGCAAGCACTCGAGTAGATTTGAGCTCGATCGTCGTACGGCGTGTGCGTACACGTTGCGGAATTAATGTCATGTGGGACGGGGAGTCTCGCGCATCGAGTGGGGGCTCCCGGTGAATACCCGAAGGGAATTCCCTGACGAACGCTCCGTGACACAACAACGCAACGTCACGGCTCGGTGGGAGGAAACTCCGCCTGGTATAACGCTGAAACTCGTTTGTCAAACCAATTAACAAGGTCTGTACAGTAGAAGCGCGTTTAACCGACGTAATGTGGGGGGGGGGGGACCATACGTCGGATAAGTGAAATCTTTGATAACACGGATAACATACATACTCAGCGTGCAAACATTGCTGCGTTATCCGAGTTTTCTGTATTATCCGAGCGTACACCACGGTTAACGCGGAGGGCTCGGATGAGTTGGGTGGCCGAATAACGCGGAGCCTGGGTTAATCGGAGGTCGGATAAGCGAGGTTCTACTGTATAATGCGATATTGGGAGTGAACAAATATTCTTCGAATCCACCGTTCTTCTGCGATCATCATTCGGCTGCATTTTTGTCTTATAATATAGCACTCGTTTTATTTCTGGTATACCTTTCAAGGTTTTTTTTACATTTCACCCCTCCCCGCCCTTCCCTATACATATTTCCCCTTATCTACATAATAATAAAGTTCATGTCGATTGGACACTTACACATACTCACGGATACTCACAGATACTCACGGATACTCAAAGATACTCACACGAATACTTAAAGATACTCACCGATACTCACGGATACTCGCAGATATTCACCGATACTCCCGGATACTCACAGATACTCACGCGATACTCACAGATACACACGGATACTCACAGATACTCACAGGTACTCACAGGTACTCACGCGGATACTCCCAGATACTTACACGGATACTCACAGATACTCACAGATACTCACAGGTAGTCACGGATACTCACAGATACTTACGGATACTCACAGATACTCACAGATACTTACTAATACTCAAAGATACTTACTAAACTCATAGAATACTGCGAGCGCGCGAAGCGCCCGAGCCGACATAACCGCTAGTATACATAATAACGATCGTTACGGTTTGAGGACAGTACATCTTAAACGCTGGAACCGGGCATAGGCCTTGCACGTGTTTTTCAATAGATAACGATATTGGGGAATAAAAATCCGCTGTTGCACTGTAAACGATACTATATTTTTATTTCACGTATGTTAACTAAATACGTGTCAAATTGAGCACTGATACAAAATATACAAGTAAAATTTAACGCGGTCGTACATATCACAGTATACATGCATTTCAGTGTTCAATAAACTAGTTAATCGTACACAGATAATTGATTACATCGATAATAATTATTGCTAATAAAGATCGAAGTTTGAGATTAGTAAAAAATATTTTGCAAAGGATAAAAGAAAACAAAAAGTACTACTATTCAGTCAGCCTTCGTTCGATGTATTTCCGGTCATCTCCTCCGGTTATGACAAATTCTCGGATCGAACGCAATGGAGGATGAGTAAAGCGGGTTGTGTGGAGGTCGCGTGATATAAATTACTATATACATAATAACAATTGGGTTACGGTAGATCTCAAACTGAAACAGGCACCGAATGGCCCCGCGCGAGTTTTTCTACCGCATCCGAACGGTGTGTTTGATGAGATGATTACGGCATAGAAAACGAATGGAATCGATATCAGTCATTCAACATTCGAGCTCCAGCATTGAATTATCCTACGTCTCAAAAAATGGAAATGATTTAAAAAATCGTGCGACTAATCGCAGCTAACGAGCTGACTGCCAGGAGACAAATATTATTAACGGAAGACCCGGCCGACGAGGATTCCAGACCGAGTTCTTGAAGAATTGCCGGCAACCATTCGGTAACCGATGTGCGGACTGTTCTCATTGCGGCGACTTCATTTTCTATGGGGTCGGGTGTTGACGTTGAAACATTTTCGCTCGCCGCTCTAGTCGTCTCAGCTGTGACTTCCTGCGAATTCGACGGTGTCCAGTCTCCGCACTGTGGAAATCCTCGCGGCACCGGCTTGAACTCATCGTGCTCGCCGACTTTGAACACGAGACCCATTCCCACTTCGACGTGGAATTCGATGTGGCAGTGGAAGAGCCAGTAGCCTGAAATTAATTTGTTTTTTTTTAATTTAATTCACGTTTAATTATAGTTTTGCGGATGGTCTAACCTCAGGAGAGTTCAGAAAACATTGAGATAGGAATGGCGAACACTTGTCAATGGGATAAAAATCCGAAAAACCTCAAACATATGGAAGGTGCTGAAAAGATTGATTTTGATAATTTATTAACTTAATAAAAAAAAATTGCTCCACACATCACCTGGCACTTTTTATTTTTATGAAAGCGATTTGCTAATTTTTCTGAATACGTATGCATTTTTTGTAATTTTTGAAAATTCCGTTTTTCAGTTAATAAAAAACGCAATTATCAGAAAGTTCACAAACTTATGAAAAAATGCATACGTATTTAAAAAGGTTAACAAATCGTTTGCATACGAACAAAAAGTTAGGTTGCCGGGAGATATGTTGAAGAGTGTGTTTTTCATCTATTTGTTAATAAAATTTTGGGATTATTATTATGCGAAATCAATCCTTTTAGTATCTTTCATATGCTCGATTTTCCGGATTTTTTCTCTCTCAAATTCTCTCTCAATTATCTCTAAATTCACGCGAGGTCGGACTGTCCGCAAGTACTACCTTGATTGCCGATCAGGTTTTATGAGGGGTTATATTTGATATTAGATAAGATCAATTTAGCTGGATTATCTGCGTGGAAATCTTTGGCTATTAGATAAGATAGATTTACCTGGATTATCCGCGTGGAAACGAACGATGGTGTAACCACCGTCCGGCACGGTAACCGTGTCCTTGATCGGAGCGCGATCCAGGTTCCTGTGCACCAGACCCTCCGCATCCAATCTCTTGATTTCCTCCACCGTAACGTTTGTTCCTACTCGTGTCATGGCCACGACACGGAACTGATGCCCGTGCAGGTGGAACGGATGATTCGCATCGAAAGTGAAACCTGCAATGAGACGGGATGTCTGTACATTATAACTGTCTAAGCGGTGTTTAATACAATAATGCATTAGTTCCAAGTAACGAAGCATCTAACTTGCGTGCACGCACGGCAACGCACTTATATAAAAAAATGTATATAGTGGATGATTTATATTATTAGTATATAATTATAGTTGATATTATATTATATTATATTTGTGGTACATTATTTTTTTTTATAATCCTACATATTAAAATGTTTGGTTTATATATCAACGGCGTAATGCCAAAATGCCGAACAGGCCATGTCTATACACAGTGAATGCGCTCTTACTGAATTAGGCGATCGATGTGAACCTTTTTTTTGTCACTTACCCTTGTCAATGAGCACAAGCTCAACGACGCTGCCCAGTTTAACTTGAAGCACGTGTGTACAACCGCAAAATCTATGCTCGCAGCCATTGACGGTACTCGCGTTACAGAATTGATTTGCTGCTATGGAATCGCGTTGCGACAGAAGCGGGAAGGGCGGCAGCTTCATCGAGATATGATTCAATTGCGGCGTGAATAATTTCTTGTTCTTTATGGGCACTAAAAAAAGGAGAAAAAAAAAATTGTCTCATTAATGAAAAACTACAGAGTATAACCCATATAGACGAGGCCCACGAAACGGAGCAGTTGCACCCAGAAAAATAATTTAACAGGCACCCTGCACATAAATATTTCTTTGGCTTGCATACATATATTTTTGTGTAAAATAAATATTTGTTTGATTAAAATGAATATTTGTTTGTTTAAAATGAATATTTGTTTGATTAAAATAAATATTCGTTTGATTTACATAAATAGACATTTTAGCCGGCTAGGCCAGCCTATCTGTACAGTCCTAGTGCGAGGCAATATTTGCAGCTCGTGCCGCGAATAGTACGCCAACTGCGCCGTTTCGTGGCGCTTGTCTATCTGGGATAAATTATCGCAACCTTTCTAAAAATGTATGCAAAGTTTCATTACCTTGATTGAAGCCGTAAAGATTCTTACGATGGAACTGAGGGTTGTCCTTGTCATAGAAGTCGTACGACAGGTAAAACTGGTAGTCAGGATCCCGCTCAATAGACGCGTCGTTCGGATCGAGGGATTCGAGCATAGGCATGCTGACCGTTCGGTTGTCTTCCATTCCTCGATTCAACGCGTTCACTTGCTACGATCGAGCAACAAATTATTCGTAATATTGCAAATAAAATATTGATAAAGTAGATTTTCTATTTATTATTATTATTATTATTATTTTAAGATCCCTACCAAAGCCGTTGTGTTCATAGGAATTCTTGCGTACGAAACCGTTCCATTAGGATCAGTTTCCTTCGCTCCGTTGTATCTCAGCACTGCGACTTGATGAGCGCTGAGAAATCTTTCGTCACAATCCATCAAGCCTCGAAACCGGATCCAGTAATTGTCGATCTCTTGATTCATCTCGACAATGAAATCGAATCTTTCGCCGGCGTAGCTCACCAACGATTCAGCTGGAATAAATAAGTATATAATATAGTATATAAGTATAATAAGTATATAATAAGTATATAATATAAATAATGATGCAACATCGATGTATGATTCTCGGTACTCCGTTGCAAATGCAATGAATTTAATAGTTCATACGAGAATTACGAGAAGAAAAAAAAATTATATTAAAGATGAATCTTTCGGTATATTACATCGGCTTTTTTTAAATATAATTAAGGTGGAAGCTTATCATACCTTCGATGGGTTCGATGTCGTTACCGTCGGTGCTCACGACGTAGATCGTATGATTGTCGACCGACACCTCGATCGGGCAGTTCAAGAATTCTGCATTTATAAGCCTGAACCGATATCTCGAGCCCTGAAAAATGAGCCGCCTTGTAGATCGTATGCATAAAGCATGTCCGCTAGCTCGACGAACCGAGCCTAAAATTATTGCTGCGAATTTTGTTTATTTTTCTTTTCCCCCCCATTACCTGATCGACCGAAAACGTAGCGATTGGCATGTCCTTGCTAGTACCATACTCGTCCCTCAATGTCTGGTACCGTCCAAGGCCGTTGACAAGTAGATTCGGCGCTTTGTTATCACCGTCCGAGTGATGGTGAGCGAGAAACTTTTCCGATCCGATCTCGTGGTCCCAATCCAGTATAATCATACTGTGATGGTCATGGTCGTAGAGGTCTACGTGAGGGTCCTTGCTCGGCGGTACTCTGACGATCAAGGCACCGAAGACACCGTCCCCTCTTTGAAATCCTATTAACGATACGGGACATAAAACGAATTATAGTAAAAATGGCAACTTCGGTATATTATGTCGATGTTTTTTAAATTTTGATTAATAGGTTTTTATAGAATAGTCTTATAGTTTAAAAAAAATAGTTTTATATGACTATACAATAGTTTTGTAACTATAGAACTATACTGTAGAACAGTTTTATAGTTTTTATAGTTTTTCAAATACTTTTCCATAGATTCTATTAGCGATATGAGAAAGAAAAAAATTATTGTAAAAATGAAAACTTCGGTACACTATGTCGTAGTTTTATTTTTAATTTTATTTGTTTGTAGCTGTTCACGAGTGATAGCTGAAAGTTTTGCAAGAGTTGACTAAATTGTTACCTGAATGCGAATGCCAGAAGTGAGTACCGGCGGTGGCCGCGGTGAATCGGTACCTGAACGTTGCTCCTGGTTGTATTGGACACTGGGTCACGTACGGCACACCATCCATGTAGGGTGTATCGCGATTATGCTGGCCGTGCCAATGCAGCGTCGTACTTTCTGCGAGCATCAGGTTCGTGACGTCTACTATCAACCTGTCACCTTGGCACACCTACAATTACACATGGCGTCAACATATATACGTATATATATATATATATATATATACAGCGATGGCGTCAAACGCTTTCACTCTGTGCAGCTCGTCTAAAATATTCGTGCCTAATATGGAAGTAGACGGAGCTATTGCGTTAACTATTATACATTCGTACGCATAATACCGAAGACCGTTTAATCTCTGCTATAGTAAGAAAAAAAACATGCGAGTATGTTTATTTGTATAACGAAGGCGGTAAGTTGTTGTTTTTTTTTCCCCTATTTTTCCACAAGCGTCGCAAATTACTACTTGCGTTGTAAATGTCGAGATCGCGGAAGGCAACAAAGAAGATATTTATATCTTCTTTGTTGCCTTTGTCGGACTATAATTGCTTCTCCGATTTTCAATTAATTCTGTAACAACGTATCGTCGAGAGATAAGTAAATAGCCTATTATTGACCGATGATTATTATTAACCTGTGCGCATGCGCAGTACAATTTCATTACTCCCTAGGGAGTAATAGGGCTCATTACTCCCTCTGGAAGCTCTATTACTCCTGGGGGAGTAATGGTCATTAGCGATTATGGCGATTTCGCGACGCTCGAAATGTGGTTATTTTAACTAAGTCGGAAAAAAATATCGTATGCGACAAGGGAGGATGTGCATTTTCACCTCGTGTGAATTTCTGCCCTCGCTTCGATCGCGCATCAAACTTCACACTCGGTGAAAATACGCACTTTCCTCCCTTGTGCCATAATATACTATTTCGCTGGGTTGCTGCAGTTTAGAAAGAGGGAGTGTCCGTATTCGAGCAGTGGTCGGCAAACGCTTTTGTAGATTTTTGTTGCGTGTTCTATGGTGATCCGTTTTTTACGGAACGTAATTTTGCGGAAGTGACCCGCTCGAGCGACCGTTTTTGTTTTGGACCGATTTTCAATTAATTCTGTAACAACGTATCGTCGAGAGATACGCGTTGAAAAAAAAACGCAATTTGCATAATCACTCGATCTACATATTCTCAATGCGCAATTTTTACAGCATCTCGTTGCGTAACGAATGTAAATGATTTGAAAAAAAAATCATTATTTTGCATCTGTCTCATGTAACACGATAATCAACGACTTCGCAATATTTCATTGTCAATTGTAACCTTGGGTAGAATATTATCGGCTCAACGATGAATTAAAGCACTCTGCCGAGATGTTCCATGTCCATATCGTTATACCGGAACCAGGAAAACTTATACGGATCTATACTCGCGAGCTATTAGCATTCGAAGTTGGTAATCAGATGTACAACAGCAGAACAAAAAAAAAGGCGAGAAAAACTCGACGATCTAGCGAGTAGCGGATCGTTGTAAATTGCGTGAGAAATGTAACCGTTGCGCAATTTTGTATGACATAAATTATAGCACGCAATAACGGATCCAAAATCATTATCCATTAAGTCATTATAGCGAAGTTGTTCAGCGAGGAACACGTGTCATGTCGTAATCCTACTTTTTCATTCATTACTTTACCAATAATCTTATTATTATTATTATTATTATTATTATTATTATTATTATTATTATTAAATATTGACTCACCTCGACCGATGGTCCGGGCATTTGGCGATTGACTACTTGAATGGAACGCTTAACCCCATCGGCCGGTACGCAGTGAGGGCGAAAGCAATCCGTCACGTTGAAGGGACAATTGTAGCAAGCTTTGCTCATGGCGTAGTAAGATTCGAGTTTGAACGCATAGTAACAATCCATCGGCGGAGCGCCGTCGACGCAAGGACGTCTGCAAGGATGATTGCGCCAGTCTATCTCGTCGGGTTCGACGAACCCGCGTTTCCAATCGATGCCATTGTTCACGCTTATTACGGACGCTACAAATTACAATAATTCGGACGATAAAAATCATATGTAACCGTACGAAGCACGATCGACGAAACTCGATGCACTCACCCGTCAAGCAATTTTGTATCGTCGAGAAAAAATGAACGATGAATACTGTAGTTTTCCACGAGAACATCGTAGTGCTGAAACGAAGGAGGAAAAAAAACAATCTTTGAATTCCGAATAATTGATAATTAATCTTAATCGTCGAGAAGTTAAAAGGGAGGTGATAAAAATACCGTGGCGAGACTGTACAACGCACAGTGTCAATAACTTTTCGATAGATCTATAGAAAATTGCACTGAGATCGATGAGCGATGCTCATGCAAATTTCACTTCGACTGTGTCGATGACATTCAAGTCGAACGAAAATATAAATACCGACGTAGGTGAGACGCCAGGCGGGACTTCGCTCAACGAAACTTAGCAAATGCTTGTTTTCGCACTCACACGATCCGTTTTACTTATCTCCGACGTTTAACGATCGATAAAGTTAATTAATAATATAATTATTGGAACAAATGAGCAAATATCGAAGCGCCTGTTTGGATCGACGTTAAATCTATAGTGATCTATTGTCGAACGTGGATCGTTAAGTCACGCGCGACTAATTAGTACGAGGAATCGATCCGGGCGTGCTTTATGCGTCGGGAGCTCCGCGTGCTTACACAGACATTATTCGAGGAAATTAAGTTTTTTTATCAGTTGTGAAGGTTAGAAGTATATTTGAATCGGAGAAATTCTGTGAAAATTATCGTTGGACCTCGGGAATTTATTTGTTAATCCATGCGCAACTAATCTTTATGAGAAATCGATCGGGCTTGCTTTATGCTTCGGGAGCTCCACGTGCTTAGACAGATATTATTCGAGGAAATGCGGCTTTTTATTAGCTCTCATTATCAGAAGTATCTGTAAACTGGAAAAGTTTGTCAGAGCCCCTTATCTTGGACTATCCATCGTTAAAAAATCATCGTTGAGCCTCGACAATTTATTTATTGATCTACACGCAAGTAATTACTATGAGTGATCGATCGGACTTGCTTTACCGTTCGAGAGCTCCACTTGTTTACACAGATATTATTGGTGACAATTCGTATTTTTATCAGTTCTCAAGGTCAGCAGTATATGTAAATCGGAAAAGTTTGTTGAGTCTCGAGAATTTATTTATTGGTACACTCGCAAGTAATTACTATGAGAAGTCGATTGGGCCTGCATTACGGTTAGAGAGCTCCACTTGCTTACACTGACATTATTCGAGGCAATTCTGCCTTTTATCAGTTCTAAAAGTTAGAAGTATATGTAAACCGGAAAAAGTCGTTGAAAATCATCGTTGAGCCTCGAGAATTTACTTAATGATCTACACGCAAGTAATTACTATGAGCGATCGATCAGACTTGCTTTACGGTTCGAGAACTTCCCTTGCTTACAGAAATATTATCCGAGGCAATTCATAGTTTTATCAATTCACAATGTCAGAAATATATGTAAATTGGAAAAATTCGTTGAAAATCATCGTTACACCTCGAGAAGTTAGTTATTGATCTATACGCAAGTAATTACTATGAGCCATTGATAGGGCTTGTTTTAGGGTTTGAGAACTTCTCTTGCTCACACAGATATTATTCGAGGCAATTCATAGTTTTATCAATTCTCAATGTCAGAAATATATCCAAATCGAAAAAATTCGTTGAAAATCATCGTTCAATCTCGAGAATTTACTTATTGAATTACTATAAGAAGTAAGTAATTACTATAAGAAATTGATTGGGCCTGCTTTACGGTTATAGAGCTCCACTTGTTTACACGGATATTACTCGAGGCAATGCGTATTTTTATCAGTTCTCAAGGTCAGAAGTATGTATAAACCTCAACAGTTACTCAGCATTCCGTATCTTGAACTATATGTATCGTTGAAAATCATCGTTGAGCCTCGAGAATTTACTACGCTCCGAAGCATGACCGAGGAATCATATTGTTCCTTCTCATTCCACTCAGCCTTCGTCTCGCGTCTTTAACTCCGAAACCCTTGCACAATACTTGCTAATTGCAAAGTAATAAACGCTGTGCCTCTTGCAGCCATAGATAATTGTAAAAGAAATTGTAAAAAAATTACAATAATAAAAATCACCACACACCGATAAATCCTCGGAAGTTCACAGTTGCAAGAACCACAAAAAAAAAAAATACTTTCCCGGGCACTTTAATTATAATACTTCAAACCAAATAAATTTGGCCACTTGTAATCGACTCTCTTCCGGCAAGAGCTCGACTACACTGGTATTCCGGAAAAACTTCGAAAAATAAATCCCGTTGACCACCAATAAGATTAGCCGCTTCAAGTACCGAGATAAAAAAAAATCAAAGCCCGCGATTGGACTTTGAAGAAAAATTTGACTATAATGTATGAGCGGTTTGCGACGAACTGGACCGCTGCAAGTGAAGCCGGCTGTCTATACCAGATTCTCCCGGAGGTCGAGTTTACCTCCCACGGAAACCTTCTTCCTCTCACTTTTGCCAGAAGTTGTGGTTAAACCCGCTGCCAGGATCCCCGCACTATACGCTTTTTTCACCAAGCCTGAGTCCAACATCTCAACCCTCTCGACTGGTGGGCAACTCCTCATCGGATTTTCCAGATATTCATTTTCTCCGCGGCAATGAGACAGCGCCGGCTATTCACGATTTCACATGAAGAGTGCAGTGGCTGCGTTTAGAGGTAAAGATGTGTCGGGTCGTCGCGTCAATGGTCAGTCAAGAGTAAGAATGCGATAATTAAACGAAACGCTATTAGCAATTCGAGCCTTTGGAAATTGCGTTCGATGTCCGAGGAAAATATTGATGACAGCGTATTTTCCTAAACGATCTTTGCGCAAGAAGATTAACGGTCGGCATCGAGGATAGTCGATCCTCGGAAGAAGCAAAAACAGGTCGCATCGACTAGTTAGGTACCATTTAATATTTATCTATTAATAATGGCAATCGTTGCGCGAGTCTCTGTCAGGAAAACCTATTTCGCGTTACTCACCGGGGAATTTCCTGCGTGGATCAAACGACATTACAGTATAATAAGATCGCCATGGTTAATGATTTTTAACAAACATTTCGCCTCCGATTGGCTGAGTGCTACGATAAAATTAATATCAGTTTATCCGAAGCCAGATATTTAAAAAATTATTTATTTGGGCCAATTTCATTGGATGAATAGATCGTCGTTTTTTGCCTGTGTAAGCAACGTTAGCACCTGTTATTTTGTCATATAATAAGTCGACCGTTCACAGTTCATACAATGAGATCATCACAGTTAATAATTTTCAACAAACATTCCGCTGCCGGTTAACTGAATTCTACGATAATATTAACATTGGTTAATCCGAAGTCAAACATTTCAAAAAGTAATTATTTGTGCCGATCTCATTGTATGGATCGTATTCATGTACGGTTATTCGATATTCAGCCGGAGCTTTTGCCCGTGTGAGCAACGTTAGCACGGATTTTTTTTTTGTTTTCTACTGACCTTTGATCGTTTCGAAATACCCGAATAATCGAAATCCTCAACGATCACGATAAACCGCGCTGCACAGACGCGTCTAGGGTAATCGCTTTTCGCCGATACTTTTTTCTTCCATCATTCGCGATTTGCACTTAGAGCCGCGTTCACGACATCGAATCGTGCAACTGCGAAGAATATTCCACTCATCGCGCACTATGCAACAATTTTATTGGATTATTTTTCAGGTAAACGAAAATTTAGACAATTCAACTACGAAGCGAACCGAGACGAATGTCTGAGCTTTTGCGGTACGCTCATAATGAGAAAACGGAGGCGCGACTATTCGACGCGATAAAATGAAAAGCTTGTGATCCTCTTGTCTTCTGTAATTGAAACTTAATAGCGATTTTATTTGCCGGAAAGAGATAAGACTCTCTGCGGTTAGAAAAATTTTCTGTCTGCCTGCCGAAGAATATCTCACTTTCTCGATTACACCTCGTGCTTGCTCCGTGTCTTTGAACATTCCTCTGAAACGAACTACCAGTACGGGAATGTCGTTTCCATTCGATTACAACACTCGACGTAGAGATAACGCTTGATACGTTCTGTCGGTCTTTAGCAAACCCACGTGCGCTTGTATTAATGTTAGACGATTAAAATCAACGGGACGTAATTTTTGTGTATAAACACACGATATGCGACCTTCTAATTTTAATCACTTAACAGGTCCTTTCGAGTCCTGCGAATAAAAAACAGGTCTGAGGTCTGTGTAAATTTAGACGTCGTTTATCAATACGATTTAACGGGTTGAGAGGAAAAGTTTTTAATTATACGTTTCGTCGTGAACATTTAGCAACACGTGCCCGCATGTGTCGCAATTCGTAGCGTTAAAATGAGCGAAACCGAGCGAACGAGCGAACCGAAATCCGACTAACGTATGACTGATACAACACGTACGGTCTACAGTCTGGTGCGTCACAAAAAATAAAAAGTTATTGTCGAAGGAATCCGTCAATCGATAGGCTACAAGGTGAATCCGTATCACTTTGAATTCTCCTTATCGTGTCGAACGTGAAATTAAGATTCATGACGTCGAAGAAAATTGTCATTCGTACTTGTGTAACCACCGTCAGGTTTCTTCTTTCGATATTTCGGCCTCCGCTCGTCGAAGCGTCGACATTGTACTCGATAACTTGTTCGCGACACATCGCGGATTTTGCCTCCTAGTAAAATAAGATTTTTTTTTCAAAAACGAAAAAGGCTGAGATTTTTGTGTCAGTGTATAGAATTTTTCAAATTTCAAAGAATTTCCTCAAAAAGGTTTCAATATTTTTTAGTTTTTCAGAATTTTCGAGAAAATCTCCTGATGTGTGTGTGTGCGTGTGCGTGTGTGATCTCAAAAGGATTTTCAAGGCTGAGCCCTTTCTAGGAATTCTTTTAGCGTCATTAGTGCGCGCGACGAGACGGGTAGGTCATTTTAGGGATGTAGGAACATATTATCAATTTCTTTGCGTTGCAGGCGATTGGTAAAGACGCCGACTACCTGCATGAATAATGAAAATATACATTTGATATTAATATTTATGGATCCCTAGAACAAACCCATTAAAGTTCTATAAATGGAAAAATGTGCGACGAAGCGGAGTCGCGACTTCTTTGAACAGAGAAACGGAAAAAAACATTAAGAGGACTGCCCGGAACGCATCTGGGAGTCCCAAGACTCTCTTCAGAGCTCCCGATGATTCTCTTCGTTTAACCGCTCAGCGGTCGGACGTAGTAAAAAAATCTCATCGTACTGTTTGCCTTTGCGTTTAAAAAATCGCCCCGAGCGATACTTTACATCGTGAACCGGAACCCATATGATTCTTCAATGAACAAAATAAAAAAAACTGACCTATGCGCATGCGCGTCATTTAGGACACAATAGATGCGAATGAATAAATTAAAACGACAAAAATAGCAACAGGTAGATAAAATACCAAAAATAAGCCTCAACAGGTACAAGAGCCTCAACAGGTATAAATAAAATATCGTAACCGGTAGGTGAAATACCGTCTGCGTACGTGGGGTTATTCAAAGCAGGGGCCTCGGGGAATTCCCCGAGATTCCCCGTTGCCTCTTCGTCTCGAAGGATATTCCGTTTCAACCACGTCATGTTATCGTCACAAAATTCCACAAGGTATTTATACCGTACTCAGTCTCACGAGTGACAATTTTTTATACTCCCTTCCGATGCAGCATTCACCCTTCTTTCGGTTTTCCTAAAAAGCATCTTTTTTTTATCTATTCCTTCCTTTTCAGATATTCCTTTTGCTATTGCCATTGCCAACGGGCCATAGTCCTAGGTCCTTCAGCCCCTGATTCACTTTTTTGTACAGATGCGTACGTTTTCGTTGGGAAAGTGGCATTTAAATTCGGTGCTTACGTTTAATTTGTATCTTCGTTTGCCATTTTCTCGAGTTGTTGGTATGTGGTGAGTGTAGGGTGTTTGCGCCTGGGTTTTAGATTTTGTGTGGGTTGTATACGGAGCGATTGAATGTTCAGAATTTGTGCCGAGGCGAACCTTTTGGTGAGTATTTGTGTTCTTGTCATTATGGGGGTGATGTTCATTTTTCGTAGAGTAGTGTGTTAGGGGGGTTGTTTAGAGGGTTGTTTGGGTGTCTTATTCATGTCAGGTTCGGGATAGCACGAGTTTCGGCCGTTTTTATTTTTTTGATTGCTGTTTTCTTACAGTTTAGAAGTATCAGGTGGCATACTCTATTATAGTTCTACATATACTTTTATACATTTTGGCTAGGTGCTTTATATGGATCTTTCGATCTCTAAATGTTAATGTCCTGAAGTGTGATGCTCTTAATGTCATTTTCTGCTTACAATGCTGAGGGTGATGGTTGAAGTTTATTTTATGGTCTATGAAAATGCCTAAATATTTTGCATGCTGCTGCGGTGGTATTTTTATGTTAAAAAGTTGGACTTTTGGTGATTGCGGTTTTATCTTGTTGTTGAAGATGACCAGTTGAGATTTCAGTTGGTTCGGTTTGAGTCGCCATTTGTTGAACCAGACCACTGTTCTGTCGACAGCGTCTTGGAGCGTTTCTATTGTTTTTTGGAGGTTTTTTTGGTATGATTAGGACTACAAGCACCATCAGCGGGAAAAAAACCGATTGCTGCTTAGCCTAGCGGATGCGGCTGCTAACCTTGGTATTCGATTCTGTCCCATGGTACGAGGCGTCGGAGGCCTCCCGCGACCGTGGGCAAAAGAGAAATCTGGCTGATCGACGAATGATCTTGAGCATCGCGAGATGGCACTGACAAACCGCGATTACTGAGCAAGCGCTCCACCTTACCAGCACTTTGATTTTGAGGTGAGCCTAGGGTCGATTCTTCGAATTTTAATGATCTAGGAATATTGAACTGATGCGTAGTTGAATCACCCGCTACAGAGTTTAAATAGGAACTAATAGGAGTCGATGAATTATTCTTTTGAGTGTTACTGGCCCATTGGCACAACACCAAATTGAATAATTTAACGCTGTTATGATCCATGGTATCGAGAAGTATCGGTATGGAATGCTTTCCAAGCAGGGAAGGGAAAAGGCCAACTCTTGATCGGCGTCGCATAGTCTGGACCTCCGCTCGTGGCAGCTTTGCGAGCGAAAGGAATTAATCCGCTGCATTGATATTGCTTTATGATCGTACACGGAAACTGTTAGAGGGACGCAAAGCGAACGAGCATAGGAAATGGGAGGGTTTGTGTGGTAGTCGACATCCGCCCTCACCGAAAAGAACTATTAGGGGTCCGGTAGTGACTAGTGGAGGTTCAGCAGTTAGAACTGGCATTGCATTAGTTACCACACATGTAGTTACTACTATTCTGTAGAATTGGGCAAATGCACTAAGCACTTGAAGCACGTATTGAAGTATCAAGTACTGAGCCAGTGCCCGGTATTCAGAATTTGAGCTATTAAGTTCTGCCAGTACTCGACACATCAGTACTCAAGAACTACCCAGTGCTCGGTACTTCGAGTACTTGCTACTCCAATACGTAATTCAAATACTAAGGGTATTTGCCAAGCTCTGCTTTTCGGTAGTCACTCCTAACAGTTATTACTGAGGACGGGGTGGTTCCCGCGTCAGTAATTACTACTTATAAGTAGAACTACTGAAAACTACAAGCAATACTGACTAGTCGACCACTGAAAACTACAAGTAACACTCAGTAGTGAACAACTGGACGCCCATAATAGGTTAGCGTAGTTAACTACTGGACAGTCATAGTAGTTTCGAGTATTCAACTGGAAATTTATACCAGTTTCGAGTAGTTAACTACTCAAAATACTCAGTAATGTTCAGGAGTAAACTACTCCAATATTATTTGTCAAAGTGTGAATACAAAAATGAAATAATAAAACTTCGACAATTTAAAGCAATGGGTAAGTTAATATTAGAGATGCAGTAGACAAGCTGCTTTTATATACGATTCGAAAACAAAATCTTCAAGGTGAGCATAGCCAAGTGCATGAGAGCGTCGAAAAGTAATCACGGGGTTACGGGTTCGAGCCCGCGATTACCGACTAAAAGATTTATTCTGATTATTCCAACGTGTGAAGATAAAAAATTAGAAAAAAGCAATTATAGGATGATAAAAAAAGCATTTAACAGCTGCGCAGGTCGATAAAAGAATTTTTTTATTGCTTATTAATATTTTCAACGTCGTTTGGTAACGTTAAGCCGTTGTTATCATCCCAACGTTAACTGGTAGTCGGGCCTACATTGACGACCAGAGTCGGGTCGACTTTCTGACTCAGGCGGTCATAGTTGGTCCAACCTCAGCCTGGCTCTAAAACCGCACCTGGGTAGTTTAGCATAATTAACTGCTGGACATTCATAGTGTGTCAAGTATTCAACTACTAAAGATTTATAGTAATTTCGGGTCGTTAAATACTCAGTGGCAGTTAACTACTCTACATACCCAGTAATATTCAGTAGTTAACTACCTTCCAGTAGTTTTCTATGTTCGCCAACTTAGCACTGATCATAGTAGTTCAGTCTCTTAGTAGTCAACTACTCGATACTGTCAGCAGTATTTTTCAGTAGTTCTTTTCGGAACTACTGAGAAATGCGGCTTGGAACTGGCCGCAGCCAGTTCCAAGCATATTAATAACAATAAAGGACTAGTGACCGACGGCTCAGGTCACAAACTCTGGAGAACAAACGACGATGACGAGGGGACTCTCTGCAAAAATTCTAATCGAGTTCGGTCGTGTGCGAGCTCGCGTGGCTTTGTTTTCTTTTGTCACCCGGTGCCGTGCGTAGAATCCTAATTATGCACGCGAGTGTACATCTTCCTTCGTTCGTGACGGCTCACGAGCTTCGCTCAAGCGCAATCGAGCCTCAACCTCGTATCTGCGGCTCGAAAAAGCAAACGCCTCGCGGAACAATCGGCAGAAATACCGCTGTACGGCGAAGAGCGAGGGACCGCCCGGCGCGATATCTAACGTGCCTCTAAGACACTCGAGCCGTTTTTCTTTTTACGTTGCCGGAGATAGTTGACCGACTTAAGATCTTATGGTATAGAAAATCCTTTCACCGGAGGACCCTCGAGCCGCGAACGACCCGCTGTGAGAAGCGGCGCTGTCCCGTTCGCGTTTCGCACACCGAATTATATTCGCCTGTGACCCTTCGAGCCCGATGCATCTTTCCTGTTGAAAAAAAAAGTAAAAAAAAATTAAACGCTTGACACTTTTATGAATGAAAACGTTAGAAACTTGTAAGTCTTTGAAAATTCATTTTCTTCGGTTGTGCCATTTGATGAAAATACAATTTCACAAAGAAATAATGCAAGTTTTTATTTTATGCAAGATGTTGTTACCATTCGTCAATTTTTTTCGATACATTTTTTTATCGACTTTGCGGATACTTTTTTTTTAATACGCGGCTTACCCACTCGGTGGATGCGGGTAAATTTTGACATCGAAGAGATGAGAAAATTTGGCTAAAACAGTTTTTGTTACAAATTATTTATAAGTAGGCACGGGATTGATAAAACTTTCCCAATTTATATCTGAAGTATGAAATTAACAGCGATTTTCGATTCAATAACCACGGTATTTATTTCCGGTTGGGATCGAAAAAACACGTGAAAACACACGTGGAGGATAAAAACAGGCGTAGGATTCTAAAGCTAAGGGTCCGCGTTATTTACGAAAAACTTTTTTACCCACATTGAAGAGGTTTTTTTTTTAAATATACGTCTTACCGACGTGCCGGATATGGTAAATTATGAAGAGATAAGAAAATATGGCTAACACAGTTTCTGTTACAAATTATTTATAAGCAGAGACGAGATTGATAAAACTTTCCGAACTTATATATTAAGTATGTAATTGTAGCAATTTTCGATTCAATAATCACGGGAAATTAACTTCCGGTCGTGACTGAAAAAAATAAAAAATGAAAACACACGTGGACGAGAAAAACAGACGTAGGTTTCGAAAGCCAAGGGACGGTGAGCGGAATCTTCCAGCCGCAACCGGTCTCCGGTCAGACTCGTTATAAAAAAACAAAACAAAACAAACAAAAATGATTCTTCCTTCAACACCCGACACATTCGTCGCAGCGTGAAAATTGCGTTGATCAACGTACATAATAATTTTCTTCCATGTTCTTTTTTATTTCTTATAATGAAACAACGTACTATACAGGTTTTCACTCGTCTTAATCGCGTGCAACTGAGTTATTAGAGAACTCCTTGCAAGTCTCATTATGCACCGAGCTCTGTTCTGGTGAATGCAATAGAAAGTTCCGCGGTCCTGTGCATTGTAAAGTCCCGAGCGACGGATCGGAACTCTCCGTGCAGAGTTTCGATATTGCACTCCTATTTCCGGTTAAATTTACCGCTCGACAATGCTTGACCGAGCAAATAGCATTTATAATCTAAAATTGTTTTAAATATTTGACGAATAACAATGCATCCTGGTGAGTTATTAGAGAACTCCTTACAAGTCTCATTATGCACCGAGCACTGTTCCGGTGAATGCAATAGAAAGTTCCACGGTCCTGTGCACTGTAACGCACCGAATGTACCGAGTGCCGATATTGCATTCCTATCCGGTAAAATTTTCCGCTCGCCGACCCTAGACTGAGAAATGGTATTGATAATCTAAAAATCGTAAAAAAAAAATTGACAAATATCAATAAATCCTAATGAAACTCTTTCGAACGTAAATTCATCGTAACATTATTAAAAACAAATACATACAAATCACTTTTACTATTTTAGAATTTTTTTTATTCGGAAATGCATTGTAACGTCCCGAGCGGCGAATCAGTATTCACCGTACCGAGTTCCGATATTTGCACTCCCATTCGGTCAAATTTACCGTTCGACGATGATAGACTGAGAAATAAAATTGATAATTTAAAAATTGTGAAAAATGTTTGACGAATATTAGTGCATTCTGATGAATCTCTTTCGAATGTAGTTTTATCGTAGCATTTTTCATTCGAGTGTAATTATACGCCAAAAAAAATAATTAAACATTCATTTTTACAATTTAAAGAATATTTTTATCCGGGGACGTGTCAAGCAGTTGATAAGTTTGTTTTTTTAACGGGAAAGAGGATCCCTGCGAGGAATTGGACAGGCGACGAGAAAAAACATATTAAACCTATTTGCATGAAGGTGTTCCTTAAAGTTTTCTCAATAAGTCAATACTGATGTTCCTCGGTCTTCGTAGATAAATATTAGATCGCTGAGGAGAGTTTGTATTGTACTAGCTCGTGTCTATGTAAACATCGCCCCGATGACTATTCTTCAATCTGTCGAGCTGTTCGAACTTATTTAAGGTAGTGCTTGGGAATAATGTCCACTTCGCATAAGTTTGGGAGAAATGCGAGAGAATTGCAAACATTTGTCGATGGTATAAAAATCTGACGAAATCAAACACATTGAAGATACTGAAAAGATTAATTCTCTGTAATAATAATTCCAAAATGTTATTAACAAATTGATGAAAAATAAAATTGTTCAACAAATCTCCCAAAACTTAACGTTTTCTTATGAAAATGATTTTTTTTGAGATTTTTGTAATATCCAAAAGTGTTTGCAATTTTCTCTCATTTCTCTGAAACTTATGCGAAGTGAACACTATTCGCAAGGACTACCTTAATCGACCGGGAAGAGGCTTCAGGCCGGCGTTACTTTCAACTTGAAACTGAATTTCTCTGATCCCGCTTGAACGATACCGACGAGCCGTCTATTGGCTCTTTCCCTTCCTCGGCAGCAGTGTGTGTTTTAAATCGCGTGGCAAAGCAGTCAACGTTCTCGAGGATTCACCACGTTCCCGACCAAAGTCTTCTCTAGCCCTGTAAGAGAGTCTGGGACGTCGAGCGCTTCCACGACGATTCAGCTCAAAGTGCCCGCTGGAGAGCCGAGGAACGGAGTCAACATTCGTGTCTCGTATAGTGTGATTCGCACGGCCGGCACGTCGAGTCGTTTTGTCAGTTAACGGCATCCAGTGTCGCTGCTTCACCGTGATCGTATTTTTCGCGGAATTAATCGTGCGACAGGTAATTTTATTAAATTAATGAAACGGAATGCATTTTAAGCGTAAAATGCACACATCAAATTTTTACGTGGAAGAAATTATTTATTTTTCATTTTTATAGACGACTGGAAAACTTGTATCGCGATTAGCTCAACGATTATTCACTAAACTATATGTTACGCGTATATTTACTTATTCGCACGTGTAGAAAGTACCGGACCGTTTTTTTTTGCGTATTCATCGTAAAGAGAGCCGAGTTACCCAAGTCCGAAAAATAATTGATTTTTAATTCAGTTCGTTTACACATTGTGCATGTTTTACCCATGCTATGCATCCCAGTTTTTAAAGATCAAGAGAAACTCGGTAAACGAAAAGAAATTAAAACTCCGAGAATTACGTCGCTTGAAATAGCTCCAAACATCGTATAATTACATAATTGTATTGACAGTTTTGAAATCAGGCGACAAATTTAACCAATAGGCTTTTAACAAAAATCGCCGTCGCTCAATCGGTGTAGAATGCAATCGCAAAGAAATTGTGACATCTTGGAGCGCAATCCATCGAGCGGTTTGTTGTAAATGACGCGCCAAAAGCTGGTTCACGAGAAAACAGCTGGAAGCATTTCTTCCTCGAGACCCGAAACGACAAATTTTTAGTACATACGTAAATTTCAATTAAAGAAAATAAATTATTATATCAATCTTAGAATCATCAAATGCAGATTTTAATCTTCAAATACAAATTTGTATCTTTAAATACAAAACTAGTTTCTAGCCAACGCGGCCGCCCGAATGAAACCTCCACAAATTGTATGCGAATGTGAATTGTAATACTTTATTGCAAATGCGGAGTGTAAAACTTTTTATTATATGAAAGGTCACCTATTACCGTGAGAGGTAATAACGGTCTCGAGAAATCGGATGTCCAGCGTTCCGGTCCGCGGCACAGTGTGAGTTGCAGCTACATAATTAGCGTGCTGAAGTTTCGATTAAAAAAATCGCATATATGCGGTATTCAGTGATATCTATGGGTTGGTTTATAGTTTCCCGGGTTCGTCTCTTCATCGTCACACTATCAAACGATCCTTCTACTGCGCGCATATCGAATTGCACATCGTTTGGCTAAACGATGTGCAATTGTACATAATTGCAGCTAGATAAATATCGTGCTGAAGGTCCGATTAGACATAATCGCAACTTAGTTATATTGATGGGCAGGTTTACAGATTTCCGAAATCGTCGATTCACCATCACAATATCAAATGATTTTTCTATTGAGTCTTTCTTGCCGACAGCACGCAGCGAAACACTGTGCACTTCTGCACCCAATTAGAATGCATCGTTGGACCGCATACGTCATTCCCTTGAGCCGAGAATACCTGACGATCGGTTATTTATTGCTGCTCAATGTCGTCCGACCTTGAATTTGGTTCGCTTAATTGACTGTCCCATAGAATTTTATTCACTATCAATTGCACGCGATAAAAAAGATCATGAATAATTCATATATAGTCGTATATACCTACAATAAATCGCATATAAAAAAATTTCTAATATATGAATTATGTATTCATTTTTGTCCGATATGACCAAATGTAGCAAAAATTCGTACATGATCGTATACACTCCGCGTATCGCGTGACTAAAACCGGAATGTTGTATCTTATACACACAAAGTGGTATACTCTTACACACACAAAATACGTTTGTCCGATTTTGGTCGAGTGATATATCGCACGCCATGATTTTTTCCGCAGATCACAAATTTAAACTCAAGTGCATAATTTGAAATGTAATTTTAGCTCCAAGCTCCTAAGTTTGCACAACCAGTCGACCGCACACTAATTTTCGCTTGTGAAAGACTTTATCGTTCCCCTCAATAAAAAAAACACCGTTCTCGTATTGAATATACCTACGGCAAACAATTTCGTATACAATTCGTACATGATCAAGGTCTACGGTCGCGTCTCCACGCTAAGTATTTAAAAATAAAGATTTTTTAAACACAAGGTTCGTCCAATTTCGGTCAAGCGATACATGAATCATACGCGATGATTTTGAAATCTGAACTCAAGGACATAATTTTTAATGAATCCGAGTTTTCCAGTCTGCACAACCGGTCCACAGCATACTAATTCTTGTCTGCAGTGATTTTATCGTTCCTGTCAACAAAACACCTTCTTCGTATTAAAAATATCCATTCGTGTATCGCCGAAGTTCCATTATGGTACGAGCGAGGATCGATTTCGTGGGAGATGGAAAGGTTTATACTCCACCGAAACTTTCACCCGTCGGTTAAAACTCTGGAGTTTGCGAATTCACGATTATGCAAGAACGCTGAACTTCGAGCCTCGACGCCCGCGTCCCAGATGCGGTTATGACGTCAATTATTAATCGGCGTTATTTGTTTCAGCGATACCGTCGATTTTGATCATTTTTCATCAGCGGTTGACCGTCTCGGCCGAATCGATAATGATGGATCTTCGAGAATCGATGAAATTCCTTTACGACCTGTTGAATTTCTTGTGGCTCGCTGTGATATACATAAGCGAGGCGATTATTCTGAGCATTTTGCCGCGAAGATTCGGCAGCAAGAATATCGAGGGTGAAGTGGCTTTGGTCACCGGAGGTGCCGGTGGATTGGGAAGATTGATCGCCATGAAATTGTCGATGCTCGGCGCGCACGTAATTATCTGGGATATCAACGAATCTGGTACGTGTTCGAATTATTACGACTGCGCTCCACGCGCCCACTTTCGTATTCCATTCACGCTTCGTCGCTCTGAGAAAGCACCCACAATTGTCACCGCGCTCGTCCTTCGAGTCCGTTGAGGCTTGAATAAAAAAGACAAAAATTAAAACTTTGTCGTGAAGAAGACAAGAGGGCGGACTTGGTGTTTTATCGCCTAACAAAGATAATTGCACCGCGGAAATTGCATGAACATTTATTTGCGGTCAACTAACGCAACGCTCCGCCCGTTGCCTTTAAGAGCATGTGAAACACTGTGGATTGCGAGAGAGAGATAGTATCAGTGGCGCTCTCGGTGAAGCGAGAGAGACGCGCTGAGAACGTGTTTCACATGCTCTTAAGAATGCTTCACACGTGCATTCCCACCCAAAAGTGAGATTCACTGAGAATTTGACCACTAACAAGTAGTATAAAAATCTGAAAAAATCGATTGCATTAAACGTGGATTAGTTAATCCACGTTAGGTTCCTATTTTTCTCTTTCTCTAGGTATACAAAAGACAGTCAATGAAATACGGGAGGCCGGTGGAAAATGTACAGGGTATGTTTGCGACATCACGGAACCGAAGGAAGTCTATAAGATCGCTAAAACCGTGCAGATAGAGGTCGGCACTGTAAGTATACGAATAATTCTCCAACCCCTAAAAAAAAACATTATTACCGGCAATTATGTATTAAGGTAAAAGTGGTGAATATGGACCACTCCGATCAGCACGTAAATAAATTGTGTATCAATCGCCGATTGGCGGAGGATGAATTAAAGATTTTTTTGGCAATTTAAGGTAAGGTTGCTCGTGAACAACGCTGGATACGTGTGTGGCCGAACTCTGATGGATTTGCCTGACAACGAGATCGAGAGAACGTTCAAAGTTAACATACTGTCGCACTACTGGGTAGGCAAGAATTTTGGGAGATTTTTCTCGACGAACATGAATGACGGAAACCGAGACTATTATTGCAGATAGTCAAGAGTTTTCTGAAGGACATGATGAAAGACAATCACGGTCATATAGTGACTGTCGCCAGTGTAGCGGGTCTCGTGGGCACTTACAATTGCACGGACTATTCCGCCACAAAATTCGCCGCCGTGGGATTTCACGAAAGTCTCTTCACGGAACTCAAGGTAAAAAATATGTTTAATTAAAGGAAACAACGCACCTTATAAATATTTTGGAAAGTCGTTTGTTTCTTTATCGCAATGTTCCAAGACCGGTCTGAAAAATGAGATTTCAGGACCGGAAGTGGCGTACTTTGGTTATGACGTCACTTCCAACCGCGAAATGAGATTTTCAAACCGGAAGTAACCTACTTTCGGTAAATATTCGGAAAGTTAAATTTCAAAATTCCATAGTAAGTGTCTACATTGCATAGTAATATAGTGAGAGTGCGAAACGCCCGCCCCTGAACAACCTTCGCGTAGTATATAATTTCTTGGATTCTTACCGGGAAATTTCTTAGTTCTAACCGGGCAATCATTCTCATTAACAGGCGAACAAGTACGACGGTATTCACACGACCCTCGTGTGTCCCTACTTGATAAACACCGGAATGTTCGACGGCGTCAAGCCCAGGTGAGCGGTAATTTTATAGAATTTTATAGAAAGCAGCTGAATAATAAACGTTATCCGTACCAAAGTTATCACGGTTTCTTCGACGCTTGCAGATTAATGCCGATGCTAGAGCCCGAATACGTTGCCGAGGAAGTCGTTTCAGGGATCCTCACAAATCAGTTAAATGTCACGCTACCACCGTCGATCAAGTATTTCTTGCCTCTCAAATCGTACGAATTTGTAAAATTTAATATTTAAAAAAATTTAATTTAATTTGTAAATCACGCGCTTATTATCAATCATTGTTGATGAACAACTTTTTTTCTTTTCACACTCAAGCTTATTACCGGCGAAACTGGGCTGGGTGCTGTTATACAACATTATTCACGGACCTCAGTCAATGATGATGTTGAAAGAACGCCGGCAACGTGACGAAAATAATTCTTCGATAATCGGCACAGGATGCAACCAAAGATACGTTTCGCGGCACTTCAACGACCAACGCGATCGAACCGACGCTGCGCCTAGGGCAACGTGAAATTTGTACTGCTATACAAGATAAAACAGAGCTGGGCAAGGTACCAAAAAAATACTTCAAGTACAAAGTACTTGGAGTACTTTTTCCAAGTGTTTTTCGTAATTAGGTTCGTACCGTTAAGCGTTATCTAGGCTTTGAAAAAAAGGTGCAAAATAGTATGCACGTGGCTTCCTCATTTTATTACAATTTTGCGCATAGCTTTCTCATAGCTTTCTCTATGAGAAATTTCGTTGATCGATTTTGGCTTCCTCACTCTCCATGCTTTGATGCGCACGGCTTGCATGGAGGAAGCTATGTGCAAAATGTCAACAAATGAGGAATTTGCAAATAAATTAGTTTGCTCCTTTTTTCATACCATTAAAAAATGTTTAACATTTCATCAAATTTAAACGGTCAAAATATGCCGCAAAATCTATTGTAAAAAATTGCTGAGTGAAATTTTCGCAATTCGTTGTTTCGAGGCTATTTGTAGTCTATTCTTCACTTCTTTTCATAAAAAAAATCCATAAAAAAACGTCTTCAAAACTTCATACAAAAAAAAAAGAACCGGAAACTCTCTACCCGTTGTATATTTTTTTTAAATGCTCGATAAAATTATACTTCTTGAAACGTATAGACAGATAATCATATATTAATAAAAAACAATATGTCATCCTACTCATCGAGTACCGTAATGCGAGTGTGTACTGAAAAAGTACTTGGAGTAGTAAAAAGTAATTGTGTACTTCAAGTACGGCCTAGCTCTGAAACAAAATTATAAGTCCCTAATCGTTAGAATCGTTTGCGAATCAAGAATAGCACTTAGCGGTGAACGCACAGATAAATCCAAGAATCGTTCGAGTTCGCTCGCGATAATCGAGATGATGCTTTGTATCACTCACCCGTCAATCGTTGCGTTTCCGCTGTTTATTCAGCGAGGCACGACCGTCGACGAATTCAAGTTTACTGCAAAAGGACAAAAGGATATTCCATGGTGACAATGACTCAAAGGACTAGAGAGATTGAGGCAACCAAAAATGTTTCAAATCGTAATTTTTTTTTTTACCGATACGAGCCGTAGTATTTGTTATTTCTTAGGGTAAGACTACTTTAATATCACATCGGAAATTTAACGTAGTTACGGTGATCGGAAGGCGGTTTCGCACCTGGTGTAATCGCTCAGAAGAGATCGTAGAAATAATTCAAACCCTGTCCGAGTTCCCAGATCGACACTCCCGTGCCTAATTCACGAGCCAGGTCCAATCGGTGCTTGAGCGAATAGAGTGTCGGATAAAAAACGTAACTACTGCCAACGCTCCTGAAATATAAAAGAAAGGAGATCGTAGTTTTTTTTTTTTTTTTTGTCAAGGGGACAGGGCGGTTTGTCCGACCGAAAATTCAATCACTTTAGATTGTGTGTAACAAGACTTGCCTAGATTCGAAAAAGTGCTCTTTGCTCCTGTCGTCCCACTGAATTTTGCCTTTGAAGGACTCGAGGAGTTTCAGGTACTGCGAGCCCAAAATCGGTCCGCCACCCTCCGGCGTATAGTTGTTGCCGTAAAAATTTATACCCATGAGAATCTGAGCCCGTCGGGGATCCTCGTCGTCCGGTACCAGTTTCTGTACGCACTCTCTGGCCCACTCGAGCGGACTGTTCGGCCCGGGTCTTTGCACGCTGGAGTAGTCGTAAGTCATCAACGAAAATGCAGTAATGTGCGGCGACAAATCGTCGAAGTACGTTTGCGAAAATATTTGCGCTTCTGGTCTGAAATTGTAATCTCCTGATTACAATTAAAAAAAAATAAAAATAAAAATAAAAATAAAAATAAAAATAAAAATATTTTGTTACGTGGATAATCGAACGCCCGGGAATGCAATGAAAATTAACGTAACGTACCCTCGCGCAGGCGGAATCGCAAGAATGACTTCCAAATTTTTACTCTTCAGTCTTTTGCCTAGTGACTTGATTAAGGATACGACTACTTTCATGTTCACTCCTGTGAAGACAAATTGATTCCATATCTCGAGCACGTAACCACGGAATTGAAAAGACTGAAATGGCATAGCAGTTAATTACATTTTCATATTTTTTATGCCTTTTATTTTTTATTAGCATACTTTTGCTGTCTCAGCTAGTACTGCGACCAATTGACTTTTCTTCTGATTGTCCCCATTCAGAGCGACAATTTCCTCCGGTGTCCATTGCTCGAACAGTACTCTGGGTAAAACTGAAATAAGAATTATTAATTAGACTTATTCGGTGCGAATATGTTGGACAATTTGAAAAATTGATTAAATAAAAGGAGATGGATGTAAGATAAGATAAATAATGGGATAAGTAATATGTGATGAGTATAAGGGAATTAGTAGATAAGGGGAAAATGTATGGAGGGACACGGTGTAAAAACCCTTAAAGGGTGTACAGCAATAAATACATATTCATAGAGAACGTACAAGGAAATTATTAGATAACGAGAAAATGTACAGGGGAAAGGTGCAAAAACCCTTAAGGGTTTTTATCTTATAATCAAACTTATAATTTGAACATGACTCATTTGATAAATTTTCATCGAGGATCCTCACTTTTTACTGTGTGATTCGCACTGTTCGCTGCTCGCATCTCCTTGAGCCATTTTTTCTGCACGTCGTGCGAAGGTAGTTGAAACTTTTTCACGTTCCCGTTTGGGAGCGTAAACCATACCGGTGAGACGGAAGTAAGTTTGGAATGGAATGTCTTTGCCACCTCCAGCCCCTCGTTGTTCCACTGCGAAAACAAAACATCAACAATAAATTTCTGACTGCTATTTGTACATTTTTGCTTCCTTATAGAGGAAACTTTGTTTTCATGAAAAAAAATTCAAGATTTTAATGATAACGTGATGAGAATGTTCCAAGACATCGGAAAATCATATTTAGACAAAAAATGTCTGGATGTGTGTATGCCTGCATGCATGTGTGTGTATGTGTGTGTCAGCTCTGAGCAATTAAAACTCTTATAACTTGAGAACGGCTTAAGGCCATGTGAAAGATGTACCACGTGACATATGAATGCGAAAGAGATAGACGCATTTTTCGAATAAATGCCATTTAAAATCGGTTGACGTTTTGGATAAAACGGAAGCATCATCGGACGCGGTATTAAATTGTACATCCGCTAATGCTTTGCTTTTTCCCGAAAAGTCTACCGTCTCTGAATCGCATTCATTTCAGGTTTTGGTTACCGACTGAGTCGTTTCACATGTCCTTAAGTTATCAAGCTGACATTTCGGCGTCGGTATTGCAGGTTAACGCGCAAAGTACGTCCGAGTCAACATTCCCAAGAACTCACCGGAGTGATGTAGCCGAGTACCTCGCCGGTAAAGTGTCTGACATTGGTATCCTTGCAGTATAGACCTGATTCTTTGAGAATCTCGGCGCTTTTAGGATCCCGCAGCACCAAACCTCTGTCGAAGACATTCTGTTCGACGGGACCTTTCTGTCGCGAAGCGAAGACACAACATCGATCAATGACAGAAACAAAAACAACAACGCGTAGAACAAACGAATAGGAACGAGTATTGGAGCAGCAGCCACGTACCTTGTGCTCGTATTTCCCTTTATCTTTCTTGTGTTTGTCGGTCGGCGGTGACAGCGTGGCTCTCGTTGTCCCGACGATCAGCAATATCACTGACGCGAGAAGCCATATATTCATATTTACAATTAACGACGAAGGAAAACAAACGATTAAGCGTCACACCGATTGACAGCGGGTGTCGTCTTTCGAAAAACCACGGGTGGCCGTTTCGCGAAACACTTTTGTGATGCTGTTTATCTTTTTTTCTTCCGCGATTAGCCTGCGCCCGTGTGAAGCAGGGGCAGTCCAGGGCAGTCCAGACTGGCCTCTGACGAGCTTCGTGCCGGCCAATGTTAGGCGTGAGGCTGCTCGATATACGAGCGCTCGGGAAGCTCGGCGTGAGCTGCGCGCGCAGCTCGGCCGCTTTCTCGCTCGCAACTCGGAGGCTCTCTTGAAACACTGTTTTTTTTTTAACACGCCTTTTTTAAAGCGTATTATGTTTTTAAAAATGCTGCCAGCTGGGCCGGGATCCTGAAATCCTACTAGCGACGCCAATATCTCTAACTCTAACTTTACTTTACATTAGCATTGGTCAGTATATCCATATATATGACTTTAGCGTTACTAACTTCGCTGGTAGGACTTCAGGATCGCGGTCCTGGAGGCGGTAAACAGCATCTATACTTTTCCAGTCAGAATGTCATTTCTAGATATTATAATTGTATGTTAGGTTTGCAATTTTGTAAAACCGACCTATGGGTCTTTGTGATGTTCAAATTTAAATTTTTATGAAGTCCTTATGCACGACCTGATTGAGTAAGCTGGAGTTTTTTACTGTAATGTTAGATGTATCGAATCGAGCTATTGAAACGTTTTTGTATGTTAAATCCGATATACGGATGTTAAATTCAATCTTCTATGTCAAATCCGATATACACCTGTTCGTCCATAAAAACTTAATAATTTTGTATACTAGTTTTCCACAAATTTACAACGGTGTAGCCAATAGTTGAAGATAACTCATGATGTCAGTCACGATAATGAAGGTCCCAATATCTAACGGAAGTTATTTCGTGTCTCGAAAAAAAGGCTTTCGCCGTTCGCGGTCACCGGGTCATTGGCCGGATAGGTAGCGCTTCTGATACTTAAGGGAATACGTCACATAGCGACTTTCCTAATTTTAGAACGAAATATCACAAGTGTTATAAAGCAATGAATAAGGCTTTTCTTTTTTTAAGAATTTCTAATATGTTTTCTAATAAATTGAATTTCTAATAAATTCAAAGTTGCACCAATTAGCATGAGTTGCATACGGTGACATGTAAAAAGTAACATTATTTTATTTTTTAAATTTATGTTTCCCGACTACTGTAATTGAATTTTTTTTCCAAAATAACACAACATTATTAGGGGCCAATTAAAGAAAAACCTAACTGCGCCCATAGAGTTTCGAAGATATCCTGACGAGTTGAAGTAGCTTCGAACCTATATACGAATAGATATCTAGTCCTCAACCACTGCTAGCAACATGCCCCACCATTAAGAAACGACGTGGGACGTGTTCCCTTAATGTACACATACATTTCACCCCAATCTTGTATATTAAATCCGATATACACCTATTCGTCCATAAAAACTTCATGATTTTGTATACTAATTTCCCTCAAATTTACAACAGTGTAGTCAATAATTGAACATAGGCGAGAGCGGGGCATAATGGGACTGTGCGTCAAAACGGGTTGAGGCAAAACGCAATTTTCCGATAACTTTTGGATGGCGGCGGTCGTGGTAAGTGGGGCAAAACGGGGTTGAAAATCCGGATGTATCATTGGGACAAAAATGGGTCAGCCAAAAGTAATTGGAAAATAAAGTTCTGCCTCACTGTCCCATTTTGGCCCGCTCTCCCCTAACACATGACGTCAGTAATGATAACGACGGTCCAATATCTGACGGGAGTTACTCCGTGTCTGGAAAGGAAAGGCTTTCGCCGTTCGCATAATTTCGATCGCGGTCATCCGGTCATTGGCCGGACAGGTAGCCTCGTCATAACTCGACCAAGAAAACAATGAGTCCGAGGACGTCGAGCGGTGCTCGTTCGCACGAATTAACGAGCCTCACAGAGAGCTCTCGGAAGTGGCCAGCGATGATCCACATTTCACCGATCGTCGCGGTCGGCAAGTGAAATTATCCGGTGGGGAAGATCGGTCGGAGCTGGTACAAAACGGGTACTCATCATATAAGGCACGCTTTCGGTGGGAGGTATCACAGTTCGAAAGTGTTAGCCGCGATACGAAGACGCCAGTTTTGCGCTCTCGTGCGACGATGCAGGAGCCGCGGCTGCTGGGTTCAGCGCTGCTAGCGCTTATCGTGCTTCATCCCGGTAAGGCGGGTCATCGTCCACACTCCGATAATTCGATTCCGCGCGATCCAGACAACGAACCGCTGTTTGCCTGGGGCATGATTGTGCGCGAAGCATCCTCTACCGGTCCTCTGAGAATCTCGTACGATCGAAGGAAAAGTGCACGGTTAACGCACCGGAAGTTTCACTTCCTTTCGTGCTCCGAAGTGAAAACACGCAGATCTGCGCATGCGCAGATCATTCGTTTCCCTCCGGCGCGCTGTATTCCACTGAAACATTATCATTGTTTTTACTGACATTGTTATCATTATAGTGAATTATCGGGATTGCGTTCGGAGAGCAATTTTGCGTCGATCATCCGGCGCGGCGAGAAAGTGCCCCGCGGGAAAATTGATCTCTCTAGCGCTCGCTCGACTTTCGATGTGCTTTTTTAATACGCTTGCATTTTATATACTGCCTGTCGGGAGTTTAAAGAGTCGTTTCAGCCGCGGTGACTCGCGGCTCCCCTCGTGTTCGGAAGTTCTCTTCGGCTAATCGGGGCAGCGCGGAGGCGCGTGTTCGTCGCTTGTTGCTTATGCTTTCTCTTTCGATCTTTTTCCACGCAGGTATCGTGACGCCGAGGGGAAAAGAAACTTCGGGCAAGGCGCCCTGCATCGAGGACAGCAAGTTCTATCGGAATCCGAACACGCCGGCCCACGGCGTCTGGTCACCCTCGGAGTGCGGCAAATATTATCTCTGCCTAGGTAAATTTTGTCCGATGAACCGGGACGAAGTTGATCATTGTACCTGCGACACAGAAAATAATAATTAGCGAGAAAAAAATCTACGAGGAACGACAGATGAAGACTTGGATGGGAGCCACATTATTTGGCCGAAACTTTATGTGTCCGAATGCACTTCCTCCGAATCGTCAAATTTTTGAAACTTTATTTTTCCGATTCCTTCAAAATAAATCTGACGATTCCTTCAAATAAAGATTCAGCAGTTTGACGATTTAGAAGAAATGCGTTCGCACCTATGATTTTGGACCATACGAAGATTCGGCCCATTGAAGTTTCGTCAAATTAATGTTGCTGCAATTGTTTGTTTCTTAAATTTAGTTAATTAAATGTCCATCAAACATACATCGGCAATGATCCGTGATTGCGACCACCGATCTGTTTAAATTCCTCGCGGGCCCAGACCGAACCGTACCGATCTAGTAAGGCCCGCGGCTACAGAATTCCGAATACGGTATGATTGCGCAATCGATCACCGCCGACCGGTAATAGCTCATTACGCGGGGAATTCTTTCTAATGACATGTTCGGCGAGAAACCCACACTCGAACACACAGAGGAGTCGATACTCTCGTCGAACTCTTTTCTCCACGTTACGTACGCTCGTTTCTGCCTGACGCACTTGAGCGTCCCGCGACAAGTGTACGTTCGTCGTTTCCTCATAGTTGCAAAAAAAAAAACAAATTACGCAATTCGATACGTGTACTTGCGAATAGGCACGTCGAATCTATTATTTGCATTGCTGATTTCAGACAACGAAGTGTTCGAGTTCAAATGCTCGGAGGGACTGTTGTTCGACGTTTCGAGACAGATATGCGACTTCAAGCTGAACGTCGACAATTGCGACGTTACTTCGGGTACGGCACGGTTTATCGTTGAAAAAACGAGTTCGGCAAAAGCCGAAAAAAATTGCGAAGGTTGATTTAATTTTCGTAAAGTGTATTCCAGAGGAGCAACCACCGAAACCCCTCTTGAATGCCGGAGAATGCGAGGACGATAGTTTGGCCTGCGGAGACGGCACTTGCCTGCCGAACAATTATTTTTGCGACGGGAGCGTTGACTGTCCCGACGGATCCGACGAAGGATGGTGCGGTGAGTGATGCACATTCTGTTTTTTTTCTTCTCAAAACCATCATCGCCAGGAACGGAGGAGAATGTTGATCAAGCGAATTGCAGACGGCAAGAGCGACCCCAATTCCGCGAGTCGATGCGATCCACGGAAATGCCAGCTTCCACGCTGCTGGTGCTCCAACGATGGCAAAAGAATTCCGGGAAACTTGTCGATCTCCGACGTGCCGCAGATGATTACTGTAACATTCGAGGACGCCGTTAACGCGGAGAATTTTGATCTCTACACGAGTGAGTATGCAGATAGAAATTATCATAGGTATTTGTTATGGAAAATCTATTTTTTTTTTAGAGCTGTTCAACGACGATAGAAAGAACTCGAACGGTTGTCCCATCCGCGGCACTTTCTACGTCAGCCACCAGTACACGAATTATCGTGACGTTCAATTCTTGTGGAACGCCGGTCACGAAATCGCTGCTCACTCGGTCACGTAAGCACGACGATGACCTTATAAGATTGAAAACGAGAAAGACCCATGAGGTTTCTATAATAGGTCGTGCTCTTTACGTTTTTTTTGTTTGCTTCTTCATACAGGAAGCTTTGTTTTGGTAGAAAAAAATTATATATTTTTTGTTATGAAAACGCTCGAAATAATCGAAAAATCACACTTAGGAAAAAAGTCGAGATGTATATGTATGTGTGATTCAGACACCAAAAATTGAAAATTGTCCGATCAAGCTAAAATTTCACACACAGCAGGTGTGGTTAATAGTCAACGTTTCTTCAAAATTTCATTTAAAAACGTTGTTTTTTGTACGCTATTTTTAATTTGTTCAAAAATGGTTGTGCGCACTCTAGCGCTTATCATTTTTAGCTATCGGGGCAGTTGTACACAGATTAAGTATGACCGGCCGATGATCACTATTAAATTTGGGGAGAATCGATCGAACCGTTTAAATTCTACGCGTTTTTGTGTGTGTGTGTTTTTTTTTATTTTGCTGTATTAAATATTCATATATGAATAAAATAAGTGGTAGATTCTTGATCAGCGTGGAAAAATACGTTAAATATAGTGCCAGAGCGACAACTAACAAAAAAAGTTTATCCGGAATTTTTATAGCCAATATTTTGTTTTGTTTCTTAGTCACCGAGGACCCGAAGAATGGTGGTCGAGGAACGCCACCATCGAAGATTGGTTCGACGAGATGGTCGGAATTGCGAATATCATTAACAAGTACGGTTCAGTGAGAATGCAAGATATAAAAGGTAGCGAATCGTAGAATTATCCGATAGCGTCAATCAGTGAAAATATCAAAATTGATTTTATGTATTTTTTTGTTTTTGTAAATGAGGTTTGAGAGTACCGTTTCTTCGGGTCGGCTGGAACCGTCAATTTCTGATGATGTCGGAGTTCGGTTTCGTCTACGACTCTTCGATGATAGCGCCGTTCTCCGATCCGCCCGTGTGGCCTTACACCCTCGACTACAGGCCGCCGCACGAGTGCGTCGGCCCCGGACAACTGTGCCCAACCCGCGCCTATCCCGGACTATGGGAAATTCCTCTGAACGAGCTCATCGCCGGGGTACGCGAATAACGATTGCTCGAAGGAAGCGTACTTGTTCCATCCCGTGTGATAAATAAATTGCACGTAATTATCTCGTCAATTTCCCGCAGGATTATACGTGCGCGACAGCGGAAGATTGCGCTCAGAATATGTCCGGTGAAGAAATCTACAAGATGCTGATGCTGAACTTTAAAAGGCACTACGTCACGAATCGTGCACCGCTGGGACTTCACTTTCACGCGGTGTGGTTCGAGAATCCGTCCAACCTCTACGCCTTCACCGTGAGTGTCCTCGAATAAATAAATAATAAATAAATAGTAAATAAATCATAAATAAATCATAAGTAAATCATAAATAAATCATAAGTAAATCATAAATAAATCATAAGTAAATCATAAATAAATAAACGGAAGACGCTGGTTGAAGAGAAGGAGCAAATTATGTAAATAATTTTTTTTTAATGTTAATCTCGATACTTACAGAAATTCCTCGACGATCTTCTTCGGCTTCCCGACGTTTACTTCGTCACGAATAACCAAGTCCTGGAGTGGATGAGAAAACCGACTCCCCTCAGAGACATCGGATCCTTTGAGCCTTGGCACTGTCGCAGACGAAAATTCGAGCCGTACGAAGTGGCTTGCGACTTACCGAGTTCCTGCAAACTACCGAGCAGAGTTCTCAAGTCTTACAGATATTTGCAGACGTGTTTTGAGTGCCCCAAGCAATATCCGTGGCTCAGAAACGAATTCGGTGCGGATTAAGCGAGACCATTAAAGAACTTGTATTTCTTTTAAGATAAAAATCCATACATTGTGTATCACGCATTGTGTATCGCACATCTCCGAACATCTTCGGCGCTTCCGTCGCTGTGTAATTGAGGAAAAATAGTATTTTTTTTAGGTATATCGATATACAAGAATGTCGAAGGGCTACTGCTCAGAACTTGCAAACAGTATTTTGAGAACTCTTTCGTACAATCGTCACTAACTTTGGCGATAATTTTCGATCGCACGGAGCGTCGTGCAAGTTCGGAAACGAACGCCGGAGTCCGAGACAATTTCGTTCGATCGTCTATCAGAACAATCGTTTTGAGATTAAAGTGGCTTCTTCGACATTCCTTTTAATACTTCCAGTACGTGGAGGCTGAAACGTTCGCGTGTAACGCTTAAGATATTTATTTGTGAATAACCGATTAACAAATAAAATTTTATAATACCAAAGATTATATTGTTTTTATTAGAGAAATAAGTAAACGATTATTTACTCATTAATCGCGAAATGTTGGATGCGATCGCGGGAGACATTCCTCGTAAGTATGAACAATTGGCTATGTGACAATGACAACATTTCCATCTCTTGTAAACCGTTCCTTGGAATGGCGTTGAGCTCGGAGGCACCCTGGCCGCTCGGTTGAACAATCGTATTAACCATCTTGTTGTATAAAGGGATTCTGGATTGATTCCATACCGTCAACGGGACAAATCAGTACCACAGAAGTTCCTCTACACACCACCAGCCCCAGCATTCTTGTACCCTGGTTAAGTTTGTACGGATCGTCAGGATCTGAAAAAAAAAGTATTCGAAAAATTGTCATTGACATTTATTACGTCTTTATCTAGGTATTTGTCTAATATACATTTATACTGGGTGGGATGTCATTAAGAATTACTATTTTTTTTCGAATATAAGTTAAAACGTATAAGTGTTTCATTTGCGCTTTCTCCCTTAGACCTCAACTTATGTTTTACATTTTACTGTGTATGCGTGCACACGCACAGATGAAAACTCAAACCGCTAAAGCGCAAGAATGCTTTGACCAATCAAACTGTAATTTTACACACAGTATATGTGGTTAAAGGACAATGTTTCTTCAAAATTTTATTGAAAAATTTGCAGTTGTTTTATTTGTACGTGATTTTTAGTTTCTTCGAAAAATGGTTATTTGCTCTTCTCTAGCTCTTCGAATTTTTTAGATATGTGGCTTAAAACGTGAGCACAGATGGAATATGATCGCAGGATGATCTCATAGAACCAGCATTGCAAATGAAAGGACTATATGAGGAAATGATATAAAAATTTCCATTTTTTTTTTAACTTTCTCACTGGTAAATGTGCTGTTGTCATTGATAATGGTGCATTTAGACCCCAACTTATACTTTATATCTTTTGTACAAGAAGTAATTCATGTAATAAGCAAATACGAGTGTTCAAAAATGCAATAAAAATAATCTGGGTTAATTATTATCGTGGGAATACAAAGTGGAGAAAGAAAGTGAGAAGAGTTAACGATCCGCACCTCTCAGATACTCGGTGGTGTTATCGAGCACGAGATTGAGAAGAGGATCGTATCCTTTGAGAATTCCAGCGGTCTCTCGTCCCCCAGCGAATTTCACGCGTATATTTTTCTCAAGATACTTGGACAAATCCAGAATGCTCTCCTTCCTCTTCTTCTCCTTGTGATCGCCATGGGCACTTTGCGGCTGTATGCAATAAAGTAACGAATTAATTTCATTTAAAACAAAAAAAAAATCAAAACAATGTTCGATCGGCTCTCGAGGTTAGTCCGACTTTGGCTTCGTTGTTCGTTACCTGTTTTGCTGCCTGAAAAAAGAACAAATTGAATCATTAACACGCAAATCTCGTTACAGTGTATGGCTTGTAATGACCTATGCGTTCGTAATATTCGTACTCACAGACATATTTACGTAAATACGTTTCGAAACGATGGAATGTCTCTTCGGTGTTTTTTTTGTCGGCGCACACAGAAGCAAGCGCGCAGCAAAATTACCGTAGTACCTCGCTTATCCGACCGTCGGTCAACCGGGTAACATATAGGTGGCCGAGAGCGGAACCAATATTAATACCTTAGGATCGTTTGAAAACCCTTTGGTCTCGAGTCTGCTTGGCGGGAGATTCAAAGATTGTTATAGAATTCAAAGATTGTTATAGAATGTTTATGCGTTGGGTTTTATATAGTATTGTCAATAAACATACTATTTTATACTATTTGACTCTAATATGCACTTGGCAGTATATGAGATGGACACGGAAGAAGTCAACACCAAGAAAACTCGACACGAAGACTGTACACCGTGAATGTTGGCGCGCAAACATGTGACCACAAATAGGATATAAGTGATATACTGTCGAAAGCCGTAGTGTGCTAGTGACCTTGCGTTGGGCGATGTTGGTCATAATAGTAGAGTTTTCGTTTTCGGCCGCCTATATGTTACCCGTGCTACATCCACCGAGTGCGCGCGCACGTTGACGTTCGTTGTGTTGCTCGGCGCATGTTGGGGGCGGCATCGCCAATTTTCACATTTCGATCCCCCAAGTGAGCGTTCCTCATTCCCCGTCGTTCTCGTTTCCTCGGTGTGTTAACACGTTCGCGCCTTATCTGCAAAGTCGTCGACGGCTCCGAAAGCCCAGCGGAACGACTTTTTTCCAAGATAAAGCTCGAACTATTTGCGAGGTACGTTGTTAAACACGCAATCAAACTATCTCGATATTATACGGCCGGCGAATAATTCGCAAGTTTCTCCGTTCTTCGGTTGTTGTGTATCGTGTTAAATAAAAAAAAAAAAAACTTGTTCGCAGGAGGCCACACCGAGGCTCTTTTTCTCACTTGTTGAATTTTCACAAGACTCGACCATGTTCGCTCCTGTATTTTTTATATGCGCCTTTTCGCTCGTCGCACTCGGCTCGACGCACGACGATGATTTGCACACTATCAAGTATACTGAGGAGACATTTCCGATTGAAGTACCTAAGAAAAATCATTTCATAATGTTTTACGCACCTTGGTAAGTAACTTTTGATTTACCGAAAAAAAAAAACTATATTTCATATTATACATGAAATACGTAGTATGGTTCAGAGCTGAGCAAATACCCTAAGTACTTGCATTACATATTGAAATTTCAAATACTTCAAACACCAAGCACTGGGTTACTTCATAGCTCAAGTTCTGGGGTCTAGACACTGACTTAGTACTTGATACATCAACACGTACTTCAAGGACTTAGTGTATTAGCCTGGCTCTGGTACGCTATATCAGTTTTTTTGTCTCTGTGTCTGCACGCATGAAATTTAATATGATAAGCATTAGGTGGGAGGCTGCTGTATTTGGGATGTACAGGCGCAGAGATAAGATGTAAATTTGCTCTATATGAAATATCTTTGTGATTTAGGTGCGGCCACTGCCAAAGACTCGCGCCCACATGGGATAACTTGGCGGAGATGTTAAACGAAGAAGAGGACAGCCGTGTGAAAATTGCTAAAGTAGACTGTACCACTGACAGTGCTATATGTTCTGAACACGACGTCACTGGATATCCTACGTACGTAATAAATTAGTTAGTTTTTATACAGTAACGAATAGATTTTACTGGATATAAAAAGCACAAGTTAAAATTGAGGCTCGCTATATTAAATAAGAATTTATGGACATTTTCAACATACCAATCGATTAATGTTACCTTATTGTTTTTTCTATAAAATTTAATATACCATTTATTAACGATGAGTTCATAATTTTTTCTCTTCATTTTGCAACATTTTTTTTCAATGGATATTTGCCGAGAATTAATATAAATTCATATTTTTAATTACACATGTTTGTCTGATTGCAGACTGAAGTTCATCAAAGTTGGAGAAAGCGAGGGTGTCAAGTTCAGAGGAACTCGAGACTTGCCGTCTCTTACCGCTTTCATCAACGAGCAGTTGGGAAGCATCCCTTCGGTTGGTCTCAATGTAATGATCGTTGAAAGTGCATTGGTACCTTCAACTTTGAATCTAATCATACAAAAAAAATTATTTCCCTCTAGGAAAGCGAAAATGCCCTCCCTCCTGAGGCCGTAAACGGACTGTTGGAACTGACCGAGGAAACGTTTGATAAGCACGTATCATCGGGAAGCCATTTCGTGAAGTTTTACGCACCGTGGTGCGGACACTGTCAAAAATTAGCTCCAACGTGGGACGAACTAGCGCAGAGTCACAGTCACGATAATTCCGTCAGTATTGCAAAGGTGGACTGCACTCAGCATCGCGCCGTTTGCGAGCAATTCGACGTGAAAGGATATCCCACCTTACTTTGGATTGAAGATGGAAAGAGGGTCAGTTGATCCGTTGATAATGCTGGAGCCGAAACGGACATTCTAAAGAATGTCCGTTTTGCCGATTAATATCTAGAATTTCATTTGGTTTTATTTTTTGATCCATTTGAAATCAAATAGAATCTTAATTGTTTCAAGACATTTCTAGCCGAACTCTCTTGTGACGTCTTTAAATGTTTTTCTCTCGCACGAAAATTGACGTTCCCGATATTTTTTTTCGATGCAGATCGACAAGTACACCGGTCAACGTACTCACGAGGAGCTGAAGGCCTACGTGGAAAAGATGCACAAAAATGACAAAGTGGCCGACAACGACGAGGAGACGGATGACAGTGTTCAATCGGTTCTGACACTGACCGGCGAGAACTTCAAGCACGGTATCGAGAAGGGTATAACATTCATCGAATTTTTCGCTCCTTGGTGCGGTCACTGCAAGCGTTTGGCTCCCACTTGGGAAGAACTGGGAAAGAAATTTATCGGCAACGAGAATGTTCATATCGTTAAAGTCGATTGCACATTGACGACGAGCAAGCAGCTCTGTGACGAGCAAGACGTCGACGGTTTCCCGACCCTCTTGCTGTACCGCGACGGTGAAAAAGTCTCCGAGTACAACGGCTCACGCACGCTCGATGATCTCTACGAGTTCGTCAACAATCATCTCAATTCTCACGACGAACTGTGATTTTCTCTATTAACCATTATTCGCAAGTCGTTTATTGTAAAAACAAACAAAACAACTCCAATGTAGATCGTAAGGTTTTTTTTATGAATTTTATATCGAGGCGTCTCATTCGACGTGGGTACGTCTGGGATTGAGTAATCATTTCGTTTGCAGCTCCTTCCACCAAGCATTTAGCGTGGCTTCCATCGCGACGAATTCCTTCATCGTTCAGACTTACGTACGATGTAAAACTAGTGACAGGGGGGATCAATCATATCGTAATTATTTGTTGATATATATAAGTTTACCCAAATCTGGGATCTTTCTCTTATTTTATTCACAAATATACAAACTGGCAAGTTAGCGAATTGGATTACGATGTAGCCATCGAACATTGCCATTAAAAACGAGCAGAATATTGTATACATCAGATACTGAGTTGTAGAATTTTTTTGTGCCTTTTGTTTTGGTGTTTAAACATTTCACGTTACCCGATTCTAGTCGCTACGAGCGTCCGAGTCTACTTAAACAATGAAACTCTTAATTTCGTACTACTTCATGTGATGCTCACTAACTGTGTAATATCCGTGGTTTTTTAAGGGTGTGTGAAAGGGCACTTCGCGTCGTTTCTCGTGAATTATCGATTTAGCATTCTTCCAGTAGTAAAATATTAGAAATATCATTCACACGCCATTGAAGCCGCAACACTTTGTAACGACCAATGTAACTCTAACGTCGATATATCGAATAAAAGACATTTTTTAACGACTCAAGTGCTGCGGGCAATCGAAAGAGTGGGGCAAGACGGGACAGAAGCCATGTAAACTGGCCGAGTAAGCGCACCGCTAGCTACAGTGCCGTCGCACCGCCGACAGTGTTTTGTCAGAGTGGAGGTGTCGTAAACAGGTTGTTATTGGTAAGTATTCTTTTTTATTTAACATCCAGGATGATCGAAACCTTTCCGTAACATCCGAGAACGCTTTTTGCATGTGTTATTGCTGGACGGGAGCAATCGGAGCATATTTTTGGCACGAAGTTCGTACAAACATAACCTATGGGGCAAGACGGTCCGGTTTTATCGTGTCGTAGTGTACGGAGCTATGCACGACTGAGAGAAATAAACGAAACATCGAATCTATCCAGACAGACGAGATCGTGGTCAAGAGATTTTGTTACTCGATAATTATTTCAAGAATTCCATGATTTATGGAAGTCTATGAGCGATAGGTGATTGTTATCTGGTGCAAAGCAATTAACGGGATAAATCGTTTTCTACACTGCTTGTTGCTTATTAAATGAGCTAAAGATTTCATTGTTTCACTGTAATAGTCGTTCCAGTAACTACCCCTGAGCGGTAAGGCGGTGAAGGACGTCTTTTCTTGCCTCTATACAGACGAATGTAATGAACACACGATGCATTCGTATGTGCGGAATTACTCGGGGGGGATGGTGACTTTTGTATGCTGTACCGTGGCTCCTCTGTCGGAGATTCGAACGTTTCGGTAGGAAAATATAAACATTCCATGCGATATGTGGGTGTCCATGTATGTCGAAAAATTGGGATTGTCAAACCGGAAGTGGCTATTTCAGGTACGGCGTCATTTTCGATCGAAAAATTAGATTTTCAAACAGGAAGTGACGTATTTTCGGTACGACGTCACTTCCGGTCAAAAATAGTGATTTTCGCTCCGAAAGTGACGAATTTTCGGTACGACGTTATTTCCGGTCGAAAATAGTGATTTTCGCTCCGAAAGTGACGTATTTCCAGTATGACGTCACTTCAGTTTGAAAATTGAGATTTCGAAACCGGACGGGACGTATTTTCGGTATGACGTCACTTCCGGTTGAAAATTGAGATTTCGGCTCCGGAAGTAACGTATTTCCAGCATGACTTCACTTCCGGTTAAAAATTGACATTTCGAAACTGGAAGTGACGCCTTTTCGGTCGAAAATTAATTTTTTTGACCCGGATGGGACGTATTTCCGGCATAATGTCACTTCCGGTAAAGAATTGAGATTTTCGCAGCGAAGTGACGTATTTCTGGTAAATCTTCGGCAATCGATATTTCCATTTGGATACAACATCCTCCTAGTTTTATATAAATTTATATTACTAATTACTATAATTTATATTACTATTACGGACATTTTCATGTCATCCTTATATCCCACATTCTTGTTTAATTGCAGGACATGGTTCGGCGATATGTGCGAAAAACAACGCGCGGTTGTTGGGACGAGAGAAAGATGGTCGCGGCTATGGACGCTATACAGTCCGGCAAAATGGGTTACCTGCAATCGGCGAAGAAGCACGGAGTTCCGAAATCGACACTGAGAAGGATAATGAAAAAATTACAAGATCACGGCGAGGTCAACATCAGATGTCCATTGGGCTCGAAATCTTCGATATTCACGGCTGAGGAGGAGAGGGACTTGGTAGAATATCTAATAACCATAGAGAGCCGTTTGTTCGGTCTCACTAATATAATTCGTCGAAGATTGGCCTTCGAACTGGCGACACTCAAAGGCAAGGCGAACAAGTGGAAGGACAACATAGCCGGTAGAGAATGGTTTCGGGATTTTATGAGGAGACACGACGAATTGACGCCGAAGCCACACGAGAAATCGTCGGCACCAAAAGTGGTGGGTTTCAACAGACCCGCGGTTATGAAATTTTACGAGGCCCTCGGTGATCTGTACAACAAGTATCAAATGACTCCCGATCGAATTTACAACTGCGACGAAACATCGATAACCTGCGATCAGAAGACCGAGGGAAAAATAATGTCATTGAAGGGCCAACCACAGACCGGAGTCACGACGTCGACGGAAATCGGTCAAACGATCACGGTCGAGGTCTGCATGAGCGCGACCGGTGTGTTCATACCGCTGCTCTTTATCTTTCCCCGTTCGACCCTCGACCCCCAATTCACGAGCCACCTCATACTGCCCTGCTACACCCGGTGTCACGACTCTGGTTGGATGGACGCAGAAATATTCGTCTGGTGGCTCAGTCACTTCGTGAAATTTTCACGAGCCACCAAAGAGCATCCCGTTCTGTTGCTGATGGACGGCGACACGAGCCACACGATGAACATCGCCCTACTCGAGCTGGCGCGCGAAAACGGCGTTATAATGCTCTGCCTGCCCGCGCACTGCACCCACAAGCTTCAACCACTGGAAGTGGAATTTTTTCCGCCGTTGAGCAAACACTACGGCACGGCTGTGAGAAACTGGCTGGCTACAAATCCTGGACAGTCGCTGACGATCTATCAGATTCCAATGCTCTTCGAGCAGGCCTTCATTCAGACGGCGACAATGGCAACGGCGCTGGTTGCCTTCAGAAAAACCGGGGTGTGGCCGTTCAACCCGCACAATTTCAGCGATCAAGACTTTGTCGGTGCAACGACGAATTATCTTCCCCAGCAAGGCGCCGTCCCAATCGCGCCGCAACACTGCCCAACGAATAATCTTAAAGAACCCGCGATTCCTGCTTGGAAGCCTCCGATTCATTGTACGTATTAATTGAGTTATCGTTTTTTTTTCTCGACAAAAAAAGTAACAATCTTCATTTTCACGTTCGTGCGCAGCTGGGAACGAAATGAGGACCGCAGCGTCTTCGGCCTTTGTCGAAGCTGTGCTCGGAGAGCCACAAAATTATCCACCGAGAAAGCGGCCGGTACCGAGCGCTATACCATTAGGGGGACAAAGTTACGCGTCTCACAGTATGGAACCTACAATTCCCGGGCCCTCGTGGAAGCCCCATATGAATTGTACGTACGCAATTTATCGATGAATATCTTATTTCACGTATGATGTTCGGTTCTCTAATTTTCTATCACGTTCTGCAGCCGTCAACGAGATGAGACTGTCCACGTCATCGGCGTACGTGGAAGCTGTACTTGGCGGACCCCAAAATCATCCGGCAAGAAACATGGAGGAACCGCAAGTTCCGGGACCCTCCTCCGAGCCTGCGATTTACAACATGATACCACATATGTTTCTATGAAGCTCTGCATACGAATACGTTAAGAGCGAAACTACTACGCAATTAGCACAATACGACAGTGTCGATGAATTCGGCGATACCATTCATCTTTGATGTATCGAGGATGCGAAGATACTGAGATTTTTTTTTTTTTATTTCCGGTGGCGCGCAGTCTTCGGTTACGAAAATCTATGACTTTTCTGCGAGAAATAAATGACAAGATATGGAGTTGTTTTTACATTTGATTTTACTTACTGACCTTTCATAGCAATTAATTGTTTTTAATCATTTTCTACTCTTCCTCATGAAGCTGATTTTTTTTCGTTTGATTGAGATCATTGCGTTGTAAAGGATTAACTCAATTTTGCTCCTTTAACAATATTGTTAAAAAGTTAACGAAACTCAGTCGTGATCACCTTTTTTATTGGCTCACACGTTGCATACATCGTTTGGATGAGTAATACATTTATACATAATTTAATTTACAGCAAAACATGTACAGCTACCCTTACATTATAAAGATACGTACATTAATCACATAAATTTAATGACTAGATGACGCAATTTGAAATAGCTTTTCGGAGACGAAAAAATTCTAGTATTTCATTGTGTTTCCCACACTTTCTACCCTATCGTATTTCATCCACCTCTCAGACGAACATCGATATTTCAGCTCAACAAAGTGCTGTTTTTTTTTCCTCAGTTCTTTCTTTCTTCATTCCTTCCGATAAATAAATACGTTACAATACAGCGGAATTTTTTTTCTTTTTATAAAGTATCACAGTTTGGATTTCGTAATTATAAGACTAAAGATCGTTCTTGATTAAAGTAATACGAGTAAATCGGCAATTCAATCAATCGCTCGTGTACTGTGTTTTTTTCTGAGAAAGTAGATAATTACATCGCGGATCATTTTGATGTGCGGCTTTGACCACAAGAAATCGAGTTTTTTTGCACACTACTGTCTTCTATACGCTTTTCCGGAATAAAAATTATTTTTCAATCCCTCGTTAAACTGTCGCATTGTAAACAAAAAAATCATGTGAGGCTCACCTCAACGTCGTTTGGGATATATCGTTGCATTTCAACGGTTCTCTATTGCACTTAGAAAATTGGCATTCGCACTTGGCATCGAGCTTGTTCGTTCATTTTTTTAGCCGCGAGCCTTTTCCGCCTGCAATTCCCGCTCGTGCTCGGATGATTCCTGAAATCTGTCGGACAAACAGTAAATTGTAAATCGCAAACAGCTATGGCGGTTTAAGAAAATAAAAGACTTTAAAAAATGAATAAGACAACTTGCCGATTACAAAAGCTCAACGTGACGTCTGCGTGATGATGTTCCATCTGGTACATATCGCCCAGCAAACGAGCTATCGGTATTTCACCGATCGTCGCTCGAAAAAACAAGAGTTCAACGGTCGACGGCTTGACCGCTTGCAGACTCGGCAACAGTAGGAGAAATCGTCCGAATCGCGCGGGTTGACGAGGGTAACGCGATCGTATGTAATCCCCGAGGATACACTGAGCTTGATCTTGAAGCATCTCCACAGGCTTCGGATTTGACAAGCCTCGGGTCTCTGATAAATTATTTTTCCATTTCACATCGTTGATGAGCGAATCAACTATAATTATCGACGTTCATTGAAAAAAGAAATGGTCATTACCTGGTGTAAAAAGTATAACGGCCTTCATAGATCCGCACTCGCCACCGTCGGGAGATAGTTGCCGAAATCTCGCCATTATTTCCTGCAAAAGAAAAATTCAGGATAAGTAAAAAATAATTAAAATTAATTTAATCATTGCAAATTATAAAGATACCTGAATAGTGACGATTTCGTCGCGATAGCTCTGTTCGGGTGGCAATCTTCTGCGAACCTGATCATCCTCGAGAAGACCGCTGATGTCTCGCGTTATCGACCACTGTGCGAGATGAAGAAGAAACAGCTGCGTCCAAGTCTGTTGAAGTAACAGAAGTTGATCGTCCTTGGAGAGTGTCTGAAATGGTGCCAGGCATCGAACCCATCGCACGGCCATAAAGAGAAGTCGTGCCGTTGTCTCTTGCAAAACTTCCCATGTGGGAATGAAACTCTGTAGAATTCCCGTCGGACTGTGACTGGCTTCTGTTTCCGTTTGATCCAGAGAACCCTCGCCGTCGGGTTGAGACTTCCAAACGAATTCCTTAGATAGAAATCAATAAAAAAGGGATGCTCAATGTTCGTGTTAACCCTTCGTCCTCGCACTGGGTCACACGGACCCTATTTTCATATCTATACGAAAAGTATTCATCCGATTGGGGGAAAAAAAATTGGGCATACTCTAAACCGGAGCTGGGCAAAGTATCAAAACGGAAAGGTGAGACACTTCTCGTTTTTTATTATGGAATAAAAAAAATTACTCATTAAAATTATACTTATTGAAATAAGTGTAGTCAGTTAATCATATTATTTATAGAAACAGGTTGTCTTGCTACTCATTGAGTATCCGTAATGCGAGCGTGTACTCAAAAAGTACTTGTACCCGGTACTTCAAGTACTACCCAGCTCTATTCTGAACATTCTACGATATGGGTCATTAGATTAAATTTTAAAAAAATTAATGAAAGGGTGTTTAATAAATTGTTAAAAATGTCATGTTAAAAAATCTAAATTTGTATTGAATATCGGATCAATCGTGATTCATGGTGACCACGAAGGGTTAATCATCGCATAACGCAAAGTGCACATCACGAAGTTTTTGAAAGTCGAAACTCAATGTTACCTGATACTTCTCAGCGGACATCAGTATCTGAAGTAGTGGCGGTGGTTGTTGACCGAATGCGAAAGTCGCCGAGTGATAGAGACTCGCGTTCGGCGGTGGAAATTGTAATGGAATTGGCACCGGGGATGGCGACTCGTCGGGTGGCTTCTGCATAAGTGAAACTGCCTGAGGGTAGGGTGCTGTCCTTTGAGGGCATCTCAAACGTCTGCAATTACATTTTTTTGTTAATTTTTGCGAAAATCAAAAAGAAAAATTGCATCACGGAATTCCGAGTAAACATTTTTGAGCGTTACATCGGGCCCTGATAGGGTCCGGAAGAGGCCTGAGAAGGCTTTACCAGGACCTTGTCAGGGCTGCGCGGGAATTGAATGTAAAATACAATAACCCTGCTCACCTGTGGTGAGACAATAAGTGCGAGCTTATATCGACCCGGGGACCGTCGTGATGAACCGTCGTTCCCGACAACGGCGACAATTGGCTCACTACGGAACGGTGATGAGATAGCAGATTTGAATTGAAGTCGACTCTGGAAACGTCAGGATGGCCCGTCGTTCCCGAGTGTGGCGAAAGTTGCGTCACTATCGGCTGCTGCTGCTGCTGATGATGAAGTTTGTCCGACATCACGGAATGAAGTTTCGGTTTTCTGGGACCGCGCTCGTGTTGTACTGCTAAACATCAATTACACAACGCCGTCAATTATTTCGCCGTTAATTATTGGCTCTGGACTAGTAAGCAAATTATTACCGAGGTGAACTATAGAATACACTGATAAAAAACGGGACGTTCAAATAAAGTAAAAGTTGCGTGCGGGCTGCCAAAGAAAAAATTTGTTTCAATTCTACTTTCGATTCTTACAATTCCAGACCGGATTGAAACGATAACATGTCACCTTGACAGTCTTACCATCGTTGTTTCAATATCAAATGGAATTGCAAGAATTTGAAGTAGAATTGAAATAAAAAATGTATTCTCTCGCAGCCCGTAAGCGAATTTTTTTTTTAGTGTATGTACCTGATATGCGCGCATTGCCCAATACGCTCTCGATGCGATAACTTGTACTTTTGAACGTATTCTCCTACTCACTAATATCGACATACTCACCACAAGAACAACTGTTCTAATTTTATCCCGTTTCCTCTAGCCTCGTTACAAACAATCCAAAGGGACAGAACTTTCGGTGAAGCAAACCTCCCCTTAAATGCCCCTCCTCCTCCATTCCCTCCGAACGAAGAAGCATATTGCTCTTTTCCTTTCCGTCCCACAACACGAATCCTCGTAGCGACGGTCCGGGCCACCTGAGCGTGACAAAGTTCAATCCCTGGCAAGTCGTCGAGGCGATTTATACCCTACGAGCGCCGATGAGCCAGTGCATCATCGACGAGAGAGGATGGCGGCGAGAGCGGACAAACGCGAGCAAGCTGTGCGATCCGGAAGTGTATAGATCAGTACATCACAGTATGTACCTTGTATACGTGAAATTCTCTCGCGCGGAGTTGCCCCGTCGTTTGCCCTCGAGGTCTGCAGTTGTATATATCATGTATATATACAACTATATATATGTATATATATGTATAGAACATGACAAGCTGTGCGCGAGAGAAACACGATAGAAAGCCGTGAGAGAGGAAGATGAGAAGTGGAAGATACGAGAGGGTGTTCCGGATGTGGTGGCCAGGCTTCGGCTTGCGGGGTTCTCGGGGAAGCTGCGAGCACGGAGAGGAGAACCACCGCGCTCGACTGCCGCTAGCTGCTGGCTGTGCAGGGCGGTGGGCACATCATCATTAATGAGGCTGAGCGGATAGCACCCGCTCGGTTCCCACGTTCGCGCACTGGCGTCGAGATATCCAATTCATCCGAAACCACCGGAGCGCCTCTCTCCGCTTGACCACATTGGCGCCTCCGGATTATTCGATTTTTAATTGAATACCGATTTTCGATAGTGTACACCGACCCGCAGGCCGTGCAGTCGCCACGGCCGGCAGGCCCGTGTTCTCCAGCCAGATACAAACTCGGATGATTCCCGCTCCGAATCGTCCCACTCGAGCCTCGACGAAGACTTTGGAGCTTTGCGATACGCCCCGATGTCGCACTAGCATCGAAAATGCACGCAGTTTCGTATCTCGGAATAGCGAGTACTCGTTCTACTTTCCTATCCGGGATCGCTGGATAGACGCGCTTGAATCTTATCAAAATATGAAGAGGAAACAAAAAGAAATACCCTCGTACAAATAACGATACACGGTGGCTGGGGCGTGTGTTCTCGTGCCGGTAGAAAAGAAGCCGTGGGCGTGTTTGTTTTATCTCGGTGGTGTAGTATTGTGAAGACGAGGTGCGTTATTATTAGCAATAATATTATTGTTTTTTGAAGACTGATTGCTCCCTTGCCCCTCGTGCTCGGCGGAGGAAATGGATATTCATGCAGGATGGTGATAAAAAAAAGGTTTGCACATTTAACGCAAACGTATTTGGCCACGAAGGTCCGAAAATTCTTTTCTTAGCGATTTTACAATTATTATTATTGTTTGCCAAGCACATTTTTTTGAAATTAGCATATTTTTTTACCGTGTGTCGACGAAGATAAACGGTTTAAGGGAGCCAAAAAACTAGCTGGTCGCAAAACAATTAAATATAAGAGATAAACTATTCTGCTGCAGCAAATTTTTAGGCTGCCGCAAAAAACGGATTATTGTCGATTAACATTTTGTCGGAGCAACAAAAGTGTTTTTCTCGGTGAATTACCAGAGCGGTGCACTTTACATGCTCGATCCACGAGAAATACCTCTTTCCGATTTCGGTCGGGCGAAATAGTGGAGCAACACGGGCTGGTCTAGCGTCGGGTCCGAAACAACAGAGGCAAGATCTTGGGAAGGATGGAAGTTGTCGCTCGAGTGGTCAAAGACAGAAGTTTCGAGGGTCTCGTCTTCTCTAGTCCGAGCTCCGGGGTAGAGGAAACGTTCCGAGTGTAACGGCGATCAACATTTTGTCAGAGCAACAAAAGTGTTTTTCTCCGGGTGGTACCAAAGCAACGTACTTTACATGCTCGATACACGGAGAAGTACGTCCTCCGGATTTCAGTCGCGCGATATCGTGGAAAAACACGGACTGGTCTATCTTCGGGTCCAGAACAACAGAAGCAAGATCTTGGAAGGAATGGAAGTCTCGAGGCGAAACGTGCGCGAAAACCGCCATTTTCTCACCGGGTGTAATAAAAAATGTAATATGAATAAACAGAATTCGAATGCATTCATTTATTTAAATGTAATAAATCATTTCTCTGGGTGTGCAACAAAAGAGCAACAAAAGTGTTTTTCTCCGGGTGGTACCAAAGCAACGTACTTTACATGCTCGAAACGCGAGAAGTTCGTCCTTCCTATTTCAGTCGCGCGATATAGTGGACGAACACGGGCTGGTCTATCGTCGGGTCCGGAACATCAGAAGCAAGATCTTGGGAGGGATGGAAGTTGTCGCACGAGTGGTCAAAGACAGAAGTTTCAAGGGTCTCGTCTTCTCTAGTCTGGGATCCGGAGTAGAGGGAAAGCTCCGAGTGTCTCAACGAAGGGTTTCGTAGTGGCGCGCAATTCGACCGAGTGGAAATTAGCTCGTTAAGCTCACGTATCTTCCACCGTACAATGTAACGAAACTATACTGCCAAATTTCAATCCGTACCGTAGCGTCGCGTCCATCCGACTGATTGCACATATCTTCCATGGGAAGCTCGGCATCTGCCGGAAGATCATTCGAAGCGTCTTACGCAGCGATGAGCCGGGCGAGTGCGTCGATCACGGTTCCACAAGGCAGTAGCTTATCGTGCGATAAGCATCTTAAGGTAGCTACTGCGGGACACACTAGTCAAATGAGTGATAACATTTTTAAAATTGTTTGTCCAATATTAGGTTTATTAACAGTAAAGGAGGTTGTTTTGCATTAGTGTATGTGTCCATTAACCCTTTATAAGTGTGTCCGTCACACCTTTATCCCCGCTCTTAGGCGGTACCGTAGCAACGCGTGGCCCCCACTTCGCGTCCGTTAGTCCCGTTTCGGTACGGTTTCGGGCGGGGCGACTTACAAAGGGTTAAATCATTTGTCTTCAAATTCCGATATGAGAAAGCTTCGAGATTCGAACATTCGGTGGCAATGAAAAAATATAGCTGATCACTGTTGCCAAGTTACAGTTATTAATAGTTTTTTTCTCTTTGAATATGCATTTTATCCTATCGGAAGATCTATCAACTAAGAGAAATATTAATCACGATAGTCTTGCAAGAACAACAACTGATAAATGCAAATTTCCATGATGTCACGTTATTGTTGGGTTTTTTCAAAGTAGAATTTGTATTTCTTAACTAATTTTAATGTATCACGGCTCATTTTATTTCGCAAACTTTGCCCTGCGAATCGACCAAGTAGATTTTTTGTAGTTTCGACCTTTGACAAATACAGACCGTTGTTTAACCAGTGGATTTTTATCCCGTAAACAAAATGCTGTCATCGTTAATCTGCTGAAACGAAAAAAAATCTATTCGGTAAATTCGTAGAGCAACGAGTGGGGAACAAAATGAACCGTCGTACATTAAAATTCGGTGAACATTAAGGATTATTCTTTGAAAAAACTCAACGAAAATGTATCGTCATGGAAATTTGCACGACTAGCATTTTGTGCAGTAGCTATCTTAAGACTTTCTTGTAAACTCGACGAACGGATAACACAAAAATGTCCAATCCCAATTTTTGCCTTTTCATTTTTCAATAAAATTACAAGCATCGAGGAGTTGTCGACGCTAAATTCGCACCGTCGCGATCGATGTACGAAACTACAAGAAAAAATCGAGATAACTCCCTAGGGCATAAAAAGTGATTTTTTTTGTTTCGATAAAATTGAAGCAGACACGCGATTATCGTGGGAGCACGAAGCTATTTTTTCAAAGTTCGCGTGGGTCGCATCTCCCCGGTTAACGGCGGAATGGAAGGGGGTTTTCTCGTATGTGCGTCCGTACCGATGGATTATAGGTCCGCATGCGCTGGAATGGACCGCGCCCTGTGCGCCCTTTCCGCCCTAGGTTTTCGCCGGTCGAGCGGAGGCGCCAGAGCGAGATCGAGAGAGAGAACACCCACATATATATATATATATATATATATATCCCCGTAATACGTACAGCGGCACGTGTGAGCCACAATGTGAGTTCCCACACGCGGAAAATCCCCCCTGGCCCACCCCCGCGATCTGAGCCAGCTCTCTCCTTCCCTCGCATACCCTCGAGGGTGATGCGCGAAGGGTGTAGGCCATGGATCACGGGCTCACACTCCTCTATCCTACTAAACGGTAAACCGATCTGTGAACATTTCAGCAGTCAGCGATCTCGAAGGCTAATCCCCGGGTGAGTGGGGTTGATACATCACCCACTCTACCCGGCCTCTCCTCCGACCGCCTTCTCTCCTTTCGTATCACCGATAATTTCTCCAGCCTCTCTCGCTTCTCCATATATCATCATGGTCCACCGATTCACGCCCCATATATTTACCGATAATACTATTATATATATATATATATATATATATATATATATATACACACACACATATATATGTATGTATGTATATAAACAGCGTATAAGCTTTGCGTGTCGCACATGGAGTGCATAATCGCACACGTGCTCCTGTGTCCGTTTATCTCACGCCGAATTGCCATTCATATCGCACGGTATTCGATAACATGCCGGTGCACACACGAGGGGATTCCACTCGCGTCACCGGAAGTACACGGCCGGACCGACACGCGTCTTGTACACGGGAGGGTCCCCCGCTCGGTCATGCCGGGAGGGGTCAGCAGGTTGACGATCGTGTTAACTAATCGGCTAGTAATCGCCGTCGTGTGTCGCGGGCGGTAGTTGAAATTCATCAATAATTTATGAGCGGAGCAAATCGGCGGTCTCGGTACAGGTGCACACGAGAGAGCCTTCATTTTTTATTTTTTTAAAGATGATTTTCAGGCAGGAAGATTCGAAGGAGGATCGTCCGAGTATGATTGACCTGTTCTACTGAGCGCATCGTCTCCACGGCTCGAAACACTGTATTTTCTGCAAATATATGGTTTGATAAATAAAGTTGATGTTACCTAAATATATTTTTTTTCGTACAGTGTATTACACAATGTTTTAAATAATAAAAAAAATAAGCAAATGAATTTAGAAGAAAAATAGGGAAAGATGTATCGTACGAGATTGGAACTCTCCGTGAGCGGATATAATCTGCAGAAATTGGAGTAATTATATCCGGTAGTGGGATCTTAGTTCGAGGCCTTTTCTTGTCGATCGAGAGAATAGAATGGATATTAAAAAAAACTGATAATAACGATAACTTACCGTTTCCGTTACCTAACGTCCGAGGCTCGAAACTTTCTCATGTTGGAATTTAAGGACTTGATGATGTGAGAGATAAATAAAAACAAAAAAACAAAAGATGACACGACTAAATCCGCGTGTTTGCACGTCAAGACCCGGCTCCGGATCTTCAGTCCTCGTCATCCAACAGCCAAGGCGCTAAGGCCCTTCGGGGGGGATGACGACAGGTGACGGTCGAAGCCCGGCTTAAGCGCGACGACCCGTTTTGTCCACACATTATAACGCATCGCGGCACATCGCGCATCGGACGGATCGTCGCGCCTACAGTCCTCTCTCTTCGTTGGCCCCGTTTATCGTTTATGTGGATGGATTGATGCTGCCCGTCGCGTGTTGGGCACGCCTCGCTTCGATGCGTTACCAGCCGTCTACTCCCACGCGAACAACCCCCTATGCTTCCACGATACCTAAACCGTAGCCCCGTTTGAGAGTTGGAGTTGGAGCCAGAGGCAGCGCACAGCCTCTGTTCCCGTGCACACGCACAGACAGAACAGCCGCCCACGAACTCAAAGCTCGACGAACTTTCAAGCCCGGAGGCTCAAACTCTTATGCTCCCGCGTACTCGTGCGGGCTCGACGGGGGGAGCGTTACATGCGGCGAAATCATATTAAGCGCGAGAAAGGAAACGAAAGTATAATATCGGGCTCGTTTCTGTATTTGATGACGGAATAGGCTTAAAGTTTCGTCGGCGCGGAGAACCCTCGAAGGTAAAACACGAAAGTTACTCTCGAAAGCTCGGTTCGCCGATAAATCGAGAAATCGCTCCGAGCTCCGCGGTTCACCGACCTCGAGGGGGGGGGGGCTAATGTACGAATCGGGGAACGCAGAGTCCCACGCGGATAGATCATAACTTGATAAATCAAATTTATAAAAAATTTAAATAATTTTTTTTTTTTTTAATGATTGAACACTTCGCAGGCAGGTGGATAAAATCGACACGACATTCAAGACTCGTTTTGAGATTAACGACATTTGACATGTTGTCATACTTTTTTTTTTACTTTTAACTATTGAGATATATTCCAGACGTTCCAAGTGTTTTCGGTAATTTATTTTTCTTCAATCCGGTGGACAATTTTACACTGATTTTCCAAGCCAGGTCCAGCCCAATGTGAGTTTCCCGGGATGCTTAGTAGATTTGACCACGAAGAGTTAAAAATCTATTTTTATAGTTATGGATAAATAGTGGTGATTGAAGAGATGTTTTTATTGTTATGTATAAATATTGACGATTATTTTTTCAACCCCAATTCCGACCAATGAGAGCGCGGTATTTGACATCACGTGGTACAACTAGGTCTAAATTATATCGATAATTTTTCGAAAATTTTCCGGCTAGGTTGCTAGGCGATAAACATTAATTTTTCTGTCACTTGTAACCTATGCGAATGATTAAACGTCAAATTGCCATTCACGAGCATGGACATGAGTGAGCGAAGAAAGCGATTTGGTGATGAATCTCTAGAGAGCATCTCTAAAAAAATCAAACAGAATGTCCCGGCTAATACAGAGAAGAGCAAGAAGTCGATTTGGGCCCAATTTACTGGATTTTGTACAGAGAAAAAATATGTGTTGGATGCAACAACCTCAGATGAAACCCTCGCTGATATTTTGAAAGACTGGAAAATGTCAGTATACTGGAATAACTTGTCAGGAAAATGTTAAATACCACAATCTCATTGGTCGAAATTGAGGTTGAAAAAATAATCAGCCGAATACCCCTCAAGCTTAAAAATTAATCGGGTATTTCCCTCTTGTTTCCCTGCGTAGCATCGATCGAGATAAGTTTTGCTCAAAAATCCCTCGCGCTGCGCGCTCGGGATTTTTTTAAGCAAAACTTATCTCGCTCGTTGCTACGCAACGAAACAATCGGGAAATACCCGATAATTTTTAAGCTCTCGGGGTATTAGAACCGATAGTATTTGCACTACTTTTTTTTACGATTAAAAAGATATTTTTATAATTGCGTACAAATTGTGTCAGCATCATGGTGAAGTAATTTTCGTTTCCTCTTTGGCTTTTAATCGGAGCACGTCCGAAAACGCAACCTCGAGAGTTTCGCGGCCCCGAAAGGGGTGACGAAGGGACGGGAGCGAAAGGGATTTCAACGAGAGACGGTGAAAAGCTCGCTCGTGTCGGTACTCACGAATTATGAGCGAAAACAAAGAGATCGCAAAACTTTCCACGGGGGATTTCCTGAGCAGTCGTAGGGCACGCGAGAGGGTAAAAGTTGTAGTCGTCCGATTGAGCGTGAAACGTGTCAGATAGCTCATAAAGTTTGCCAACTCGCTATATACACGTGTATATATATATATATACATATATATATATATATGTATAACTGCTGGTGATGTAAAACCGGTGCGGAGGGATGAGTGAATTCGAAGCTGTGTACATTGGAGATGATGTTGACCGTACGCTGGGGAAAAAAATAGGCGACGGAATACAGACAAGCTCGTTCGAGCTCCCTTTTGCTACCTCTCTCGACAGTATTAAAGTATATTGGCCCGGTGACGCTGGCGTTCACAATGTGATGGTCACGCATTTTTATCCCTCATCCTGTTGTCCGGTTGACACGGTTTATCGATTTGGCTACAGATAAAAAATTGAATAATAAAAAATAAAAGTAAAAAACACACACACGCACAGTGCTTTCCCTCACAAACAGATTAATCGCACTGTCGGTCAATCCGCGAAACTGAAATGACTCGGCCTGCTTTTTCATCGACAGCAAAACCAATCATTTAAGAAGGACTTTCAACGATTTCAGGCAACAAGGAAAAAGAAAGAAAATTACCTAAAAATATTCCAACCCCAGGACCTTACAACGTGTCTTCCTGTTTTTTCGCCCGAAATCGTCAGTGCATCCTGTTAAGTTTCCTTAATAAAAGCCGAAATATAAAAGTACTAGTGGGATGTTATGGCTCGGGTTTTTCGCGCCCCCGCCTTGGACCATGGAATTTAGAAACCGGAAAGTTACCGGAAATGCGTCACTTTCTGTTTGAAAATCTAATTTTTTTAACGGGTAGTGACGTCATACAGGAAATACGGTTGATGAAAATAATAATGGCCTAGGGGACCCTTAAATTCTTGACAATTGGGACAAACAAACAAACAACTTTCCAAAATATATACAAGGTTAAAAGAAACTGTAGTTATGGCGTTTTTCACGTATTAAGGATGTTGAAGATATAATTTTTTTTAAATGTTTGCACGAGGTTACAACGGGATTGGTAAAATATTATTTACGAAAGCTTAACGGCACGTGAAAGATGACGATGGCGACGATGGGGGCTGGCTGCGGTAGAGGTGAATTCAGTGGTAAGTAGTACGGTTACGAGTTCGCAGGGCTCACCGGAATTTCACCCGCAGTGGATGTCACGGGCCTAATGCCGGTAATACCAAGGACTTTCGCGGAAGAGGTCGGCGGTGGCATAATGGGATGGAATAGGTTCGAGGGTAAGGACCGTCGAGGTCCCTGGAAGTGTGAAGCGAAAAAGGAAACGGTGGGCAAAGACAACACCGCGAGAACGCGACCCTGGTTACATTAGAGGGATGATACGGGCGCGTCGTTTCATCCTCTCCTCTCTTTTCCTCAATTTTCTCACTCGCTTCCTTCAATCCTTCGATGATTATGCCGTGCACCCGCAGGAGCAAAGTAGCGATAAAGCCTTCCCGCCCGCTGTTATCCTGATTTTACATCTGATTCTTTGGGAAATTTGCTCGGCAGACTTTACAGAGTGACACTTAAAGGCTCCATCCTGGCGACTATTCAAATTTCACCCGTACTTCAAAGTTTATAGACGAATGCACAAATATGTAACAAAGGGATGCGAATTAAACAAAACTAGAAGAAAAAATTATGCTTTCGGCATTGAACGAAATAAAAAAACAAATTTTTCGGCCATCACCAATTTTCCGTTTCACACTTTACGCCAAAACTCCTACGTTATTCGCGTTCAGCGCAGAAAAAGACTAGTATTTTATTCGAATTATCCTCGCTTGAAGCAAAATTAAATTTATATACTATATTACACCCTGAAGAATATTGAAATTACACCCGTACTTCAATTCAATGTTCATACCCGAATGTTCAAATATGTAACAAAGAGATACGAACTAATCGAAACTAAATGAAAACATGGTTTTTTTTCATCAAACGAGGCGCAAAGAAAAAAATAATGTTTTCGGCACCAAACGAAACTGAAAGAAAAAATTAAATTTTCGACAGTCACCAATTTTCCGATCCACATTTTGAGCCAAAATTGCTACTGGATTCGAAATCAGGGTAAAAAACGATGACTATTTTATACGAATTATTCTCACCGGAAGCAAAATTAAATTTATATACTATATCTTTGCCACGTACGAAGAAAATTTTATCATCGGGCCATCCGGGAAATTCTAAGGTCAACGGAGAGAGCGATGACTGAAGCAGCCTTCCGCAATACTAAGTACCGAGTTCCCTTCCGACCTCGGTAGCAGCCAGAGCGCATCATCCAAATCCGAGTAGTAAGCCGTCTGGTAATCTTCCGGTCTCGTTTAAAACCATATTTCATGAAATACCGGTGTTACGAGAGATCTGGCCGGGAGAGATAAAACCGCGGTGTGAGGTGCGCGTTTCGTTGCAACCGTAGCTGGACCAGAGATAGAGAGAGTCAGAGAGAAAAGGAAAGAGAGAAAACGAGCGGATTTGCCGACCGGCCAGTATAACGAGTTCGGGTGGGGGATCCCGGAAAGGACGTTTCGGGATTCGCGGAATGAGCTGCTCGCGTTACGGGGATGGTTCGGTAGCTTGTCGGGTAAAGGATGATTGCACGCCGCGAGCGTTTGGCAAAGTACCGCCAGCACGAATAGCGGGTACAGGGAGAGAGAGAGGACTGCTCTCTGTTACCGGTGAGCCGGACACCTACGCGTTATGCGGCCTGCACATTGCAGCGATCCGACTGAACTGCGCACTGTACGGCTCGACTCGGAACTAGGCTGACTAAACACATTAAAAAAAAGGTTTCTCCATTCAACAAACATTTCCGGACCACAATTATGTTTTTTTTTATTCGGTTCATTGAAAGCAAAAAATTAATAAAAACGCTTGGACGATTAACAAGAAAAAGAACTCTGAAACAGAATATGATTTGTTGAATGTTGCGAAGATTTTTTTATACTGTTTCCGATGCCAGGCATCTCCGGTTTCGAATATCTCGTTTTCTTCAAATACACTGAAAAAATGTATCAATGACTGAAGTGAAATTCGCTTGCGTGCTACCAAAGAAAAAAAATTTCGTTTCGATTCTACTTTCTGTTCTTACAATTCCATGCGGGTATTGAAACGATAGCATGTCACCTTGACAGTCTTGCCGTCATTATTTCAATATCACATAGAATTGTAAGAATTGAAAGCACGATTGATATACAATTGTTTTTCTTTCGCAACCAGCGAGCGAATTTTTCTTTCGTGTCCACGTTAACAAAGTATCCTCTCATAGAATAAAAATCTTCTCGAATCCCTCGGCACTCCGGCAATCGGAGGAGTCTCTTTTCTATTCATAATCCTCGAAACGGAAAAGAACAACAGCTCTCTCAGTCCTCCTCGATATAATCCCGCAACAAAGGCGAGCCGCCAACGAGACGAGTCTGCTCGTCGCTGATTCATCTCTGGAATTACAATAGAACGTGCAGTATTTAATTCCTCGCAGGTAAATGGCCGCATTGCCGCATTTTCGGAAAGAGATAACACGCTCGTGTTTCGACGGTGAGAGAAAATGTTCGCTCTCTCCCGCCGTGTGCAGACTCCCTAACGTTAGGAAGCTCTGCCACTAATTGAATCTCCTCTCTTACTCGCGTCTGGAGGCCCCGCGGGCCGCTGGGAACCGGAGCACCCGTCCTGCATTAAACACCCCGGACACCCTGGCACCCTCATCCACGACAAGCGGTCGTGCCCCGCCCCAATCCCCTGGCAGGCTTGCTCCCACCTCTCGAACCAACCATCCACCCCGCTCCACTACTACCGCCACTAGGCACTATGACCCTCCATCCTTACTCCAACCGCCCGCGAACCACCTCGAAGGTATACTGTATAGAACGGGTGTGAGATGGTACGAGGCTCCTTTGGCGCCCCACGCCGCGATTCGCTTCTTCTATGCAAGTCCGTGCTAGGCGAGAACGAAGCTATGAGGGATCGGGAAAAATAGAACGTCAGGGAAGACAAGGGAGGAGAAGGGAAAACTGAAAAGGTGAGGTCGGAGAAGCGCCCGATAGAGAGCCGGGTGCGGATAGCAGAGACTCGGATATCGCCGAGAGCGGTGAATCGAAAATTGATGCGATCGAGAAAAAGACGTCACGGGGAAAAAGAGCAAGGTAGCGTGACGATGAAATTTCGCCCGACGAATGAGATCATAATTTTGTGATCGCATAGAGATGTTTACGGAATGCAGCGGATGATAGTCCTGAGGGTGTCGAGTGGGTAGAGTTTTTGTTTTTTACTTTTTTTTTTTGTTGTCTGAGGGAGGAAAGAGGGAAGAAATAATTGATGAAGGGTCTTCGGGAAACTGTCGAATGCTTTCGAAAGCGAAGTATCGATTCTATTTGGACTCCTCCTCCTGCCAGCGAGTCGAGGAAGCAAAGGGTTGAAGTATAATCCTGGCGAATGGTTAGCCGAGCGTGGAAGGCCAAAATTAATAGGATTTGACAGTGAGACGGGAGTGGGAGACCCTTCTTCGAGAATCAAGAGCGGACACCCAGTACGACTCGGATACTCGCTGAGACAGTCGGTGCAATGCTTTTTAATTTTTTGAATTTTTGCGTTTCCCCTGTTATAGTCATTGTGCTTGTAGAGGGTCGTTCCGGGTCTGCAGCCAGTCTCCCCTTGCGGCTGCAGCCGACTTCGCCAATGTATCCGCATTCGCCTCGGGATTTCTATCAAAGGCCTAAGGAAACTACAGAAAACCTATGCCGATACCCAATCTCCGTCGGTCTCAGATTCGCTTCATGGCACCGGAGCTACGTCGTGTTTCGCCGAGAATGTAAACATGGACTACAGCTATACACACACGTACAATGTACGTGCAACACGTACACGTACACACGCACACGTGTACGTACGTCACCCGTGTCAATTACGTCTATATTGGAGCTACCATCATTTTTTAGGTAAAAAATTTTTACCTAAAGCGTTAAAAATGATGGTCCATATTCATACACCTATGTTTGTGCTTGTTAAATTAACTCAGATGCTAGCTGGGATATTTGGTACAAAGTGTCGTACCCGAGAAATTGCAATTACTTAACGTTATTTAGCGATTAAATACGTCGTGCGTCAAATGCTTTTTCAATATAAGAAGTTCATACCTGAAGCGTTAAAAAATGATGTACGAAGTGTACGAATATCGACCATATTCGTACATCTATGTTTGTACTTGTTCAATTAACTGGTGAGTCACTTACCATCCCTGTTCATACCGACGTGAAAGCACTTGTTGAGACGACAAGCGCGACACTGGTTCCTGTGTATCTTGTCGATCGGGCAATGGCCTGTCATAGCCCCATGAGCTTTGCAGGTGTATTTGCGTTTGCTGTGAATACTTCGCTTGAAGAAACCCGAACAACCTGCGATAGGCGAGAGGAAGGGATGAATTATGTTAGAAATCCATCGAACGCAGCATAGAGCTTCGCCTCCGCTTCTTCATTTGGCAGAGTGTACACAGCAAAAAGATTTGTACATTTAACAATCTTTTTTGTCCACAAACGTCCACAATTATTTTATTGTGAATAAAAAAAAAACATTTGTAAAATTAACAAACATTTTCATAAAATGGAATCAATTTTTAATGTGAAATTAACGTGAAAAGAATTATGGACGTCTGCGGCAGAGAAACGTTGGTACTTATTTTACTGTGTTCAGAAGATGCATTCACACAAGGGAGAACAGGGCGAAACAGAACACCGGGATAAAAAGTCCTATTCTCAACGATTTCTCGCGAGGCACAAAGAAGGGTTTCATCTCGGATACGAGACACTGGTTCGTCTTGCCCCGGGGTTCCGTTTTGCCTCGCTGTCTCAGACCAAATTTAATTAGCTCAGCCCGAACTAGCTTTTCAGCTCACCGTCACAACTGTAGATACCGTAGTGCTTTCCGGAACTGCGGTCATCGCATACCTTGCAGGGAATGTCGAGCAGTCGGTCTCCTGAAACAGTAATTTCTGTTCTGACACGAGTTGATTCAACTTCACCACGGAATGCACTAGTAGTTACGGCGCAATCGGATTCGCGATCGGACATCGAAACTATAAGATTAAAAGACGATTAAAAAAAAAAACTTCTACGAAACAATCAGAAACGCGAATGAACGACGGGATGATTCGAACGAAAAGAAATGCGAGCCGAACTTAAATGGCCGGCTTGAGGTGAACAAAAACTTTGAGGGTGTAAGAAAGCGGCGGGGCTCGGCTCGTCAGAGGCGGCGTCGCTAATCTGTTCTCTCCCTTTCGCGCGGCAACCCTAATCGTTCTAATGATCCGCGGCAAGAAAAACACGGTCGTGCCTGGGCCAACCGAGGCTTCGTCCCCTTTCACGCCGAGACACTCGCACCCCCGCATCTCCTCGCGCGTACCTCTAACTCGTCGAGATTAACCCCAATAGTCGCGAAACTCCACACTGAATTACAAATCCATCGCCTCCGCGTAAAATTGATACATCATCGGGTATCATCAAAGGCAAATTAAAGAAATAATTTCAGATCGGAAAATCATGTCCGAATGGTTCCTTTAACTATGCCAATGGGAGAAAAAATCCCCGGCGGTGCCACGCGATCGAAAATCCACTTTTGTCCGCAGTGCACCTTCTAGTCTCGAAAAAAATGATCCTCTTCGACGGAAGTTGGAATCCTCACTTCTGTCACACATCGTGAAAATAATAATGATAAGTAATTATTATAAAAAAAACAAATAAAACAAATCTTTCACTTCTAGTCTCGAAAAAAATAATCCTTTTCGACGGAAGTTGGAATCCTCACTTCTGTGGCACATCGTAAAAATAATAATAATATGTAATTATAAAAAATAAAACAAATCTTTCACTTCTCACAAATTTATCGGATAACACAGGACGAAAACGATTGTTCAAAGTTCGAAAAAAAGAGAAATGCAAAAATCCCACTGACCTGTGCCCATCCTCCGAACCGGCTCAGAAGTCGAACATCCCCAGTTGGTGACGGTTTCACCGCGAAATTCGGTTTCAGTGAGCCGCGAGTAGCTTGCCGACGATTTCGAATCTGACTCGGCAACGTCGATGATTCCCAGCTCGTTCTCCCTGGCTCCCTGGCTCCGGGGGTCTTGACGTCGAGTAGCTACACCCACCTTCTCGCTCGCTGGCTCGTCGGTCGGGCCGTGTTGTTAACGCGTGTGAGTCCTCGTGGGATAGAGCCTCCTCGCGCGCGGCCGGGGGAGGGGGGCGGGGGTGCCCCGAGTTCCTGGACGAATTCGAGTCAGCGCGTATCGGTGTCCGCAAGGGTAGTACGGAGTCGAGAATGGTTATAGGGGTGTGCGATGGTAAGGGCGTCCGTCGGACGAAGAAGAGGAGGAGGAGGAGAAGCAGAACCACGATGCCGACGAGCATAATCGCGGAGTCGTCCCGTGCAGCGGGGAAGCCCCGAGTTCTAGTGAGAAAAACAGAAAATATATTTTATTGTCATAAATAAATAAATATACCAAATAAAAAAAAAGCAAAGCTCAACTGTAGAAGCTGAAGCGAGTGTACGTGTAAAAAGATACTCACGAGCGTATGACTCTCTCTCACTCCCGCTGGCGTAACACCTTCGTGGCCGGGTGGCTGGTTGGTATACAGGGGGGTAACATCAGCCAGTGGTGGTAGCGGCGAAGATCGTTGGCCGAAGAGGAGAGCGAAGAGCGAAGGGGGTCGCATGGAGAGGGTTGGTTTCTGCGTAGAAGCGGCGATGGTCCGGGGAGAGGAACCTCGGCCGATCTCGATGTGCGACGTCCTGTTCTGCTCTGTTCCGCGCTCCGCCGAGTGGCTCGAGGGGTGGTAGAGGAGGCCAGCGGAACCAACGCTTTTCACATCCCTCCTATCGCTTCCTCTCCCTCTCTCATTTATGTTTTGCTTTTCGCTCTATCCTCGGACTTGCTGGCTGAGTGGCTGCCGCGCTATCTCGTCACGGCCGAGACCCGGCACGAAGGGACGGCGGGGGTGGTTGCTGTACTCTGCTAGTTAGCCACCGACGGGGGCGGCTCCGCGAGGCCACGTTGTCAGCTGACTATCGCGCGGACGGATTCCCGACGACGCCACCACTATGTCATTGGTCGACTCCACCCTCGCAGGAAAGCTACGCTTGCGGTACGTTCCTCGTCGGGGGTTGGTGGGCGTGGCTCTCGCGAGGGTTGCGAAACCCTCTCGGCCACGCCTATTCGACCCTTGGCAAATGCGCGGGAGAACTACTGTTTTCCGATGATGTTATACCGCGCTGTGCAATGCTACTTCCACTACCGAGGCTTATTTCCTCGCGACGCGATTCTCGATAACACCTTTTTTTTTTCTTTTTTTTTTTAGCGACCCGTCTGGTTGTGTGGGGACGCGACACAGCGTTTCATCGCCCGGCCGATGGTCGGTGAACGCTCGCGCACCTCGGGTGAGAAACCCATCGGTGTGAGAAGCTTCCATCCTCCTCTTCGGAACGTGGCGAGCGAGATAAAACTCGGGAAAATAGCAGGTACTGCGATGTTTCGTCGTTTCACGTCTGAGCTGAGGATAGTGGAGCGTGACGATGGTTCGGGATCGTGTGACAGCTATTCGCAGTTATGAGTCTCACATAAAAAAAACGTATATGCGACGCGCATGGAAAAATATTTCCGCGATGTATGAAATATATATGAAAGAGGCTGGTGCTCCGAATTTTCTTTTAATTTTGTTTCTTGTTTTTAAATAATTGACACTAATTTTTATGTCGGCTATTCGCAGTTATGAGGTCACATTTAAAAAAAAACGTATATTTAGCGCGTATAGAAAAATAAATCCGCGATTTATGAAATATATATTAAAGATACTGGGACTCTGAATTTTTGTTTAATTTTTTCAATAATTGGCGCTAATTTTTGTTATTTAGCATTTACTTTAATTCCCAAAGGGAATAAATTTTACGCTGGAAGACTTTTACGTTCAGAGTGTATAGAAAAGTAACGTAGGTAGAAGAGCGGGAGAACGGAAACGCGCCCCAGAAGTAGATAAGCTCCGCACGCATCATAAAACTGCGTTTACACGATCTAGCGGCTCCGTTATATACACGGTACAGCGGGCTCCGTGCCAAGGAGAATCCTCTTTCGTTTCGTGCCACCCCAGCGTCGAGAGAGCTGCAAGGAGCTTCGAGCTTGCAACCCGCTCAAGCTTTAAGGGTTGTTGCCGAGCCCTCAAATGGTAGAGCGCTTCGTGACACTGAAAGCACACTCGGTTGCTTTTCCTCTGCCAGTTCTCAATCTCTCAGCGATCTAAAGCGTCTCGTGAAAAAACGATGAATCGAACAGCTGTTGGGGAGGCTTGGACTTTGAAATCCATTCGCTTCTTGCTTCAAAGGAAATGAGCTCTAAAAGAAAACAAACAAAAAAAGGAACGAATCCCTTTGACCGTTAATTATTTTGCACGAATGATAAAAGGACGAAATAAACTTCTAACCTGAGAAACAAATTCGCGGAACGTTTTCAGTTCATCCCATCCTCCTTCTTCTCACACCCTCGATCAGAGTGGCGCGTGCAGAACCGAGTCGAGTTTACTCTTCGATTTCGGAGTGTAGCCTAAGGGTGGTGAACCGCGCTGAGGACGACAAAGAGGAGAACATACGATGGGTCAGCCGGACCGCGTCGAGCGGTCGAGGCGGGCGCTGCTCCCAGGCGTCCGACAATCCACTGAGAGGGTGTGCGCGCGCGTGTATGTTCTGTTGAGCCTCGTCGTTCGCTTGAACAAACTGTACGAGGCCTCCTGACCACCCTGTCAGGCACGCCTCGAATCCTTCCGACCACCGAAAGGCCGACGCTCGAGGATTTGGATACTCGAGGTTTACGCCCGGCTACCCCTCGGTTTAACCGAGTTTAAATCCAACAATCGCATTCGAGAGACACACCGGATAAAGGCTGAAAAGCAAGATAGCTTGGATTAGAATCGATATTACATCTGTGCCAAAATCAATGTATGAATCGAGGTTTGTAATAATTACGGCAGACATTGGACTTGATCTAATTTGAAAATTTATGCTGCGATGTACAGATAAATAAATCATAGAAATTATTGAAAAAAAATAAATAAAAAATAATTTTAAAAATGCAGTGATCCACCGAACGCCAAGCTTGGACCTTTCTGTTACTTACTATAATGTACTAGTCATATGATCGCACTGTAAAAAAAATTGTAAATTTAATGTACCAGACTGCAAGTTTTTATTCAAAAACTGGTACATTAAATATGATGTACAATTGTAATGAAAAATTAATATACTCTTTCATTGAAATTGAACTAAATTATTAAAAATAAAGTATTCCCCATGTTTTAATACCCTGAACATTAATTTTCCATCACAATTATAGGTGAAATTTAATATATCCGTGTTTTACATAAAAACTTCCAGTCCGGTACATTAAATTTCATACGAATTTTTTTTACAGTGCAGAGTCCCGTTAATACATGGGTAATCGACTACTTAAAAAAAATATATAAATAAAACAAATATTTTTATCCTCTAAATCCATCTACAGATAAGGACTAATCTCTTGCCGAAAAGAAACATGAAAAATTTGCGCTTTTTTGCAAAACTTGGGACCTTCAACTGCAAATAAAATGCCAGGACAGTTGAATATCATCGTATCACAACTAAAACGTCAAATTTGGGAAACACGTGGGTTCGGATACACGCGTGTCTGACGCCGGAAGGGAATTAGTCAAGTACGTTGTGAGATGAGCTTTTTCGACAACGCAATGCTGGATACGAATAACGATCGATACAACTCCCTGTTGATATTGCCAGGTGTTATGCCACCTTGGTAACGTCCCTCTCCACGATTTCTTCCGCGTTTCGATGCGAGCCATGCACGGGGTAGGGGTGCTTTGCGTGACCTGAAGGGCGAACGAAGGGACCCGTATCTAAGCGGAAGTATTTAGCCGGCTCCGAACCGTCGCTGGACTAAGTTCGAAAAATCTTACTCCGATCGGATTAAGCGAAGAAAAAAAAATGTTGGAACGAGTCCATCTCGACGAGAGATGCACGGTGACTGATCCAAGGAGAGCCGGAAACGAACGTCGATATCGTGACGAGCCTGCGACGGATCAGAACGGAAAAGCGTTTTCTCAGACCGAGCCATGTCATTCTCCAAGTCCACGCAAGTTATCCGTGAGTATAAGAAACGCTCTCAATCGAATAGCAGTGTTGCTTAAAGTTCTGGCTCGACGAGGGCAGTTTTGTTATAGTAATTTGTGATACAAGTGCGGTAAAGCGAACTTTATACGCACGCTGGGAAGTGAGTCACACAAGCCGCACGAGTACGACTCGATTCCCAGTCTACGTATGTTTGCTACACCGGACTAGTATCGCATAATATTTTTGTAACGAATGCAGGAGAAGTGCTACTCCATGCCTGCTGATTGTAGTGCTGTACAGCCAGGTGCGTAAAAATCGGCCCGATGTGCGCATGCGCTGGGTATTTATAATATACTTGGCTATAAAGCTCCACTCTCGGCAGGCACGATAAGTAGCACTTTTCATGCATGAGTTAAATAAAATAATGTTTTTTTTTACTTTTAAAGAATCAACCCTGCCCGATGCTGGAGGCTTTGAAGAAAAACTTGGACGCCGGCGCAAACGCCCCAGCGTACTTTCCTCAAGCCGGTGACAATCTCCCGGCAGAGTCCGAAGGCCCAATGGAACCTATCGGTCCTTGGGCAACCGGTCGTGTGACTTACAACCACGTAGCCGGGATGACGGGGCTTCGGCCGGTGGTTGATCGTTACTCGGTCACAAGATACAGTCCAGCCGAGTGGCGAGCTCACAATCTAACGTTTTTCGATCAGTCCGCCGCGAGGATAGCTGATGCTCGGTAACGGCCCCCAAAGTGTATTTCCTGCGAAATACACAACACAACAAAAATTAATTTTCTCAACCCAAGTGATCAATCAATGACCCTCAGGTCGCTGGCGAACAAAGCGAGAGAGAGAAACGCTAATATCTACAGAGAGACGGACAAAAATCAGTCGGAAAATCGTGATCGACTAAGCCAACGTGCCGGTGTCGTTTACGGATGGAAAGCCGAATTGGAACGAGCCCTCGTCGAGATAACCGACGAAATTGAACTGTTGGAGGGCGAGCGTCGCAGAGTCAAACAGTCCCTCTCAGTGTTGACGACTCCCGAATCGATAGCCGGCGAATTTTTGCAGCTTAGATCGACGCGTCTCGAGCCCGATCTCGTGAGAGATCCGGTCGAGGACGAGCTCGTCAAGGTAAAATTTATTCGCGGCGGGCGTAAAGGACCCTCTTGATTACATTCGGTTGATTCCCTTTCGCAATTATACCGTCGCATCAGGAAGTGGCTCTCTGCTCCGAGATACGCGACACCCTCGTGAGAACCCGAGAAAACATCGAGGTTGAACTTCTCGAGCTCAAAACCGCAAAGTCAAGGATGGAATTCGATTTCACCGACAAGAAAGATGCTTACGGGATCGAGGCCGAGTGCGTCGGATTGACGAACGATTCTCCTGTGATAATGTTGAAGGCTGGAGCTACGAGAGTTCCTTCGGAGTAAGTTTTATCACGACGCACGTTTTATCACGGCATCGCCGCGCCTCACGATCGAGAATAATTCAGAGCTGATAGAGGCATTTTTTTCGTCTTTTGACGCAATTTTTGTATAGATATTAAACTTTTTTTTGCCCAGATTAATACTCCCTTCAGACTCCTGTGTTGGTATTGGGCAACAAAATAACATTCTGAGATATTCTAGCTTTTGGCATACTGTTTTGAGTAAGATAGTGAAAACAGTAGAAAAAATGTGCTGGTCAGACAAGTGGATAAGAAAATTCTTTGCAAAACATTGAGTCAATGTCGTTGATACCTCCAACTAAACAAACCACCATGGCATATCTCAATGAATATAGCAAACAGTGTGGACAGTGATTCGCATATCAGAGTCGTATGTGCAGACATACAAATGTCATGACGTTGCTTTTCTTTTATTTCTACGGATATATAGCGAAAACCACCTCATTGATGTTACTTGTCCTCTTATTGTTCCCTATGACGATCCTTGGCATTATCTACATCATTGTAATGCAGCCTCTTCCGACTGATAGAAATTACATCAATGACGGACATTCTTCATCTGCATATTCGATGTATCAATCTTCTTCATCTATGAGAATGAAAAAAAAAATAAACATGGAAACAATCGAAAACAAGGTGGGTTGTTGAGAATGAAAAAAAAACAATCAAACAGTACCTTGCAAAAAAAAATGGGCATTGTCATGAGGGAATAGTTGGGCGAGTTCTGATTTATAGTGCAGTGAGAGGTATCAAAATCGGAAGCGGTTTGGGAAGAAAAAGATGAGAAATAAGGCGCTGACCGAGCGACAGATTCTTATTTTGTGGTATTTTGTGGCATATACGTAACTGGGCAACAAAACGCTTGGGACGTAGGCAAACCCTTGCTTTCATCTCGATGCCCCGAACTCCACAACTCTTCTCTCCACTCGACTGACATCGCAAAATGTTTGACAAGGACGTAAGACGTAATCGGTAAATGTTTATCTTTCGAACGTAATGTACAATCGTCAATAATTATAAACTTTATTGTTGAAATACTGGGACGGCAACCCGCGTCCTTTTAGTTTCAGCGCGATTCTAGGTTAGCGTGGGTTGGCGTCCATGCGGCCATTTTTGTAAAACTTCCGGTCGGCTGTGGCGCTGCAAGCGAGGTTTCGATCCTCGATTGACCCACTTTTCTGGTCTCTGATTGGAGGACATTCCACTTTCCCTTTACCTTTCACTTTCGTTGAAGCTGATATACCGATCAGCTGAAACTTATGCTTGGCTGGTTGCAACGATCGAAGGACCTTGAAGGAGACAAAAAATGCTTATATTTTGCAACTCTTTAAAATAGCGATTTTAGTCTATTACAGCGGTGGAGATGAATTTTCGCTATTTGCTCTTTTATCGTCAAGGCAATCGACCCCCGCCGGATACGATCGCTTTACGAAGGAGGCTTTGGAGGCTGGCGACACGGTCAGACAGAGATCGGTCGATCTCAGATCTACTTTGGACGCAATCTATTCGAAGTCTTTAAGAGACTTGAAGAATCAAGCTATTCGTGTCGATACCGCCTTGGCTGAAAAGATTCATCTCACGGAAGAAGTTTGCCAGCAGCTCGAAGCCGAATTGATCAAGGTGAGAGCACCGATTGGCCGTGCCTTGCCTCTCTAGCTATGAACCCCTTAGTGAGCACACCTCCGTAACAAATCATTAAGTGCATGTAGTCAATTTCAATCCCGGCCTCGAATATCTCGGTAACTATGCACTTTTCGGGAAAAAAAGGTTAGGACACTTTTTGCAGTGAATTGATCAAACTTTATGCTAGTGCAGTGAGATTTCCAAGAAAAACCTTTTTTACTCGTCCTAGAAAGCGCTTAAAGTTGACGTTAGGTGAAAAAGACACGGGATAACGTTGGGGTCAAAATGAACCTTAATGCACACTAAGAGTTAACTCGTCCGTTTGTCCACTGTAAATTACAGGATCGCAAAGTTATAATTCGAAGTCATAAATCATCTAAAGATAATCGACTATGTGATATTTTCTCGTAGTGCTTGTCGGAGTTATCCAGAACGGAAGACTTGATCGAGGAGCTTCGAGGATCAGCGAAGAGAGTAAACGACGCGTTGAAGGTCGCACAAACACGATTGGACAATCGTTTGCTTCGACGCAACGTCGAGAGTTGCCGGGACGTTCCCCAATACGGGTAAGACAAACGCTCGCCTCGAAGATGACATAGCAGAACCAGAGACTTAATAAATTTTTGGTTCTTTTGATTTTTTTTTCCTTTGCGTTAAAGTTTGATAGAAGAGGTCAAAGTCCTCGGCGAGAATTTGTCAACCATGGCCAGACAATTGAGAGAGGCTGAGAATGCTCAGGCGGGCTTAGTGAAAGCCAGAAGCGACCTGGAACGCGAAATAGTAGTGAAAAAGAAATCGCTATACGTTGACAGGGATCGCGGACAGTTGTTGCGCTCTTTCTACCCTTCCGCAGAGGCGCTTTCCGGCCACGCGTGAAATCCGAACTCACGCTCCTCGCCCCCCACCCCCCTTCGCACACTTTTCATCCTACTTTATATTTAATCCTTTTTGAGCCTCTTTTACGTTACCCGTTGTACATTTATGATCTTTTTTACATTCTATTGTCCTTTGTTTTACACTTGTTTTCGATGCTTTTATTAAACTCATTTACGCATGAACGATCTTCTTTTTCCACGCTACCTTTTATTCTGTCAATGTCAATTCTCCATGAGCTTTGCAACTGTCTCAATTCTCCACTACAGGAGGTCTTTTTTATCGTATTTACTTACGTGATTTCGAGTCTAAGTAACTTGCTACGGAAAAAATGCCGGAGCCCACAAGTTGCCAAGAGTTGCAATTAGCCAGAGCCGGAAGTCCACCGAAACCCGTGGAGTGGACCAATCGTGTGCCTCAAGTCGAAAAGCCATTGGAACCAAAGTGCGAAGAGCCTCGTTCTCAAAACTACAGGGGAACTGTTCTTCGGGAGTCACAGCCTTGTCCAGTGGATGCTGTGGCACTTCCGGTTGGAGTTCGGATCGGCTCGGGGCATAGAAGCAAACCTACTTCCGGTCATGGGAATGCAGAGCGCCAAGAGCAGGATCCTCAAAACGGTCCTAAGAGAGGTCCTCAGGAGTCGGAGCTTTGTCCAGCGGATGCCCCGGAACTTCCGGTTGGAGCTCGGATCTGCCCAGAGTATATGAGCGAACCTACTTCCGGTCATGGCAATGCAGAACGCCAAGAGCAGCATCCTCAAAACCGTCCTAGGAGCGGTCCTCAGGAGTCGCAGATTTGTCCAATGAATGCTTCAGAACTTCCGGTTGGAGCTCGAACCTGCCCAGAGTATCAAAGCGAACCTACTTCCGGTCACGGGAATGCAGAATGCCAAGAGTCGTATCCTCAAAACTGTGCGAAACGAGCTCCTCAGGAGTCGCAGATTTGTCCAGCGGATGCTCCGGAACTTCCGGTTGAAGCTCGGATTTGCCCACAGTATCGGAACGAGCCTACTTCCGGTGATTCAAATGCGAAACTCGCCGGAGCTCTTCGCGAATTCCGAGATTTACGGCCGCCACCTTTGGGACCGATTCCTCGCAGCGGGGATTACTCGGCGTCTCAGCGATACTGGGCACCTCTGGCAGACTTAACCGGGTCGAGACCGGCAGTCGAAAATTTGTCCACAACCCGTTACAGTCCCGCCGAATGGCAATTGCGTAATGACAGAGTTTTCAAGGAATCTCACGAGAGCGTTCGCGCCGAAATGCACGTAAAATTTTGACAAATATCGAAATGCAACTGTTTTAGAAAATGTAATAAATAAATAATTAAACTCCTAAACAGGCTGGCGGCTTTCAACGCTCATCGTTGCATGGAACGGATCTTCGCCGAAACGGACAAGGATCAGCAAAACAACAATATTCGACTGAGCACGAGACTCGGTCTTGTGAGACGATGGAAGATGGCGTTTCAACGGCAGATCGCCGAATTCAACAGCGAACTGGACGCTGTACAGGAGGAAAAGAAACGACTGATGCGGTCCAAGCACTCCTTGAATCTGATAGAATCCATAGACAAGGATGTCAAGAGCGTGCGATGCTTGCGCATGGAAACCGAGCTTGTTCGTGACGAAGTTGAAGACGAATTGAGCAATGTATTCGATATAAACCGCTTCCAATACGATCCGTAGAAACAGAATAAAATATACATTTTACAGATTGACAAGATAAGGAGACTGAGAATTTTTTTTATTTTTCTTATTAGTTCTATTGGTATTATAGGAATTGGATCTATGCGCCGATGTGAACAACGTTTATACGAGGTGCGTCGATCAGGTTCAAACGCAGTTGAAAGAGCTGAAGGATGCGAAGCAACGTTTGGAGATAGATTTGACCGACAAGAAAGAGGCGTGGAGCATCGATGTGGCTTGTCGAGCTTTGAACAGCACTTCGCCGACATTGGAATGGAAAGGCGGAAGTGTCAAGATGCCAGGAGAGTGAGCGCAGAGATCAATCTTTCGAAACTTAATTTTTTTTTAATTGTCTTCGATCATTGTGATGAAAAATTAATATTCTTGGCACCTTTAATAAGGCTGATTTTTTCAGATTTTTATATCATTAGGAAGTATTCAAGTTCTCATTGAATTTCACTATTGGCTGAGAATGTACGTGTCATGCATCGTTAAATGTTGCAGCCAATCGACACCCACAAGTTACGAACATTACTGCACGGAGGCTCTCACGATGGCGGAGACAGCTTTACAAAGATCGAAGATCCTGCGATCCAATCTGAACGATATCCACGAGAAATCGGTGCACGATCTCAGAGCTCAGGCGGATCGCGTGGAAATAGCGCTTTCGAAGAAAATCGACGAGACCGTGGAAGCCTGCAGAAGGATTGAAAACGAGTTACACGAAGTAAAAACTCGATCGATGTATCCTTGATTCAAACAGGCAATGAATAAAATTCATTCACGATTTGCAGTGCTTGAAAGCTCTGTCCGACGCCGAAGCTCTAGTAGACGAGACGCGAGCCGCCACGAAAAGATTGGACGGCGCTATGAAATGCGCTCAAACTCGTCTCGATCTACGATCCCGTAGGAACAAAGTGGAGAACTGCCGAGACGTTCCTCACTTTGGGTCATATTATTTTTATTTATTATATTATTTATAATTATAAATAAATATTAACATTAACATATTATATTTATATATTATATTAATATTAATTATTTGTACTTTTTCGTTTTTTTTTACCTCAATAATGAGAGAAGGATATATTCTGCAGACTGGTGGACGAAGTGAAAACGCTTTCCGAAGGCGTGAGCACTATGCTGTCGCAGATAAAGCGTGCGACCGATTCGATCGACGATTTAACAAAAGCTCGGAAAGCGCTCGAAAAGGATCTCATAGTGAAAAGGAAGAGTTTGTGGGTCGATCGCGAACGGTGCCAACTGCTCAGATCTTTCTATCCAACTGTCCAAGCGTTAGCTGGTCATTGAAAAGAACATTGGAACGATTTCGAATACAGTTCACTTCGATGTACGGTGATAACGCATCTAGAAAAACGCTGAATAAAATCTACGTACACATTTCAATTAAAATTGGTGCAAATTTAATGAAAACTCCAAGTTATTACACTGAAATATATACAAAAAAACAGTTTTTTTTTCTTTTCGTTTCTCCGACGATGATACAGGTGAATGAAAAAGTAAGTATGCTTAACTGATACAGCTGGGGACTACGTTTTGACACTAGATATTATTATATACACGTACGTGAAAAAAAAAGATAATTCGCGAGAAGCTAAGTTGACGCTAGAAACAAGCAATCGGACAAGGTCCTGTCACGAAGTTTTTTCCACTCCCCCGATTCGATAACGAAAAAGAATTAGTATGAAAGAGAAAAAAATAAAAATAAACAAACAAACTTGATATCTCGATTGCCGCGATGGCAGAATATCGTACCGATCAAGATTACATATAAATGTTACAATAAGTTACTAGCATGTCGTTGAAAATGACGTGGTTTCTTACACATTAATTGTTATAGTCGCTCAATCGGCCGTACCTTAAGAATATTCCTAGAAAAATATGTTTTTGTTTTTTCTTTCTCTTTTTCGTTTGCTTTATGTTTAGAAACCAACAATATTAAGTATCAAGTATTATCATAACATGTAACAGTTCTGGAAGTTTATCGAGTTGGGCGTAAGGATTGTACGTTCTTCACGTTGCATTTATAAATTCTCTTGTTTTTTTTGCAATTTTTTGTTATCATCTTCCGTCTCATGTTTTTTTGCCCTTATACCGTTGGCACGGTAAGACTCTGCCTGCTCTCGACAACGAGATAGGGCAATAAACCCATGAATAATTGTTATATTTCGCGCAACCACGTAACTATGGAGTTTTAAGGATATATTGAGCGTTTCGTTTGAAAAAATTATCAGACTACCGTTTATCGCGCACACAAGTGACGCGGTAACGGTGACGCACTCACGTGGGCCTTCTTATATAATGATAATGGTACCAAAAAACGTAATGATTCTACGATACTGTTAATAAATTTATCGAAAACATAGATATAGAAAAAAAAATTATATATATATATATATTGTTTCAATTTAACGTAATTTCCGAGTTACGATGATACGATGGATCAATCATAATTACACGTTTAAAAATCATACGAATAACGCGCTGAATAACAATAGTTACAATAAATCTTAGAGTTTGATGAATACCTAAAGATTATTTTTTTCCTCTCTTATTACATATTTCAATACTTGACAGTAACACTCTTATTATTATTATTTTTTTGTTTCAGCGATCCCCAGCTTCGCAGCATTGATATATGTATGTATATATATATATCTTTGATGCAATACGCGGGAATTTATGAGTTTATCGAATTTTCAAAGAAATATTCTTCTTAAGGTTCTCCTTCCCTTTCGCGTGTTTATATTACAAACTTTTACTCACTAACTTGAAACCAAGAAAAAAAGGGAAAAGCAAAGTTTTGTTTAATCGTAGATAAATGAATAAGCGAATTTCCCGATTCGTTAGAAAATGCATCTCATGAACTTTACTCTTTTATTTTACTTATTTTTTTGTTATTTTTTTCGGTGATAGGTAAATGAATAAATATTCTACACTTATCTTGTCATATTATCAACGTGTATAGAGCTAACTAGCATCTAACCGTGTTTTTTCAACTAATATTAGGTACATTATAAATAGTTTTTGTTTATAGTCGGAGATATAATGTTTACAATATATACAGGAAGAGGTATGATGATCATAGTCAGCCTGGAGCACAATTATAAAAAAAGAAAAACACGACCGAAGTTGCATTTCGTTTACACAACCGCGAGACTCTCTCTTATTTTATTCATTTTTTTACTCAATCGCAATGAACCAGTCCGAACGAATGGATAATGATTCTATATCGATCAACGTTTTGGTGAAAAAAACAATGTTTTTTTCATGGCATATAAAAAAGCTAGGACGTATCAAGTAAACCTGCTCGAGAAAAAAAAAACAATCATTGGATTTACACATACTACGAGGGACATTCATTCACAGTGACAGTCATCAGTAGCTTTGCGTCTGGTCGCAAAACGAGGGAAATTGCTTTTTGTATATTTCTTCTTTTCTTTTTTCCGATAGAAAACAATAAGGCTGTAAGTAACAAACGCTAGGTGACTAAAGTCATCAGCTTGGAGCATGGATTACACCTTCTTTTTAAATATGGTTTCAACGATCGTTAGCAGCCATCGATAAAATCCCTTTTACCACGTATCTGATGAATTTCATTATTAAAAATGCCACTTATTTTTCTTCCATGCAGTCATTAATATTTACACGGATTAGAACGACGTGAACCGAGCATGTTGGAATAAATTTATTGCACCGACACGCAAGTTCGATCTTGAGCCGAAGAAATTGAGTAGGTAATGGTTTGAATCTATTGGACGATATTTTTTTAACCTTCGTTGAGCATCTCTGCCCTTAGCTTCCATGCCATATTGAAAATTGCATCGCGATTGAAAATTATCACAAACAGAGCTTGAAGACGAGACTAGAATGAATCGATATCGGAGACTCTACTGATTAATTAAAAGAGATTTTGTCGTCGAGGCCAGAAAGGAATTAAATGACTTTGCGCGAACGTTCGTCAACAATGTTCGTCCGCTCGTTCGTAATCCACACGCAGTCCAATGTATATCACACAATGACAAGCGTTCATCGCACAGTTTAATTCATCGCGACATACGGTATCACGCGGATGTCGCGACTTCTAAAAAACGAAATTATATACTTCGGTTTATGCGATTGGTAATTGCTCCTCGGGGACTATGTCCTCTAATGTGACGGGTACGGCGAAACCGCGGGCCACAAGCTCGTCGGCTAGGGATATTACCCCGTGTTTTTGGATGTTAATGTAAAGGCTTACGTAAACGTTGGAATCGATGTATCCTTCGATTTGTGCTTGGCCGATACTACCCGAACATATGTGAGCCACTACATCATACGCCTCCTGCTTCCATTCGCCTGTGAAAAAATACATATATTAGTTTTATTTTATCAATCAATTAATTGGCTTTATAGATTTTTCTCGCGATTGTTTCGTTACCGTCTATCGGCTGTATATTCGCGAGATGAACTTCGATCGCTTGGAAAGGCAAGGTAAGGTAATCGGACCGTATTTTTCGCATTTCAGCGTTGCTAAAGGTCCAATAACCACCGTGATCCACCAAACGGACTAAATTTTGTTGGCCGTTTGGATCGGGATTCTCCACGTACGCTCTGACCCATCGATCGTACCACTTTGTTACGACGAGCATTCCCTCTGAGAAAGTTAAACAGGAAATTACAATAAACAGCTTCGGTTAATTGCAAAATTACTGTAAGTTCGAACGTTCGAAATTTTAACGACTTACTCGTCAGCTGATCGGGCACTGGCGGCGATTCGATGGTGTCGTAGAGCTGCGTCATGTTCTGATCTAAAATTCTCAACGACGGATAGGTGGGATGTGTGGGAAGCTGTACGAACAAACGTGTCGGTTTCAATATATGGCAGACCATGACATCGTTGTTGACGCCCTCGACCAGCGGCAGATGCATCAGCTCAGACAACCACGGGATCTCCTCAGGATTGTTTGGAAGAGATATCTGCTCCAGTGTGACACTCGGGAATCTCTTTTCCGGAAACTTTTGTCTTATTATCTTGAGCGCCGCGCTTATGCCCTCGGACGAACCGTCGATGGTGCATATCTTGTCCTCTCGCGAGGTTGGATGACGCCTTACGACAATGTTGACGCAAGCTTTGGCATTGATCTGCTGCAGAAATGAACCGCGTTTTCCGATCAGTCTTCCCACCAGAGTTTGCGGTATCTCGAACTCGTAGATCGTCGGACTTTTGTCCTTCGCGTTTCCCTTGATACTTCCACCTTAGAAAACAAAAAACGAGGAATCCTCGAGTCAGTAAAGCCCATCGAGTTTCGACCTCGAATTTTATTCTGCACACATAGACATTACCTTTTCCACTGTCGGTGCTACCCTCGCTTCGTACCTCGTCGGTGACGCTTCCCTCCAGGACACCGGAGACCGGGCTGTGATTGGCGGAGTCTCGCTCGGATATCGCTTGACCCTGGATCTTCGAGTCGTTGATCGACATGGGAACGAGCGATTTTTGACAATTCTCGATGCTGCTGCACTCGGACACCGACGAAACTTTTTTGGTCGCGTAAACGGGCGACTTTTTCGGGCCGTTGGAAGTCGGCTCTTCTTCTTCGGCCAAATTTTCAAAAACTTTTACAACTTTGTTCTCCGCGATGCCGGCTTCGAAGAACGCAGCGGGCTTGTTACGAGCCATCATATCGAAATTTGAAGATTTCGGATTACTGCCGAGAACGACGGATTTCGGATTGGGCACGTCCTCGACCTCCTCGTACCAAGCTTCACTGTTGTCCAATGATTTTCCGGATTTCATGGAAATCGCCTGGGACGCGGATCTCCTCGAAGGTATGTCCAGACTCTCGCTAACGCGTCTCGGACTGCGGATTAATTCTTCCCCTGTTTGACTCGAGGAATTCAACGCGAACGACTCGTCGATGTGTATACCCGAATCGTACAGATTCAAATTCGTCTTCTGCTCCCTTTTCTCGCACTTGTAATCCTCTTTTTTATTATCATCGATAGCGTTCTTCAATTTGCATTCTCCACCAGGGTCAACTCTGTCTACACGTCGGCGTTTGTACCAGAAAAAGCCAACGATCAGAGCGAACGCTGGGAAGCTCCACTTTACGAGCTGGTTCGTGGACGACATTGTTCAAGTCCACGGTAGCTAATATCTCTCAGAACTCGTGCAAACTGCAACAGAAAAAAAAAATTGAATTAGCAATTATTAAATTATTGTGATAGACAATGAAATATCTCGAAATTCCTCACTGTAAAATCTACTCCACGCTTTCCCCGAATTTTTCTAATAAATTGTACGCATAACTGATATATGTACACTGTAAAAAATTGGTTTGGAAATTAATCAAGGTATTGGAAGCTTTTTTACATAAACTGTTTCTGGAATTTCAAACCCATGGGCGCTGCAATTTTACAATGATATATTTTTTAAATTGCAGGCAATGTAAATTTCAATTAATGTAAGTAATGGAAGCAAATTTCAAGTCTCAGTATATTCAATTTACGATTTATTTTTACAGTGTATGTATTATGTATGTGTTCAAATAATCCATGCCTCGTAGTTTCGATTCACCACGCGTGCTTTCTGTGTAAAGGAGTTTTTCTGTCCAAAAAATTAAAAATACAAATATGTAAAAAGGCTGATGAAAGTTGCGCGACCAGAAAATATCGGCCATCAAAATGCCAACGACTATGATTGCTTCCTTGTCACCGTTCCAACGAGCATCTTTATTCAAGCCACTAGACGAGTGTCTCCATCGTACAAAACAAGATACACTATTAAAATTATTTTTCGATTTAAAGCAACGGGTGTCGAAGACCGATAGTGATTCCGCAGAAAATTTCTGAAAATCCCCGTGTTTTTCTTTTTTCTTTAGAAGCTACGAGAAGAAAAGTTTCGAAGATAAATCGAAGGGAACTTTTTCCACGTAAGGTGACATGATTGAGGGACGAAAGATCGAAGGCAGCGGACCGGGAAGACCGTCATGGACTCGCCGCGGTACCGGTTTAACACACTTGTAGGCTTCTAAGAGGGCTTTGCCCAACTAAATAGTGCAACATTGTAGAAACAAAAAAGATTAAAAAAATAACTAGTGTCACCGGTTTGTTTCAGGGAATTCGTAAACAGCGTCAAATTAATATACCGAGAAGGTTTTTTGTACTGAAGACCTTAAATTTTTTGATTTAATTGCGGGTCTCTTGTTACGAGGGGGTGATTAAGTATCGCTGAGCAAGCGACGATTCGCGGACACGATTTCCGGCCGCTAATCAGGTCCGACCTTGGAAATCGTACACCAGCGACGGTTAGTCTGCCTCGGCGATTTTTATTGAAAATCGGCGGACTCGTAATTGCGTCTGGACAAAAGTATATCGGCTAAACGGCGGAAGAGAAAGGGAGACGAACAAGTGGAAGTGGAGGATGAAGAATGCGTGGGGGTGGGGTGGGGGGCGTCGGGAGGGGCAAAAATCTCGTTGAACTTTCGCGGAGTCGCCTCAAGTGCGAGGGACCGGTTTACCCGGGCACTTTGCGATCGGGTTAACGCACGGTGAAAAGTCCGAATGCGCTGTATAGCTGGTACGTACATCGAGGCGGCGGGAGTGCGAGCCACGGTCCGGCCGGCTCTCGTTGCCCTGCAATATCAGCCGATGCGTACACGGGCTAACGATAACTACAATAACTCCATGACTGACGATGGAAATCTCGAGCCAATCAGTTTCGTCCGAGCACGCTATTAATTCGCGTAGGCAACCGCGCACCCGAAATCTACTCCGCTGTACAACGGCCAAGAGATTTATGATTCTAGAGACTCTAAAAAATGATTTTGTAAAATCGGAACACGAAATTTCGTAAAAATAATTTTGTTAAATAAGTGGCAAAGTTTGCTTAGGTTCGAATTTAGAAAAATTTCCTTTTATTTCCCGTGTCATTAACAATTGTAGTTTGCGCTTTTGTTTGTAAAATAAGAGCTGGATGACGCGATACAAAAATTAACGAATAAAAAATTGTGGACGTTTGCGGACACAAATGGTAAAAAGTACAAACTTTAGCGGGCTTTTTTTCTCCACGTGTATCGAGGTTGTGAAAGTGTCAACAGACAAATTGGGTGCGTTCTTGAATGCAGATCTGCTAAACTATGCATTCTTTTATTTATGACTGTACACTGTTATTGGGGTTTTTTAATTTGCCAATGTCGTTTTTTTATAACAAAAATTTCGTACTTTTTGATAACAAAGAAACGCTTATCCGAGCATACTTATGTCAAAACTAAACCCTGAATTGAGAGTAGACTGGACGATAAAAACGTCCACTTCAGCTACGTATACGTGTGGATACAACCAAAATATTTCTGGATTTTACCGAACAAAGCAGCATCGCATTCAAGAACGCGCCCTTTGGGCTTCAGCGAAGATTTTTTATAAAATTTCGAACGATCTGGGTGATTTGACGAGGCTTATCGTTGCCCTGTAATATCAGGCGATGCGCAAACGGGGCAACGATAACTATAATAATTCTGTAACTGCCGATGAAAATCTCGAGCCAATCAGTTCCGTTCGGGCATGCTATCAATTCGCGCAGGTAACCGCGTACTCGAAATCTACTCTGTTGTACAACAGTCACGACATTTATGATTGTACATAGTGTAGTGGGCTTTTTTTCTCCACGTGTAACGGAGGTCGCGAGAGTGTCAACAGACACTTTGGGTTCGAGTGAAGAAATTGTATACAAATTCGAACGAGTTGGGTGATTCGATGAGACTTATTGTTCTATTGTGTCGCTACGAATTTGCGAATATTGTGAGATATTCGAGGCATCGACGATTCCAATTTTCGCAACATTATTGTGAGCTATATATATATATAAATTGAAAATAATCGATCGCTTATAAATAATTAATATTAATAAATTATTATTATTATTAGAGATTATGTAAATATAATATAGGCAAATTTGTGAATAGCCGATTATTCAACGATTTGATAAGCCCAGCAAAATTTGCCGGTAACCAATGAGTGATCCTATGAATCATCCATCCTTGGCAAACATAGAATTTTCGATAAAAATCGCGTTTAACCGAGCAGCGTCATAAAACTCCGTGCGCGGAAGTATAAAAATATTATGTCATGTTGTGCAACGCGCATACGTGTTGCACTTGCCCGTGCAGCAGAGCTTTCTGCTGGCGCAATTGCATCGATAAAATGGATTGCGAGATTAAGCGTAATCGAATAATTCGGCGACTCACCGTCTGCAGAGCCATGCTAGACAGAAGCGTTACAGAAGATCGGCAAACAATGCGTAACGCGATAAATCTACGAATGCGGGGCTCGGACTCGGCCGGAAAAAACTGGCATATGGAGAACTCGGGCGACAAATAAATATAAACCACAACGAAACTATTTAACCGCACAGAACAAGAAACGACAAATTCACAATAACGATTTTACGATCGAGGCGACTTTAACAAACAAACAAAAAAATTACTGAATACGGAATTAAATATTTACTTGGACGAAGAATAAATTAAGAAACGAAAACGGACAATAGCGTTCGAGCAGTCTCTAGCGAGCGTGATCGCGGTCGGCGAGTTACTGGTGGGGGCCTTGCGCGTTCACCGGTTTTCAACACGTGGTCGTTAAGCCCCGTACCGATCAACCGGGGACTCGGGGAACGCGCTCGGGTGACCCGCTCAGTGCGCAGACGCGCCGACTCGAGCCACTCGAAGGCCCGGTCTCGGCGAGCCGGCATTATTGAGAAATGAGAAAAGTTTCGACGACACGGCGCTGGAGAAAGAAAGCGGAAACCTATACACGGAGAGCCCTCGAGGCTATTCATTCACGGGCTCTGCCGGAGCTAGTGTATACCTGGGGCGTCTGTAACAGGTATAAGCAGATAGCGAAAGGCCCGGAAGGGAGGGTCGAGGTACGAGATGAAACGACGAATTTTGTTAAATTTGTATAGGATGCGATCCTGTTTCGAGAAATTATTTCACGTCGACGATAGAAGGGAGAAAAACGTACGTCTGTAGAAGAAGTATTCTCAGTTTGCAAAACTTCCTCATGGAACGAGGGAAACCTTACGAAGATGAAGAACGTGGAATTTCATCGAACGAAGGAGAATCGGATTTCAATGGAACAGTTCTTTTTTGTTTTTTAACGCGATCTTTATTTTTATGGAGAGCGACGCATTTTTTTTTAAATTCAATTTTTAATTTTTTTCTTCTTTTGCAACGTGAATGAGTATCGTTGATCAGCGATCTCTTTAGCAGTCTCGAGATGACCTATGCCGAGGGACGACTACGAGACTCGGTTGTTACCGCACAGCTCTCCCAGTATTTCCAATACACGTTCCGTCTTTCTTCCTCACGTGCGCAACGTACATTCCGGCAAAAGTCGTCGGTCACACGCGTCGGAAACTTCCACGCCCGACTCGACGAGCGCACGCTGCTGGTGCCTTGCACCGGCGGTGAAAGACGCGATAAAATACCTCGAGTGTCCCACGAGGCTTTTTTTTTGTAATCCTAGTAGCCCAATTTTCGTATCGGGATAAACTCAGACTCACGAGATAGGCGACTACTTATTTATACATTATACAAGAGCATTGATTTTGCATTATAATAATGTGAAAAAGTTATTAACATATTGCTAAAAAAATTATTCAACAAATAATGAGTAAACCTCTTTTTTTCTCTTTTGCAATGAATTCATTAATTTTCTAGAAGCCACATAATTTTTACAGAATTTCCTTACGTTTTTGAATTTTCCGTTTTTGAAATTTTGTTAAAAGCATAACTTTTTGAGTGTACTGTGGAATCGTGACACGGAATCATATCCAAAATTCGTATCTCTATATCGATTTTTCAAATTATCGAAAGAAAACTTTTTAAAATGTAAACAAAATTTTTAAATAATTTGTCAATAACTTTTGTGCATTATTATTATACAAAATGAAAGGTCTTGACATCATTAATACAGCTGATTTTTTAAAAAGATTTTTTACTTATCGCGAAGTACTGAAATTTTGATCGAATTAAACTTTTGGTTGGCAATGTATGTGTGATGCATCCTTAAGAAGCGAAGAAGAAACAACAAAACTCAATGTAGAGTCGACGATAAACTCGGAGAAAGAGTCGTTTGCAAATGAGGCGGGAATTTTATCTTTCCGTTTCTCGACGAGCGATGTCCTGTCGGTAACCGAAACTGCAATGAATACCGTTGTATGACCGCAGACATCTAAGGAAGAGGAAAATTATCGTTCACTGTGTCCATCAATTCTGCGATGAACGACAATTATTTATTTTCCTGAGACATCTGCGGTCACGAAACGGCATTCATTACAGTTTTCGTACCGACTGAGTCTGTTTCACCTCGCCTTAAGGTGAGTCGAAACATGTATCACGTGATATATGAGTGCGAGAGGGATAGTTGCATTTTTCGAATTAATGCTACGTAAAAATGGTTGAAATTTTGGGCAAAAGCGAACTATCATCGGACGCGGTATTGGCTTCTACATCAGCTAATAGTTTGCTTTTTCTCGAAATGTCTACCGTCTCCGAATGCCATTTATTACAGTTTTTTTTACCGACTGAGTCTGTTTCACCTCGTCTTAAGGCTGTTTCGTCTCGAGAGTTCCGGCTCTCGCCACTCGATCAATTTCAACATTGAGCTCCTGACCGTGCGAAGTCACTGAACGAAAGTCTCGAGATCGGTGGAGAGTCGCGTGTCGCTGATGCGTCATCCTAGGCTCGATTTTACTACGAATATATGTATATATATATTTATATATATGTATATACCTCGTAGAAAGATGAAAATATCGCGAAGGAGATATAAATGTATGATTGTTGGTGGATGAACGAAAATAAACATTCGCCAAGGGTTTCCGGCGACCGTAAGCGGGCAGCACGTGGCGGATGGCTATGGAGGTTGAAAAAAACGAATTTTAACTTCCCGTCTAAAATGAAGGACGTTGCAATGGTTACGAGGCTTCGAGATACGAATTCGTAATGGCGGGGGGAGAGCCTTTAGATTCGTCACCAGCAGCGTTCGTCTTTCATTTCTAGTAATCGCCGAGGCATTAACAACTTTCCGTTCGAGATATCGCAACGCGCATGGGCGGCTATCTTTATCTCACGGATTTTACGTCCACGCTCGATTACTATCTCGGAACGGATCAGAGCTTCGGACGAGCGCTTCTGGCTGCGAAGCACGCTTTTACTTCCTAGAAAAAAAAACTAATAAATAAAAACAAAACGAAACACTCACAATGCGAATAGAATCGAAATAGTTTTACAGCAATGAGGCGAACAATGAAATAAAAAGTACGCCAATCTTTCAACATCGATGAGATAGCTATCCATTCAATTTTCAAGACGGAAACCACGTGAGGGCGGATTTGTTATCAGCTGCTAACGACAACTATCCTCTATTGGGCAATCGAATTTTCAGCAATTACAAAAAGACAATTTACGCGCTGCACGTTGTTAACACCGGTCAGGTAATTTCCGTCGTAATCTGTACTCTCCGAAATGGAGGATTTCAACACACTTTACTGAAAACAGCAGAAGTAAAAAAAAAGAAAATATTCAAAACATATTACTACGAAGCTGCTTGAAATTAATTTTTCATAAATTTCATACATAACAAACAACGAATTTGTAAATAAATTTCTCGACGTATCGACGTTTTTTTGCACTCCATTAGCGAGCTCTAATCGTATACAATGGTATAAACACGAATAACAGCGCGTTACACGGCTAATCGATCGATATACAGAAAAGTAATGTTATTCCGGAAATATAAAGCGCGACATATCTATATTCGAGAATGGTGAAATGTAATCGTAACTATGGGGTTTGCTGCTGGTACGACGGTTAGCTATACCAGAGGCATACAATAATCTACAACGTCGTCGAGCTCAACGACTCCCCGGTACAGCGTAACCGCCCGTGGAATGCTTAGCGAGCACGCTATTTCCAGATGTTGTATATACACCCAATCGCCCGTCGGCATCGACAAAATAAAAGCGCTATTGTCGTCGATCCATAACAGAAAAAATGAACGATCGAACTGTTAAAAATATCGACGACAATGTCCGCCGTGGATTATCGTACAGTTTCGGACGTGTGTTCGAGAAATACGACCCGGTCCAACGTGTTGCGTTTCCGATCGTTTGCCTCGCGTCCATATTGTGCAAGGCTAATGGCCTACGCGGAGAAAAATAGCATCCGCCCGTGAGTCTCTTGGGGTTATATTTACCGTAAATAACATCGAAGTACACAGTGAAGTACCGAACAATGCCTCGACGACGAAGATTCGTCGAATGATTTGCGATGAGAGACGAGTAGAAAAGCGAGAAAATTCGTATCGTATGTGTGGGCCGGAGGTAAAGGAAGAAAAAAACGAAAGCCGCCACGCCGCGAGACAACGGAGAGCACGCGAGCGGCTCGACGTTATTTAAGGAAAAATATACGTTGTTATTACTCACCGAAGGGCCGTAAATTCACGCTGAACAGTAACGACGTATCCGCCGGAATTTAGCTCCCTTTGAAACGTAGCACAGAGTAACTGATTTATTATCTTTGATAATGCGGCGTTCCACGTGAACACAATGTTTTGCCTGGCTTCTAACTGAACAATATGGCGGCTCCGGATTTGAGGGCACAGCATGTGCTGGGAGATATATCTGTGAGGAACGCCGCCTCGCGGCCGGAACAACAGCGCTCCACTCGCAGTGTGGCAACTTTGCGCAGCTATTCAAACTGAGTTTTTATGGCTAAAGATACGAAGACGTCTCGAGCGAGCGGAGGCTTGTCGCGAGTACTTTCGCCTAGCTTGATCGCCTTACTGCGATGTGTACCAAGTTTGAAGAGTCAATCTTCGCAGATAATGTTCGGCGAGGTCATCACATCGAGTTGTTTTTGGTCGGAGATACTGAATGGCGGTGATTGCAGCGACGACGGCGGCAAGCAAGCTCAAACTCGCAAGGAAGAAGAGGTTAGCGCCGATCTCACGGACTTCGTCCCGAGGAGCGTTCATCGATTATCCGGCGTCGCTAAGGTAGGCTGCGCTTTTGTACTACGTATAAATATATTTGTTCGAGATATAGGCGAGAACATCGAGGGTTGCTGGATCTTCGTGATTGAATGATTTATTCTGTTAGCGGGATCATATTTTTATGTATAATCTTGATTGTTGGCATCAAAAGTTTGGCCATTAACCTATTCGCAGCGCGCATGCGCAGACAACTTTTTTTCAAAATGGGTGCGAAATTTCCGACTGGATTACTATAATCTTAGGTCGAATTGTAGTTATTTTATTTAATTCGAGGAAAGTTCGATCGAAGAAAGGAATGAATAGCAATAGGAAAGAGAGGTCTGCGTCTTCCAACTCATACTCCGTTGGTGCGTTTGGCCATTTGCCTATTCGAAGTGCGCATGCGCAGACAACTTTTTTTCACAATGGATGTAAAATTCCTGATTGGATTACTGTAATCGCAGGTCTAATCGTAGTTATTTTATTCAATTCGAGGAAAGTTTGGTCGAAGAAAGAAATGAATAGCAGTCTAGGAAAGATAGTCCAGCGCCTTCGAATGCACACTCTGTCGGCGCATTATCCGCGCAGGATAAGGTAGGAACAACGTTCGTAAGGAAGCGAAGCCCCCACGTTTATTCTCGAGCGGTAAGGGAACGTTTTTCTCATCGAATGCAGGAACTCGCGCCCGGATGGCACTGTTCAACCGCGAAGCTGTAACGAAACTTTGAAAAAAACGAATTCTCTTCCTCGATACCCCGATGAAAATTTATACTATCCTCGCTGCAGGCAAGCGTAACGACTGTTAATTGAAATCGCATTTAGATGACCCCCGAGAGCGTTGCACTGGGCGAGGTTCGTCGAACTTTTGCGTTCGACGTGTACGCTTTCGGTTTATCTCGAAACCGATGCCTCTTAACCTCCACGGGCTCCGAGAAATCTCCGAGAAAAGTACATTTCGTAAAGCGAAATGAAAGTTTTTATTTTTCACTCCACACCAATTTTCGTCAAAAATTATCGAGTGAATTATCGTTCGTACGAAGCTCTCCGTTCGCTCTCGTTTAGCGTACGTCACTCGTCCGTGACGAACGTACGGGATACACCGCAGTGCGGACCGCAGAAGTAGTTCGACATCGTTGAAGCGGCATCGCTTCGACAGCCTTTGTTTAGTGGAGGGTCTTGACCCAGACGTTAGAATGACCTTGTCTTCGAATACGCCTGCGTTGTACGGAGCCTATTTTTAACGACCTGCAGCGGGCCCACGGGGTTGGGAGAGAGTAGTGCTGCTGCACGATACCCCGATCTCGCTTTTGCCATCTTCGCTCGATGTGAGCAACAGCGGTATTAGCGACAGTGGCGACCGAGGATCTGCCCCGCTTACTGCGCTGTACGTGTGTTCGACCCCATGCGTCTGGTCACGTATTCTCCTTGAGATAAAATATCGCGCCGGGACACCATCCAAATAGAAATCGTGCTAACGAGACAAATCTCACTGCGAAGGTTCGAGTTCGGGCGGAGGATGGGAAAAGCTTTTCCTTTAATCAGCATTCGATAGGCATCGAGCGGATCGAGACTCTCCACTTTTACGACTTGTCCTTTTATGCTTGTTCGTCCGACTCTGCTCGAAGACTCGAATTTTTTTCTGCGTCGTTTTTTAACGACGAGAAAAAAAAAGTTTCCGAGCAGAAGAATCCGATCTCGTACGGCGACTACTTTATTTGCGACATAGGTATATTACTCGTCGATGGCTCGACGCTGAAGGCTCCGCCTGTGGAGTATCGAAGGGTAAAAAAACTCGAGATAATCCTCAAGAGATCGTTTTAATATCTGTATGTGCGTTGCGCGGAGCACGGAGAGGGGGGGGGGGGGGGAGATGCGCAAGGTTACAGCGGTCGTCGGGTCAGCAACACTACGATACGCCCTCTTTACCCTTGTCGCGAGAGCCTCTTTCTTTCTCCCTACCACATCCCCGATGCCATCCCGTTTCGGTGTACGCGCCACGCTACCCTTCCTCAATCGCGATACATTTTCTTCTTTTTTTTTCTTTTTCTCTTCGTTCCTCACCGCTCAGCCGTTTTCTTTGTTTTCTGTCCAACGGCACTTTTTCACTGCATAATATCCGTTAATACACTCTTTTTGGGTTTCCTAACGGGACAAGAGAATGATCAATAAAAATGATATTGTGACCTTTTATTATCGGCATTACAAGTTTAAATTTCGTCGGAGCTACTCGAGATTAGTGAGGGAACTTTTTCTACCGTTTTCGGTGGCCCGCGCGTATTAACATTTATTGAAGAATATAATTATGTACACTGAGAGAAGGACAGCGGAAACACTACCAAGGCATTATTGTAAATTTTGACCAGACAACATGGTACACAAGCGTCACCACTAGCGACATGTTAAATTTTCACAGGGGCCAAAGCAATTTTTATCGAACCCATGTGGTAATTTTTTCCAGAAGGCGGGTTGGCAAAACTTTGTGTATCTGGCTAAGAATTTTGTGGATTAAAATAGAATTTCGTCAATAACATTTTTTTATGTATGCATAGATTAAAAAAAATTGGTCGACATAATATGCCGGTATAATCTACAAATCTAAAACGAATTGTTCGCGATCGCGATATCGTCGATTACTATATTTTCTTATAAGAAGTACTTATATCCTAGCTTATTTACTTATTCTTATACTTATATTCTTATATTTTCAAAAATATGAGAAGTACTTATATTCTTAAAAAATACCATTTTTTCTAGGAGAATTTGTTAAGTTTAAAACGAATTTTTGCCAGGGTGTCACTGTAGTTCCCCATATACTTGAAAGTTCTGTCAGGTTTTACCAGTTTTGTTTGTCAGTTTTGGTCTACGCGCAACTTCACCCTCCCTCAATCGCGATAAATCTCTTCTTTCTTTTTTTTCTTTTTTTATTGGTTCCTTATCGCCCCGCCGTTTTCTTTGTTCTCGGTTAAACGGCACGTTTTCCCTACACAATATCCATTAATACCCTCTTTTCGGGATTCCGAACGGGCCAAGGGGATGACTAATAAAAATTATATGAATTTGGTCGGAGCTACACAGTAAAAAAAGATTTCCACTTTCAACAAACTTTTTTGTCCTCAAACATCCACTATTCTTTTCTCGTTAATTTAACGAAATATATTTATCAAATAAACCGAGATTTTTATAAAATGAACAAAATTTAGTTTCTAAAATTAACAGGAAAATAATTTTTGATATTTGTGCCCAAGAAACATTGGCACCCATTTTTACTGTGCACTAAACAAAAAGTGGGGAACCTTTTTCTGCCGTTTTCGCCTGGCTCGCGCGTATTAAAATTTATCGACGAAAATGATTATGCAATTTGCCGCTTCGATCGAAACTCTCATCCGACTGCCCAGCGCCGTCAGTTAATTTAATCGCGCGTCCGGTCGGCGCGGATCGATAAATGGGAATTCACGGAACGGGCGCTGATGCCCGAGTCGACGGGTACGTGCCCATCGTAAGCATCGTCGTAACAATGACCCTGTGTATGCGTTATTAAACCGCTACTACTACGACTTTCACTGCCATTATAGCAGCGCCTATGCTAACCGCGTGCAATCGTGTAAGCGCCTACATACAACGTAATTCTTTTCTCTCTTTTTTTTTTTTTGCAATTGTTATACCCAATGCGGTAGGGCCGCGTCAGTCGCTCGAAAACATCGGTGTGGAGGGGGCGTCTGGGTCACCCTCTTTCACGTTAGTCTGTCTGTCTGGCTGGCTGCTGAGCTTTACCGGGGGTTCGCAACCCCGCGGCTCTCGAACTGCGGTTTCCTCTCCTGCGGAGGCTTCGCCACTGTGCATGCACGCCAAATGTTAACGCGCGATACACGAGGAAGGGCATCGAAAAATAAAAATAAAATTCTCGGAAGCTCGTGGGATATTGGCGGCGCGTGTAGTACGGATAAATCGTGCGTTTGAAAAATGGCACTGTGGGACTAGATACGTCGGTAAGGTGAGGCGCGTGGGTGGCTGCACGGCTTTATCACACCCGAAGCGGGGCTAGGGCGGAGAGCCCTTTCATCTCTTTCTATCTCCCTCTTTGTCTCCCTCTCTTTCTCTATCGCTCTTTGTGTGTGTCCCTTTCGCTCTTCATCCTCGGCGAGCACCAACCCTCGGTAGGGTAAGGTTCCAGAAGCAAAGCCGGATAGACCCGATATGGAGGGAGCGTTGTCTGCCCTGGAGGGGGTGTCTGGGTCAATCCCCTCCAGTCTGGGGGTTCCCAATTCCGAACGCATTTCCCGGGGTTCGCAAATGCCTCTTATCCTGCCCTCTGCGCTATACCGAATACTCTTCGCGGACAATAATGATGTCTCTTTGTTCGTGTTGTTGGGAATAACATTTTTGTTAATGTTCCTGTTGTTTTTAACAAATTGAATTTTTACGCCACTTTTATTATCTTTCGAAAGACAAAAACAGGAGTAATTAAATAAAAGTGTATTTAATAAAAAAAATATCAATTTTCCTCTCTGCGATTCCGAATATGTACTCTTCGTGGACAATAATAATCTCTCCTCTCGTCGCTCGTGTTGTTAGGAATAAATAATTTGTTGTTGTCGTTGTTAACGTTGTTTTTAGCACATCGATTTTTTTATGCTACTTTTATTATTTTGCGGACCACGCAAACGGGAGCAATGTAAAAAAAATCATATTTCCTCTCTGCGATATTGAATACTCTTCGTGGGCAATAATAATCACTTTTTTCGTTGCTCTTGCCGTTGGGAATGAAGAGATTTCTGTTGTTTTGTTTTCAACAAAGCGAATTTCTTCGCTACTTTTATTATCTTTCGAAACACGAAAACGGGAGCAATTTTTTTTTCTTTTTAAAATTTAATTATAAAAAATCATATTTCGGCTATAGTTTCTACACGACAAATAATGCCAAATGATGACAAATTTTTTTATCGTCACCGCACTTCGGCACCGAAACCGCTCGCTCTTGCGCCGGCAAAGTCGCGTCACGTCCGTGACGTGACGGTGGATAAAGCATTTTACGAGTAATAAAACACAGCAACAAAAAGAAGAAAAAAACAGAAGGAAAAAGATTATGCCGACGGGCATAAAAGTGGCACAATTGGTTCAGTGGGGCGGTGCCCCCGCGGCCTTGGACGGGGACAGTGATCCCCGTTGCACACTATACTGCTCTAAACTCGCATCTATATCTATACGCATGCCCGTACAGGATACTCCAAAATAATTCGCCTCAAAGAAAACAGCGTAAAAAAAAACAAAATCCTTAATCCGTAACAAACAAAAAAAAGGATTTCCAGCGAGAGCGCCGAATAGGAGTTCCCTCGTTGTCTTCGAGGCCCTCCGTCGTTCTGTTTATTGAAAATTGTTGCGTCAAAACTACAGTAGGACCCCGATTAACCGGGATGCTCGGGACCGAAGTGTCCTCGGATAATCGAAATCCCGGTTAATCCGAACTAGACAGCGAAAGTATATAAGTCAATAATGGTTAAAGATACAACTTTACTTTGACTGGTTACAAATATGACATTTGGTACGACTTGCACTTAATTGTTAAATAGTGTAATCTAGAATGTGAAGCTTTGGATATTTTCTTTTCATTAATAGTACGTAAGCTAGTCTTTTTTTAAGTACTCTGTGACTTTGGTTTGCTTCTTGCTCTTCCTTCCATTTTCATCTATCACCTGTTTCATTTTTCCGCGTTCCGCGCACGAAAAAATTAAAAAAGAAACCTCGGAAGACGCACGGTTAATCCGCTTCCCGGTCAATCCGGCCCCGGTTACTCTGAACTGGACAGCGAAAGTATATAAAACAATAATGGTTAAAGATACAACTTTACTTTGACTAGTTACAATGAGATGTGCTACAACTTGCACTTAATTGTTAAATACACCCAGAAAAATAATTTATTTGACGGCCACCGTTTATTTGGTTTTAGTAAAATATTTATTTGACTTAAATAAATATTTACTTCATTTAAGTAACTATTTACTTAATTCAAATAAACATTTATATAAATCAAATAAATATTTTCCTTAAACCAAATAAACCGTGGCCGTCAAATAAATGATTTTTCCGGGTGTAGCGTAAACTAGAATGTAAAGCTTTGGACATTGTCTTATCATCAATAGTACGTAAGCTAGTCTTATTTCGGAAGTACTCAGCGACTTTGGTTTGCTTCTCACACTTCCTTCCATTTTTCATCCATCACCTGTTTCACTTTTCCGCCTTCCGCGCACAAAAAAAAGAAACCTCGAAAGACCCACGGTTAATCCGCTTGCCGGTAAATCGGGGTTCTACTGTGCTCCCATCTCGGCTATGAATCGTCCTGTACACGATCCGTCCGATGCATCGGATGCGCTGTTGCACCCGCTGCGTTCGAAGCGCGCGTGTGTGCGCGCGCACGCCAGTCCGTGCGCGGCGCAGCGCATGCATCGTCTCCCTCCCGTCCGGTATACCTTCCAGTCCACTATTCCATTCCGAGCGGGCCCTCGTAAAGCCCCGCGTACCGCCCCTCTCTCTCTCTCTCCCCCCCGTACGCAACATAACCGAGCGCGAGAGCCGAACGTGTAATCGTTCTCGCGTACGTGTGAGCTTCGTTCGGCCGATGCATCGGCGAGACTCCGTCGAGGGACGGAGAGCTCGCCTCGACGCTCCGCATGTGCACGCACCTCTTGTACCGATCATCGCTCCGCTCTATAGTACATCACGCCCATGTATATAATCCACGGTACACGCATAGTTTGCACTCTCCCCTCCCCTCCCCCCCCCCTCCCCTTCCCTTCCCTCTTTCGCGCGCGAGCTTGCTGAGAGTCTCCGGAGCGGTCGAGAGAAGTGCGTTAACCCTGCTCGGTGCGTCGGCCCTTCGCAGCGTCTCTCAAACAGATCCAGCCCGCCGTAAACGCCGCCGAGCCTCGCCCCGAGCTGACAAAGTACGCGGATGCGTGAGCGAAGGTACATGCCCTTCGCGAAAAGACGCGTCACACGCCATTGTCCGGGTGCAGACTGTCCGGACACTGTCGTCGGCGTCGAGACTCTTGCGAGCTTGCCGGACGATCGGACGGCAATACGCGGTCGAGCCGAAACGAGCCGGTGTGGCGAACGGAATACGGGATTTTCTGTGAATATTTTTTTTATGAAGGGGATTTTTTTTTGAGCAAGTAACTCGGCTGTCTCGGCATTTTTTTTCAGTTAGAAAAACAATAATGCACGAATCAAAGGTACGAATTTTTTTTAGGCAGGGAAGGGAGAAGAGAAGCATTTAAAAATTGGGAACTATATTTGACCTTCGAGAGAAGCTCGGGTCAAAGGTAAGTTGCGGTGCAATCTTTATGTTGCTCTGTCGAACGGAATACCGGATGATTCTCCGTGAAGGTTGTTTTTCACGGAGGAAATACTTTTTTTGAGGAAGTAACTCGGCTGTCGATACGATGTTGGATCTTATAAGCTTCGCATGATTAATAAAAAATTTAATATGAATAATCATTATATTATGATTATTTTTTTAAGGAATTTTTTTTCAGTTTGAAAAATAATAATGCACGAATCGAAAGTAGGAGGTTTTTTTAGGCAGGGAAGGGAGAAGAGAAGCATTTAAAAATTGGAAACTATATTTGACCTTCGAGAGAAGCTCCGGCGAAACGCAACTTGGGGTGCGCGCATCATGACTTCACATTATTTGAAAAAGGAAATCTTTATCTCGCCCGGTAATATTCGAGCCTGCCGAACGATCGGCCCGGCAACGTGAGCTGGTCTCGCACGATCCACCCGAAAGAAGCCCATCTGCGAACGGAATACGGGATGATCCGCTGAAAATTTTTTCACGGTCGAAATACTTTTTTGAGAACGCAACTGGGTTACCGAGACGATGTTGGGTTGTACAAGTTTCACATTAGCAAAAAAAAAAAATATTATAAAAAAAATATAATAATATTATTTTTTACATAATTTTTTTATAGTTTAAAAGAAGAATAATGCACGAATCAAGGGCACGAGTCTTTTTTCGTCAGGAAGCGGACGAGAGAATCTTTTTTTTATTGGAAAATTACATTTAACCTTCGAGAGAAGCTCTGGCCGAGCGCAACTTGCGGTGCAATCTTAATCTCGATCGGTAATGGAGTTCAAACGATTCCGAAGCCTGGCCTTGTTGATGCGTCGATTCTGCAGAGAAAAAGTATGACGAAAAGAACGAAAAAAATAAAATAAAATAAAAATAAATAAAAATTGGAGTGCAAGAGAGATGCGATGCAGAGAGCGGAGAGCGAGAGGAAGGTCCAGGGTCGCGAACCGCGTCGCGCTGCAATTGTTTGGACCTCGATGAATCTCCTCTATCCCCGGTTGCATTGGCCTTTGGGCATTGCACTCGCGGTTGCGTTTCTCGAGGGCGGTCCCCCGGGTTGATGTACGCGGAATGCCGGGCGGAGTTGGCCGAGTGATTTCCGAGGATGGCCGAGAGAGCCGGGCCGGGAGCTCGACGGGGCAGCTCTTGCAGCAGCAGTGCATCGCTCGCATCCGATGCAGTCGTGATCCGGCCCGCCTGCCCGCAGCTGCAACGGTCATAAGCGAGAGTTCGATGCACTCTCGCCGCGACTCTCCTGCTCTCCCGGCCCTCTTATGGCTTATGGACGCTACGCTATGCATTCACGATTCCACTGCCACGAATGACTCAGCTCTACGGGCCTCCGCTCCTGCTTCATCACGATGCATACGGCCTTGACCCGACTGCACCGAGGTGCATTGTACCTTCGCGATTGCAATCCGCCGGCCGCTCCCCCGGTTCGGCGCGCCGTACCTCGTCAAATTTACATTTGTTTTATAATAATAATAATAATTTATTGCACGGATTTCTCATTTCGAATCAAAATATTATATATAGGAAATCCTAAATACTCAATATAAGAGCTGCAGAGTAAGAAGATAATAAAGGTGACAAAGCTGAAAAGACTTGAGTCTACGATTTACAAAAATCTGAAGCTTTTAAGCTTATTTAAGGTTACCTGACTTATTTCAATAAATAAGTAAATACATTTATTTAGCACGCGAACTTTCGATCAATAATTGACGCTTACGCGCAGCAATAAATTTTGATGAGTTACATTGAATTTTCGAATTTCATTGTCGAGCGAAGGTTTAAAACAAAAGGAAATAATGTGTTTTTTATTTCCTTTTTTATTTCATCGATACAATTGGAGAGTTTTGCCATAGAGGTGTGAAGTTTTGTGGATTGTTTCTCGATTGTATAATCGATGACGCGAATCCTTGCGTCCGATCGAGGAATCCTCACTATCCCTTCGCCGCTGCATTCGCTCGACGGAGTGGGGGCGGCGAGAAAAAAATGTAGGTCTCTGGTCCCGCGGAGGAGGCTGGCGTCGTAAGCCGCGAGTGTTAATCGAGCGATAAGATAGGCTCAGCCTAAGCCTCGAATATTTATGGCTTAAGTCTTAAGAGCGATTGTTGTTTTTGCGCTTCACCCTGCGCCAGCGAGATGCGTATTGCATTTTTACCTTACCGATGGATTCGGAGTGCAGAGAGAGCAATTCTCATTCGCCAGTTGCGGTTGTCGAAGCCGAAGATTTTGTTGTTTGCTTAATTTTACAATTGTATTGTTATTATTATTATTATTATTATTATTATTATTATTATTATTATTATTATTATTATTATTATTATTATTATTATTATTATTATTATTATTATTATTATTATTATTATTATTATTATTATTATTATTATTATTATTATTATTATTATTATTATTGTAGGATTATTGTAGGGTGTTTAACCTTGTAAGCACAAAAGGTTTACATATCTAAGCGTGAAACGACACACATTATTGGGAAATACACTAAGGTCTCGATTTCGTTCACAGCGGCCGGACCGGCTCCGCATTACACTTAATAAAATCGACGTTTGCGCATGCCCCGCCCATATCAACTGTCCAGCATAGCCCATAGCTTGCCGCGCCAATCGATATTCGCTCCTTGGTGGGGACTGTTGACGAAACCGAGGGCGCAGCAATCGAGGTCCTCGTGTACAGACAGCAGTGAAATTAAGTCGGCAGACTAAGTAAACAGATAGAGTAAGTACACGGTAAAAAAAAAAATGCACTTTTCAGAACTGATTGTCCACAAACGTCCACAATTTTTGGAGCTCTAGATTGAGTAGTAAGAAGTTCTTCTGTCCGCGAGTTCCACTATTGCGTTTAGTTACGGTAAAAAAAAAAAATTAACAAGAAAAATATTATGGACTTTAGTGGACGGGAAACGATCATCAAATGTGCGAGCTTTTTTTGCCATGCGAAATATCGACTGTCGGCATAATGTTCTCGCTCCTGTCTCGTTCGGCGCCGATTAATGGAACGATTTAATGAATCGTCGATCGGTATAAAATTCTCGTGGAGCGTACCGTCCTCGGTCACGGGGACGGGTTCAATGCGCCGCTCGTCGACGATTGAGAGGAGACAAAGACCGACGAAAGTGTCTCTCTCCCGGCAGAGAGCAGCAATAATCTACCTCCCCTTGGGACATTAACTTTATGGAGCACAAACCAGTGTCATCGACACGGCCGTGGCTCCGGTTGTTCTCATTGTAAAAAGGTCAACGCATCTATTGTCTTAGATAACCTTATCGCATTGTCAACGTGTGCAAATGTATGAGTACACTTGTAAATTATAACACGTGTGACTGTAATACAATACTTACTGGCGACCTGGCCAACGAAACTGTCGTCCCTTCTGGTTTCCAAGAGCGTCAATGACCTACACTGATAAAAAAAATTGTATATTTAACGTACCGGACTGGAAGTTATTATGCAAAAACTGGTACAGTAAATTTAATTTAAGATTGTCATGAACAATGAATGGAGTTTTAGAGTGAAATTAAAGTAAATTATTGGAGTTGAAGAAAAGCTAAAGTTAATTATTAAAAGTAAAGTATTTGTAAAGTTTTTAATATACTGTACGTTAATTTTTCATCACAATTGGACATGAAATTTAATATTCTGTGCGTAAAAACTTCCAGTACCAGTACATTAAATTTCATACGAATTTAGTTTCAAAGTGTACGGGAATGAAGAACAAAAAAACCGTTTCCAGGTATTTTGTGAATGTCATGTCTTCGTACATTTAAGGGTAAAAGATGAGACAAATGATATTAATAATTATTATTATATTATAATATGTGTATAATATAATATGATAATATAATGATTATCCTCTATTACCCTTAAATATACGAAGACATGGCATACACAAAATACCTGGGACCATTTTTTTGTCCTCTTTCTATTCTATTCTTATAATAATAATAATTGTTTTATAAGTATATAAAATTATATGGTTTGATGAAAAGATGCATTTTTCGCAAGCTATCACTGCAATTAGCCCAAAACATATTCCCCGTGAAAGTTACATATTTTAAGGTACTTTAAGAGTTGCCGGGTCCGCAGCAGGTGGACCAAGATTGCCGCGGAGATGCGCCGAATTTCTCGGGCATATACGACAAATTCCCCGACCCACGGCTTTATTGCCTTATCTCTCACTGAACCATCGTTCTCTTGGCTTTTCATCGCGTATTTATATATCGGAGCGGGGGATGTATTTTCGTCGTCGTGCACCGACGAGGCTGTACACCGAGAAGCTTCGATGCTTCGCGCCCTCAACCTTGAACTGATGAACGCTCAGAGTCGACACCCGCCAACGTCCTAGACTATTCCTGGCCTCCCCGAGCCTCTTGAGATTTCTCTCATTGCACGGTTTCTCGGCAAACGAGCTTTTCGAAGCTACTTCTCGCCTATGCCATATTCACCCCACCCCCCCCCCCCTCCCCCGCTCGCGGCATTTTACTCCACCGATTCGACGGTCGATCGACGCTTTGTGCAAACCTTTTTAAATGCATTTCTTTGATGCACAAACACTACAAACCCTTTTTTTCTATGAAAGGCGACAGATTCTAATTTTTTTTAATTTTTAATTTTTTTTTTATTAGGTGATGATTTTTTCTTGCGGTCCTAGTTTCGAAGATGATTCAGAACTATGGAATGCTGTGAATCAGCCCGGTGACATTGAACAGGGGAATCCCGGAACGTCCGGAGTTATGGAGAAAAATGTTTGGCCGACGCGAACCTCATCGTTTTAGTTTCGATACTCATTTTTTATTTTTGTTGCTTTTTTTAATTATTCGAGGAACGGCACTCTTGGAAGCGATCCCGGCGTTTCCAAGAGCGTGACCAAGATACCCGGAGCCAGACGGAATTTAGAGACGACCCTCGTGTAGGTCATACCACTTGCTGATTTAGATATCCACACATGTACGGAAACCTTCGAGATTTTTTTATATTTTTTCTCAATACTTCGAGAGTCTCAGACACGAAAGATCGTGGCTCTTATAGTTTCGAGTGAACAGCCGTTATTCATCCCCTAATCCCAACTGGCCTCCCGAGCCTAGCGTGAAATACCATCCCGCTAGAAAATTTATTGCGATTCGTTCGTTCCTTTTTGTCCGAGAAATTACGACGTGAGATCGAAAATAGCGGTCGAATTGCTTCGACTTCGTATGACCCGAGGTTCGATGTGATATCGAAGAAATAATTTACCACACGAGTTCGTACGCTTTACTGGTACTATTGCAGCGTCGGTGAGACAGAAGTGTTGACGATTGCACGGAGCTGAGCATCGAGCTGAGGGATCAAGGCCACTGAGGAGCTTCCGACGATCAGGGACGATGGTCCGGATATGGAGTAGTGAATATGGAGAGGTTACGATAACGTTTATTATCATTATTATAATTATATTATCAACAGTTATCAGCAGTAACAACGCCTGTTTATTAGCAATATGTTACATTGGTTATCGATCTTTCAAGTGTGTAACAAACGTCTTGGTGATTACATGAATGTATGGCAACAATGTCTGCTAACGAGCCATTGACCTTGGTCCTTCAGCTTGAGAGTTTCTTTGGTTTATTTATTTATCTGTGATTTATGTAGAACAATATAAGTGCAAATTTGTGTATGTATGTAGGCGGTGTGGAGCTAGTTTTTACGTTTGGTTTTCGTTGTACATTCTTTGAAGGGTTTCGTGTATGGTGTGTGTAGAGTATTTATACGCAGTGGTGATGTGTCGTCGTTGGTTGCACAGTCGTTCAATGTATTTATACGTGGTGGTGAAGTGTTGGTCGTTGGGTGGACAGTGGTTCAATGTGTTCTAAGTTTTCACTTGCAAAACGCTGGGTGAGATCTTTCAGTCTATTTGTAATTGTTATTATTCCGGTTTTTTCGTATTGTAGAAAGTTTCGTGGATTTATTATATTAGCATCATTGTTATTATTATCATTATTGTCATGTATCACTTTTTCTATCTGCCAACTCATGATTGGGGTAGATATCCACCCCACGCATTTCCTCTACATACAAGGGCCCTATGAGCAGTAGATGGCGTTTTCCGCCCACGAATCGCTTCGGTTTTGAGTAATGAAGAGAATGGCATGCGGCAAATTTGACTTTATTATAGTTTACGGGGTGAAAATGACACCTAAGTCCCAAAACGACTATTTGGGTATTGAATTTTTTTAAATATTGCCTGCGGTCGTTTTCAACCTCATACATGAGTTCTAGGGTTATTATTATAATTATTATAATTATTATATCCTTAGTTAATGTACGCCGAGATAAAGAATGTTGATAAATAACGCGTGTACTGTATAATCGTTTGGAAATCATTGTCGCGGAAATGATTGCTCGGTGCGGCAGTCCGACGACCTGACCATGGTCTGCATTCTTTTATCGATCGTCCGTAACGAAAGTGGGGTTGGATAATAAGGCTAATGCTCCCGTCGGCGTCGGGATGACTCGCTCGATCGCCCATTCGAGGGGTGCCGCCCTCCGCTTCGCGAACAAAGAACGTCGGCGTTAAACTCAATGTCTCGTATAGCGCGGAGTTGAAGAGAGAAAAAGAGTGCCGCACTAGTGTGGTAGGACTATATTCGGTAGTGGATGCAGCAGCGACAGAAAGTCATCGGTACATAGTTGCAGGTACTACCCTTGAAAGTCTACCCCGGCACCGGCCTCGCCATCACGCCCTCGACCCAATTCCGTAATTTCTAGCGGTTTCCCTCAAACTTTGGCGCCGAAAGCCCGTTCGAGAGTTGCCTCGGAGTTTCGTCAAAATAACTATGGCAAACGGATGATTATACTATTCGCGTAGGTAACGATATATTTTTGACAATTTTGTTTTTTGTTTTTTTTTTTTTTTTGCGAGACATGAAACAAAATCTCGTCTCAAACGGATACGCCATTTTGCCCCTCTAAACCATGACATATAAAAAATGTTTTACTTATATTTTAATGAGACGAGTCAAATATTTAATACGTTAATAATATTTGGAAACAAAATGTATTGATTGATAGTTTAACTCCCCAATATTTATTTTACACAAATCTTTGGGGTTCGATGGGATACTCTAAGGGTTTCGATTCAATTATGTGCCTTTAGCAAAATCAACAATTTCCGCTGGGAAAGAAAGTCTCGTCTCAAACCGATGCGCCATTTTGCCCCTCTACACCCTCAGTTTTACTCACATTTTAATCATACAACTCAAATATTTAATACGCTAATAATATTTCTAAACAAAATATATCGATTGATACTTTAATTCCCTAATATTTATTTCAGCCAAATATTTGGGATTCGATGCGATGCTACAAGAGTTTCAATTCTATTTATTTGCCTTCAGCGAAATCGACATTTCTGCGAGGGGAAAAAAAAAAGAAAACAAAATTGTTATGTATCGAGGGCTCTTGCCTGTCGAATTCAGGGTTCTATAATTCAGAATCCGAAGCACGGGCTTGCCTTCCCGTCGAATCGAATCGCGTCGGTCGCTGCACGGGGGTGTGCGGCGCGGTCGTCCGGAGAGGGGGGGGGGAGTGAACTTGACTCCCTCAACGTCGCGGAGGTTGCCCACCACTGGCTCGCCGAGCAGAACACCGGAGGGAGAGAGAAAACACCGTGCGCCAGACTGGAGCTCGGTGAGACAGCGGGGGTGAAACATCGAGGGTGTGTATATGTGCGGCTCAATGCCATAAGGCCATATGGGGTGTACATGTGCGTAGCTCATGTGCCCTTCCAGCGTTAGACCGGCGATACACATACGCGATAGTGGGCGAGAGACGGGAAAGTGCAATGTCTGTCGCTCCTCATTGTCGGCGCCGCCGCCGCCGCCCACTACTTCAGCCCCCTCATGAGCTCCCACCCTCGCGCGCCCCTCGTTGGGAATGCATATTCGCCGCGATACCGGGCACGTCTTGCGGATCGCATACACGACGAAAAAGATCGACGGACGATGATTTATACGATGCCGTACTGGACGGAGGAACGGCCGCGTTCATTTGTCGCTGCGCCAAATGTAAAACCATCCATCATGATAAACGTGACCATTTCCAGGCGGAGAAAAGGATTGATAAAAAAAGTTGCAGCGGCGACTCGGAAAATTAGCATCCTGCTCGATGGCAGTCGCAGGTGACACGCAATGATTTTTATCGTTCGGACATATTTTTTTAAATCATTGTTTCAATTTAAGCCACAAATTGTCGTAGGGTAAAAAGGCTCGCGCAGAGCGGGGCGAAGAGCGGAGACTCCGGGGACGGAATATATTAGGAGATTCTTTTTTTTTTTTTCTGGTTTCTTCTTTTCGTGACGATAACGTCACGATGATATAACGGAGCTACGGGCTGTTATCCTGTTGACTGCAGCGGCGAAACACTGCGAAGTGTATAAGAGAGAAATAAAAATGAACGAGAAGAATGAGGAGAAGAACAAGAAGAGGACGATGATGAAGGGAGGGAGTCGTCGGCGCGAGGTGCTTTCTTGGCTCCGTATCAAATCCCGTAGAGTTGAACGATCCTTCTAATTTTACGTCCTGCCTCTGCGCGCACTTCGCCATGTTTTTCTCTAGGTCTAGCTCGAATAACACGAATCCGTCCAAATCTCCTCTGCGGAGTTCAACAATCGCTACTGCGTTCCCCTCTGACTGTTGACCGTCAACGGAAAATAAGCTCACCGCTCGTCTCGCCCGTACGCGGTGAGAGCGGGGCAAGACGGAATTCCGGGGCAAAACGGACCATTCGAAACAAGCATTTTTTGTAAGTGCTAAAAAAAATTTGTTGAAATGGTCCATTTCGCCCCGTTCCTCCCTTGCAATTCAACCACCGCACCAAACAACCCTCCCGTAACGCGCCAATGGCGAATCTGGAGCTGCAGTTCCGAAGCAGGTCGAAAGCAATTTTCGATAAGACCATCGACGAGAATCTCCTGACTCGGCCTTTCATGCGCCTCGAAACAAAGACGCAAAGGAGTGTTTGCCGGTGCTACATCAACCTGGTAACTTCACGGGGTGAATGCTTATTCTCGTGTGCACAAAAAATCGTATATTTGGGATTAATATGGAAAATGTTGGCTTGGGAGTAAAATAATTTTTATAATCGTGATACGAGTTTCTGAATAAAATATCACGCTACGAATAAAACGACGTACAGTCTTGTAATGAGCGGTGAATAATACAAAAAAAATTACCTCAAAACGGCGAAATCTGCAAATTTCAGTTTGCGATTTCCTACAATAAATTTTGCAATAAATTCTGACGGTTTCGATTTTATGAGATGTAGAAAATTATTTATGTTACGAAAAAGGTGCAAAGTAATTTGCACATGGATTCTCCATTTATTACAATTTTGAGCATAACTTCCTCCAACTTACTTTCGACCTTTTTATATTCGGCGTTTCAAATTGGAACATTGGTCCAAATGTACCGAGGAAAAAGATTGTACAAGTACTTTGGTACTCAAAGTACTAAATAAGTACTCATGTGCTTTAAGTACTGCCCAGTTCTGTATTGCAGTATATTATATATATATCGGCTCGCTAGAAAAGTAACTTTTTGCGAAACGTGACATCTGTCAATAATTCCGTTGGGGCATCGTTGCTAACTTCTACGCCTTCACAGTAAATAATATTATAAATTCTTTAAAAAAAAGCCTCATTCAGTGCTTTATAACACTCGTTACGACGTTTAGTTCCAAAAGTAAAAAAGTCGCTGTGTGACGTCGATTCCCTTAAAATAGTCCATGTCGCCCGTTTCTCCCCTGCGATGCAACCAGCGCCAAGCAACCCTCGCGCAACGCGCCAATGGTGAATCCAGCGCTGCAGTTCGGAACGCGGTCGAAAGCAATTTTCGATAAGACCATCAGCGAGAGTCTCCTGGCCCGGGTTTTCATGCGGCTCGAAACAGTGACGCGAGTGAGTGTGCCTGTGCGGCATCGCCCCGGTAACTTGACGGGGTGAATGCTTATTCTCGCATAGGGTTTCTCCTGTTCGCGCTCGCGTACGCGAAATGTACTTCCCCCGTCGTTGCATTTTGCCTCATCGGCTGACTCGCGAGGGAAGGGTTTAGGGGGGGGTTTTCTCGTCTGGCTCGAAGTAACTCCGGTACATGGAGTGGCATCGCCGCTGTCGGAGGATGAGAGGACAGAAGAGAGGAAACACAGAGATGGTTGGCTTGCCGCTGATGCCAACCGTATATACTGCTTTCTGCTTTTGAATGTCAATGTCTTTGTCTCCCCCGGCGGAGTCGTTTCGTTCCATTTCGCTGGATCGTCCTGGCGCTCGCGCACCACTACCAGCTCCGGCTGGGTCATGTATATGGAAACCTTTCTTTTGTTTTTTCTTCTTTTTTTTTCAGTAGTCGCGGAGAGCAGAGAGAATGCATATTGCGAATTCTTCGCTGTCTTCGCATTGGGCGCATTGCAGAACCCTTTTCTTTCTATTCTTCCCATTACCCCCCGCCACGATCACGCACGCTCGCCGGCCTGTCTGGCTTCGCTGATGCTGCTCTGCCTGTCCTCCGTTCTTTAACGATGACGAGGGGGATGGAGACAACGAATGTTTTGACACTGCCACAGTGTAGTTCTTGCTCCCTTTATCTTCTTCGTTCGTACGTTTTTTTTTTTTTTGTACTTTTCTTTTTTTTAAGGGCGTGTCGAGAGACCCTTGAGACACGACGATTTTCGTTCCCCTTTCATAAGCGGGTAGACGAGCTCTGCAAGTTCAACCGAGTCTTCGCCGGGGGTTCTTTTTTTTAAGGCCCATGCTTTGTTTTCGACTATTGCAAACGAAAGTTGCAAAAAAAAAGATCCCGCGAATAGTCCGGTGGTGAGATGTTTATTTTATTTTTTTATTTTCGGAGCGGAGACTTACGCGTTTGACTGTAACTGTAAAATTTCGGGAACCGCCAGTGAGGCTGCTATCGCGGCTACGGTCGACGGAGAATCAATAAAAACAAAATGGCACTCGAAGGACCGCACGTACAGGCAGTAAAGTACCGAGACATAGAGTTCGGTTAGTGTGGAAGTGGAAATGGCTCAGCGTCCCTACTCCGATGGCGCAAGCCAAGTTTTTCCGAAGGAGGCGGCGAGAGAGGCGGCGGGAGCGCGAGGCGAAGAGACGCGAGACTGGGAGAAAGGAGAAGAGAAAATCGCTATTCCGAAGGGCGAATAGAGGCGACACAGTAGAATAGGCGAAAGCAGAAGAAAGCGAAAGAGCGATAGAAAAGCACGGTAAGGGTGCGTTCACAATAAAAAAAAAATTATTGAATTGTTGGCTGGATAGTTGACATAGAAAGTTTTCGTCTCTCGTCATTAAATTGGAGAAAGGAAAGAATTATTCTTCGGTTTTGGAAGTTCTATGATCAACTCATTGGCATGTCACAATTTTTTTTTCTTCATGCTAATTTAATCATTTTTGTAGGCAACCATTTTTCGTCACTAAATTAGATGTAACTGAATGTCGTCGCGATAGTATCATTATATTATATTTGTATTTTTTTTTCCTACTATGCGTATAAGTAAGCAAAAAAAATTGTGAACTTTCATGAATGAGAAAATTTTGTTTGGATGAAACAAAACGTTTTAACCATCCAAATGAAAACAGTCGGCATAAAAATAAGTAGCATTCCTAAAAGAAAGAAGGAAGCAAGATTCCTACTGCATTCCTAAAAGAAAGGAAAGAAAACATAATAATTTCTCACGTACTTGTACGTATATTGGTCATCGCGATAATATCATTTTATTATATGCGTATTTTTTTCTAATATGGGTGTAAGTATACAGTAAAAAAAAATTGTACATTTAACAAACCGTTTTTGTCCACAAACGTCCACAATTATTTTGTTGTTAATTTTACAAAAAATATTTGCAGAATTGACAGAAATTTTTGTAAAATGGACGAGATTTTTTTGTAAAATTAACAAGAAAATAATTGTGGACGCTTGTCGACAAGAAACGTTTGTACCTATTTAACTGTGTAATGAAGTAAAATAACTTACGAACTTCCATTAACGAGAAATCTTTCTTGAATGTAAAAAAAAAGACTTTAAATATCCAAATTGGAACGGTCAGCCGAAAAAACAACTAGACCATCGAATTCCCAAAATCTCGATATATCCGTTTAATCCTACGATTGATGTTTCCATTGTGAGCGAGCCCTAAAGCTCGGCATCTCGCCGGAGAAAGCGAGAGGGTTGAGGAGGAGAGCATCCGTCGTGGAAATTCTCTCGTCGTCGTAACGTGTTTCGCTCCGCGAAAACTTGACTCCCTCTTTTCTACCGGCTGCAAAGCGCATCGGGCTTTCTCTCTCCGGAAAGTTCATCCCCCAGGATCGGCGTCGTAGCCTCGCGGTGCGCGTCCCGACGTCTGCGTCGGGAGATTCTGTGGATCTGGGTGGTCTCGGCCGCGCACGGTATGAGTAGGTTGTAGGGTAGAAGGCAGAGGAGGTTGAGGTCGTCGGGCCCGCGGGAACGAGGCATTGACCTCCAGTGAGTTAGGATGTCTGCCGGTATTGATTCAGCGCTCGAGAGCGCCGAGCGGCAGCGACTCTCAGCGCGGCGAGCGGCCCGACGCCGGCTCTCCTGGATGGGACGTGGTGTGCTCGAGCCGCCCTCCTCCCCGTCGCGGCGATAGCGGTGGTAGCGGCGGTGCAGCAAACTGCTCGAACGAGGGTGGCGAAGCTCCTCCCGCCGGCCCGACGTTCGAAGCAGGAAGGAAGAGAGGAAGGAAGGGCGAGACTACGAGGGAAACTGTGCAACGTACTGGGCCACACACTTTCCACTACACCCACGCGCCGAGAGAAAGCGCCAGCGAGAGAGATGAACGAACTTTCGCAGACCCGTACGCGAGAGAAAAGAGAGTCGTCTCGAGTCCCGGACGGAAAGGGGTAGCGTAGAGTTATGGATTCACTGCGACTCGAGCAAATGCGCCAAAAATTTACGGCAATCTTCGCATCGTCGATATCCTTAGGCCTCAGAGTGCTCTCACTCAGAGAGGGGTACATAGCTCAATGGCGATGAGTTGAAATGCTTTAAAATATCAATAATGTAAAGATAAAATAAAATAAAATGTAAAATGTAAGAAGGAATTCGCAAATGCAGGTCGATGCTTGGGAGCGACAAGGGCATGTACAAAGCCCGCTCGTAACGCCCTCCTGGCGTTAAAGCACCGACATGCAAATAGGGGAACTATGGAAATTTAAAAAAGTTGCGGAATTAAATTAATCCGACCCTTCCGCAAAAAAAAAAAATGATATTGCATACATTCGCTGCTATTACCGAAAAATTAAGAGATTGTTTTTTGTTTTTCTCGACGCTCGCGTGCATGCGTACGATAGTATTAATTAAGATGAGGAAGTTGGAGGTAGGGCGATCAACTTTAGCGATAACTTGGGGTGTACCGTAAATTTCAACCGTGTACGCTGGATGGTTGCGCGGGCATCGATTTTCTCGTTCCCGTAACACGTAGCCCGTAAACGCACGTAGCCGTTGGCAACCCTACCGGCTATACGGAGCCACCCCCGCGATTGCCCGGACGGAGAGTCGCGAAACTGCAGCGAAACCGGGCAACGCGGACGAAGACACCGATAGGAATTGCCGGAGAGAGCGGATGGACGGAGACAGAGAGAAGGGAGAACGTGCACAGCCAGCGAGCACAGTGCAGACAGGATGGAGGCACTGGGGCGAACTTTCGCTCTCTCGCCACGCTCGACGGCTGCAACGGCGAACGCGCTCGATGCTTCCACTACTACCTGATAGTACTAGTTTAGCTGCTCGCCTTCTCCCCCGGTACCCCAGTGGACTTTCAAAACAACCAGACAGTGCAACTTCTCGACCAGGACTGCCGGCTCTTTCGAAACTTTGAATCTCATCATAGATATAAGGGCAAAACGGATCATCGGGGCAAGACGAACCACCGATTTTTTTTGCGAAACTCAAAAAAAAATCCCATCCCAAATGGAGTTGACCGGTCCGTTTTGCCCCTCTCCCTACCGCGAGTTTCTATGGACCAGAAAATCGTCGAGCGCTTTACCGAACGAAAAAAGTCTCAGCTCTATTTTCAACAAGGTTAAATTAAATTTGCGAGTGAAGAGTCGCGAATTGATATTCGAGCTTATATCGAAAATTTCATTTAGTCCTCTGAATAATCGTGACCAGGAAGGGGCGGGTGAAGGTTGGAAGGGTCGATGACGCGCGGATGACGGATTTTGTCCGAAGGTGTTTCACCCCCGTTGATACGTGTACGGTCTCCGGGTCTCCGCGGCTCGGACTCGAACGAAAGATCGGCCGGGCGAGCCGCGTGGGTGTGAGAAAGAAACGCGCCCCGTCCCGTCCGCGGTCTCGGGGGATGCGAGAAAGGTACAAACGCCCCACGAGCCCGCGAAGGAAAGAGACGGAAAGTGCGGACGACGACCCGCTCCCGTGCAACCGTCGCGATCGATGTCCGCCGCCATCAACGAAGCGGGCTCGACGCTTGGGATTTTGTGCTCGGAGGGTCGCGAGCCGCGTGAACACCAAAGCCGTTTTTAATTAATCACGATTATGCGCGAACCCCACTGCGACAATCTGTATGCACGCGGCCCCTTCTATGTCTTCCTCGCCGTACCCCCTCCAACTGCCTGCAGAGCGAGAGGGGGCAATATGGCCCGGTCCATGCACCATCGATTCGGATGCTGATAGGGATGGGCCATATTGCCCACTCTACAGTGCGTGTATATCTGCAACAGCGTCGGTGGGCTAAGAGCTTTCTCGAGGATCGGCGCTGCCTAAATTAAGCAGCCCCCTTGGACTTGCCAACCCCCGGAACCGAGATCCGGGCGATAAATGGCAGGGATCGGAAACCCCGATGGCGTACCTAGCGACACGGAACAAGGAAGTCGACACGTCGTAATGTTTTTTTATTATCACTCGTCAAACTTCGTAGTGGCTAATTTTTTTACGAACAGAAAATTAAGCGATCTTTGAGACTATACGAGGGTGAAAACGATCGCTCGACGATACGGGCGATGTTCTTACTTTTTTTTTTTTTTTTTTTTTTTTCTTTAGTGTGGGCGAACATTTCCAGAGCTCGAATGCATAGACCCGGCTTCAAAGGCTGATCTCACTTTTAAGGCTCACTCGTCGAGGTACTTTGATACTGCGTTTCGAGCACTTGACAAAGTATATCGCGAAGCTCGATTGAGCCCTCGGTCGGAACTCGTCAAAGACGGCGAGATCTATCGAGGCGGTGCGTACGCGAGGCGGGCTGCGAGTATGTTTTTTTGCGATGCTGAAGAGATTCGGAGAGTCGCTCGTGAGGAGTGCAAAGTGGACGCGAGTGCGAGGAGGGCCCGAGAGTCGGGGGCGGCGAAGAGCCATCGTCGGGGTAAAAGTTTCGAGGGTGGCGAACGAGAGGGAAAGAGATCGTCTGCACAAAAGCCACCGAGCCGTCTAGACGTCGCGTTGTTTAGAGCAAACAGAGGCCTCGTGATGCTGCGGCATCTTCCCGGGCCTATTAGTCGACGCGCGAGCCTCCCTCATGGCATTGAACTACTTTTCCTTTTTCTATTGCAAAAATTGACTATGCCTTACTACGCACATATTGTATTGACTTACCTCATTACAAAAATGAAATTAAAAATTATTATATCTTTTATTTATATTTTATTTTATTGTACTAAAGTAACAAAAATAAAACACTACGGATCTTAAAAGTTAGAACCAGATAGTGGGAAAATATCCGAGAAGAGAGCTTCTTAATACCTGGTTAATGCATATTAGAGATTTGCACTTAGTTTATTTCTTGTATGCATTTTTTTTCATCCCGATTGTGCAATCACTGTCGAGCAAATATTCGTGATTCGAACCGTGGAAACGACTGATGTAATATCGAAAAACGCCGGTATATTGTGTATGACGAAACGGGGGGAAACTTGCCAGAGGAATAATTTGGTGAACGCATACAGATATTATCGATCGATTCTACGGGCTCAATTAGCCTCGCCGAGGGGTTCGTCCGATCGCGGCTGTACAATCTGCATACACGTATCTACATATGTATAGTTAGTACAGCGCCCAGTGCGTTTACGGGGAAACGCGATGATTTGGTTGGCGTGCAAAAAAAGGGGGGGGGAGATGGGGTCAGTTGCACGCGACGCGCAGGTGGTTGGCCCGGCTTTGCCATGCCGGACTCTCCGACTCTTCCTCTTTCCCTATCCAGTCACCGGGTTATTAAGGCGTGCAAAATCGACGGTGCCCTGGAACACCGACTAACTACGTACGAAAATTCGCATTACTTATAACGACGCTCAATAATTTGAATAACCGCTTCGCTGTTTATTTTATTTTTCGGCCAAATGATGCGCAAATTTAATGTCTCTAACCAGGACGAAGTCCTTATAATTTTACGAAAGAGACCGACAGTGTCAGCGCTCCGGAACGTCGCGGGAATGATAAACATCAAAAATATGTAGATGTTTGCGTTCATCGAGCAGATTTCAACATCGATGGCCTAAAGTGAAAGAGGCACAGAGCATGTGTTTAATATGGCCTAGGCCATATATACAGTGTAAAAAAAATTTGTATGAGATTTAATGTGCTGGTACTGGAAGTTTTGCATAAACTGGTATATTAAATTTGTCGTCCAATTGTGATGAAAAATTAACGGACGGTATATTAGAAACTTTAGAATCACTTTCCTTTTAATAATTTACTATGAATGTACTGCAATTCCAATAACTTACTTAAATTCCACTCTAAAAGTCCAAAACTTTTTCATGACAACTGAACATTAAATTTACAATTTTTTTAAACAGTCTAATTCATTTATGTGCTAATCTGGTGGGCCATATTCGCCGCATCAGCCCACGGAGAAAAATAAATGGTTGGATTAACCAAGGTGCACACGTACAAAAGTGCTATTTTCTTGGTACATCAAAAATGTAGTGGATAACAAGTTGTTGCAAAAAGTACAAACTTTCTTTAGAGTGTGCGCATCGATATAGTGCATAGGACGATATGGAAATGCCAATGCCCTCTTCGCAGCCTTGAGTATCTTTCGGAGAAGTTCTAATTAGCGAGTATTAATTGGACTCGTCAACTGCTCGCGAACTGGCGAAACATAATTGCAACGCGAGAAGTGCTTCTGTGGAGATTCCCGAGCGCGTGCACGAGCGGAAGCGGTCGTCGTGATTCAGCGGAAGTGGATTACAATGCCGAAACGCACAGGGCATGAAGTTCATCGAGCCGGAATAAGGTAATCCACGCTGTCGAGAACCCGAAGACACCCCTCCGGCGGTCGTGCTGAGCAGGGATCGACAGGGTAGTCACAACATAATCGCACATAACAACAAGAGGTTATCCCAGAAGCTTTTGCGAAGGCTGTCTGAATAAGCCGGGATAAACACCTGTCTCCCTGCTCCGTATCCCGCGCTCATTAAACCCATTGATCAAGATCTCCGTACGTCAAAGTCTGAGAGTCAAATACGAAGAGTAAGTAAGGGAGAACCGCGACGTTGGTCGCTCGTAAGGAAGTTGTTAATACTCTCTACCAATAATCGTCAATGCACCAAAATCACAGAAAAACAAATGTATTAACTAAAAGAAACGATAATCTCTGTAGTACAGGAAAACATAGGCTTCATCTAAAAGATTTACGACAGGAAAAAACACAAGAGCACACAATAGGCTCTTAGTAACAAATAACAAAGGTGAGCTTGGCAAACTCCCTCTGATAAGGATTATATGGATAAATGGCAGATGGATTATGTAATTAACTGCAATATTGTATAAAAACAAAATTGTTTAGAATAAGGTTCTGACTAAGGCATGTAATTGTAGGAACAAATACATTTCTGAAGAGGGCCAGCAATTTGGCCGAAACGTCAAAATGATTGTACCGACGAGTCGCCCGTAGTTGGATAACAACATTTCTGTTCATCGATCGCTGCAATCGCATCGTAGAATTGGTTGCTCGGCTCGTTCTACCCAATTTTCCTCGGCGTAGCTTCTGAAACGAGATACGCGATCGCGTTTTGCCTCCCCCACACTCACAAAAACTACGGTTAAATCAACCAAATATTTGGGCACGTTCAAATGACGTTCAAATGACGTTCACATGACGTTCAAATGACGTTCAAATGTTGGTACAGCCGAAAGATTAGTTAGTTCAACAATCCTTTTGATGATTCCACCTAAGTAATTTGGAGTCATTAAAATGATTGGTACGACCAACAAAATATTCATTTGAACGTTCCTGCCCGAATCCTTGGTTGATCCAACCGCACTTTCTTTCATCAGGGCAGTCGGAGCGTTTGTTCGACCGTTGCGAATAAAGATGTTTAAAAATAAAGACAAAGATCGATCGTTCCGTGTAGCCGTAGCGTGTCCCACGGCTCGCTTCCATGCCCAGCCACTTTGAAAGCCGGGAGGCCTTCTTCGACGAGACTGCGAGGGCCTCCGCGTCGCTCTATAGGCTCAGGAATAAATTGCCAGGTCGATTCCCGCCTCGTCGGAGTTAACCACCCCTTTGGAAGAGTAGTCTCGTGCTGCAGCCCCGTTGCATGCACACCCCCGTGACACCGTCCCCGCAGGAGCGCCGAGCGAGTGGAGCCAAGCGTGCGGCCGTTCTCTTCTGTGCTGCATCGTCGCGCTTCCCTTGACTTCAACCCCTTCTGCAGCGCCCTTACCGCGTGTGCGTTGGCGCCTCTCGATACGCGGGCCTCCTCGCAATAATATGCTTCGTCGGCAGAGCCGAGGCGGACTTTGCGCAGTTTTGCGGAGCGACGCGTCTGGCCAAGGGCTCCGCGGGGGTGAAGAAACGGGGGAGGATTTTTTTCAACCCATCCTGCCCCGTCCCTCGTGTCTCCCCGCTCGAGCGTGCCCGACAGAGTGTTCTATCGCTGTTCGGCTCTCGCTCTCGCGTTTCCGTTGCCTCCCGACAACTTCGCTCTCGCTTCGTCCCTCGTCTAGGTACGAAAGTCAAAGCCGCGAGAGGGCGAGGCGGAGGGAGGGCCTCGGCGTCGATGGAGAAAACCAGACTAGGGTAGAGGGAAAAGCTCCCGCAGCAGCGGCGAAAATACATGTATATCGGGTACGAGTGCTCGTACCCTCGGGTCTGTGTGAGACCGGGTTGGCTGCGCGGATGTCCCTGTGATGGTGCAGACAGGAAGGGGGTGAGCGCACCCCCGCGTCTGGTGCAATGGCGTAGTCGAACCCAGCAGCCGATCTGCCAGCGCCGCGTGGAAGCTCCGACGCCCATGCACGTGTAATCGGGTCATAGCGGAAGTTGCCTAGACTTTACACTACAATGTTAAATTTACTCACCGGTAAACAATTTCTCTACAAAGTAAAAAGATTGTATATGTCATTCCTTGTTTCCGATATTCGTAGAAGCTGAAAGAAGAAAGTGTGACCAGAGAGCGGGGCAAAACGGTCCTCCGTTTGAGATGACCATCTTTTTTAGTGTCTCGTGATTTTTTTTTAGTGTTCCGTTTTGCCCCGCTCTCCGTCGTACGTGGACGATGGCGCTGCAGCGAGATGGATTTCATTTTTCGAGCCCATCTTGCATCTTTTTCTCGGTTTGTACATCGTTTTCCCCGATTTCATCCGTAAATGTCACCTCCCCATTAAATTCCATTACATAAATGAACCTAAAAAAGAAAACAAAAAAGTGACGTCGTGGAGGGTTGAAGAGCAAAGATATACGAATTTTGACGGAAATATATGAAAATTAGAGAACCGTCGGATTCGTACGTCAATTCCGGTTTTCGCCCGTCAGTCGCTTGCATCCCCTAGCGCGCCGAGCCGACGACCGGGCGTCGCGGGGGTGGCTAGCGTCGCGTCTCGTCTAGGTGAACCGAAGCCGTGTCGCCCGACATGGCGCTGCGCGCGCAGCCCCGTTGCAGTGGAGGTCATCCACCTGAAAGGTCGGGGTCACGCTCTTAGCCGTAGAACCGAGTGAGAGAAAGAGACGGAGAACGGACGGAGTCATGGGCGGAGGGGAGGACCCGTCGACGGCCACTGCGGCACAGCGGCAGGGTCGGGAGCCGCGTACACTGGCATAGACATCGCCATAGCAACCCCCACACGCAGTCAAGGCTAGACAGTCGGTTCTCAGTCCGGATCTACCCCCAGTCCAGTCTCGAAGCTAAAATAGCGATTCATAGAAAATATACTGTTTGTCTTCGCAAAATCGCTCGAGTGCCGGAGTACCGTGGGGCAAAATGGACACGCGGGCGAGAGTGGACGATCGAGCCTCAAAATTGACGTTTTCAAATTTTTGAGGTACCTCGAAAAGAGTCAACTTTGCCCCGCGTGTTCATTTTGCCCCACTCTCTTTGCGTGTTCATTTTGCCCCTACCCCGCTCAAGCGATGATCTTTTTTTTTCATTAGTACTGAAATTTATGGCGATGTAGGTTCGTGTTAAGGATTTTTTTTTTTTTTTTTGTACTTCCTCGGGAAGGCACGTGGTGTCTTGTATAAATATATCGAAGCCAGCCCTGCCCCAATTCCGTCGGGGAACTAGTCGAGTCACGAAAAATTTCACTGGCCGACGGCAAAGGGCCGAGGGCAAGGGGTGGCCCTATTTCGATGACGAGGCGTTATTCTATTTCGTTGGCATAGGTCAGTGCCTCAGTCATGCCTCAGCGCACAATACCTCCGGCAAGCCGGAATAATTTTAATCATTTTTTTGGTATAAATTATTCCCCGCAAAATATTTCCCCGGTACGAGGACACAAATGTAGCTAAACAAACTTGAAGTTAAACAAAAATATAAGGTATTTCACCCATAAAAAGAAATGCAATTTTATTCCACTAAATTGTGCCCACGTGCAGGTGAAATACATATGTTGGTGGAAAAAACATTTTCATTTTAAGCATCGAAAACTTTTTTATTTTAATCATCAATGACATTTTTGTTTTAAAGATTAGAAACATTTTTATGTTAAACCTTTTTATTTTATTAAAACCTTTTTATTTCAAACTTTTTATTAAAAACATTTTTATTTTATACATTTAAAACATTTTAATAGGGCAATTTTTGATTTTCCGCTCTGCAATTTTCAGGCATTTTTTACGAATTTTTTTCGTGGATTTATGAAAACGCTCGAGTAGAGGGATTTGAGAACCCCGATATTAGCGGGTACAGTCCATTCAACTTTTGCCGGTAGCGGCTCCCGACTGAAGCCAGCCCTCCCGCGACTGCTGCAACATTTATCGCGTCACCTTCAGCCCTCCGAGTCTCCGGCTCCGCGCGCGTACTTCGCTATACATTTTTTTTCTTCATTTTTCCTCTCCCTACATGAGTATATGGTTTAGTATGTTTGCGCACGAGCGACATTAGTTATCTTACCTATGTTCGACATCTTTGCCGTGCTCGCGTCAAACGACTCTGCGTAGGGTCGTCGAGGCTCAAGGTGACTCTTCGCCGAGCTCACCGGTCGTCGCTGCGGTCTTACCGCGTGTGCACTGGGCAGTCGTGCACCGATAAACTCAACCCCATCGCTCCCGTGCCCCTTGCGGCTTTGCCCCGTCCGATGTGGGCGCGATAGCCGCCCCGAAGGGACAAAAGTGAAACCCGACAAACTACCCTTCGCCGTCGAATTCAATATTAACGAGTAATTACGCGGGCTTCTTCCGCTGTGCCCAGAAAACTCGCCCGGAATGCTCCGCCGTCCCAACAATGTGATTTCGGACGGGAGGTGATTGAAAATTAATTGGAGTTGTAGTTAAAGGAATATCAAAGGCCGAACACATTTATCGACGGAGCTATTGGCGAACTATCGGTTAAGCTCGAAGTTTCAATGGCGCAAATGAATTCAATGTTCACGAGTGGCGTTCGCGAGAATACTGTTCCGGAAAGCGCGCTGGACGACGGTGGATTTTTTTTTTAATGAATTAACCGTTCATTTATATTAGCATGTTTAGTCGACGAGACATCGAAATTATCGACTATGTGTCTCGCTCGAGCTATTGGCGAACGACGGTTTCGAGGTTTGAATGTAGGATGAATAATTGGTACGACGGGTGATATCGTCTAGAGAGGGAGGTCAATGTAAACCGAACGATGACGTCTAAAGGTGAAGTTTACAATGGGACGTATGACTAAACGACTTTGCTGCAACTCGAGATAACCTTGTTTTTTAAATTCCTGTCAAGAACTGAATGAAAATATTCCGACGGATTATACGGGTGGAATGATAATAGTTTTTAATTAAATAGCGACTTTACGCATTGAAATTAAGTTTTCGTGACAAGGTAATTATTCATGAGTATCGTTCGATGGAATCACAAGAGTGTTGCGCTGCGCTCGTGTAACTATAAACAGTTCGAGGGTCTGTGCGAGTTCCATTGTTCAGAATAAATGTGTAGATAAATGTTTCCAGGAGAAAAAAAAATTATGCAATTGTATGAAGCGCGCTTATGTGATATTTGGCGCGTGCGTGACGTCGATCATTCTTAATGGTTCGATCGCAACCCCCCCCCCCCCCCCCTCACTTCGATGAGTCACATCTCGTGCCAGAAAATATTGAGCCCGGAGTTCGCTGCAAGAAAGACGGTAAGAGTGTTTTTTTGTTCGTCGTGGGGGAGAAAAGTGCACAGTCACAGGCTTGCCGTCAACGTGACGTAATTCTTAGAGTTACTGCCGTTTGGGCGATGGTAGTGGAACTCTATTTTTGGGACCTCGACCTACCACAGGGTCATGGCACTTCGTTTCATTAACGTTTCGTCACGAGGCACGCACCCGGAGTTTCACTTAACTCGGCTATACTTCGGGATGCTCTACTGCTGCGTTAAGTACACAAAACCAAAAACAGAAGTATGTCTCCGTTTGATGGATGTGCCCTGTTTTGTCATCAACTACGTATTACAGACTGCATTTTCAAGCTACGAAGTTTTGTTATTTTTTTTTTTCAGTCAGTGAACTATTAACCGTTAAGCAGGCTGAAAAACGTGGCAGCATGTTTTGAAATGTGTTTGCCAATTTTTACGATAGTGTACTTTCGATACCCGAGATCCCGGCAGTTATTAATTGGCCAAGAACAAATTTTTAGTGAAAATAACTGGAACCAGTGTCAAGCCGATAGTTTCTAGTTTCCAAAACGCATCGTTAAATTCATGTCCGACCATTGGTACCGTTAATACCTTAGATTGACGCTCACCGACCGGCCGGCGCGCGCTGCCGTACAGTTCAAGATGGCCGCTTCAGCATGTGTTGTTGTTTTGAGTAGAGCACGTGTTTTTTCTTGTTTTACAACCTCCTCCAACTCACCGCGCTCGCCGTTAGGCAGTATCAAACGAGTACGGTGTGTTTGGTGAACGGAACGCTTTTAGTGTCTCAATTATCGTGTAAATTTGCTTAAGTTGTATATTTTCGACATCGCCTTTGGCGTTCGCTGTTCTTCTCGAAACTTGCTTCGCTGCCCGTTTCGCAACTTGCTATGTCCCTATGGCGAAACGTGGCAGCGTACGGTATTTTATTCAGCTAAAAATTAACGATAGAACGAACTTTTTGTATATCAATTAAACGATATAAAATTCTGGCCATTCGGCGATCAGGATTTTCTTTCCTGGTCGCATTGTTGTTGTTGGTCCCATGTCAAGTTCTCGACGTATGAAATGCGTAGTGCCATCGAGCGCTGCAATCGAGACGGGGGCCTTACAGAAGCCGTTGTGCTCCGCGAGCCGGCCGGCCTTCTCGCGCTGCAGTGCAGTCCAAGATGGCCGCTTCAGCGAGTGTTGTTGTTTTCGGTAGTGCGCGTCTTTTTTCTCATTTTTCAGCATTGTCGAACTCACTACCCTCTTCGCTACAACGTGAATTTACATAAGTATTGCAGTTATAGCGAAAATTTGGGTGCGTTGTCTGTTTTTCGTCATAGACTTTGGTGTTCGCTGTTTGTATCAAAACTTGCTCCGCTGCTCGTCAAACCGATCGATGAAACTTTTTATATCAAACCGATCGATAACATTTTTATATCAAATTGATTGATAAAACTTTTTGTATCAAAACCGATTGATAAAACTTTTTTGTTATTTGTCGATCACGGTTTTGCTTTGTCTCTAAGTCAATGAGTTCGAGCTTCAGAATAAAACTGTTGCATATTTTTCACAATGGGCAAACAACAACACATTGAATTTGCACATCTCAGTACATCCAATCATGAAAAAATGTTTTTGAAACGCATGACACTCTTGATTCTTTAATGGTTTACAGAATCTCTGGATACCAGCATCGCTCGGGATGTGAATATTCATCTGGATAGACTGCCGATGGAAACAGCTTCTTTCGATTCCACTCCACTCTCCGTATCGAAACCCTTCACGATGAACGACGCACAGGCTTTACAAGGATGGAAGAACATTGAACAGGAAAGGCTAAGAAAAAAAGGTATGTCTCTCCTCATTCAGATTATACCTATAATTCCGCTACCTGCAACATCCACTCGTGTGCCCTTCCAATTGGAAATACTAATATTCGGAAGAAACTCATATAGAATGCTTTTATCAATCGAGCATCCAAACTTTGTTTCTTCGTTGAATCGACAATCTCGAGCTCGAGAGATTATTGCTTTTTTTTGAGATAGGCACTTAATAATTTGTTGAAGTCTAATATTAACACAAGGATTCTGATGTGCGTCAGCCGTGCACCGAATGCGGAAAGATCGCTTCAAATAAAAGAAATATATATAAAATTTAAAAAACGGAATCAAGTGCGAATGACGAAACCAGTGCTCCTGACCGTCAAATCAAAATTCAATGTCACTGATAACCGAATTCCTCCTTGAGACGCATTCAGAGATAATGATAATAAAAAAGTGTTTCTTCGTCGTAAACAGCTTTGCATTTCGTGACGCAGAATATTTTCGTCTCCCAGCAGTTTGTCAAGAGAAAACGAGTATGCAGCCCCCTCCCTGACGGGAATGTATAATCGTAGAATAAGTAATATATTAACAGGGGAAGAGAAAGGGCTTCGATAAAATGACATCAGTTAAATGAGTCAATAAATGTGAGCCATTAACGAGCCAGTAGAATTATATCTAAATGAGGTTTTAAAAAAATATATAAAAAAAGAGGAAAGAATTGTGAAAACGCAATCACCCAGACTCCCTCGTATTCTCGGTCGGCGCTGTTTTGTTCAGTGTGCCAAATAATCGTCCGATAAGAAGTTCAATGTCAAGCGCCATAGACCGATATCGCGTATCAACGGTGATTCGTTGCTCGCGGATTCAATCATTTTTTTTTTGCAATCCGAGCTACTAAATATTCAGAGTTGATTCTTTGTCGTAGGTCGTACGGTGAGCTTGTGTCGAGTAGGGTTACTGACTTGCTATTGTTATCTATTTTTTTTTCAATTAAATTTTTATAATTTTGCTGCAAGAACCATTGCAAGTGAGTAAAGATGCAGATTTCTTTTATTTCAACATAACATTTTTGTTGTTAATTAAAAAAATCGTGAGTATGAATTAACAGAATTTCCGAAAATCATTTAGATTCGCGCGTTGCACATTGGCGACAATTTTTTCCCAACCCGACCTACCGAACATTCGGAGTTAATTCTTTGTCGTAGGTCGTAGATCGTAGAGTGGGTCTGTGCCGAGTACGGTTACTGACTCGCTATCGTTATCTACCGTTTATCAATTGAATTTTCATAATCTCACTGCAAGAGCCACTGCAAGTGACTAAAGATGCCGATCTCTTTTATTTTGTAATATATAAATATTACAAATATTATTTTGTAAGATAAAAAAATCATGAGTTAATGAATTAACAGGATTCGCGGAAATCATTTAGATTCATTCGCTCGTTCCAAATTGGCGACGAAGGCCAAAAGGTTAACGCAACGGAAACAAAAAAACATTATTAATATTAAAATGTATCGATGTCTGAAGATAGCATTTATCGGAATATGCAAACGTCGGGCTGCAACTGTCCTCTGGACGACCCTACTTCTGTCTCAATGTTAAAACAAAATTATCACAGGTGATATGCCGAGCCGACATGGCTTAACGACGTCTGCTCGCGCGACAGAATATTTACGATAAGTGTTGAAGTCAGCCGTAACGACTTTTCGATTTTATTTATTTGTCTAAATCTTCTGTTTGCCTTCATCCGCAAGCTCGAAGCCGAACGCAGGTCTAAAAAATAATAGATCGACAATGTCCACGAAAGTAATTAGAGTATTGCACTTGATGCACCGTAGCTCAGGGTATTTAACGAATCGAATCAGCTCTGCTGACTGCAGCCTCTTTGCACTCGGATAAAGATACGGATAACGGGTGAAAAACAAAAAAATAATGACGCGATCTCGGCGCAAATAAGACTTGCACGCCACAGGTGTGTGGTCTGCGTAGATGTTTGCTGCTCTGGATAATGAGAGTGCGATATTGTAATTGCGACAGGTCATGGCTTCGGCACGCCACCAGGTAGTGTCTCGGCCAAGGGACCTTAATCTTTTTTTATTATTCTTTTTTTAATGTTCTTTTTTTTATTACAGGGAGCCGAAAGGCCTCTCGATGGGGTGGGTTAAAGTACTACGATTCGCTCAACAGGTGCAGGAAATTATAAATTCGACCTGCGGGAGTGGAACGCGGAACTCGGAAATCACGCGACATTGATTTATCAACTCAGCCTCGAAACCGATTGCCAATTGAATCGACGATTTGTTGACGAAGTTTGTCGCGATTAACAAACGATTAACAAACTGTGGCACGGTGCAGGCCAACGCTATCGGGCGCACTGTGCCTATTTGCAAAGCACGCGATTCTCGAAAGAACAATATTTCCAGAAACCTTGAGACTTCAAACTCCAACACAGACGAGTATCGCAACAGTCGCAGCTTGTTGAATCAAGGTGCACGGCCTTCGAGCAAGTTTATCGGTCATCGCCAGAGCTTGCTCCGCCTGCGGTGCAGTAATCCTACACGCGCCCAGTAGATTATTCGTTAATTTTCCTCGGTACGATTCTTCGAAAGTAAAAAAAAAAGACAACGGCACAAAATGTGGTTTTCAATCTAAGCGAATCAAAAGTGTCATCGATTTACTTTCCAAGGATCGTTACAATGGGGGAAAAAAATGTTAGACTCGAGAAAAAATTCACTTGCCAAAAAAATATTTTCTTTTTTATGCTCCACCTGCAATTCCAAGTCAAGATCGAGACAATAACAGTATAATCTATAATGTATTTTGTTATCGTTTCCATCTCATGTGGAATCATAAAGAATCGCTAGAGTCGAATTAACAATACATATTTTTGGCAATCAAATCTTTTGGAGTCTATGGGATTATCGAAATTAACAAGTGTTTTTGGGTTCGCGAATGTTTGTCAGTACCCAGGATTATCGGAATTTAACAAGTATTTTGGTCCCGCGAATAAAAATGTAGGGCGTTTGATCCCAAGCGTTTTCGACTCTCGGGTCGTGTAAAAAAGAAAATAAAAAAAATCGACTGAAGAAAGACAGAGAAGAACGCAGCAGCCCGATAGAAAGAAAACGAAGGAAGTCTTGGGGGAGCGTCTAGACCGTCCCTAGGCCCTGTGCATAGTGGGATTAGAGGGGGTGGGATATAGTATACGCGTTCGGTGCCCAAGGGCCTCAAACAAAGACCGGTTTCCGTATGAAGGTCACTAGTTCAATGGCGCGTAGTATATTCGCACAAGGCGAGTGAGCGAGTGAGACATGCACGAAAAAAAAAAAAAATAATAATCCATGGCTACGAGTGAGAGCGTTGATGAGAGACAGTGGAAGCAGAGAGAGAAAGCGAGCGCGAGGCCAGCGCCGATTCACTTTCGTTCGTCGGTCGGAGGGAACGGGCCTTCGAGCGGGAGTAAGAGAGTTCGGGACCGTCGGGCCCCGCTGCGGTGAAACATCGTAGACTCTCGCTTTCGTTTGCGTGTTCCCGATGCCAAGGTGAAAGCGCCCTGCTCGTCGCGGCCAACTTGCACTCTCGTTTGTTCGCCACTCCGAGCGGCGCGCTTCGAGCACCGGGTAGGGCAGCGCAGAGGGAAAGAGGGACGGGCAGAGAGAAAGATTTACTTTTGATTTCGAAGCCTATCCGAGTCCAGGAGTGAAAGTGAACGACAACGCGCTCCCGTTTGTGGAAGCGACGATGTGGGTCGCGACACCTTTACCTACTTTACTTTCGCCGCTGTGGCCGATCGGCCTAGGTAGCAACTACTGCAAACTCGGCCGGCTGTTGTAAACTTTTTTTACTTCCTTTTGTTTAGGAGTTTAGGAGAATTTTCCTAGAGGCTCCGTAAAATATTGTCGAATTTTGATAATGACCCGAGGGGCTTCCGTAATTTACGTAAGCTTTACGTTATTACGTCAGTTTACAATTTTTTCAACGGTGTGTAGATGGAAACCTCTGCTTCGAAGAGTGTTTCACTATTATCTGACTGTGCGATAGAGTATCGTAGTTGAGTAAACGATTAACGATAAATTCTGCGAATTTACTGTTATATACAATTTTTACAAGCGATGAATTTTTGTTTCTTTTTTATTCAATAACTCAACGGCGTTATTGAAAACTCGGATTTCATAGTGATCGGCCTTGGTAGTAACTACTGCAAACTCGGACGGCTGTTATAAACTTTTTTTTTCCAGAGTTTAACAGAATTTTCATTCAACCGTTTGAAGCACCGCGATGCTCCATAAAAGATTTTCAAATTTTTATAACACGCAGAGGGGCTTGTTACGTTAGTTTACAATTTTCTTCAAATAATTGTTTTTTGTATTCCTTATTCGGAGGTATTTTATAGGTCTTGACATTGAAACAGTGTGTAATAAGAACACGCCGCTTCGAACGCCCAAACTTGACCCACGTCACGATTATCCGACTATACGAGTAGCCCATTAATGATAAATATTACGATATTTACTGTTACGCGATGTCATTTTTCCAAGCGATGAGTTTTTAATTTTTTAATAATTTTTTTTCAATAACTCGATGGCGTTATGGATGCTCGGATTTCACAGTGAATTTGCCGTCGTGGGCCTGAGAGAGCACGTGGAAAGTCCTCGTGAATCCGCTCTCGCGAAGTGAAACACAAAGTTTCGCTTTCTTAGACGGTTCTGCTCTCACATTCACTCTCGTGAGTCGCCCAGAGCTCTTTCACGATGTATTCGTTGCAACCGTCTCAGTTAATATACCGCAGTCTGGTTTCTAAAACTCTCTCGCTTCCGAATGGCGCTCTCGCTTTCGTTAGTTTCGCGCTTTGTGTTACGCCCGTGGCGATTCGGGCAGCAGCAGCCAAGCCGAATCTTTCACGGTCGCAACTAAACGAAAGCGACTGTGTGGTCTCCTCGGCGGTTTCGAAGAAACGCGACCTTGAAATACCCGGTCGTCGAACTCGCCGACACCAGTAATTCTCACCTGCGTCGAACAAAAATATTGGGCAATATCCTCGCAATGGCGCCAAGAAAGCAAGCCCGTTGTGCACACAAAGTCAGCGACCGTGCCTCCCCCCTTCGTTTAACATTTCTTCGAGGGTGACATTGAAAAAACAAAATGCCCTTAAAACTCATATGGTTCTCCACTGTATTTGAAATTTTGCTCGCAGTCATTTCGAAAGCGGAGCCACTGTTGCCCACTCTCTTGTCAGCTTTAATTACAAGCCCGATCGCTAATTACCCGACTGAGGAGTTTCACCGATAATTGTTGGAGAGTCCGAAGCAGCTCTCAATGAGATTTCATTTAATCGCCCAAACGATACCGTCGAATATTTTTTTATTTTTAAAACTTTATATGGGGGATGTGTGTTTTCTATATAAAGTGATAAACGGCATCGTAAAATCATCTGCGCTCTTGAACCTCATCGCCTTGAGAGTTCCTGGACAAAATTCGCTACGTCCCAACGTTTTGCGAAAGTCAAAATAGAACGAACATAGCGAACAACTCACCGATCTCACGAATTCCTAGGCTCGGGCACCAATTATAAAATACACTGAAAACAAATGCGCCTGCGGGCTGCCAAAAAAACAACATTTATTTAAATTCTACTTTCAATCCTTACAATTCCATATGCCATTGAAACAACGACTGCAAGACTGTCCAGCTGACATGTTATCGTTTCAATCCCGTATGGAATTGTAAGAATTGAAAGTAGCATTGAAATAACAATTTTTTTCTTTGGAAGCCCGCAAGCGTATTTTACTTGAGCCATTGATATTTTTTTTTTTTTAGTGTGCCGAAGTTTTACCGGGTATTGGCCGAAGCCTCCAAGACAACGGCGAATGCAGTAGTTCCGAGATACGAATAAGAATAGAGTAGAGTAGCGCTTACGGAGTGAGGTGGCCCATTTTATACACAGCTGCATAAAGTCCCTTTAACATGTCTACGATCGAACTAATGGATTTTGGGCTCTGCCCTGGATTACGAATTTTGCTGACGAACCGGAGTTCGTCGGCACAATTCGCTGAAATAACCGGAAAGTTAGTTAATTCACGGGAATGGAGGTTTCGGGGTATTCCGAGACGGTGACTCGGTGTGCGTTTGTGCGACGAGATATCGAGTGGCCGTTTCTGACCGGTACGCTACGTCGCTGCACAACATCGGCGAACTATTCCGTACAGTAGTGGCCGGCCGGCGGAGAGGCAGCGAACAAGGAAGGCTTTCTCCGACGGCCTTGGGCTCCTGCTCGAGTCTCTCGGCTAGCGAGCGAGCGTCGTGAACTTGAACCAGTCCCACCTTCCTCGTCCTGCACCAGTGTGCACCAGGCGGAGCTCTCCTGCCGGTTACCGAAGCGCGTTGTTCAAACTCCTCGCTCGCACGTTTCGCTGAAACGTGAGTCTCTCTTCCTCCCCGTGTGTCTCGTACAGTAAACCCGGCGACCTGTGGAGACCCGGTAGCACGAATTCTTTGCGAATTGTCGACTTACGCAATTCTTCGTTCTTTTCATTTTTATTTTTTGTTATATATATATTTTTACTTAAAAAAATAATTATATTTTTTTTCCTCCATTAATCTCTCGATTCCTCTCGGCCCGATGACTTTCTGACTGTCGCAGACAAAATTCGTCAGTAGCCTCGACGATGTGATTAATCATCCGCGAACGGGTGCGTTGAGATAAACGATCGTGCAGCTCCAGTGAGAGCGTCGCGAGGGACCAGTACTGGCACAACGTCGGCCAACGCTCGTCCAACGTCGGCCAGCACCGGTCCTGTGCGTCATTCCCACCAAGACCGCCTCGGAACCTCGACGACTTTCGAGCGTCGTCGATTTATAACGTGCAACACGGCATCCGTGTTCGGTGACAGGCGTAACCGATTAACTGTCCGTTGTTGGCGATAAAGCAATAACGAGGTTTTTTATTCGTTTTTTTTTTTTTTTTTACCGCTTCCACCTTCCGCCTCTTCCTTATTTCTTTCGATCGCCGTTGTAGCATTCCCAGTAGGTCACGGCCGACAGGAAACCACTCGAACTGTTATCCGTTACGCACAATGTATTTTTTTTTCTTTTCAATGTTTTTTTTTTCTCTACCGCTTACGTAAAAACTCCCAACAGCTCGTCGAGCATCAAAGTTGTATGGTTTCTTTCTTTTGTAATCAACGCAATTACATTTTGTTATTTCTTTCAAGAAATTATGCATCCGTCGATACATTGTATTTTTATTTTTTATTACATTGTTTTTTTATTAACAGAGGATACCAAAATTATGTTCGGAATTTGGTATTTCTCGTTCGTGTGCACAGTGAACCGACAAAATATGATACGAATAATTTTTTTTTGTAATCAATGTAATTACATTTAACGAAAATTCGTCCAAGAATCTATTTATTCGCCGATGCATTAATTTTTCATTCTTATTTTATATTTCAATTGCTTTTATTAACAGCCGATACCGGAATTATGTTCGGAGTTTAGTTTGTGTGCACAGCGAGCCGGCAAAATATTATGAGCTCCCGATCCCACAGTACGGTGGGCAGAGTCGAGTGGATAAATAAAAGAAGCCACGAGCCTCGGGCGTGTGAACAAGCAACGCCGAATATCTCCGGATGGGTTCTTTAAATAGACGACAAAACTCGTAGCGCGGACCTCCTTCGAGTGAGAGCCGACCTTGCATCGTTCTTTCTCCGTTCGTCTCTCACTCGAGTTATTCTTTTGAGACTATTACCTCTCCTCTGCGACGTCTCGGTTTGACAGTTTAGCACTTCCCTTCCACCTCGCGATCCGTGCGAGATCGTCGTCGGTCAAGAAGGCTCTCTTTACCGTCGCTCAGCGCCAACGAGATTCCTCGCTATCTCGATATCCCGGCTCTCAGCGCTCGCAGTGTTATACTGGTTTGTATATTCCCACTGGAGGCGACGCGGCTGCCGGGGAGGAGCGGAACCGACCAGCACGCTCGCTCTATTCTAACTCATGCGTGCTATAACGAGTCCTGTCCCCGACCTAATACAACGAGACTCGCATCGAGCTATAACCCGTGCTACGGCCGCTAGCGGGCCAACAGCAGGCGACTGGCTCCCCGCCCTACTACACACCGCGCCGGCACACCACGTCCCTAGACCGGTTTCAATAATTCAAGTTCATCTAGATCTAAAAACGCTCGCACGAGACCTGCACACACACACACAGAGCGTATAATTCGCCACGACGATAGACTCGGCCGGTTTTTAATAAGAGATTAAAGAGTACGAATACGAGAAGGACGACGGCCCATCGTCTGTCGCGTGTGAAACGCGTCGGATCCTTCCCGGAATTCCTCCGAGCAATTAAAATTTAATATCTGAAAGACCGAATTTGTATCGAGTCAGTTTTCAATACGTATAATTTTAACGAGTATTTTTTTTTATATGTATTGTTGAAAAATGCCATTAAAAAAACGAGAAGGGACGAGTAAGGATCCTCTTAGTTCTGTTTTATTATGGCATTGTTTAATGGATTTTTTTAACGAAAAAAATGAAGAATAGTTTAAAAATGGCCTCAAAATGTCGAAGTACGAAGATTTCAGTTAGCAATATTTAACAATGAGGGAGCCATACGCAAATTGGTTTGCACCTCTATTTTAAGCCCAGATAATGTTTAACGCTGCAAACTAAATTGCGAAAAGTAATTGAGAAATACTTCAAGTACTTGTCGTACTTTGTACTCTGTACTTGAAGTATTGTTTGGTACTTTGCCCAGCTGTAGTGTTTATTGGGTGTCGGAACATGGTTTACTGCGTTTAAAAATATCAACGGTTGCGATGAAAATTGACATCGCGATTGTTTTTCGACCGAGCTTGAGAGAAGGCAAAATAAAAAAATTCGTTCGTTACGCCGTTGATGCCGAGAGCACTGAAAATAATAATTTTTCGTCTATCCGGGGACTCGAGTGGAAAATTGAAAATTTGTTTCGTCGGTGTGAAATTTTTTATTGAATGTATTTTCGTTCGACACAAAGCCTGTGTCGAGGTCGTCGAGCGACTCGTCTCTCGCCGAGCCGATCGCTTTATACATTTCGCGCACAGTGCGGAACGCTCGCACATCGGCAAATATTCTCCTCCTTCGTCCTCGTTCTCTTCGCGCGCTCGTTTTTAATCCAATGAACCTTCACGCACAATAAGGACCGAAGGCCACCGAGCCGAGTTCCCATCGAGACCTTGACCTCGGTCGTCGCTGCCGGTTGACCTACAACGCCCGCTTCGAATATCGTTGCACGTGTGTCTGTGCTCTACTCTCCGTTTAACGTGTGCGTGTGCGTCTAGCCGTCGGGAACACGCGGGTCCTTCAAGCTTCGACCAAATTTAAAAGGTTTTATAATGCTTGTTCTTTTTTTTCAACTTCCTCGTTGCCCCTTCTATTTTCGTTCTATTCACTTTCCTGCTTGGAATTCTCCAGCCCTAACCTCACGTATGGTTTCGAACGAGCGGATTTTCTTTCACAAATAAATTGTAGTACACCATACTGCTTTTTTGGGGGGGGGGGGGGGGGGGGGGAAGTCCCGTGCGACTCTCGGAGCCTCGAATGGTAACGAGGCAGGCGAAACGATAATAGTAAAAAAAAAACCATTGTATATAATATCTTAATTTTTTTTGCCTCTCCTATCGCCACTCGTTTATCTGAATAATTCAGTATGAAAGAGTGTCGTAAACGCGACGAGAGAAGAGAGAATTTGTACGAGGAAGATAAAAAAAGAAAGGGGTGAGGCAACGAGACGAGCGGGTTTATATCGTCGTCTCGTCTCCCGCGTTATCGCGATAGCTCGCTCGCTCGCTCGTTCGTTCATTAGCTCGCCGGCTTGAAGAGGCTCTTCGGTCTCTTCGTCGAAGCGCCCGTCGCGAGCGTACTCATTGGTACGGCATTGCATCGCAATAGATAGATGGTTATACGGGGAGTGCGTCGAAGCGGGATGCGGGGGCTGATCGATAAAAGCGGCAGTCGGGTTCACGAGCCTCGTTCAAGGACAAGGCCATGTGATAGCGGGCGCGCACCCGCGGACGCGCACTTAGCCACCCCTGCCTCGTTCCCGTGGCTCGGTCGCTCGGACCCAGGGACGGCTGTTGTGGGAACGGGCCTGCATCTTTTGCCGACGTGTCGCAATTAAAATCTCGGCGCGATTCACTTTACATCTCCATGGAAAATTATTATTATTATTTTTTTTTACAAAATGTCTATCAGTGTATATGTATGTATATGAGGCATTTGTGACCATTTCGACCTGGGTCCTCACATCTTGGATTGGGCCCGCGATTTTTTATACGACTGAACTAACTCTCAAAAGCACACACACATTTTCTATAAGATTAAAAAAAATTGTTTATCATTACTTATAATTTTTTTAAATGAACTTATTGATCGCCACACTTTGAAAATCTGAAAAAATTGTGAAAAATCTTGTGTCATATATAAACATTTTTACGATTTGAGCCGGAGTGGGCCGGTGTCACCTACTATTTTTTTCTAATTTTCTTTCGAAAAAAACCGAATATTCGAAGAAGAAATCAGTCCTTTATGGGTTATCGCTTAACCGTTTTTGTATGCAACGCTGAATTTTTGGAATTTAGTTCACATTTTTCCGAAGAGTTTTTATTTATTTGTAACTTAACAAAGACTCTTTGTTTCACCGCCGATTCAATCTACGGGACAGTGATTTTAGGGTAGATATTGTTTTACTATTCTCTGGGCACTATTAATTTTTTTATGTATTAAAAAAAAGTTTTTTGTGGTTTTCGTGACCGATAAAAAAAATTGGTTTGGGTTCTTCGTGACTCGTGATCGATCGATGAATTTGTTGAGGATCGCATAGCGCTTGACGAAGCTAGCCTAGGTCAACCGCGTAAGGTTTGTAGTCGTAGTTCCCGAGTTTTTTTTTTCTCCCCCAAGCTCGACCGAACCCTCGCGCTTTTTTTTCCTCGCCTACGCTGAGGGTGGAAGCGTTATAACGCTCGGCTCTACCGTCTATTTTTTCGAGTTCTTTTAGCACCCTAGACTATAATATTATGTGCAATAAAAACTACGAGAGGGACGGAAATATATATCGACGGCCGACAGTAAAGCGAGTGTGTGTAGTGTGGACGAGCCATGTATTTACGCCCTTCCGGCACTCGATCGCCGATAAGTATGCAGAAGCCAGGGAAGCACTTGTCGTGAGCGAGTCTGCGAACTGAGCGAGCTCGGAACTTCTAGGGGACACGAGGAGGATGTGTTGCGGCGCGACCCTGCGCAGAGACGTCGTCGCCGATGCCGCCGACTAGCGTTGCGACTAATACCTTACCTACAATATTATTACTGCATCTGATATTTAAGGTAACAGTACGAATTCTCGGACACGTCCAGTCGTCGGACACTCCTATGCAGACTCGGTTTATTCCGAATTTAAGTATTAGAAGAAATCCAATTTGACACTTGTAATCGTATCTACAAACATTATTTGATACGCAGAAAAAAAGTTATATAAGATTTAAGCCTAGATTAATTTCTATTATTGCATTTTTTAAAAAGACGATACAGTGTTCGGAAATTGGTACAAGAGTTACTAGATGCGAGACCCAATAACCGCGCATGTCGAAAAAGTTCGGTTAAGAGCTTTCTACGTATCTTATCTTCAGTATTGTTTCGCATAAGTATAATTGTTTCATTGATTTAATTAATAAATGGCAAAGAAATGCTTTTAGTTAGTATGAACTAGTTAAGTTCGTACATCAGAATAATCGAAATCTATGATTGGCCGAAACATTGAGACGTATACTGCCCGAATATAGGGACATGCCGAAAAACCGCGTCCGGAGACTGGTACATTTGGACACGGTACTTTTTTCTTTCGCAATTAAACAAATATTTATCTTTTTGTAATTAATCGACGTGCTTTGGAAACTAGAAACTATCAGCTCGACATTGTTTTCAGTTATTTTCACAACAAATTTTTTCTTGACCAATTAATAACTGCTGGAATATGGAGATGCTCTTAACCGTCCGAGCACTGGTAAATTTACCTTAAGGGGAGGCTAAACCCGTATGAGTGCAAGAGAGACAGAGTTGACATTTTGAAAATATTTTTCTCCGAAACGGTTTTTATTTTATAACATCGTTTTGGAGAAGAGTGGTTTCAAAATATTTTGAGGTCATGTTGATCTTTAGTCACACCTTAACGATGTTTGGGGCAAAATCGCAGGAGGGGAACGGCAGAGGGGCTTCGCTGACCGCCTTAGTCAGTGTGCGTGTAAGAAACGCAGACAAAGCAAGCGGCTAGACAGAGATAGCCTTTCGTTTATTGAATTTAGCTCAGAAACGAAACCGTGAATTTTTCTTGAAATTTTGACACAATCTGTCTGATAGTAACCTCTTCGTTGTGGTAGCTTTTCTATTCGAATCTAACAGAAATCGTTGGAGAAAATCGCTACCTTTTGTCGTAACGACCGATTTCCGAAACGTTTACACGGTACCTTATGTAGCTTTGTACGCGCATTACTAAAAAACTACATTGTCAAATAATCTGAAAAAGTTGCAAACAATTCAGTGTGTATTTGTCTTATAGTGATCGAACAGAAATGCGTTTTGGCCCAAACTTCCTTAACGTACGTGCTTAGGCGACGCGGTGTCACCGACACCGCTCGGCGTGTCAGTTCCCCGGTACTATTTCCGACTGAACTACCAAACGTTAATTATTTCATTTCGAGCCCGAATTATCACAACCGAAGGTGCTCGACAGAGACGGAAATAGCTTCGTCATTGTTATATCCATCATATCCGCTTTAGTCTGATGGATTAAATGATTAATTATTACCCACATCTAAAGTCGAGCTCGAACTGCCCAAAATTATACGACTACTTGCCCAGCGATCTTTCGCATATCGGGAGCGATTATTTTGCAACGGCCGATAAATCGCGTCCGCGAAGAAGCATACCGATTAATTAGAGACTTTAAAAACAACTTAAAAAATAATATACTCAGTAAAAAAAATAACATTTCGCCGGCAAAAGCAACAAAAAAAATCACCGATTTTTTCCCCCACATTTTTAGCGGCGACCGAAATATATAACATCTCCCCCTACCTTCTTCGTAACAGCGAATGGCTCGTACAACCCCGTGTCCCTGAATACCGATTAATTAGAGACTTTAAAAGCAACTTAAAAAATAATGTACTCAGTAAAAAAATTAACATTTGCCCGGCAAAAGTGACAAAAAAAATCACAGATTTTTCCCCACATTTTTAGCGGCGACCGTGATATATACATCCCCCCCCCTACCTTCTTCGTAACAGCAAATGGCCTGTACAACCCCCGTGTCCCCGCGTGCACGGAGTCGACGAGCGCACGCGCCCCAAATTTTCCCTTTCGCGCGATGGACGAAAAGACCCGTTCCTGTCTGTCCCAGCGAATCGTTTTTTTTTCCGTGTGTGCGACGCGACAGAGCGAGTCTCCGACTAATGTCTCGTCGGTGCGTTTGTCCCTGCGGGCGACGCACACACCGAGCCAGCGCACGCCCGCTTGAGCTGCCTACGCCCGGCAATGCCACTGCTCTACTCTCCGAGTAACACATCTAGCGGAGATATATTTCCGCGTGTGCGCGCGCGACGTCGAGCAGCGGGGTAAAGTTTACCGAAAAGTGTGCGTGCGGAGTTACAGGGTTTCTCGCGAGCACGCCGCATCGTCGGTACGGGCTCGGAAGGTGCCGGGAGCGAATAGCGTGCGACGAAACTTTGCACGGTGTAGGTCGAGGCGGGATACGCGCGAGGGGGAAGAGAGTCGACGAGCTTTTGCACACACGTTGTCAACCCCGTCGAGAGAATTTTGCACACCGAGTATCGGGCATTAGTGTTTGTCGCGTGTGCGTGCAGATCGTCTGTAATACGGCAGGGAGTCTCGCAGTCAGCCAGCCCAGTCGGTCCTACACAGCTAAAGAGACAAGGGCGAGACAGGGTGCGAGCGGCAGAAAGGGGGGGGGGGGAGAAACGAGGAAAACACGACGAAAGAGAGATAGGAAAAAGTGAGTAGGGCGCTATATGTATATATGTGTATACATATATATGTATATATAGATATATATACGTATATATACATATGCGTAAAGTGAGAAAGGGACATATGTATATATGTATAAAGTGAAAAAGGGCGATACATATATATGTGTATATGTGCATACATGCGTATGTGTGTACATGCGAGAGATAGACGGACAGAGAACGAAACCTCGCGAGCCGGCGTGGCAGCTTATGCACCGCTGGGTGAGATACAACGCGCGCGCCGGCTCCCCGACCGGAGAGCTCTCCGAGGCGAAGCCGCGGAGGCTCGAACACTCTCACTTTCGCCGGCACCGACGACGGTCGTGTCGGCAGGCGCGCGAAGTCGCTGCGAAACGTCGTTGATACGAATAAATTCCCGTTCGCCGGCGTGTCGTTTGTCGTCGCCGTAGTTGGGTGGTCTGCCGGACAGCGATAGACTCACAAGTGACTTTGTATGAGATAATAATAACAATAAAAAGTACAGGGAATGATCGAAATTTTATTCCGGCAATCGACGTGAATGCATCGAATACAGGATATATTTTTTAAAACAATAAAATTAACCGGAAGCACAACGTCGGAAGTATTTTTACGGACAATTCTACTGGGCCATAGCCGTCGATCGTGAATGCCTCGAATACAGGATATGTTTTTTTTTAACGAATAAAATTCGCCGGAAGTAACTTCGGAAGTTTTTTTATTTACGGACATTTTAACTCCCAACGCGGCTGCCCAACGACAGTCGCAGATCGCTCCGAGTCTAAGAGCATTCTTTTTCTCTTTGTCGTTCTTTAAAACTTACTTTACTTCAAAATTTACTTACGAGAGTAAATTTTTGTTTTTCGATATCTCGTTTTCGGGGCGTACCGAATGTTGTTTAAATTTTTTAAAAAAGTTTAATCTCGACGAGTGAGCTTTGGCGATAAGGGAAAGAAAAAAAAAATCATTGCCGCCAGTGATTCGTCAGTGGGGAGGCTCGCGAGTAAAATAAGGAGAGCAGCGCCGGGACGGAGCGAGGGCGAGAAAGCGGGGAGGGTGGGAGAGGTCCTGGTGGGAGGCGCCAGCGGGGAGTGCGAGCGAGCGAGCGAGAGAACCGGAGGAGAAAGAGAGGCAGAGACCGGCTCGCGCCGCGCCACCAACGAGATCGTGCGCGCAACGGGCTGTTGTTTTCGGTGAACTGCAAACGACGCTACTCTCGCACGCGGTGCGTTCCCCTCGGGTTCGAGGTGCTCGTTTCTCTCGCGCTCTTTCGACAAGCTGCTCTCAGGAGATCGCGAACTGTCACACGGCGGACACTGACATTTTTTACACTGTGTTGTTCGACACATAACTTTTTTTTTCTTTTTTTGTTATAATCGTACATTACTATTTTTTTTATCGCAGTGGTGGGTTTCGTTCGATCGCGGTCGAGACGGGAGTGTACTTGCCCTTGGATCTGTTGTGCCAGGATAGTTTTCTCCTAGTGCGATACTTGAACTGGGATATTTTTTTTAAGTCTACCGTTCGATCTAAGAAAAAGTGATAAAGTGAGACTGACTGCAACGTTGACGGTTAAGAATACAGAAAATAAAAAAGTGCTGTGAACAGTGTGTTTTTTCGTCTACGAGTGAATCGTGCGGTTCTCGATCTTCGAATATAGGATTATAAAGTAACAAAAAAAAAAAGTTAAAAAGGCGTGCATACGAAATAAATATCGATTATTGTTCGGGTGATCTATATGTGCGCGAGAGTCGTGAGACTCGTTTGTTTTGTACGTAACAGGGTTCGGTGTCGTAAGGGATAATCGTCGACCCGCTCGGGAAGCGGGTTTAAATTTTCAAAGGTGGCTCACGCGTCGAGAGACAGGGCGGCGGAGTTGCAGGCGGAAGTAAGAAGCGCCATAAGGGTACTGCATGGCTGGTGCCCGAGGCCGCCGGGGCAGCAAGCACCCGGTCATCAGCAGCAGCAGCAGCAGCAACAGCAGCAGCAAGTACAGAGTCAACAGCAGCACGCTGTGACCGTCGCTGGTACTGCAGGAGGGGGAGGAGGGGGTGGAAGAGGTGACACGGTTTTGATGGCACCGCAGACACAAATGCGCGCGGGAGGGGGAGGAACGCATGGGCACAGGGGTGGACCATTAGGTGGTAATGGACCGTCGCAGCAACCTTCCGTACCTCCGACGTCGGTCGTGGTCAGCTCGACGTCGAGCAGCATGAGGCCTCCGCCACCGCCGCCTCCGCCAAGGGCAAGGCCCTCCGGCGAAGGCAAAGGTCACCACGAGGAACCCACCAGCTCGATTCCCGATCTCGGTGAGTCGACTCGATTTTTTTTTTTTTTTGCCGTGAAGTCTGCAGTTAGATATTTAATATCGAAGATGGAAGGTCATAGGCATGTTTTCGATGGCCGGAGAGATCCGCAACCCGGTAATGCTTCGGAAAGAGTGCAAAAAGAGATTACGTTGTAGTTGGGTTACAATAATTGTTTAAGGCTATTTCGTACTATTGAAGTTTCATTTTATGATAATTTATTTCGAAGACTTACGAGTCTGATGCATAATGGTATTTAAGGTGAAGTGAAAGTCACGTGACGCAGCCAGGAGTGCGAGAGAGATAGCGCCATTGGTCTCGCGGTGGAGCGAGAGCGACGGAGAACGTGTTTCACTTCACCTTAGTATCTAACATCGAAGGTCATCATCATCTTTTCGATGGCCGGAGAGATCCGCAACTGTGATCCTTCGGAAACAGTGCAAAAAAAATTACTTTGTAGTTAAGTCGGGTTGCAATGTAGTAATTTGCGATACTAGTGCGATAAAACTTTTTTCGACGAGTGTGAGTTTGCAGTTCGAGCTGAAGGCGAGTGTTGCAATTCCACGGGTTCAGAAAAAGTTTTTCACGCGAATATCGTACGAAATGTTGTTTCACAGGGTTTGAAAAAATTAGGGTTTTCCGCACGTGCGTAAAACTGGCATTTTCGCACCGGGTGAAGTAACAGTATTTAATATCTAACATCGAAAGTCACCGGCATATTTTTGCTGCTCGAGCGAATTTACAACGAAATCCTTCGAAAAGCGTGACAAAAAAAAATCACTCCCAAGTCAGTTGGCTTACTATTAATATAGACTCTTGGTACTACAAAAAAAAATGTGCAGCTAAATTTTTTCGATCAAATAATTAGATAAGAAACATCTCGATATTTATGAATTAACTATAGTCTCATATTGCTCAGAGGCACGTGATCGCCGATGCGCTAGCGAAACGTGTTCGGCTTCGCGAGTTTCGTATAATGAAAGCTTCGTAGTTCTAGCGTTCACGCGATAGCTGCGCCTCGCTGGCAGCGAACACGCGTCGGCGCTCGTGAAAGGCAATCGAAAGTGAGGAAGGTCTAGGTTGGCTGTCGCGCGTTTGGCCGTGCACGGTGCGGCGCAGAGCGCTCCCTTCTGCGTCGCGGCACTGTGAACGTCACGAGCGAGCACGGACGCGTCGTCAGCTTCTCACTGCTCTTTGCCCTCGAAGACTCGCACGATATCTCTCCCCTCCCTCTCTTCCGGCCCACCGATACATCGCCATCTCGATTTTTATCGATACTTTTACGAGGCTCAGAGTTTCGATTTTCTCCTGCCGATTCGCAATAATAATTCAATCGAGTTTTGTGTCAAACGATAACACAATACCACTCGTTCTTCGTGCCGAGTACGAGCCATTCGTAGAATTGTTCTCTAGACTTGGCCTCGTTCTCGAGTTTCGTTTGCTGTTTATACGTCCGGCATCTCCGTCGGCCCTCCCATTCGTCGTCTCGTCCGGCACGAAGTTCGTCGAATCGACACGGCACAAATCCATTAAGAATGATTATGAAAAACAAAAAATCTTATACACGTTATCGAGTAGCGTTTTTTAGTAGCTGGCGAGATAAAATTGTTGATACTGGAACAACACAAGGTGGGTGTTTTAGGCAAAAATTTTCAAAAAAAAATGTCGCTTCATTAAAAATTTGCTGATTTATTTTCGATGCTGAAGCACGTTAATTGTATATCCGTCGACCCTCCCATTCGCCGTCTCGTCCGGCGCGAAGTTCGACGCTTCGAATCGATTAAGAATAATTGTGAGAAACAAAAAATCTTATACAGATTTTCGAGTAGCTCGTGAACGTGTGCACTTATGTACATCCTCGAGTTTTAAGTAGCTTGCGAGATAAAATTATTCACCCTGGAACACCACACGGTGAGTCTTTTAAGAAAATTTCGCTTCATTGAAAATTGCCGATTTTGGTTCGATGCTGAAGCATGTTAATTGTATCTCCGTCGACCCTACCATTCGTCGTCTCGTCCGGTACGAAGTTCGTCGAATCGACACGCCTCGAATCGATTAAGAATGATTATGAAAAACAAAAAACTTAGACACACTCCCGAGTAGGGTTTTTAGTAACTGTCAAGATAAAATTATGGACCTTGAATCACCACCGGTTAACAATTTTTTAGCGTTTTTTTTTTAAAGCATTGTAACGAAAACGACTGTGCGAAACGACGTGCGGTCTTGAGGAGGTGCGAAAAAAATATCAGTGCTTCAAGGGTTAACGCGGTGTGAAATTATGGAAGTGTGTGCTCTTCGACGTCGGCTATCCGGCGAGCAATATCGCGTCGTCGGTTCTCTCAAGGACGCGCAGAGAGGATCGATCGATAGGCGCGCATTGCGATTATAACTCGAGTTGACACACGATATTGCAAGCGCACCGTACAGTGTAAATGTACGATTCATCGTTCAGCACTCGCGGACAGCTCGCCATTTAACGTAATCGTGGCTGTTTGCATGTAACACGGTCACGATCAAATTTGGCCTGTATCGTTGACTTTGAAAACATTGTTATTCTTCACAAAGGGTATACGACGAAATGGCCACTTGTACCAAAACAACAGAGCCGAACGATTTCGTGAGGCCTTCAATGTCAAACGATTAATGCTTTCGTGTTTTCATGGCGAATGATTTTTTTAAATGTTGCTTCCACATATTGGTGGAACATTTTATTCCATTCCTGTGCGGGAAAAGTACTGTGCATGTGTACAAACGCAATATGATGTTTTTTCCCGCACTAGTGCGAGAAAGTGCTTTTCTACGCACACTTCCTAAAAACGAAAAGCGAGCTTTTCGTAAATTTGTTAAGAAAAATTATGTGAATGACATGGGCATAGAAAAGGGAGTTCTGACTCGTGTGAATGCCGCACTCGTTAAGAACGCCATTTTTAATTTTTTCCAAAAAGACTGTGCGCACAGTAGCTCTTACAATTTTTTTCGTTCACTTAAGTGGAGGCTAAACACGTATGAGTGTGAGAGAGACATTGAAAATTGCGAATCCATTTTTATCCCAAATGATTCTGTAAAATACAAGACGACTTGTGTCTTGTATTTTACTCACACTGCGTTAATCAGATACGTAGAGAGCCCCGCAATACGTTTTTTGTTTTATAAAACCGTTTTGGAGAAAAATGGATTCAAAATATTTTGAAATTATGTTGATTTTCGTCTCCACCGTGAAGCGAGGCTGAACACGTGCGGCGAGCGGCCGAGTGCGAGAGAGACAGTGCCATCGGGTTCGTGTGAGAGCGAGCGAGAGGGGGCTTAGACTTGAGCATTGACAATGTCATAGATTTGCATACTGCAATGTGCGTTACAAAGCGAAAATAACGGAACGGAAATATGTAACCGACCGATGAAGTAGCCTCGTTTCGATGCCAAGCTGTTTTTTCGTCCATAAATAGAGGAGCGCTGGCGATCTTGACCGGGGTCAACGATGCCCTCCGCCCCCCGTTTCGCAAAGTCAGTGGAACTGATTTCAGTGTTTAGTTTAGTAATCTTGACCGATCAAGTTGAAGCGAGAGCCTCCCATGCTACCAGAGGCTTCTTTTATTGTTCAGTTTCGAGACTCGATCCATGGATGATTAAAAATATATATTTTTTCACAAAAATGTTTATTTCGCGTGCGAAAAGTATCATTTTCTCATCCGTACGCTCATCAACGTCCGGAAAACCGGATTAATAAAAATAAATTCCTCGAAACACTGGTGTCGCTAATCGTTGCTGCCAGTTCGTACAACTATGCATCATGAAAGTTTCAACAGTTTGTGGCTCGCGTCGACCTCGTCCACGTGCTATAAAGTAATCATTGTACGTACTTTATACGAAATTGTTACTATGCATACAATCGAGGATCGCGTGAGGGTCAATGTCAGTCGCATCGGTCTAGTGACCAACCAGCGCTCTGTTGTTGAATTATTAGGGATTAGTGGAGGCCCGATTCGTCCCATGCAAAGTCCACTCACTGCCCACGCGCGTTAGGCATCGTATACACATACTATCTATCTTATTATCTCAGCTACGCGCAAACTACGATGGATATACCATTATCCATATCTGTGCATTATGCACATAACGCAATAGTGCTTTTTATAACACGTGCACGAAAAGTCCCGCTTCTCCAGCATGTAAAGTGTGGCGAAAGGGGCGCTTTCTAGCAGAGCGTGCGAGAAAAATGCTGTAGATACTATTTTGTACGCGTTACTTTTTTGCACACTTTTTCACACTCTAGCACTCGCCTCCTCTCGAGCTACAAACGTCACTCGGCTTCGGCTCGTGCCGTTGTAGCTCTCGATCCGGCTCGTGCAGTCAACTTCACAACCTTCGTCGAAAGACCGCTTTTCCGTACTAGTATCGCAAAGTACTATTATGACACTCGTGCGATACAAATTTTCTGACGAGTGTGATTGTGCAGCACGAGCCGAAGGTGAGTGTTGCACGGTTTGACGCAAGCAAAGTGTGCTTAAAACTGCCAATTTTCGCACCGAGTGAAGTAAACCTCTTTTCACACACTTGGCAAAGTGTAGTGTACAATTGTTTAAAGGACTTAGTCCTCCCAATAATAACAACAACAACAAAAATAATATAATAACACCGATATTCACAGATATTTACAGATACTCAAAGACACACACAGATCCTGCGAACACGGGAGCCAACATAACCGTTAGTAATAATAATAATAATAATTTACGCGAAGAAAAGTGGGGTAATTTCAAAGTATATTCGAGCGACAGCGGCGTATAAAATCGTTCCTCGTCGTCGATTTCATTATCATCATCATAACCGGCGAGTAGATCGCGGGCTGAAACGAACGCGCGGCAGTCACACAGCGGACAGTGTCGCCACGCCGAGGATATCGTACATCCAAGCGATTACCAACGGTGGCCTCGTACATCATCATCGTTCAAAATTATCGCGTGTCCGTTACAGCTATTTAAAGAAATTTTTCGGCTCCTTCTTGACATCATCGAAATCCGGAGAATCGTCGAGGAATGTGTATTTTTTTTTTTTTTTCATTCGATATTCCGTTATCGAATTGGAGAATCGGTGTTGTCGCAGACGTAGGTGGGGAACGTAAGCCAGCCGTCGAGAGGAGAAGCGGCGAATGCTCGTCCTTCAAACTTAGTTGTATGCACCCTCTGCTCCAGTACCGTGTATTTCTATCTCCCCCCTGAGGCTTCCTCTCGCACTGTCTGTACACCTATTAGAGACACACACACACACGGCTTTCGGTATTTCTCATGGTCACGGCCGCGTGGAACCGCACACGCGTGACGTCATTCAACCGTCTCGCGCTTTAAATTTAGAGATCCCCCCATCCTGTGTCGCGGACCTTCGCAATGACTTTGAACTTTCCTTATTTCCTCAGAGCCCGCCAAGCTATCGAGTCCTTTGTCCCGAGGCACCCGGAAAAATAATTTACTTGACGGGTAGCCCGCGAATATATATTTATTTTTAAAGTAAATAAACGGTTATTTAAATTAACTAAGTACTTATTTTTATTAAATAAATATTCATTTGCGCGCGCCCGTCAAATAAATTATTTTTCTAGGTGTGACCTCAAAAGAGAAATTTTAAAATTTTCGTAAATTAGAAAATTAAAAAACGATTTATTATTTTTTGTCTTTAAAATCGAGCCCGGATCGAATCTCCGAAGGGGGAGGGGATCGAGAGTAGAAAAAATAAAGGCACGGTTACGCGTTTTATCCCGACGATAAGAAGCGCGCGGGTGAGAGATGATGACACAAGCTGGAAGGAGGGATAAGCAAGCAGGGATTACGAATCGCTCCGTGGTTTTTCGAGCGTACAGTCGTACGGGAGAATCGCTTTTGGCAGAGTCGTCAGGCGCCAGCATTCCGTCCGGATATATTGCGGTTGGCGAGCGGGGGGGGGGGGGCGAAGTGGGAGGGGTCGATCGGGAGGAGAATAACTCCTTGGTCTCCATACGCGGCTTCGAGGATAACACTCGAGGTTTTTTTGTTCTTTTTTGTTTTTTGCGAAATATAGATAACATTGATCTGATCAAGATCGAGACGGAGAGCGTTACGAGCCAGTGTTTTCACGGACGAACGGTCGATGACACCGCGTTCGGTATGAAATTTTTCGGGTGGGAGGTAGATCGGGACTTATCGCGTGCGGAGCGCAATCTTCGCTTGCACCGGCGCGATAACGATCGCAGGAACGAGCGGGATTGACGAAACTGTAAACCCCCCGTAAAGTGTGTAATCTGCGTGGTGCGCTGCCGCGACGATACGTCACTGGGCCTTGGCCTCCACCGAGGCGATAAAGTCGAGTACCCTGATAAGCCTCTCGGTTGCTCTCCTCTCTCTCTCTTTAGTTTTTTTTTCCTTCGTTCTATCCCCCCTCCCCCTTCCGCTCTGGCTGCAGCAGAGAGAGAGAGAGAGAGTGAGAGACAGAGTGAGTGACTCTATTTTTGAAGTACCGTTTGACCCACTCGAGATCAACAGCTCCCGCATATCGGGGAGATACAAAGATGAAAAAAAAGAAAAATGTAAAAAAAGACCTTAGAGCTAAGCATCGCGGGAGTATGATGTTATTCGTCGTATCTTTAGGCGGAATCTTTTTTTCCTCGCTTCCTCTCGCGGTAGGAAAAAAAAGAAATATTGAAGAATGAAATTCCCCGAGGGTTTTGTAATTCCGAGAATTATTCTTCAGCTCCGGGCGACTACGGTAACCAGTCGCAATGCATATGATTTTCTATGTGTTTAAAATTTTTTTTATATATGTATATATATATTGTAACGAATATGTAGCAGACTATTCGTTAAGAGGAGGTGAAAGTCACGTGACCGCGCCACAAGAGAGACAGAGATACCGTTATTGGCGCTCGCAGTGGAGGGAGAGAGACACTACGAGAGAGTGTTTCTCATGGCGTGAAGGATGTTTGGGCAACAACGCGTTTCTATTCGATCGGTATAAAACTTTGCTACATTGTAGGGAAAAACTTACTTTTTTTTTGCGATTTTCTCCGGCGATTTCTGTTAGATTCGAATAAAAAAACCTACGGCAGCGAAGGGCATAATATCAGACAGATTGTGTCCAAATTTAAAGAAGATTCACCCTTTTGTTTCTGAGATAAATTCAATAAATGAAAGACGCTATATCTGTCTAGCCGCTTGCTTTGTCTGCGTTGCTCACTCGCACATTGACTAACGCGGTCGGAGGAGCCACTTTCCTATTCCCCTCCACTGTTTTTGCCCCAAACATCCTTAAGGCACACGATATTAGTTAGGTTTGACAATAGACGAATGAACGGACGATCGATACAAGATCGATCGTCATGTCAGCAAGTCCGGACGAGACCTTCAAAGCGAACGGACGTGACATTACGTGATTGGGATAATTAATGTTTATCATTATTAACAATATCCGTCCCAAAACCAAATATGCGCATTATTCATTCGCTTAGTCGTTACAATATATATATATATATTTTTTTTTTTTTTTTTTACGAGGCTAGACGAGACGAAGCGAACGGTGTTAATTCTTCGGGACACGCCCGCATCGACGACGATTTCAGTGGCTGATGCCCGCGGCAGTGATCTCGTCGGCAGGACGGAGGGGTTCCTATCCATCCACGTATATGCATCCCTCCCTTTTACTCCCGCGCCGTTTCTCGCTCGCTCATTAACTTTCGCTCTGTCTCCCGCTCTCGCTTTTGTCGAAGCTCGTATACAGAGAGGGATCTCACGGGCGATCAGTGCGGTAGATGAGCCGATGTCTGGCCTCGTCGGATGTTGTGTCTGGCCCGGCTCTCGGCTGCTCTCGCTACCGAAGGTCCTCCGGGTCCGCGGCGAGACCCATTCTTCTTTAGTTCTATCCTCGCTGTTTCTCGCTATTTCGTTTAACCAAAGAGTATTGACATAATTTTTTTTTCGATAGGAATCAGTAAATTATATAGAAAATATGCAATTCGTACTGACTTTTTGATTTTTAAAATCTTTTCTCTTAAGCGTTCTCTTAACTACGCAGACGCTCGCGAGTTCGCCTCGCCGGTTATTGCTCGCTTTCGTGGGTGACTAAAATACAAGAATAGTTATAACTGTCTAAAATGCAACGATAGTTATAATGGACTGAGATGTAACGATAGTTGTAGTTGACTGAAATATAACGATAGTTTTAATTGACTGAAATACAACGATAGTTGTAATTTACTGAAATACAACGATAGTTATGATTGACTAAAATACCACAATAGTTATTATTGACTAAGTACACAACGGCAGTTCCTGTGCTTGTGCAGGCGCGTAGGTGTGACTGCTTGCTCAATCTCCTTTCTTTCGATCTTCGCTGTTTCTCGCTTCCTTTACACTGAGGAAAAAAGTGTTTGAATTATCCAAAAGTCGCGGTAATACGTTCAAAGCTGTTATTTGATCGGTACAAATAAAGCACTGTTTTGTTGAATGTTTATTCGCCTCAGTCGACTCAAAATATGTCAATATGACCAAACACTTTTGTTGTACGAACCAAATAACGCCTTTGAACGTTTCTCACCGCACCTTAGTTAATCCAACAATTTTTTTTTCTCAGTGTACTTAT